>CM058240.1:58756307-59956307 GCA_030180135.1 Orychophragmus violaceus | reverse complement strand
ATCCATTGGATCCATACGGTTTTGAGACCGAATCATCCCCGGTTTCACATGTCTTTTGTCTAGATCTTAATGAAGGATTATGTGTGTGTTCATGGTGTAATTGTCAGGTTACAACCTAGCACATAATCAACTAGGATCTAGGTGATTTGCAGTTAAATCATAAACAGATCAGATTCATTACCTTGTGATTGCAGCGGATTGATCAAAGGAATGAAGAGATCACAGAGAGCTGATGATAACCGGCTCCTCCTAGGTATCCACACTCTTACAAGCTACTGGATCAGGCTGCTAGACCAAGCTGGAATCAACAGAGAGAGAGAGAGGACGGCCAGCCCTAGAAAAATCGCAGACTACTCGTGTTTCTGGCGCCTCCCCTCTTCCTTATATGGGCCCAAGTCATTAAACTAATGGCCTATTAGGCTTTTGGGCCCAAGACCCAAATCAGACAAAATAACTGTATTTTGTCTGGCCCAATTCTCTGTACAAATACAGTAAATGCCTTGCATCTTACCGTATTAATTCCATTTAACTTTCCCGTTAGCTATGGTGTGTGACCCTTTGGGATCATACAATACTGGTAATAAGTCCTAAACTTATAGATCAAGAGCGGGCTCTAGCAAGTCATCATGATCACCCAGTATTTATGACTTATGTCTGATCTCGACACTTATCATACTTTCTAGAGATAGTACAGTAGATTTCAGGACATTCCCAACAATCTCCCACTTGTACTGGAATCCTACATTCCCTAATCCTTTTATCTCAATATCTCGATCTGGCATAAGGCAAGATGCGTGTCATCCTTATATAGCCAGACCATGTTCATCGGACCAGATTTGATACTGACAATGCAAACGACTTGGGCAAGTCCGTTTGGGAGTGGCCACTCTCTTACCAGCTATCAAGTCTCCGATTGGCCTAGAGATATTACCTCCGTTAAACGGCAGGGACAAATCCCATCTTGTTCCATCACTATGAACTACACAATTCATAATACACCCAACCAAGGTCCTTATAGCTCCCAGTTACGAAACAGCGTTAGACAATGATCAAAGTGCATCAATCCATGTGCAGCCACATGCATGCGAACTCAGGTCTAAGGACTATACTCTATAGTCGTATATGAGAACCTCTTATGACACAGATATTAATATCTTGTAGAGTTCTCATCAGCGGGCCATGTCCGGTCATATGCTCCCCTACATATACCTATGTGTCGACTTTGATGCCGCACATCTATGACCCCTTGAAACTTGGTCATAAGTCTCAACACAATCTAGTCTCAAGTGGTTGTTGGTGTTCCAATTTCAACAACCTTCGACTATGGACATTATGATTTATGTCATTTCGTTAAATATGGGGTTTCAGGATCAAGTCTACTCATGTACTTCGATGGCCCATATATAATGACATGAATCATTTTGGAACGATTATTTATATCACAGTTAAAATAATCCAGAAATCATAAATTTCATAAACATAAAATGTTATGTTTACATGAACCTTTCAAAACAACTAATAAAGCCCTTTACAAACTCCCACTGAAATTAAGACTACATCTTAATTTCTCTTATCCTACAGCTACAGTCCGCGACTCGTGCTTAGGCCTAAGGAGTGGCTTCGTTAATAGATTAGCAACGTTCTCATTCGTTGAAACTTGCTGATCTACTTAACACCTCTGTCATTTATCTCACGGAATAGGTTATATCTACCCTCAAGGTATTTGGACCTCTGATGTGCAGCTAGCCTCATCTATGCTGGGAATCACATCAAGTTCAGTGATGAACTCTTCTTTCCAAACAACCTCTTTCGCCGCTACCCAAGCTGCGAAATGTTCAGCTTAAGTCATGGAGTCAGCAACAGTGCCTTGCACCGCCAGACAGACACAAGATATAACCGGACTGTGACCGGAAATCATCTTTGTCTGTTGGAAACTTGCCTTTCAGACTCTACCAACTTGTAGCACCTCACTTTCTCCGTAAATCAAGAACTTATCCTAAGTATTTTCCAAATACTTGAGGATATTCATTACGTCTATCCAGTGATTCTTTGCTGGATTTGACTGGTCTTTACTTGTCTTGCTTAACATTAAAGCAACATCAAAACAAGTACGTGTCATGGCATACATGATAGATCCAATTGCCGACGCATATGGAATCTCATCCATGCATTCAAGCTCAGCAGATATCGTAGGACACTGTTTCTTGCTTAACGTAATGCCATGTGACATTGGCATAAAACCCTTCTTGGAATGCTGAAAACGTGTAGGACTTTGTCAATATAAGAATCCTGACTTTGTCCTATCAGCTCTTTTGGATCTCTATCTTTAGATCCAAAATCCAAGAACATACGTGGCTTTACCCATGTCAATCATAAAAACAACTCCCAAGCCAGTCCTTTACCGACTGCAGCATTGGAACGTTATTTCCGAGAATCAGTATGTCATCGACATACACTATGAGAAATGCAACATCGCTCCCACTTATCTATTAGTAAACGCACAGTTCCATCTCGTTCCTGTTCAAGTCAAAACCTTGACTACTTCAACAGAACGAAGATTCCAACTCCGATATGTTTGCTTCCATCCATGAATGGATCGATGAAGCTAACTTACACACAGCATAATTTTTCGGAGTCCGGGCTCACTTTCGCTTCTGTGAATTTCGCAGGTTCGTCACTTTCAATGATCATCAGATCATGGCAATTAATCACGAGAAATCACTCTCGGATTAGTGACGGATTCATTCAGATCTGCGAACTTCAGGCTCTACAGGTGTAGATTCTACAGAAATCTGTAAATCCATCCGCTGCTCTCCCTCAACAGGTTGAGCAGCCTCCTGTATTTCTCGAATTTCTTCGAGTTATACTTTTACTCCCACTGTTCTTCTTGGAAAGCAACTTTCCTTTTAGAAAACAGAATTCCGAACAACCTAACTTTGTTTTCGGAATGGACGTAAAAAGTAACAAGCCTTGGTTTCCCTAGGACAACCAGCGAAGTAGCTCAACTACAAATACTCAGTAAAGACGAATTTGGATCATTTCCAGTCCACATTTATGTGGTGTCTTTCAACTGATATTGGTGGAACTATTTCAGCGTAAACTTAGATATTTCTAGAGCGTTATTCTTAAAGAATATCATGGAAGATTCGTGTGACTCATCTTTAATCATTTCTAATAAGATCTGATTCTTTCTCACAGAAACACCTCCAGGTTTTCAGGAGAAATGAGCTGTGAAACGACTTCACACTCATTCAGATGATCACACTCTCAATGACTTAAGTATTCTCACTCGTGATCTAATTCAGAGTCTCAATACTTCTGTCACTCAGATTCTATACCTCATTCTGGAACTCTTTCGACCATTTCAAAGAATTCCGACTCGTGTCTCATCAAATGAACACAGTCATACTCACTGAAGTAATAAGTAAATATAATGAAGTACAGGAAATTTTCTCTGGCATTACTGCTCATCGGGCCACATACATGAGTATTTTCGAGGTCCAATAAGCCTTTGGGCCTTTCTCTAGCTCGGCTAAGATGGGCCCTTTGTCTTTTGGTCTAGTAAGCAGAATTCAAGTCTCATAAGATATCCGATCAAATGAGCCCAAAAGTCCATAACTATGGGATTTCTGAATCCGACTCACTCTATGTGACCAAAACATTTACGCCAAGAAAAAAATCAGGTTTAATTCATCAGATTTAAACCAATTCGGTATTTATGTTACTTTTAGGCACTCTTTGGTTTAAGATATAAAACCCATTCCTTGAATAGGGTGCTACAATCAATATTTCATTGAGATCAAAAGAACAAAACTTGTCTTTTATCAAAATGAAAAACATTCAAATTCTTACAAGAAAATGAAAGACAACTCTGCTTAAAGCAGATACATTGTAGCAATTACTTAATACAAAACCAAGCCTCAAAGGCATCTACGAGTGAAAACCCTACGGCTGAGGCAGCATCCATAGCTCCTTCCAGACATGCAGTTCCACTTGCCCTTCCTTCAACGTTCTACTGTTGTTTAGGCTCTGCATATTATAACAAATATCAGTGCCACAACCAGTATCCAATACCTATAAGGTAGAACTTGAAGTAATAACGTGAATACCTGAGGAAGTAGTCTCATACATCAACTTCAACTCCTCATAATCTTCCATGAATTTAATGCAATCTCTCTTCCAATGCCCAGTCTCTTTACAGTGGCAGCACTTACCAACGTAAGATGTATCTGACTCAGGCTCAGAAGACACACGCTTGCCATGATTCAAAATCTGGACAACTTTGTCTTCACCCTTGTCAGCATTAGGTTTAGTAAACCTACCCTTCTCCATTATGAGATTATACAGGGTACTCTTCACGTTTGGCTCAACTGTCTTGAGCATATCATGCAGTTCAGTCAGCGTCTTCGTTAAGCCTTTCTTGATATAGTTCCTTTTGAACTTATCATAGCTTGACGGCAGTGACTGCAGAATGATCTCAGTTGCCAATTCTTGGCTAACTGGATAATCCAGTTTCCTCAGGTTATCAATGTAACCCATCATTTTACTGACATGAGGACTAACTGGATGATCATTTGGTAGCTTGCAGCTAGTGAGAGACTTAACCAACTGGTATCTCTCCACTCTTACCTGCTCCTGAAATTTCAATTTCAGGCTGCTGATCATCTCTATTGGCGACTCCATGTTCTCATATTGCTTCAGCAAATCTGAGTCCATGGTAGCCAATATCAGACCACGCACATCTACCGCATCATTATAATGCTTATTCCAAGCATCATATACTGCATGAGAGGCATTGGACCCGATCCTCACGGGGAGAGCTCTCTCAAGGACATAGTCCTTTCTCTCCTGCCTGAGGACTAGCCTCAGGTTCCGCGACCAAGTCAAGAAATTTGATCCGTTCAGTTTGTTCATTTCAAGGACAGACCGGATCGAGAAAGTGTTTTGATTGTTTGTGCTAGTCATAACTGAAATTTAGAGATAAATAAAGTTTTAGTTATTCAGTTCATAAAAGAGTAATCTTAACAACTTATAAGAAAACTCGCATTGCATTCAAAATTTCTTTGTTTAACCTCATAAGAATGCAATGATTCCGAGACCCATGTTTAGCTAAATCCAAAGTGGGCCACTGGCCGTCACCCAGAAGTAGCTTTACTTGGTAAGCATACACACAGCTAGTTATATCCAATAACTCTCGGTTGTGAATTGGGCCCAAGGCCCAATACACCAGATGTCTCAAGGCCCGGGACTCCCGATGGCCCAGTCAAGGAAACCAATCTCTTACAGCCAAATAATCACTAAAGTCTGGGACTCCCAATGAAATTAGTGACTATATACTACTTTACTTACGCAAAAACAGACACCTCACACTGTAAGCCATATCTGTAATTGAATAAGCGTTAAGTAGCTGACAAGATTGGGCAAGACATCCAAGCTTGATATTGTTTTTGAGGATTTTAGGTTTCAATAGATTTCCTCCCAAAAATAGAAGATTACTATTTTGGGAAACTTTCCATTTAAGGTAACTTACTAAATATGGAAACTTTCTATTTAGGGAAACCTACTATTTTTAGAAACTTTCTAAGTTTGGAAACTTACTATTTCCAAAAATTTCCTAACATGCCAAAATTAGAAACTTCTAATATTAGAAGCTTTCTAATTTAATGTTTTATTAAAGTTTTTGGATGGGTCACAAATTATAGGCCCAATTCTTGGCCCAAGACCACAGAATTCCAATTGGCCCAATAATTTGACATAACCGAGTCGGTTCATTAATTCTGGTCCAAGACCAAATTAACTACTAAATCCAACTGGTTATTTACTAAACCAGACCAGCTCTAAATTATTTGGTCCAACCAAATCAAACTTAGACCAGCCTTCGGTTTAGGTTAAAATTCAATTTTTTTTGAATTTAAATCCGGTTTAACCAGAAATTAAATAATACCAATTGTATTAAATAATTTCCAGCAAACCGCGATTTGGGTTAACCGCTTGAACCATACATTAATTCAATAATTAATCGATTCATACACAAAAAAAAAACAAAAACGATCATGTCATTCACGATCGCTAACCTCAATTCAACAATCAATTCGATTGATACTTAATTCAATAATTGCTTTGAATCGATCGTGACATTCACTTATACAAATCGATTTTGACATTCACTTATACGATCGTGACATTCACTTATACAAATCGATTTTGACATTTTTCCAAATCGATTGATAATTAATTCACTAAAGTCAACATGCGATTCCATTGATACTTAATTTAATTATCAAACAAATCGATTCTTGTGATTGTAAAGCAAAATCAAAAGCGATCGTCTTATGAAGCATACAATAAGACGACATCGACTTTAATCATTTTCTTATTTCTAGGTTTTCAAAGTTTCAATCAATTTTACTCATTAAAATCGATTCATCAAACTAATAAACAACCTAGAATGATCCAAAAAGCAAAAACCTAACGACCTAGGCTCTGATACCACTGAAGGATTATGTGTGTGTTCATGGTGTAATTGTCAGGTTACAACCTAGCACATAATCAACTAGGATCTAGGTGATTTGTAGTTGAATCATAAACAGATCAAATTCATTACCTTGTGATTGCAGCGGATTGATCAAAGGAATGAAGAGATCACAGAGAGCTGATGATAACCGGCTCCTCCTAGGTATCCACACTCTTACAAGCTACAGGATCAGGCTGCTAGACCAAGCTGGAATCAACAGAGAGAGAGAGGACGGCCAGCCCTAGAAAAATCGCAGACTACTCGTGTTTCTGGCGCCTCCCCTCTTCCTTATATGGGCCCAAGTCATTAAACTAATGGCCTATTAGGCTTTTGGGCCCAAGACCCAAATCAGACAAAATAACTGTATTTTGTCTGGCCCAATTCTCTGTACAAATACAGTAAATGCCTTGCATCTTACCGTATTAATTCCATTTAACTTTCCCGTTAGCTATGGTGTGTGACCCTTTGGGATCATACAATACTGGTAATAAGTCCTAAACTTATAGATCAAGAGCGGGCTCTAGCAAGTCATCATGATCACCCAGTATTTATGACTTTTGTCTGATCTCGACACTTATCATACTTTCTAGAGATAGTACAGTAGATTTCAGGACATTCCCAACACTTAACAAAAAAAATTAGCAAAAAAATTGTTTTTTTTAATATATTTCTCGTTTTAGATCCATACAGTTTTGAGTCCCAATCATCCACTTTTTCACATGTCTTTTGTCTAGATCTGAACATCCCCAACAAAAAATAGATAGGTTCTAGGGCCCCTAGGTTTTATGCTTGAGTTAGACTCTATTAGAAGTCTGAATTTG
The DNA here is from genome assembly GCA_030180135.1 of Orychophragmus violaceus. NCBI lineage: Eukaryota > Viridiplantae > Streptophyta > Magnoliopsida > Brassicales > Brassicaceae > Orychophragmus > Orychophragmus violaceus. Next base: position 59,948,972 of record CM058240.1, on the reverse strand, counting down.
GAATTGTTTTTGTTCAGACTGTTTTAGAAGTCTGACTTACAATCGTTTTATTGTACACAGGATGGGGCGATTCAGTCAGGTTCCAACCTCGAGTAGTAGTAGTTCATTCTCAACTTCCACATTCCGACAAAGATCCGGTTCATGCAATGGATTCCCCAAAAAATGTTTCTGCGGTCTGGACCCTGTCATGCGAACATCCACTACAGCCAATAATCCGGGAAGAAGATTCTTTGGATGTCGTAACTGGGATGTAATTGCCTTTCTCTTCTGTTTTGTTTCGTTTTGACTTATTCGAGCTTATTTTCGGAATTTGAAGATGATATTGCATATTTAAAATGTGGCTGTATAGGATGGTGGCTACCATATAATGAAGTGGTGGGATGAGGCTATGATGGAGGAGTTTCACGAGTTAAAGCTGAGTGGGGACCAACATGGCGAACAAGTTGATTACATCTTCCTTTGTTATGCTGAAATTGACTGTGTAACCAACTTGCACGATGAGATCAAGAAAGCGCAGGCAGAGATAGCTAAACTAAAGGAGCTCTTGACTGAGAAACCATCTAGCCAGGCGGTGCGTGGCGCCAAGTATGAGTATCTGATGGTTGCTGGTGCTGTTATCATCGTCCCGATTATCTTGAGAGCTTTTGGTTTCTTGTAATATAAGTACTATGTATCCAAGTACAATTTTATGTATTATAAGACGAATTTTAGGGTTTTATCCAATTTCTGTTCATTCATCATCGTCCAATTTCATTCATCATCCAAATCTGCGAATTGTCAGACTTCAAAAGAAGTCTGACTAATAAATTATTTTCCTCAAACTTCGTATGGAGTCTGAATCTACAATAATTAGTTTTAAGACTTAAATGATTTTCCTCAGACTTCGTATGGAGTCTGAATCTACAATAATTAGTTTTAAGACTTAAATGATTTTCCTCAGACTTCGTATGGAGTCTGAATCTACAATAACTAATTTTCACCAGACTTCGCGTGCGTAACGACACGTGGCCTCTTGCATGCTCGGGAATTTAAATATTTTGTAAATTAAACGGGCGGGAGTTATGTAAAAAGGAGACGAAAAAAGCGCGGCAGTTACGTCTGCAGTAAAACCGTTCGCCAGTGGTAAAACCGTCTCGTTTTAACTGCCCCCTATGAGACATATATAAATATGATTTTTTAACCTTTTTTCTTACAGTTTCGCAGGAAAGATAAAAAAAAAAAACTATTCTCTCTCAAATCCACTCAATCGACACCGTGCACTTTTTCTGGGTATCGTTTCCAGATCTGGTTTCTCTCTGCTCCGCCGCTTACATTCGACGGTAAGATTAATCTAAAACTTCTTCGGGGGAATTCTAAGTTAAACTATTAGTAATCAGACGGCTGTTGGTGTCTGATTGTAGATCTCAGACCACATATGGAGTCTGATTACATCCTCAGACTCCAGGTGGAGTCTGAAGTCTGAAGTCTGAGCTTTTTTGTCTCATACTTGCGCTGAGCTTTTTTGTCTTTTTTCCTAAATTCCAGATCTTGTTGGGCCCCGATCTTGTTTTACTGTAGCTCCTCCGTCGTCTTCCTTCGACAGTAAGATTCCTCGACTCTTCTCCTCTTCTATATATTTACATAACTATAGTTGGCAGACGGCATAAGATGTCTGACTGTGTAAGGCCCTCGTTGTTTCAGGTTTCCGTTATGGAAGATGTTGAATTCCCACAAAGGATGTTCACTGCCGGTTATGAACCATCTCCGGATAAAAGCATACACTACTTTAGTGGAAGGAGAGATCTGATAACTGATGTTAAACTAGCGCTGTTACCGGCTGAATGGCAGGAACTCCTCGATTCAGAACTTGGCGTTTTTTTGAAATTCCATGAACAGAATTTCAAATGGTGTTCAAGGATGGTGCACTATATGCTCTGTCTGCTGTTAGACTGCAAGAAGAAGTATGAGTTATGGTCTCTTTTCGGCGTTAATCCAGTTAGGTTTCCCCTGAATGAGTTTCATGCTATAACCGGACTCAAATGCGACTATATTGAGAACCTCGAGTACCCTGAAATTCAGTATACCGATGAGATGAGAGAAATGTGGAAGCTTCTTAGGGTGGATTTCGATTTAGGCCCAAGTTATACGCAACTAATGGATGCTTGTACAAGATGTTCTGAATGGGAACCGGAACAAAGGATATGGCTGGGCTATCTAGCGATCTATGCAACCTTCATTGAGGCTCATCACTGGACAACCTCCACAAGGGGTGACATGTCAAAGCTTCTGCTGTTTCCAGGATCGATACAATCCTATCCATGGGGACGATTCGCCTTCAAGGTTCTGATAGATTCTGTTAAAGAGGCAAACAGAAAACTCGTGGATGGAAAAAATTATCAGATCGGAGGTTTTGCTGAGGTCCTGAACATCTGGATATACTGGGCATGTCCCGCTATGGCGACAACTTATGGAGAGCCCTTTCCGGATGCCCCAGACCTACCATTGCTGGCGTACCAGGGATCACGGAGTCGAAAGAAAGCCGACGAAGCCTTACGCAAACAGGTATTTCTTGTACTTATGAACTCTGACTTTTATGTCAGACTTCATATGAAGTCTGACATTATGTGTCAGACTTCATTAGAAGTCTGACACATAATGTCAGACTTTGTATGTCTGACATAAAAGTCAGACTTCATATGAAGTCTGACACACATAATGTCATACTTCATATGACCCAGTCTCGTATGATGTCTGACTGGTTGATATTACAAATGCTTATATTTGTTTTTCTATGTGACTTGTAATTTGCAGACCCGCGTCAACAGCTTCGTAATCAAGGAATACGATGACATGTTTCCCGTATGGGACAACCCTGATGAGGAGGACGACAAAGTTGAGAACATTGTGAAGGCAATGTTCGGACAGCTAGGGACTGTGCATTGGAGGTGGGGTTCAAAACACTGGAAGAGCGAAGGTGTGTTCAAGACCAGAGCTGGAGGTCTTGTTAAGCTTGAGATTAAGTCTGAGAAAGATGCTGATCAGACTGGTGAGAAAAAGCGTAAGGTTGTGGGAGTCAAGAGGAAGTTGTTGCAGGTTGTTTCTGATGATGAAGATGAGGAAGAAGAGGCTGAGGTAGTTAGCAAGAAACTTAGAGTAGGGAAGGCTGGTCCTACAAATGGGGATGTTGTTCAAATGATTGAGGGTTTGCAAAAATCACTTGAAACTCGGATTGATGTATTGGTAGATGTTTTCAACGATGGTTTGCGTCTGATGGGTATCAGAATTGATGATCTTGCCAAGATCGTCCAGAGTTTAAAGAAAGAGAGTGTTGGAGTTGAGCAGAAGGAGAAAGACCAGAAGAAAGATTCTTCTGAAGTGAAGGAAAAGGAGAAGAAGAAAGCTGGTACTGGAGGGAAAGGAAGAGTGAAGAACGCAGAAGCAAAAACTGCTGCTGCTGCCGCCGATGAGATGAAGAAGGCTGGAGTTGGTGAGGATGAAGAAGATCCAGCTGAAGATCTTCAGGTTCAAGAAGGGGTAAAATCTGCTGCGGTTGATGAAGAGGGAGGAAGAAAGAAAAATGAAAGGCCTAAGAGGAACCTGAATAAAGTTGTACTGAAGGTATCCGAACCTGAACATGCAGGGAAAGCGAGGCCTAAAGTAGCAGCAGATAAATCCGCCAATCCCTCTAAGGAAATCATACCGATTGCGACTGATGATGGGGTTAGTCTCCAAAACCCTCAATCTCTGGATACAAATAAGGAAAAGAACGTTGGGCCTAAGAGAAGTAGCAGGCTTATGAAGAAATCACTTGAGGGGAAGTAGCCTTCTATTGCTTTATGAACATTGTAAAGGCTGAAGCATAATAGTATTTGTTTTTTTTCCCCATTGGTTCTTGTATTTGCTTTGAACATGGATTCCTGGCATTAGACTTATGTTGCATTGGCTTGCTATGATTTTTCGATGGCATTTAGCACATGTCAAACGTCTATGGATGTCTGACATGTTATGTATTCTAGTTACCAGACGTCTAGTGAAGTCTGGTTCTTGTGTGAATTTTAGTTCCAACATTATGTTTAACATGGGTTGTCAAATTGTCTATGCAGAGTATACCCGATGGCACAGATCCGAGTGTCATGGTCGTTGCACGGTCGGCTACGGGCATAAACTTCGATTCTACGCGGCAGTTTAAACAGGACACTAAGCAGGCGGCAGCTGAAGTTTACATGCAAGCAAAGGCAACCCAGGTTAAACAAAAGGAGAAGGTGAAGACTCCAGCTAAACCTGTTGTCCAAGCACAGGTTCCACCGAGATATGACCCTTGTGCTGCTATCACCAGGATGCAAGTGAAGGCACTTAATGATTACAACAAAAGACAGCCGTATGTGTTGATACTCTGCTTAGATTGTAAGTATGTACACCTAACTCGATGTCTAACAAGTGTATTGTTCTTTTGTAGGGGTTATCCAACTAGGGAACTGAACACATCACTACAATGGTATTACGATCTTCGCACTCCAAAGGAATGGCTGCATGACACGGTCAGTATTACTCCAATGGTTATGAATTAAGAACTCCATTCCAATATGGATGTATATTCAGACTTCCAAAGAAGTCTGGTTGTTTATTCATACTTCCAAAGAAGTCTGGTTTTATACTCAGACTTCCAAAGAAGTCTGATAGTATATCCAGACTTCCATAGAAGTCTGATTGTATATCCAGACTTCCATAGCTGTCTGGTTGTGTTTTTTTTTTTTTATATATTAACACATGCTTGGCTTAATGCAGCAAATTGATGCGGGTATTGATCTGTTGAGGCTTCGCCAACACAGCATTCCAGGAATGGTTCAGGAGCGAGAGGCTGTGTTTCATTGACACACTCCTTCAAGCCTTGTGGTGTCAACACTATCCAACTTTTATTAGTAGTGGTGCTGGAGGGAATGCACCAGCCGCAACTAGAATGCTTCCTGCTGGTTGTTTTGATTACTTCACTGGTGACCTACCACTATTCTGCAAATCACCGAAGGCTTGGGCGGTGGATATTGATTATATTTACACCGCACTGCACACTGGCGGAAATCATTGGGTAGCAATTATGATTTCTATCCCGGATAGGCACGTAACAGTATGGGACAGCATCATTAATGATAGGACTGATGAGTTGGTCGGAGCGGCAGTGGCACCAATCTGCGAGATGTTTCCTTATGCGATGCACATCTTGAAAATACCTGATGCTGATGGATGGCCTTACCCAGTCGATCGTTACACCCACTCGATTGGTAGCAGCGACGATCTTCCTCAAAACAAACAAACAGGTGACTGTGGAGTGTTCTGCTTGAAGTTCATCGAGTTCCATTCACTTGGAATGGAGTTTCCAAAGTATCTTTGTGATAAGAACATCAAGTCAATCAGGGACAGGCTAGCTTTTGACATATTGTTTGAACTCAAGCGAACAGGTGAAGAGCAACGTTCCGAGTATGCTTTGCTTGACACCTACGGTGATAAATAGACCGCCTTTATCTTTTGCATTCCTAAACAATACATATCTATGGTGGTTGTAAAAAACACATCAATCTTTTGGCCTACTTTTGTGCTTGTTTTTTAGTTATGTAACAAACTTAAGCACTAATTCAAGTTATGTTTATTACTACGCTTGTTGAAACAGAACTCAAACAATTGAGACAAGTTTAAATATTAGAGTTCTGGAATACATCACTACGTCAGACTTCAGTGAACCCTAAAAAAATATCAGACTTCTGTAAACCCTAAAACTTATCAGACTTCACTGAACACGAACACAAATCAGACTTCAGAAATCCCTAAAACATATAAGATTTCAACCATTTCTAATCAGCCTGAGGTTGTGGACATTTAGGTTGTTTGTGGCCTGGTTGTTTGCAGTTCGAACAACAATATTGCTTGTGTAGTTTCCGCGGTTTAGTGCTCTTCTTCTTGGCGATTTCTAGCATAGATTGCCACCTCGACTTCTTTTGTCTTCCAGGCTTCCGCCTCTCTTCCAGCGGATAGACACGCACGGTGTCATGATTTGCCTTTCCGGTAACATTCTTTGGTAAGATGTTGCGCGAGTATGCAGCGTACAAGTAGTCCGTTCTGTAAGATGGACATACAAGGGTAGAAATGTGTAGCTCAAGTTCCGGTGCAGCGCATATGGCATGTGAGCAAGGTATCTTTTCGTAATCCCAAACACCACATTCACACTTCTGATGTTCCAAATCAACAACACAATCCCTATGTCCTCCCTTAACAACGAACTTATACGTATCTACTCGTTCTGCCGTCATCATATCTGCATAATATTCACGAATAGCCAGCAAATATTCAACTCCTCTGCTAAATGTTGTTGAGAGACTCATTGCATCTAGCCGCCTTTTACAAAACCATGTCCCTAGTTTCTCTTGTATAAACTCTAAAAGGAAAGATATGGGATATCCTTTTGCCTTCTTAACTGCGGAGTTTATAGACTCAGCAATGTTGCTCGCCTTTATGTTGTAACTGTATCCACCAATTTGAAAGAGGTTAACCCAAGTAAGAATTAGAAAGTATCATAAAAACATTATGTACCTGTATCCGCATTCCAGTCTTCTTCTTTGTCATCTTCGTCTACATCTTCAGATTCATATTTGTCATCATGATTCACAGCATCTTCATCATCCATACGGGATCGGCTCGAGACACATAGACGGATTAAATGCGTATTAGCTAACTCAACCATGCTCCTTACTTGCCTATCATTTGTGACATAAACCGGAGGGCTATCCGGATCCATTTGTTTCAAGAGTGCTTCCGGCAATGGATATGATAACTCCACCAGGTCGGTTTTCTTGTCCAGCATATAATCATCTTGTACCATCTCAACTAGTTCTTGATGTGTAGAACCATCACGCAGAGTGATAAACCGCCCTCCTTTGAGCTTATCAACCACAAAATGCCAAATCTGGTCTCTCACAACCCATTCACCAAAATTAACAGGTAACTGAACCATTATCTGTATAAACAAACACGTATAAACAACATTAGAGATCTTTTGGGAAAAGCCAAACTTCTTTGTGAAGTCTAATGGGGATGCTATTAGCTACATTGCCAATATTATTCAAAAATTTATTTAAAAATAATTACCATATATAAGAATGTAAAACTCACGCAGAAGGAACATATAACACTAACACACATTTAAAAAAATTAATGTCAACGAAATTAATCACAATTATACAATAAAAATGTATTTTAAAAGTTTGACATATTTCAGACGTCTATAGAAGTCTGCTTTCTATATAACCAGACGTCTATGGTAGTCTGAAAAAGAGGGTATTTTTGCAATTGATTTTGAAATGCCAGACAGCGGATGCAGTCTGAAACAATTCAGACAGCGCAGGCTGTCTGCTTTGGAAGTTTTTAAATTTTTTGTCAGACAGCTCAAGAAGTCTGAAAAAAGGGTATTTTTGCAATTGATTTTGAAATGTCAGACTTCTCGCAGAAGTCTGAAAGTAATCAGACTTCTTCCGAAGTCTGAAGAAAAAGTAGAGGGTAGTTATGCAATTGATTTTGAAATGTCAGACATCTTCGGAAGTCTGATATCTCATCAAACTTCTTATGCTGTCTGACAATTTTTTCAGACAGCGAATGAAGTCTGATGAAAAACATCGCATTCTCGAGCGTTGACCAAAATTCAATTGTTCAGATGTCTTTTGCCGTCTGGCAAAGTTTTGGAAATTCAGATGTCTATAGCCGTCTGAGATTATTTTTCTTATTTTCAGACAGATTTACATGTCTGACAATTTTTTCGCTTATTTTGGTCAACGTTTGAAAATTTGGGTCAATTGCAGTTTCTACCCCCCATTATTTTCAGACAACGGATTCCGTCTGACAAAAAGTCATGAATCGGTCAATTTCTTGCCAGACTACATCAGAAGTCTGACAAAAAAAAACAAATTTGAATCAATTGCAAAACTACCCTCTTCTTATTTGGACTTTTTAACGATGTATTTTTTTGTTTTCAAAGGAATTTAACAGACTTCTATGGAGGTCTGGCAATTGAAAGTCAATTGCAAAACTACCCTCTTGTTGACCATATTGAGGCTTACGAAAAGATGCAGGCTACAAAACCGGATCTGAAAATCGACGATATGAAAATGTTCTTACCAATCTCCGATTTCCGTTTGTTTTTAGCCGCGTCGATTTCCCAGAACGTCTAAAATCACCGAAAGCCCCAAATCCGAGACGTGTTTTGCTGTTTTTATTAGATGATAAACGATTTCGCTACTTTTGAATCGAAAAATATCGAAAAATCCCACAAAATCAAAGGGGAAAAGAGAAATCGGTGAGGAGAACGTCCGAGCTCAGATTCTTGAGCTTTAATTGAGCTTTAATGGTGAAAAAACGAGCTGGATTACACATTAACTCGTCGGCGATGGTGGGTGTCGTGGTTGTTGAGCATTCATGGCGATGGCATTTTCGTGAATATCCAAAAAAAAAATTGGGTCCTTTTGTCTTTTGATTTCAAATATCAGACTTCAAATGAAGTCTGACGATGGCATTCCTGTGAATATCCAGATTAATAAGGGGATATATTAGCGATGGAGAGGAAGGAGAAGGCCGAGGGTATAAACATGGTTGACTTCAATTTCGAGGGCATTTTTGCAAACGTCCCAAAGAAGAGAGGCTTCTCACGTACAGCTTGCATAAAGTTTGCTTTCAAATATTTTTGTCAAAATCGTGTGGGTGCTTTACCAAAAGGATGTTCATTATTTTGTTTCAAAAACCAGCAACTTGTGTTTAGCTTTTTTTGAAAGAGCTCTTACAAAAAAAACAATTTTTTTAATCAACTTTTAAAAACCTACTTGAGATAAAAACCAGACCATTAACTTTTGAAAGTTTTCAAATGGTTTCCTAAGATTACAAATAATTTAACCATTTTTGTTTTCTTTAAACCTTTTCAAAACCAATATCAACTAGTGATTCCAATTTACTGATTTAGAACCTTGTTTCAAGCCTCAAAACCAGTGCATCATCTTACTTGAACTTAGTTTATACTTGGAATTTTCACAAGAACATAGTGATACTTTTTGAGTTGTGATCTCACAGTAACTGAATCAAGCATGGGAGAAGGAGCTGCACAAGCTCAGATCACCATGAACCAACTACTAGAAGCCATGAGAGGTATCAATGAACGCCTAACACAGCTTGAGCAGAGACCAGTACCTACTGCACCTATAAGAGGCCCAATCCGAAATATCCACAGAGAACAAAGGCAACAGGCTGAAGAAGAGACTGATGAGGACATACCAGACTTGGAGGCCGATTTATCAGACCCTCAGCCTAGGAGACAACACCAGAGAGGCAGAGAAAGAGAGCAAAACAGAGGCAATATCAGACACAGAAGCAGAGAAAGAGAACAAGAAGAGGATAGAAATTATGGCAAAGACCTTAAGCTTAAACCTCCTACCTTTGCTGGAAAGGTCAATCCATAAGCCTACCTTGATTGGGAAAGAAGAATGGACTACATCTTTGACTACTACCATTATTCAGAAGCAAGGAAGGTGTCTTTAGCTGCTGCTCAGTTAACAGACAATGCACTGACTTGGTGGGACAGAGAACTGTCTGAAAGAAGAAGGCTTAGGCGTGGGATGATCAGTACTTGGGATGACATGAAGTTTCAGCTAAAGAAGAGATATGTACCATCCTATTATTACAGAGACTTGCAAAAACGTTTCAGAAAGCTTTCACAAGGCAGCAAGACTGTGGAGGAGTATTTTGAAGAGTAAACACTTAAGAACCGTCTGGAGGTTCAAGACTCAGAAGAAACCCTCATGGCACAGTTTCTGGATGGTTTGCAAGATAGAATTGCAAGGAAAGTTGAAAGGCAAAACTATGAGAATATGGAGGAATTGTTGCACTATGCCATACAAGCTGAGAAACATATCAAGAGGAAGAATACTGCCACCAACAGAAACAAGTCTAACTGGAATCCTCAGCCATCAAAGAGTTTTGATAAGGGAAAGTCTATAGAAGTAGATAACCGGTTCAAGAAGACTGCTCCAAGCTCATCCAAGACACCTCAAGCAGAGCAAAATAAGACCCAAAGAAGCCGTGACATAACCTGTTTCAAATGTCAAGGCAAGGGACATTATGCAAGAGATTGTCCAAACCAGAGGGTGATGATCCTCAAGGACAATGGGGAATATGAGTCACAAGATGAGGCAGAGGAAGAGAAAGTTGAATCTGAAGAAGAAGTCACTAATTATCCAGAAGTTGGGGAAGTCTTAGTGACCAGGAGAGCTCTTAGTGTCATGTTTGAACCAGAGACAATCCAAAGAGAAAACATCTTCCATACAAGATGCAGCATTGAATCAAAGGTATGCAGCTTGATTATTGATGGTGGTTCTTGTACTAACGTGGCTGGCAAGTATCTTGTTGATAAGCTAGGTTTCAAGAAGACCAAACATCCAAATCCATACCGACTCAAGTGGCTGAATGATGAGACTGAGCTAAGGATCAATGAGCAAGTCATGGTGCCATTCAGCATAGGTAAGTATACTGATGAAGTAAAATGTGATGTGGTGCCAATGCAAGCAGGTCATATCCTTTTAGAAAGACCATGGCAATTTGATAAAGAGACCATACACAATGGACGTACAAACATCTACAGCTTTACACATCAGAATAAGAAGCACAATTTAGCTCCTCTCACACCACATGAAGTTCATGCCATTCAAATAGCCATGGACAAAGGAGCTAAGACAAGTAAAACAAACTTATACATTTCTCCAATGAGTGTTCTGAAGTCTTTAGATCATAAAGAACAGGTGCTACTCATGATCTTTAGAGAAAGCTTGTTTTCGGGAACAGGAGATCAGGAGCTACCAAGTGAAGTGCACACTATCTTGGACAAGTATAAGGATGTTTTTCCAGAAGATATACCTTCAGGTCTTCCACCTCTAAGGGGCATGGAGCATCAGATAGATTTGGTACCAGGAGCACCTCTACCAAATAGACCAGCCTATAGAGTTAATCCTGAAGAAGCTAAGGAGTTGGAAAAACAAGTTCAGGAGCTCATGACAAAGGGGTACATCAGGGAGAGTCTTAGCCCATGTGCCGTCCCTGTTTTGTTGGTGCCTGAGAAAGATGGAACTTGGAAGAATGTGTGTTGATTGCAGGGTTGTAAACAACATCACAATCAAGTACAGGCATCCAATACCAAGGCTGGATGACATGCTAGATGAGCTAAGTGGAGCCATTATCTTCTCAAAGATAGACCTTAAGAGTGGTTATCACCAAGTGAGGATGAAGGAAGGAGATGAATGGAAGACAGCATTCAAAACAAAGAAAGGGCTTTATGAATGGCTTGGCATGCCATTTGGACTTACAAATGCTCCCAGTACCTTCATGAGACTCATGAATCACGTCCTAAGGCAGTACATCTATAAGTTTGTTGTTGTCTATTTTGATGACATACTGATATATAGCCAATGTTTGTCTGATCATATCCAGCATCTAGAACAGGTTCTAGACACACTTAGGCTAGAAGGCTTATATGCAAACTTAAAGAAATGTACTTTCTGCACTGATCAATTGGTGTTTTTAGGATTTGTTGTGAGTTCACAGGGATTAAAGGTAGATGAGGAGAAGATCAAAGCCATTCAGGAATGGCCAACACCATCTACAATTGGTCATGTGAGGAGTTTTCATGGGCTGGCTAGTTTTTACAGAAGATTTGTGAAGGATTTCAGCACAATAGCAGCACCATTAACCTCTGTGATCAAGAAGAATACAGCCTTTGTGTGGGGACAAGCTCAGGAAGAAGCTTTCAACAAGCTCAAACAATGCCTGACTCATGCACCGGTTTTGGTACTTCCTAGCTTTGACATTACATTTGAAATTGAATATGATGCTTCTGGAACAGGAATAAGAGCTGTTCTAACTCAAGGAGGAAGGCCAGTTGCATTCTTTAGTGAAAAGCTCAGTGGTGCTACACTCAATTATCCTACCTATGACAAAGAGCTTTATGCTTTGGTAAGATCACTTGAAACTTGGCAACACTATTTGCTATCAAAAGAGTTTGTGATTCATACAGACCATGAGACTCTAAAGCACCTAAGAGGACAAACCAATCTCAAGAAGAGACACGCAAAGTGGCTGGATTTTGTGGAGACATTCCCATATGTGATCAAATACAAGAAAGGCAAAGAGAACATTGTAGCTGATGCATTATCAAGGAGACACACACTTATATCTACAATGGAGGCTAAGATCATGGGATTTGAACACATCAAAGGTGTGTATGAAGCTGATCCAAAATTCCAAGAAGTCTACAAAGAAACCACCAAGGCAGCCTTGGGAGCATTTTACCAGCAGGATGGGTTTCTCTTCAAGGACAAAAGGCTATGCATTCCCCCAAGGATCCATGAGAGAGTTGCTGACCAAAGAAGCTCATGGAGGTGGTTTAATGGTCATTTTGGCAGGGACAAAATGTTGATTGTTCTTAAGGACCACTTCTTCTGGCCACACATGAGAAGAGATGTGGAGAGACATTGTGCCAAATGCATCACTTTTCTAAAGGCTAAATCCAGGTTACATCCAAACGGTTTATACTTACCATTGCATATTCCTAATGCACCACAGGTGGATATCTCTATGGATTTTGTTTTAGGTCTGCCAAAGATCAACCACAAGGATTCTATCTTTGTAGTTGTAGGCAGGTTCTCAAAGATGGCTCACTTCATTCCATGCAACAAGACCAATGATGCTGTGCAAATAGTTGATTTGTTCTTTAAAGAAGTGGTGAGGCTACATGGGATACCAAGAACCTGTTGGGAATGTCCTGAAATCTACCGTACTATCTCTAGAAAGTATGATAAGTGTCGAGATCAGACATAAGTCATAAATACTGGGTGATCATGATGGCTTGCTAGAGTCCGCTCTTGATCTATAAGTTTAGGACTTATTACCAGTATTGTATGATCCCGAAGGGTCACACACCATAGCTAACGGGAAAGTTAAATGGAATTAATACGGTAAGATGCAACGGCATTTACTGTATTAGATCAGAGAATTGGGCCAGACAAAATACAGGCTTTAGTCTGATTTGTATCTTGGGCCCAAAAGATTAATGAGCCATTAGTCTAATGACTTGGGCCCATTAATGAGAGTGATAAAAATCGCCTAGGGTTTGGGAACTCCTCTTCTGCGATTTGTTCCAGCAGCCGTGAGCCTCTATCTCTCTCTCTAACTCTCTATGATCCATCTCTTTGGTCTAGCAGCAGTCCCTTGCTTGTAAGAGTGTGGATACCGAAGGAAGAATAGGTGATTCATCTGTTCTGAGCTGCAAAGTTTCTTTCTTTTCCTTAAGTATGGTTACTTAGGGGTGTTAAAAAGAACATAAACTTGTATAACATTCTTGTCATTCTTCCTTTAGGAGCATACAAAAACTATCTTATAGTTGTCTTACCTCACCTAATTTCTCCAATCCATGACACATATGTTTCAAGAAGTTTTGGTAAAAATGTTTTGTTTAGGATTCTCATAGGACATTTTAGAAGATCAAAATTTCTTTCTTGTCTGTTAGTAGGGTTATTTAGGGGTGTTTAAAGTGAACAAAAACTTGTATAACATGCTTCCCATTCTACCTCCAATCCATGATACATATGTTTCAAGAAGTTTTTGTTAAAACGTTTTGTTTAGTATTCTCATAGGACCTTTTAGAAGATCAAAGTTTTGTTCTTTTCTTTTCTATAACATGCTTCTCATATGTTTCAAGAAGTTTTGGTAACAAAAGTTTTGTTTCGGATTCTCATAGGACATTTTGGAATATCAAAGTTTCTTTCTTGTCTGTTAGTAGGGTTACTTAGGGGTGTTTAAAGTGAACATAAACTTGTATAACATGCTTCTCATTCTACCTTTAATAGCATGCAAAAACTAACTTATAGTTGTCTTACCTCACCTAATTTCTCCAATCCATGACACATATGTTTCAACAAGTTTTGGTAAAAAAGTTTTATTTAGGATTCTCATAGGACCTTTTAGAAGATCAAAGTTTCTTTCTTTTCCTTAAGTATGGTTACTTAGGGGTGTTAAAAAGAACATAAACTTGTATAACATTCTTGTCATTCTTCCTTTAGGAGCATACAAAAACTATCTTATAGTTGTCTTACCTCACCTAATTTCTCTAATCCATAACACATATGTTTTAAGAAGTTTTGGTAAAAAAATTTTGTTTAGGATTCTCATAGGACACTTTAGAAGATCAAAGTTTCTTTCTTGTCTGTTAGTAGGGTTACTTAGGGGTGTTTAAAGTGAACATAAACTTGTATAACATGCTTCTCATTCTACCTTTAAGAGCATGCAAAAACTAACTTATAGTTGTCTTACCTCACCTAATTTCTCTAATCCATGACACATATGTTTCAAGAAGTTTTGGTAAAAATGTTTTGTTTAGGATTCTCATAGGACATTTTAGAAGATCAAAGTTTATTTCTTGTCTGTTAGTAGTGTTACTTAGGGGTGTTTAAAGGAACATAAACTTGTATAACATGCTTCTAATTTTACCTTTAGGAGCATACAAACACTAACTTATAGTTTTATTACCTCACCTAGTTTCTCCAACCCTGACACATATGTTTCAAGAAGTTTTTGTTAAAAAGTTTTGTTCAGTATTCTCATAGGACCTTTTAGAAGATCTAAGTTTCTCTCTTGTCTGTTAGTAGGGTTACTTAGGGGTGTTCAAAATGAACATAAACTTGTATAACATGCATCTCATTCTACTTTTAAGAGCGTGCAAAAACTAACTTATAGTTGTCTTACCTCAAATAGTTTCTCCAATCCATGATACATATGTTTCAAGAAGTTTTTGTTAAAACGTTTTGTTTAGTATTCTCATAGGACCTTTTAGAAGATCAAAGTTTTGTTTCTTTTCTATAACATGCTTCTCGTATGTTTCAAGAAGTTTTGGTAACACAAGTTTTGTTTCGGATTCTCATAGGACATTTTGGAATATCAAAGTTTCTTTCTTGTCTGTTAGTAGGGTTACTTAGGGGTGTTTAAAGTGAACATAAACTTGTATAACATGCTTCTCATTCTACCTTTAAGAGCATTAAAAAACTAACTTATAGTTGTCTTCCCTCACCTAATTTCTCCAATCCATGACACATATGTTTCAACAAGTTTTAGTAAAAAGGTTTTATTTAGGATTCTCATAGGACCTTTTGGAGATCAAAGTTTCTTTCTTTTCCTTAAGTATGGTTACTTAGGGGTGTTAAAAAGAACATAAACTTGTATAACATTCTTGTCATTCTTCCTTTAGGAGCATACAAAAACTATCTTATAGTTGTCTTACCTCACCTAATTTCTCTAATCCATGACACATATATTTTAAGAAGTTTTGGTAAAAAAGTTTTGTTTAGGATTCTCATAGGACACTTTAGAAGATCAAAGTTTCTTTCTTGTCTGTTAATAGGGTTATTTAGGGGGGTGTTTAAAGTGAACAAAAACTTGTATAACATGCTTCTCATTCTACCTTTTAGAGCATGCAAAAACTACTTATAGTTGTCTTACCTCACCTAATTTCTCCAATCCATGATACATATGTTTCAAGAAGCTTTGGTAAAAAAGTTTTGTTTAGGATTCTCATAGGACATTTTAGAAGATCAAAGTTTCTTTCTTGTCTGTTAGTAGGGTTACTTAGGGATGTTTAAAGTGAACATAAACTTGTATAACATGCTTCTCAATCTACCTTTAAGAGCATGCAAAAACTAACTTATAGTTGTCTTACCTCACCTAATTTCTCCAATCCATGATACATATGTTTCAAGAAGTTTTGGTAACAAAAGTTTTGTTTCGGATTCTCATAGGACATTTTGGAATATCAAAGTTTCTTTCTTGTCTGTTAGTAGGGTTACTTAGGGGTGTTTAAAATGAACATAAACTTGTATAACATGCTTCTCATTCTACCTTTAAGAGCATGCAAAAACTAACTTATAGTTGTCTTACCTCACCTAATTTCTCCAATCCATGACACATATGTTTCAAGAAGTTTTGGTAAAAAAGTTTGGTTTAGGATTCTCATAGGACATTTTAGAAGATCAAAGTTTCTCTCTTGTCTGTTAGTAGGGTTACTTAGGGGTGTTTAAAGTGAACATAAACTTGTATAACATGCTTCTCATTTTACCTTTAAGAGCATGGAAAAACTAACTTATAGTTGTCTTACCTCACCTAATTTCTCTAATCTATGACACATATGTTTCAAGAAGTTTTGGTAAAAAAGTTTGGTTTAGGATTCTCATAGGACATTTTAGAAGATCAAAGTTTCTCTCTTGTCTGTTAGTAGGGTTACTTAGGGGTGTTTAATGTGAACATAAACTTGTATAACATGCTTCTCATTTTACCTTTAAGAGCATGCAAAAACTAACTTATAGTTGTCTTACCTCACCTAATTTCTCTAATCCATGACACATATGTTTCAAGAAGTTTTGGTAAAAACGTTTTGTTTAGGATTCTCATAGGACATTTTAGAAGATCAAAGTTTCTTTCTTTTCTTTTCTATAACATGCTTCTCATATGTTTCAAGAAGTTTTGGTAACACAAGTTTTGTTTCGGATTCTCATAGGACATTTTGGAATATCAAAGTTTCTTTCTTGTCTGTTAGTAAGGTTACTTAGGGGTGTTTAAAGTGAACATAAACTTGTATAACATGCTTCTCATTCTACCTTTAAGAGCATGCAAAAACTAACTTATAGTTGTCTAACCTCACCTAATTTCTCTAATCCATGACACATATGTTTCAACAAGTTTTGGTAAAAAAGTTTTATTTAGGATTCTCATAGGACCTTTTAGAAGATCAAAGTTTCTTTCTTTTCCTTAAGTATGGTTACTTAGGGGTGTTAAAAAGAACATAAACTTGTATAACATTCTTGTCATTCTTCCTTTAGGAGCATACAAAAACTATCTTATAGTTGTCTTACCTCACCTAATTTCTCCAATCCATGACACATATGTTTCAAGAAGTTTTGGTAAAAATGTTTTGTTTAGGATTCTCATAGGACATTTTAGAAGATCAAAATTTCTTTCTTGTCTGTTAGTAGGGTTATTTAGGGGTGTTTAAAGTGAACAAAAACTTGTATAACATGCTTCCCATTCTACCTCCAATCCATGATACATATGTTTCAAGAAGTTTTTGTTAAAACGTTTTGTTTAGTATTCTCATAGGACCTTTTAGAAGATCAAAGTTTTGTTCTTTTCTTTTCTATAACATGCTTCTCATATGTTTCAAGAAGTTTTGGTAACAAAAGTTTTGTTTCGGATTCTCATAGGACATTTTGGAATATCAAAGTTTCTTTCTTGTCTGTTAGTAGGGTTACTTAGGGGTGTTTAAAGTGAACATAAACTTGTATAACATGCTTCTCATTCTACCTTTAATAGCATGCAAAAACTAACTTATAGTTGTCTTACCTCACCTAATTTCTCCAATCCATGACACATATGTTTCAACAAGTTTTGGTAAAAAAGTTTTATTTAGGATTCTCATAGGACCTTTTAGAAGATCAAAGTTTCTTTCTTTTCCTTAAGTATGGTTACTTAGGGGTGTTAAAAAGAACATAAACTTGTATAACATTCTTGTCATTCTTCCTTTAGGAGCATACAAAAACTATCTTATAGTTGTCTTACCTCACCTAATTTCTCTAATCCATAACACATATGTTTTAAGAAGTTTTGGTAAAAAAATTTTGTTTAGGATTCTCATAGGACACTTTAGAAGATCAAAGTTTCTTTCTTGTCTGTTAGTAGGGTTACTTAGGGGTGTTTAAAGTGAACATAAACTTGTATAACATGCTTCTCATTCTACCTTTAAGAGCATGCAAAAACTAACTTATAGTTGTCTTACCTCACCTAATTTCTCTAATCCATGACACATATGTTTCAAGAAGTTTTGGTAAAAATGTTTTGTTTAGGATTCTCATAGGACATTTTAGAAGATCAAAGTTTATTTCTTGTCTGTTAGTAGTGTTACTTAGGGGTGTTTAAAGGAACATAAACTTGTATAACATGCTTCTAATTTTACCTTTAGGAGCATACAAACACTAACTTATAGTTTTATTACCTCACCTAGTTTCTCCAACCCTGACACATATGTTTCAAGAAGTTTTTGTTAAAAAGTTTTGTTCAGTATTCTCATAGGACCTTTTAGAAGATCTAAGTTTCTCTCTTGTCTGTTAGTAGGGTTACTTAGGGGTGTTCAAAATGAACATAAACTTGTATAACATGCATCTCATTCTACTTTTAAGAGCGTGCAAAAACTAACTTATAGTTGTCTTACCTCAAATAGTTTCTCCAATCCATGATACATATGTTTCAAGAAGTTTTTGTTAAAACGTTTTGTTTAGTATTCTCGTAGGACCTTTTAGAAGATCAAAGTTTTGTTTCTTTTCTATAACATGCTTCTCGTATGTTTCAAGAAGTTTGGGTAACACAAGTTTTGTTTCGGATTCTCATAGGACATTTTGGAATATCAAAGTTTCTTTCTTGTCTGTTAGTAGGGTTACTTAGGGGTGTTTAAAGTGAACATAAACTTGTATAACATGCTTCTCATTCTACCTTTAAGAGCATTAAAAAACTAACTTATAGTTGTCTTCCCTCACCTAATTTCTCCAATCCATGTCACATATGTTTCAACAAGTTTTAGTAAAAAAGTTTTATTTAGGATTCTCATAGGACCTTTTGGAGATCAAAGTTTCTTTCTTTTCCTTAAGTATGGTTACTTAGGGGTGTTAAAAAGAACATAAACTTGTATAACATTCATGTCATTCTTCCTTTAGGAGCATACAAAAACTATCTTATAGTTGTCTTACCTCACCTAATTTCTCTAATCCATGACACATATATTTTAAGAAGTTTTGGTAAAAAAGTTTTGTTTAGGATTCTCATAGGACACTTTAGAAGATCAAAGTTTCTTTCTTGTCTGTTAATAGGGTTATTTAGGGGGGTGTTTAAAGTGAACAAAAACTTGTATAACATGCTTCTCATTCTACCTTTAAGAGCATGCAAAAACTACTTATAGTTGTCTTACCTCACCTAATTTCTCCAATCCATGATACATATGTTTCAAGAAGCTTTGGTAAAAAAGTTTTGTTTAGGATTCTCATAGGACATTTTAGAAGATCAAAGTTTCTTTCTTGTCTGTTAGTAGGGTTACTTAGGGATGTTTAAAGTGAACATAAACTTGTATAACATGCTTCTCAATCTACCTTTAAGAGCATGCAAAAACTAACTTATAGTTGTCTTACCTCACCTAATTTCTCCAATCCATGATACATATGTTTCAAGAAGTTTTGGTAACAAAAGTTTTGTTTCGGATTCTCATAGGACATTTTGGAATATCAAAGTTTCTTTCTTGTCTGTTAGTAGGGTTACTTAGGGGTGTTTAAAATGAACATAAACTTGTATAACATGCTTCTCATTCTACCTTTAAGAGCATGCAAAAACTAACTTATAGTTGTCTTACCTCACCTAATTTCTCCAATCCATGACACATATGTTTCAAGAAGTTTTGGTAAAAAAGTTTGGTTTAGGATTCTCATAGGACATTTTAGAAGATCAAAGTTTCTCTCTTGTCTGTTAGTAGGGTTACTTAGGGGTGTTTAAAGTGAACATAAACTTGTATAACATGCTTCTCATTTTACCTTTAAGAGCATGGAAAAACTAACTTATAGTTGTCTTACCTCACCTAATTTCTCTAATCTATGACACATATGTTTCAAGAAGTTTTGGTAAAAACGTTTTGTTTAGGATTCTCATAGGACATTTTAGAAGATCAAAGTTTCTTTCTTTTCTTTTCTATAACATGCTTCTCATATGTTTCAAGAAGTTTTGGTAACACAAGTTTTGTTTCGGATTCTCATAGGACATTTTGGAATATCAAAGTTTCTTTCTTGTCTGTTAGTAGGGTTACTTAGGGGTGTTTAAAGTGAACATAAACTTGTATAACATGCTTCTCATTCTACCTTTAAGAGCATGCAAAAACTAACTTATAGTTGTCTTACCTCACCTAATTTCTCCAATCCATGACACATATGTTTCAACAAGTTTTGGTAAAAAAGTTTTATTTAGGATTCTCATAGGAC
This sequence comes from Orychophragmus violaceus, assembly GCA_030180135.1. NCBI lineage: Eukaryota > Viridiplantae > Streptophyta > Magnoliopsida > Brassicales > Brassicaceae > Orychophragmus > Orychophragmus violaceus. The sequence continues at coordinate 59,928,867 of CM058240.1, read as the reverse complement.
CTTTTAGAAGATCAAAGTTTCTTTCTTTTCCATAAGTATGGTTACTTGGGGGTGTTAAAAAGAACATAAACTTGTATAACATTCTTGTCATTCTTCCTTTAAGAGCATACAAAAACTATCTTATAGTTGTCTTACCTCACCTAATTTCTCCAATCCATGACACATATGTTTCAAGAAATTTTGGTAAAAATATTTTGTTTAGGATTCTCATAGGACATTTTAGAAGATCAAAGTTTCTTTCTTGTCTGTTAATAGGGTTATTTAGGGGGGTGTTTAAAGTGAACAAAAACTTGTATAACATGCTTCTCATTCTACCTTTAAGAGCATGCAAAAACTACTTATAGTTGTCTTACCTCACCTAATTTCTCCAATCCATAATACATATGTTTCAAGAAGCTTTGGTAAAAAAGTTTTGTTTAGGATTCTCATAGGACATTTTAGAAGATCAAAGTTTCTTTCTTGTCTGTTAGTAGGGTTACTTAGGGGTGTTTAAAGTGAACATAAACTTGTATAACATGCTTCTCAATCTACCTTTAAGAGCATGCAAAAACTAACTTATTGTTGTCTTACCTCACCTAATTTCTCCAATCCATGATACATATGTTTAAAGAAGTTTTGGTAACAAAAGTTTTGTTTCGGATTCTCATAGGACATTTTTGAATATCAAAGTTTCTTTCTTGTCTGTTAGTAGGGTTACTTAGGGGTGTTTAAAATGAACATAAACTTGTATAACATGCTTCTCATTCTACCTTTAAGAGCATGCAAAAACTAACTTATAGTTGTCTTACCTCACCTAATTTCTCCAATCCATGACACATATGTTTCAAGAAGTTTTGGTAAAAAAGTTTGGTTTAGGATTCTCATAGGACATTTTAGAAGATCAAAGTTTCTCTCTTGTCTGTTAGTAGGGTTACTTAGGGGTGTTTAAAGTGAACATAAACTTGTATAACATTCTTCTCATTTTACCTTTAAGAGCATGCAAAAACTAACTTATAGTTGTCTTACCTCACCTAATTTCTCTAATCCATGACACATATGTTTCAAGAAGTTTTGGTAAAAACGTTTTGTTTAGGATTCTCATAGGACATTTTAGAAGATCAAAGTTTCTTTCTTTTCTTTTCTATAACATGCTTCTCATATGTTTCAAGAAGTTTTGGTAACACAAGTTTTGTTTCGGATTCTCATAGGACATTTTGGAATATCAAAGTTTCTTTCTTGTCTGTTAGTAGGGTTACTTAGGGGTGTTTAAAGTGAACATAAACTTGTATAACATGCTTCTCATTCTACCTTTAAGAGCATGCAAAAACTAACTTATAGTTGTCTTACCTCACCTAATTTCTCCAATCCATGACACATATGTTTCAACAAGTTTTGGTAAAAAAGTTTTATTTAGGATTCTCATAGGACCTTTTAGAAGATCAAAGTTTCTTTCTTTTCCATAAGTATGGTTACTTGGGGGTGTTAAAAAGAACATAAACTTGTATAACATTCTTGTCATTCTTCCTTTAAGAGCATACAAAAACTATCTTATAGTTGTCTTACCTCACCTAATTTCTCCAATCCATGACACATATGTTTCAAGAAATTTTGGTAAAAATATTTTGTTTAGGATTCTCATAGGACATTTTAGAAGATCAAAGTTTCTTTCTTGTCTGTTAATAGGGTTATTTAGGGGGGTGTTTAAAGTGAACAAAAACTTGTATAACATGCTTCTCATTCTACCTTTAAGAGCATGCAAAAACTACTTATAGTTGTCTTACCTCACCTAATTTCTCCAATCCATGATACATATGTTTCAAGAAGCTTTGGTAAAAAAGTTTTGTTTAGGATTCTCATAGGATATTTTAGAAGATCAAAGTTTCTTTCTTGTCTGTTAGTAGGGTTACTTAGGGGTGTTTAAAGTGAACATAAACTTGTATAACATGCTTCTCAATCTACCTTTAAGAGCATGCAAAAACTAACTTATTGTTGTCTTACCTCACCTAATTTCTCCAATCCATGATACATATGTTTCAAGAAGTTTTGGTAACAAAAGTTTTGTTTCGGATTCTCATAGGACATTTTTGAATATCAAAGTTTCTTTCTTGTCTGTTAGTAGGGTTACTTAGGGGTGTTTAAAATGAACATAAACTTGTATAACATGCTTCTCATTCTACCTTTAAGAGCATGCAAAAACTAACTTATAGTTGTCTTACCTCACCTAATTTCTCCAATCCATGACAAATATGTTTCAAGAAGTTTTGGTAAAAAAGTTTGATTTAGGATTCTCATAGGACATTTTAGAAGATCAAAGTTTCTCTCTTGTCTGTTAGTAGGGTTACTTAGGGGTGTTTAAAGTGAACATAAACTTGTATAACATGCTTCTCATTTTACCTTTAAGAGCATGCAAAAACTAACTTATAGTTGTCTTACCTCACCTAATTTCTCTAATCCATGACACATATGTTTCAAGAAGTTTTGGTAAAAACGTTTTGTTTAGGATTCTCATAGGACATTTTAGAAGATCAAAGTTTCTTTCTTTTCTTTTCTATAACATGCTTCTCATATGTTTCAAGAAGTTTTGGTAACACAAGTTTTGTTTCGGATTCTCATAGGACATTTTGGAATATCAAAGTTTCTTTCTTGTCTGTTAGTAGGGTTACTTAGGGGTGTTTAAAGTGAACATAAACTTGTATAACATGCTTCTCATTCTACCTTTAAGAGCATGCAAAAACTAACTTATAGTTGTCTTACCTCACCTAATTTCTCCAATCCATGACACATATGTTTCAACAAGTTTTGGTAAAAAAGTTTTATTTAGGATTCTCATAGGACCTTTTAGAAGATCAAAATTTCTTTCTTGTCTGTTAGTAGGGTTACTTAGGGGTGTTTAAAGTGAACATAAACTTGTATAACATGCTTCTCATTCTACCTTTAAGAGCATGCAAAAACTAACTTATAGTTGTCTTACCTCACCTAATTTCTCCAATCCATGACACATATGTTTCAACAAGTTTTGGTAAAAAAGTTTTATTTAGGATTCTCATAGGACCTTTTAGAAGATCAAAGTTTCTTTCTTTTCCATAAGTATGGTTACTTGGGGGTGTTAAAAAGAACATAAACTTGTATAACATTCTTGTCATTCTTCCTTTAAGAGCATACAAAAACTATCTTATAGTTGTCTTACCTCACCTAATTTCTCCAATCCATGACACATATGTTTCAAGAAATTTTGGTAAAAATATTTTGTTTAGGATTCTCATAGGACATTTTAGAAGATCAAAGTTTCTTTCTTGTCTGTTAATAGGGTTATTTAGGGGGGTGTTTAAAGTGAACAAAAACTTGTATAACATGCTTCTCATTCTACCTTTAAGAGCATGCAAAAACTACTTATAGTTGTCTTACCTCACCTAATTTCTCCAATCCATGATACATATGTTTCAAGAAGCTTTGGTAAAAAAGTTTTGTTTAGGATTCTCATAGGATATTTTAGAAGATCAAAGTTTCTTTCTTGTCTGTTAGTAGGGTTACTTAGGGGTGTTTAAAGTGAACATAAACTTGTATAACATGCTTCTCAATCTACCTTTAAGAGCATGCAAAAACTAACTTATTGTTGTCTTACCTCACCTAATTTCTCCAATCCATGATACATATGTTTCAAGAAGTTTTGGTAACAAAAGTTTTGTTTCGGATTCTCATAGGACATTTTTGAATATCAAAGTTTCTTTCTTGTCTGTTAGTAGGGTTACTTAGGGGTGTTTAAAATGAACATAAACTTGTATAACATGCTTCTCATTCTACCTTTAAGAGCATGCAAAAACTAACTTATAGTTGTCTTACCTCACCTAATTTCTCCAATCCATGACAAATATGTTTCAAGAAGTTTTGGTAAAAAAGTTTGATTTAGGATTCTCATAGGACATTTTAGAAGATCAAAGTTTCTCTCTTGTCTGTTAGTAGGGTTACTTAGGGGTGTTTAAAGTGAACATAAACTTGTATAACATGCTTCTCATTTTACCTTTAAGAGCATGCAAAAACTAACTTATAGTTGTCTTACCTCACCTAATTTCTCTAATCCATGACACATATGTTTCAAGAAGTTTTGGTAAAAACGTTTTGTTTAGGATTCTCATAGGACATTTTAGAAGATCAAAGTTTCTTTCTTTTCTTTTCTATAACATGCTTCTCATATGTTTCAAGAAGTTTTGGTAACACAAGTTTTGTTTCGGATTCTCATAGGACATTTTGGAATATCAAAGTTTCTTTCTTGTCTGTTAGTAGGGTTACTTAGGGGTGTTTAAAGTGAACATAAACTTGTATAACAAGCTTCTCATTCTACCTTTAAGAGCATGCAAAAACTAACTTATAGTTGTCTTACCTCACCTAATTTCTCCAATCCATGACACATATGTTTCAACAAGTTTTGGTAAAAAAGTTTTATTTAGGATTCTCATAGGACCTTTTAGAAGATCAAAATTTCTTTCTTGTCTGTTAGTAGGGTTACTTAGGGGTGTTTAAAGTGAACATAAACTTGTATAACATGCTTCTCATTCTACCTTTAAGAGCATGCAAAAACTAACTTATAGTTGTCTTACCTCACCTAATTTCTCCAATCCATGACACATATGTTTCAACAAGTTTTGGTAAAAAAGTTTTATTTAGGATTCTCATAGGACCTTTTAGAAGATCAAAGTTTCTTTCTTTTCCATAAGTATGGTTACTTGGGGGTGTTAAAAAGAACATAAACTTGTATAACATTCTTGTCATTCTTCCTTTAAGAGCATACAAAAACTATCTTATAGTTGTCTTACCTCACCTAATTTCTCCAATCCATGACACATATGTTTCAAGAAATTTTGGTAAAAATATTTTGTTTAGGATTCTCATAGGACATTTTAGAAGATCAAAGTTTCTTTCTTGTCTGTTAATAGGGTTATTTAGGGGGGTGTTTAAAGTGAACAAAAACTTGTATAACATGCTTCTCATTCTACCTTTAAGAGCATGCAAAAACTACTTATAGTTGTCTTACCTCACCTAATTTCTCCAATCCATGATACATATGTTTCAAGAAGCTTTGGTAAAAAAGTTTTGTTTAGGATTCTCATAGGACATTTTAGAAGATCAAAGTTTCTTTCTTGTCTGTTAGTAGGGTTACTTAGGGGTGTTTAAAGTGAACATAAACTTGTATAACATGCTTCTCAATCTACCTTTAAGAGCATGCAAAAACTAACTTATTGTTTTCTTACCTCACCTATATTCTCCAATCCATGATACATATGTTTTAAGAAGTTTTGGTAACAAAAGTTTTGTTTCGGATTCTCATAGGACATTTTTGAATATCAAAGTTTCTTTCTTGTCTGTTAGTAGGGTTACTTAGGGGTGTTTAAAATGAACATAAACTTGTATAACATGCTTCTCATTCTACCTTTAAGAGCATGCAAAAACTAACTTATAGTTGTCTTACCTCACCTAATTTCTCCAATCCATGACACATATGTTTCAAGAAGTTTTGGTAAAAAAGTTTGGTTTAGGATTCTCATAGGACATTTTAGAAGATCAAAGTTTCTCTCTTGTCTGTTAGTAGGGTTACTTAGGGGTGTTTAAAGTGAACATAAACTTGTATAACATGCTTCTCATTTTACCTTTAAGAGCATGCAAAAACTAACTTATAGTTGTCTTACCTCACCTAATTTCTCTAATCCATGACACATATGTTTCAAGAAGTTTTGGTAAAAACGTTTTGTTTAGGATTCTCATAGGACATTTTAGAAGATCAAAGTTTCTTTCTTTTCTTTTCTATAACATGCTTCTCATATGTTTCAAGAAGTTTTGGTAACACAAGTTTTGTTTCGGATTCTCATAGGACATTTTGGAATATCAAAGTTTCTTTCTTGTCTGTTAGTAAGGTTACTTAGGGGTGTTTAAAGTGAACATAAACTTGTATAACATGCTTCTCATTCTACCTTTAAGAGCATGCAAAAACTAACTTATAGTTGTCTAACCTCACCTAATTTCTCCAATCCATGACACATATGTTTCAACAAGTTTTGGTAAAAAAGTTTTATTTAGGATTCTCATAGGACCTTTTAGAAGATCAAAGTTTCTTTCTTTTCCTTAAGTATGGTTACTTAGGGGTGTTAAAAAGAACATAAACTTGTATAACATTCTTGTCATTCTTCCTTTAGGAGCATACAAAAACTATCTTATAGTTGTCTTACCTCACCTAATTTCTCCAATCCATGACACATATGTTTCAAGAAGTTTTGGTAAAAATGTTTTGTTTAGGATTCTCATAGGACATTTTAGAAGATCAAAATTTCTTTCTTGTCTGTTAGTAGGGTTATTTAGGGGTGTTTAAAGTGAACAAAAACTTGTATAACATGCTTCCCATTCTACCTCCAATCCATGATACATATGTTTCAAGAAGTTTTTGTTAAAACGTTTTGTTTAGTATTCTCATAGGACCTTTTAGAAGATCAAAGTTTTGTTCTTTTCTTTTCTATAACATGCTTCTCATATGTTTCAAGAAGTTTTGGTAACAAAAGTTTTGTTTCGGATTCTCATAGGACATTTTGGAATATCAAAGTTTCTTTCTTGTCTGTTAGTAGGGTTACTTAGGGGTGTTTAAAGTGAACATAAACTTGTATAACATGCTTCTCATTCTACCTTTAAGAGCATGCAAAAACTAACTTATAGTTGTCTTACCTCACCTAATTTCTCCAATCCATGACACATATGTTTCAACAAGTTTTGGTAAAAAAGTTTTATTTAGGATTCTCATATGACCTTTTAGAAGATCAAAGTTTCTTTCTTTTCCTTAAGTATGGTTACTTAGGGGTGTTAAAAAGAACATAAACTTGTATAACATTCTTGTCATTCTTCCTTTAGGAGCATACAAAAACTATCTTATAGTTGTCTTACCTCACCTAATTTCTCTAATCCATAACACATATGTTTTAAGAAGTTTTGGTAAAAAAATTTTGTTTAGGATTCTCATAGGACACTTTAGAAGATCAAAGTTTCTTTCTTGTCTGTTAGTAGGGTTACTTAGGGGTGTTTAAAGTGAACATAAACTTGTATAACATGCTTCTCATTCTACCTTTAAGAGCATGCAAAAACTAACTTATAGTTGTCTTACCTCACCTAATTTCTCTAATCCATGACACATATGTTTCAAGAAGTTTTGGTAAAAATGTTTTGTTTAGGATTCTCATAGGACATTTTAGAAGATCAAAGTTTATTTCTTGTCTGTTAGTAGTGTTACTTAGGGGTGTTTAAAGGAACATAAACTTGTATAACATGCTTCTAATTTTACCTTTAGGAGCATACAAACACTAACTTATAGTTTTATTACCTCACCTAGTTTCTCCAACCCTGACACATATGTTTCAAGAAGTTTTTGTTAAAAAGTTTTGTTCAGTATTCTCATAGGACCTTTTAGAAGATCTAAGTTTCTCTCTTGTCTGTTAGTAGGGTTACTTAGGGGTGTTTAAAATGAACATAAACTTGTATAACATGCATCTCATTCTACTTTTAAGAGCGTGCAAAAACTAACTTATAGTTGTCTTACCTCAAATAGTTTCTCCAATCCATGATACATATGTTTCAAGAAGTTTTTGTTAAAACGTTTTGTTTAGTATTCTCATAGGACCTTTTAGAAGATCAAAGTTTTGTTTCTTTTCTATAACATGCTTCTCGTATGTTTCAAGAAGTTTTGGTAACACAAGTTTTGTTTCGGATTCTCATAGGACATTTTGGAATATCAAAGTTTCTTTCTTGTCTGTTAGTAGGGTTACTTAGGGGTGTTTAAAGTGAACATAAACTTGTATAACATGCTTCTCATTCTACCTTTAAGAGCATTAAAAAACTAACTTATAGTTGTCTTCCCTCACCTAATTTCTCCAATCCATGACACATATGTTTCAACAAGTTTTAGTAAAAAAGTTTTATTTAGGATTCTCAGAGGACCTTTTAGAAGATCAAAGTTTCTTTCTTTTCCTTAAGTATGGTTACTTAGGGGTGTTAAAAAGAACATAAACTTGTATAACATTCTTGTCATTCTTCCTTTAGGAGCATACAAAAACTATCTTATAGTTGTCTTACCTCACCTAATTTCTCCAATCCATGACACATATGTTTCAAGAAATTTTGGTAAAAATATTTTGTTTAGGATTCTCATAGGACATTTTAGAAGATCAAAGTTTCTTTCTTGTCTGTTAATAGGGTTATTTAGGGGGGTGTTTAAAGTGAACAAAAACTTGTATAACATGCTTCTCATTCTACCTTTAAGAGCATGCAAAAACTACTTATAGTTGTCTTACCTCACCTAATTTCTCCAATCCATGATACATATGTTTCAAGAAGCTTTGGTAAAAAAGTTTTGTTTAGGATTCTCATAGGACATTTTAGAAGATCAAAGTTTCTTTCTTGTCTGTTAGTAGGGTTACTTAGGGGTGTTTAAAGTGAACATAAACTTGTATAACATGCTTCTCAATCTACCTTTAAGAGCATGCAAAAACTAACTTATTGTTGTCTTACCTCACCTATATTCTCCAATCCATGATACATATGTTTCAAGAAGTTTTGGTAACAAAAGTTTTGTTTCGGATTCTCATAGGACATTTTTGAATATCAAAGTTTCTTTCTTGTCTGTTAGTAGGGTTACTTAGGGGTGTTTAAAATGAACATAAACTTGTATAACATGCTTCTCATTCTACCTTTAAGAGCATGCAAAAACTAACTTATAGTTGTCTTACCTCACCTAATTTCTCCAATCCATGACACATATGTTTCAAGAAGTTTTGGTAAAAAAGTTTGGTTTAGGATTCTCATAGGACATTTTAGAAGATCAAAGTTTCTCTCTTGTCTGTTAGTAGGGTTACTTAGGGGTGTTTAAAGTGAACATAAACTTGTATAACATGCTTCTCATTTTACCTTTAAGAGCATGCAAAAACTAACTTATAGTTGTCTTACCTCACCTAATTTCTCTAATCCATGACACATATGTTTCAAGAAGTTTTGGTAAAAACGTTTTGTTTAGGATTCTCATAGGACATTTTAGAAGATCAAAGTTTCTTTCTTTTCTTTTCTATAACATGCTTCTCATATGTTTCAAGAAGTTTTGGTAACACAAGTTTTGTTTCGGATTCTCATAGGACATTTTGGAATATCAAAGTTTCTTTCTTGTCTGTTAGTAAGGTTACTTAGGGGTGTTTAAAGTCAACATAAACTTGTATAACATGCTTCTCATTCTACCTTTAAGAGCATGCAAAAACTAACTTATAGTTGTCTAACCTCACCTAATTTCTCCAATCCATGACACATATGTTTCAACAAGTTTTGGTAAAAAAGTTTTATTTAGGATTCTCATAGGACCTTTTAGAAGATCAAAGTTTCTTTCTTTTCCTTAAGTATGGTTACTTAGGGGTGTTAAAAAGAACATAAACTTGTATAACATTCTTGTCATTCTTCCTTTAGGAGCATACAAAAACTATCTTATAGTTGTCTTACCTCACCTAATTTCTCCAATCCATGACACATATGTTTCAAGAAGTTTTGGTAAAAATGTTTTGTTTAGGATTCTCATAGGACATTTTAGAAGATCAAAATTTCTTTCTTGTCTGTTAGTAGGGTTATTTAGGGGTGTTTAAAGTGAACAAAAACTTGTATAACATGCTTCCCATTCTACCTCCAATCCATGATACATATGTTTCAAGAAGTTTTTGTTAAAACGTTTTGTTTAGTATTCTCATAGGACCTTTTAGAAGATCAAAGTTTTGTTCTTTTCTTTTCTATAACATGCTTCTCATATGTTTCAAGAAGTTTTGGTAACAAAAGTTTTGTTTCGGATTCTCATAGGACATTTTGGAATATCAAAGTTTCTTTCTTGTCTGTTAGTAGGGTTACTTAGGGGTGTTTAAAGTGAACATAAACTTGTATAACATGCTTCTCATTCTACCTTTAATAGCATGCAAAAACTAACTTATAGTTGTCTTACCTCACCTAATTTCTCCAATCCATGACACATATGTTTCAACAAGTTTTGGTAAAAAAGTTTTATTTAGGATTCTCATAGGACCTTTTAGAAGATCAAAGTTTCTTTCTTTTCCTTAAGTATGGTTACTTAGGGGTGTTAAAAAGAACATAAACTTGTATAACATTCTTGTCATTCTTCCTTTAGGAGCATACAAAAACTATCTTATAGTTGTCTTACCTCACCTAATTTCTCTAATCCATAACACATATGTTTTAAGAAGTTTTGGTAAAAAAATTTTGTTTAGGATTCTCATAGGACACTTTAGAAGATCAAAGTTTCTTTCTTGTCTGTTAGTAGGGTTACTTAGGGGTGTTTAAAGTGAACATAAACTTGTATAACATGCTTCTCATTCTACCTTTAAGAGCATGCAAAAACTAACTTATAGTTGTCTTACCTCACCTAATTTCTCTAATCCATGACACATATGTTTCAAGAAGTTTTGGTAAAAATGTTTTGTTTAGGATTCTCATAGGACATTTTAGAAGATCAAAGTTTCTTTCTTGTCTGTTAGTAGGGTTACTTAGGGGTGTTTAAAGTGAACATAAACTTGTATAACATGCTTCTCAATCTACCTTTAAGAGCATGCAAAAACTAACTTATTGTTGTCTTACCTCACCTATATTCTCCAATCCATGATACATATGTTTCAAGAAGTTTTGGTAACAAAAGTTTTGTTTCGGATTCTCATAGGACATTTTTGAATATCAAAGTTTCTTTCTTGTCTGTTAGTAGGGTTACTTAGGGGTGTTTAAAATGAACATAAACTTGTATAACATGCTTCTCATTCTACCTTTAAGAGCATGCAAAAACTAACTTATAGTTGTCTTACCTCACCTAATTTCTCCAATCCATGACACATATGTTTCAAGAAGTTTTGGTAAAAAAGTTTGGTTTAGGATTCTCATAGGACATTTTAGAAGATCAAAGTTTCTCTCTTGTCTGTTAGTAGGGTTACTTAGGGGTGTTTAAAGTGAACATAAACTTGTATAACATGCTTCTCATTTTACCTTTAAGAGCATGCAAAAACTAACTTATAGTTGTCTTACCTCACCTAATTTCTCTAATCCATGACACATATGTTTCAAGAAGTTTTGGTAAAAACGTTTTGTTTAGGATTCTCATAGGACATTTTAGAAGATCAAAGTTTCTTTCTTTTCTTTTCTATAACATGCTTCTCATATGTTTCAAGAAGTTTTGGTAACACAAGTTTTGTTTCGGATTCTCATAGGACATTTTAGAAGATCAAAGTTTCTTTCTTGTCTGTTAATAGGGTTATTTAGGGGGGTGTTTAAAGTGAACAAAAACTTGTATAACATGCTTCTCATTCTACCTTTAAGAGCATGCAAAAACTACTTATAGTTGTCTTACCTCACCTAATTTCTCCAATCCATGATACATATGTTTCAAGAAGCTTTGGTAAAAAAGTTTTGTTTAGGATTCTCATAGGACATTTTAGAAGATCAAAGTTTCTTTCTTGTCTGTTAGTAGGGTTACTTAGGGGTGTTTAAAGTGAACATAAACTTGTATAACATGCTTCTCAATCTACCTTTAAGAGCATGCAAAAACTAACTTATTGTTGTCTTACCTCACCTATATTCTCCAATCCATGATACATATGTTTCAAGAAGTTTTGGTAACAAAAGTTTTGTTTCGGATTCTCATAGGACATTTTTGAATATCAAAGTTTCTTTCTTGTCTGTTAGTAGGGTTACTTAGGGGTGTTTAAAATGAACATAAACTTGTATAACATGCTTCTCATTCTACCTTTAAGAGCATGCAAAAACTAACTTATAGTTGTCTTACCTCACCTAATTTCTCCAATCCATGACACATATGTTTCAAGAAGTTTTGGTAAAAAAGTTTGGTTTAGGATTCTCATAGGACATTTTAGAAGATCAAAGTTTCTCTCTTGTCTGTTAGTAGGGTTACTTAGGGGTGTTTAAAGTGAACATAAACTTGTATAACATGCTTCTCATTTTACCTTTAAGAGCATGCAAAAACTAACTTATAGTTGTCTTACCTCACCTAATTTCTCTAATCCATGACACATATGTTTCAAGAAGTTTTGGTAAAAACGTTTTGTTTAGGATTCTCATAGGACATTTTAGAAGATCAAAGTTTCTTTCTTTTCTTTTCTATAACATGCTTCTCATATGTTTCAAGAAGTTTTGGTAACACAAGTTTTGTTTCGGATTCTCATAGGACATTTTGGAATATCAAAGTTTCTTTCTTGTCTGTTAGTAAGGTTACTTAGGGGTGTTTAAAGTCAACATAAACTTGTATAACATGCTTCTCATTCTACCTTTAAGAGCATGCAAAAACTAACTTATAGTTGTCTAACCTCACCTAATTTCTCCAATCCATGACACATATGTTTCAACAAGTTTTGGTAAAAAAGTTTTATTTAGGATTCTCATAGGACCTTTTAGAAGATCAAAGTTTCTTTCTTTTCCTTAAGTATGGTTACTTAGGGGTGTTAAAAAGAACATAAACTTGTATAACATTCTTGTCATTCTTCCTTTAGGAGCATACAAAAACTATCTTATAGTTGTCTTACCTCACCTAATTTCTCCAATCCATGACACATATGTTTCAAGAAGTTTTGGTAAAAATGTTTTGTTTAGGATTCTCATAGGACATTTTAGAAGATCAAAATTTCTTTCTTGTCTGTTAGTAGGGTTATTTAGGGGTGTTTAAAGTGAACAAAAACTTGTATAACATGCTTCCCATTCTACCTCCAATCCATGATACATATGTTTCAAGAAGTTTTTGTTAAAACGTTTTGTTTAGTATTCTCATAGGACCTTTTAGAAGATCAAAGTTTTGTTCTTTTCTTTTCTATAACATGCTTCTCATATGTTTCAAGAAGTTTTGGTAACAAAAGTTTTGTTTCGGATTCTCATAGGACATTTTGGAATATCAAAGTTTCTTTCTTGTCTGTTAGTAGGGTTACTTAGGGGTGTTTAAAGTGAACATAAACTTGTATAACATGCTTCTCATTCTACCTTTAATAGCATGCAAAAACTAACTTATAGTTGTCTTACCTCACCTAATTTCTCCAATCCATGACACATATGTTTCAACAAGTTTTGGTAAAAAAGTTTTATTTAGGATTCTCATAGGACCTTTTAGAAGATCAAAGTTTCTTTCTTTTCCTTAAGTATGGTTACTTAGGGGTGTTAAAAAGAACATAAACTTGTATAACATTCTTGTCATTCTTCCTTTAGGAGCATACAAAAACTATCTTATAGTTGTCTTACCTCACCTAATTTCTCTAATCCATAACACATATGTTTTAAGAAGTTTTGGTAAAAAAATTTTGTTTAGGATTCTCATAGGACACTTTAGAAGATCAAAGTTTCTTTCTTGTCTGTTAGTAGGGTTACTTAGGGGTGTTTAAAGTGAACATAAACTTGTATAACATGCTTCTCATTCTACCTTTAAGAGCATGCAAAAACTAACTTATAGTTGTCTTACCTCACCTAATTTCTCTAATCCATGACACATATGTTTCAAGAAGTTTTGGTAAAAATGTTTTGTTTAGGATTCTCATAGGACATTTTAGAAGATCAAAGTTTCTTTCTTGTCTGTTAGTAGGGTTACTTAGGGGTGTTTAAAGTGAACATAAACTTGTATAACATGCTTCTCAATCTACCTTTAAGAGCATGCAAAAACTAACTTATTGTTGTCTTACCTCACCTATATTCTCCAATCCATGATACATATGTTTCAAGAAGTTTTGGTAACAAAAGTTTTGTTTCGGATTCTCATAGGACATTTTTGAATATCAAAGTTTCTTTCTTGTCTGTTAGTAGGGTTACTTAGGGGTGTTTAAAATGAACATAAACTTGTATAACATGCTTCTCATTCTACCTTTAAGAGCATGCAAAAACTAACTTATAGTTGTCTTACCTCACCTAATTTCTCCAATCCATGACACATATGTTTCAAGAAGTTTTGGTAAAAAAGTTTGGTTTAGGATTCTCATAGGACATTTTAGAAGATCAAAGTTTCTCTCTTGTCTGTTAGTAGGGTTACTTAGGGGTGTTTAAAGTGAACATAAACTTGTATAACATGCTTCTCATTTTACCTTTAAGAGCATGCAAAAACTAACTTATAGTTGTCTTACCTCACCTAATTTCTCTAATCCATGACACATATGTTTCAAGAAGTTTTGGTAAAAACGTTTTGTTTAGGATTCTCATAGGACATTTTAGAAGATCAAAGTTTCTTTCTTTTCTTTTCTATAACATGCTTCTCATATGTTTCAAGAAGTTTTGGTAACACAAGTTTTGTTTCGGATTCTCATAGGACATTTTAGAAGATCAAAGTTTCTTTCTTGTCTGTTAATAGGGTTATTTAGGGGGGTGTTTAAAGTGAACAAAAACTTGTATAACATGCTTCTCATTCTACCTTTAAGAGCATGCAAAAACTACTTATAGTTGTCTTACCTCACCTAATTTCTCCAATCCATGATACATATGTTTCAAGAAGCTTTGGTAAAAAAGTTTTGTTTAGGATTCTCATAGGACATTTTAGAAGATCAAAGTTTCTTTCTTGTCTGTTAGTAGGGTTACTTAGGGGTGTTTAAAGTGAACATAAACTTGTATAACATGCTTCTCAATCTACCTTTAAGAGCATGCAAAAACTAACTTATTGTTGTCTTACCTCACCTATATTCTCCAATCCATGATACATATGTTTCAAGAAGTTTTGGTAACAAAAGTTTTGTTTCGGATTCTCATAGGACATTTTTGAATATCAAAGTTTCTTTCTTGTCTGTTAGTAGGGTTACTTAGGGGTGTTTAAAATGAACATAAACTTGTATAACATGCTTCTCATTCTACCTTTAAGAGCATGCAAAAACTAACTTATAGTTGTCTTACCTCACCTAATTTCTCCAATCCATGACACATATGTTTCAAGAAGTTTTGGTAAAAAAGTTTGGTTTAGGATTCTCATAGGACATTTTAGAAGATCAAAGTTTCTCTCTTGTCTGTTAGTAGGGTTACTTAGGGGTGTTTAAAGTGAACATAAACTTGTATAACATGCTTCTCATTTTACCTTTAAGAGCATGCAAAAACTAACTTATAGTTGTCTTACCTCACCTAATTTCTCTAATCCATGACACATATGTTTCAAGAAGTTTTGGTAAAAACGTTTTGTTTAGGATTCTCATAGGACATTTTAGAAGATCAAAGTTTCTTTCTTTTCTTTTCTATAACATGCTTCTCATATGTTTCAAGAAGTTTTGGTAACACAAGTTTTGTTTCGGATTCTCATAGGACATTTTGGAATATCAAAGTTTCTTTCTTGTCTGTTAGTAAGGTTACTTAGGGGTGTTTAAAGTCAACATAAACTTGTATAACATGCTTCTCATTCTACCTTTAAGAGCATGCAAAAACTAACTTATAGTTGTCTAACCTCACCTAATTTCTCCAATCCATGACACATATGTTTCAACAAGTTTTGGTAAAAAAGTTTTATTTAGGATTCTCATAGGACCTTTTAGAAGATCAAAGTTTCTTTCTTTTCCTTAAGTATGGTTACTTAGGGGTGTTAAAAAGAACATAAACTTGTATAACATTCTTGTCATTCTTCCTTTAGGAGCATACAAAAACTATCTTATAGTTGTCTTACCTCACCTAATTTCTCCAATCCATGACACATATGTTTCAAGAAGTTTTGGTAAAAATGTTTTGTTTAGGATTCTCATAGGACATTTTAGAAGATCAAAATTTCTTTCTTGTCTGTTAGTAGGGTTATTTAGGGGTGTTTAAAGTGAACAAAAACTTGTATAACATGCTTCCCATTCTACCTCCAATCCATGATACATATGTTTCAAGAAGTTTTTGTTAAAACGTTTTGTTTAGTATTCTCATAGGACCTTTTAGAAGATCAAAGTTTTGTTCTTTTCTTTTCTATAACATGCTTCTCATATGTTTCAAGAAGTTTTGGTAACAAAAGTTTTGTTTCGGATTCTCATAGGACATTTTGGAATATCAAAGTTTCTTTCTTGTCTGTTAGTAGGGTTACTTAGGGGTGTTTAAAGTGAACATAAACTTGTATAACATGCTTCTCATTCTACCTTTAATAGCATGCAAAAACTAACTTATAGTTGTCTTACCTCACCTAATTTCTCCAATCCATGACACATATGTTTCAACAAGTTTTGGTAAAAAAGTTTTATTTAGGATTCTCATAGGACCTTTTAGAAGATCAAAGTTTCTTTCTTTTCCTTAAGTATGGTTACTTAGGGGTGTTAAAAAGAACATAAACTTGTATAACATTCTTGTCATTCTTCCTTTAGGAGCATACAAAAACTATCTTATAGTTGTCTTACCTCACCTAATTTCTCTAATCCATAACACATATGTTTTAAGAAGTTTTGGTAAAAAAATTTTGTTTAGGATTCTCATAGGACACTTTAGAAGATCAAAGTTTCTTTCTTGTCTGTTAGTAGGGTTACTTAGGGGTGTTTAAAGTGAACATAAACTTGTATAACATGCTTCTCATTCTACCTTTAAGAGCATGCAAAAACTAACTTATAGTTGTCTTACCTCACCTAATTTCTCTAATCCATGACACATATGTTTCAAGAAGTTTTGGTAAAAATGTTTTGTTTAGGATTCTCATAGGACATTTTAGAAGATCAAAGTTTATTTCTTGTCTGTTAGTAGTGTTACTTAGGGGTGTTTAAAGGAACATAAACTTGTATAACATGCTTCTAATTTTACCTTTAGGAGCATACAAACACTAACTTATAGTTTTATTACCTCACCTAGTTTCTCCAACCCTGACACATATGTTTCAAGAAGTTTTTGTTAAAAAGTTTTGTTCAGTATTCTCATAGGACCATTTAGAAGATCTAAGTTTCTCTCTTGTCTGTTAGTAGGGTTACTTAGGGGTGTTCAAAATGAACATAAACTTGTATAACATGCATCTCATTCTACTTTTAAGAGCGTGCAAAAACTAACTTATAGTTGTCTTACCTCAAATAGTTTCTCCAATCCATGATACATATGTTTCAAGAAGTTTTTGTTAAAACGTTTTGTTTAGTATTCTCATAGGACCTTTTAGAAGATCAAAGTTTTGTTTCTTTTCTATAACATGCTTCTCGTATGTTTCAAGAAGTTTTGGTAACACAAGTTTTGTTTCGGATTCTCATAGGACATTTTGGAATATCAAAGTTTCTTTCTTGTCTGTTAGTAGGGTTACTTAGGGGTGTTTAAAGTGAACATAAACTTGTATAACATGCTTCTCATTCTACCTTTAAGAGCATTAAAAAACTAACTTATAGTTGTCTTCCCTCACCTAATTTCTCCAATCCATGACACATATGTTTCAACAAGTTTTAGTAAAAAAGTTTTATTTAGGATTCTCATAGGACCTTTTGGAGATCAAAGTTTCTTTCTTTTCCTTAAGTATGGTTACTTAGGGGTGTTAAAAAGAACATAAACTTGTATAACATTCTTGTCATTCTTCCTTTAGGAGCATACAAAAACTATCTTATAGTTGTCTTACCTCACCTAATTTCTCTAATCCATGACACATATATTTTAAGAAGTTTTGGTAAAAAAGTTTTGTTTAGGATTCTCATAGGACACTTTAGAAGATCAAAGTTTCTTTCTTGTCTGTTAATAGGGTTATTTAGGGGGGTGTTTAAAGTGAACAAAAACTTGAATAACATGCTTCTCATTCTACCTTTAAGAGCATGCAAAAACTACTTATAGTTGTCTTACCTCACCTAATTTCTCCAATCCATGATACATATGTTTCAAGAAGCTTTGGTAAAAAAGTTTTGTTTAGGATTCTCATAGGACATTTTAGAAGATCAAAGTTTCTTTCTTGTCTGTTAGTAGGGTTACTTAGGGATGTTTAAAGTGAACATAAACTTGTATAACATGCTTCTCAATCTACCTTTAAGAGCATGCAAAAACTAACTTATAGTTGTCTTACCTCACCTAATTTCTCCAATCCATGATACATATGTTTCAAGAAGTTTTGGTAACAAAAGTTTTGTTTCGGATTCTCATAGGACATTTTGGAATATCAAAGTTTCTTTCTTGTCTGTTAGTAGGGTTACTTAGGGGTGTTTAAAATGAACATAAACTTGTATAACATGCTTCTCATTCTACCTTTAAGAGCATGCAAAAACTAACTTATAGTTGTCTTACCTCACCTAATTTCTCCAATCCATGACACATATGTTTCAAGAAGTTTTGGTAAAAAAGTTTGGTTTAGGATTCTCATAGGACATTTTAGAAGATCAAAGTTTCTCTCTTGTCTGTTAGTAGGGTTACTTAGGGGTGTTTAAAGTGAACATAAACTTGTATAACATGCTTCTCATTTTACCTTTAAGAGCATGCAAAAACTAACTTATAGTTGTCTGACCTCACCTAATTTCTCTAATCCATGACACATATGTTTCAAGAAGTTTTGGTAAAAACGTTTTGTTTAGGATTCTCATAGGACATTTTAGAAGATCAAAGTTTCTTTCTTTTCTTTTCTATAACATGCTTCTCATATGTTTCAAGAAGTTTTGGTAACACAAGTTTTGTTTCGGATTCTCATAGGACATTTTGGAATATCAAAGTTTCTTTCTTGTCTGTTAGTAAGGTTACTTAGGGGTGTTTAAAGTGAACATAAACTTGTATAACATGCTTCTCATTCTACCTTTAAGAGCATGCAAAAACTAACTTATAGTTGTCTTACCTCACCTAATTTCTCCAATCCATGACACATATGTTTCAACAAGTTTTGGTAAAAAAGTTTTATTTAGGATTCTCATAGGACCTTTTAGAAGATCAAAGTTTCTTTCTTTTCCTTAAGTATGGTTACTTAGGGGTGTTAAAAAGAACATAAACTTGTATAACATTCTTGTCATTCTTCCTTTAGGAGCATACAAAAACTATCTTATAGTTGTCTTACCTCACCTAATTTCTCCAATCCATGACACATATGTTTCAAGAAGTTTTGGTAAAAATGTTTTGTTTAGGATTCTCATAGGACATTTTAGAAGATCAAAATTTCTTTCTTGTCTGTTAGTAGGGTTATTTAGGGGTGTTTAAAGTGAACAAAAACTTGTATAACATGCTTCCCATTCTACCTCCAATCCATGATACATATGTTTCAAGAAGTTTTTGTTAAAACGTTTTGTTTAGTATTCTCATAGGACCTTTTAGAAGATCAAAGTTTTGTTCTTTTCTTTTCTATAACATGCTTCTCATATGTTTCAAGAAGTTTTGGTAACAAAAGTTTTGTTTCGGATTCTCATAGGACATTTTGGAATATCAAAGTTTCTTTCTTGTCTGTTAGTAAGGTTACTTAGGGGTGTTTAAAATGAACATAAACTTGTATAACATGCTTCTCATTCTACCTTTAAGAGCATGCAAAAACTAACTTATAGTTGTCTTACCTCACCTAATTTCTCCAATCCATGACACATATGTTTCAAGAAGTTTTGGTAAAAAAGTTTGGTTTAGGATTCTCATAGGACCATTTAGAAGATCTAAGTTTCTCTCTTGTCTGTTAGTAGGGTTACTTAGGGGTGTTCAAAATGAACATAAACTTGTATAACATGCATCTCATTCTACTTTTAAGAGCGTGCAAAAACTAACTTATAGTTGTCTTACCTCAAATAGTTTCTCCAATCCATGATACATATGTTTCAAGAAGTTTTTGTTAAAACGTTTTGTTTAGTATTCTCATAGGACCTTTTAGAAGATCAAAGTTTTGTTTCTTTTCTATAACATGCTTCTCGTATGTTTCAAGAAGTTTTGGTAACACAAGTTTTGTTTCGGATTCTCATAGGACATTTTGGAATATCAAAGTTTCTTTCTTGTCTGTTAGTAGGGTTACTTAGGGGTGTTTAAAGTGAACATAAACTTGTATAACATGCTTCTCATTCTACCTTTAAGAGCATTAAAAAACTAACTTATAGTTGTCTTCCCTCACCTAATTTCTCCAATCCATGACACATATGTTTCAACAAGTTTTAGTAAAAAAGTTTTATTTAGGATTCTCATAGGACCTTTTGGAGATCAAAGTTTCTTTCTTTTCCTTAAGTATGGTTACTTAGGGGTGTTAAAAAGAACATAAACTTGTATAACATTCTTGTCATTCTTCCTTTAGGAGCATACAAAAACTATCTTATAGTTGTCTTACCTCACCTAATTTCTCTAATCCATGACACATATATTTTAAGAAGTTTTGGTAAAAAAGTTTTGTTTAGGATTCTCATAGGACACTTTAGAAGATCAAAGTTTCTTTCTTGTCTGTTAATAGGGTTATTTAGGGGGGTGTTTAAAGTGAACAAAAACTTGAATAACATGCTTCTCATTCTACCTTTAAGAGCATGCAAAAACTACTTATAGTTGTCTTACCTCACCTAATTTCTCCAATCCATGATACATATGTTTCAAGAAGCTTTGGTAAAAAAGTTTTGTTTAGGATTCTCATAGGACATTTTAGAAGATCAAAGTTTCTTTCTTGTCTGTTAGTAGGGTTACTTAGGGATGTTTAAAGTGAACATAAACTTGTATAACATGCTTCTCAATCTACCTTTAAGAGCATGCAAAAACTAACTTATAGTTGTCTTACCTCACCTAATTTCTCCAATCCATGATACATATGTTTCAAGAAGTTTTGGTAACAAAAGTTTTGTTTCGGATTCTCATAGGACATTTTGGAATATCAAAGTTTCTTTCTTGTCTGTTAGTAGGGTTACTTAGGGGTGTTTAAAATGAACATAAACTTGTATAACATGCTTCTCATTCTACCTTTAAGAGCATGCAAAAACTAACTTATAGTTGTCTTACCTCACCTAATTTCTCCAATCCATGACACATATGTTTCAAGAAGTTTTGGTAAAAAAGTTTGGTTTAGGATTCTCATAGGACATTTTAGAAGATCAAAGTTTCTCTCTTGTCTGTTAGTAGGGTTACTTAGGGGTGTTTAAAGTGAACATAAACTTGTATAACATGCTTCTCATTTTACCTTTAAGAGCATGCAAAAACTAACTTATAGTTGTCTTACCTCACCTAATTTCTCTAATCCATGACACATATGTTTCAAGAAGTTTTGGTAAAAACGTTTTGTTTAGGATTCTCATAGGACATTTTAGAAGATCAAAGTTTCTTTCTTTTCTTTTCTATAACATGCTTCTCATATGTTTCAAGAAGTTTTGGTAACACAAGTTTTGTTTCGGATTCTCATAGGACATTTTGGAATATCAAAGTTTCTTTCTTGTCTGTTAGTAAGGTTACTTAGGGGTGTTTAAAGTGAACATAAACTTGTATAACATGCTTCTCATTCTACCTTTAAGAGCATGCAAAAACTAACTTATAGTTGTCTTACCTCACCTAATTTCTCCAATCCATGACACATATGTTTCAACAAGTTTTGGTAAAAAAGTTTTATTTAGGATTCTCATAGGACCTTTTAGAAGATCAAAGTTTCTTTCTTTTCCTTAAGTATGGTTACTTAGGGGTGTTAAAAAGAACATAAACTTGTATAACATTCTTGTCATTCTTCCTTTAGGAGCATACAAAAACTATCTTATAGTTGTCTTACCTCACCTAATTTCTCCAATCCATGACACATATGTTTCAAGAAGTTTTGGTAAAAATGTTTTGTTTAGGATTCTCATAGGACATTTTAGAAGATCAAAATTTCTTTCTTGTCTGTTAGTAGGGTTATTTAGGGGTGTTTAAAGTGAACAAAAACTTGTATAACATGCTTCCCATTCTACCTCCAATCCATGATACATATGTTTCAAGAAGTTTTTGTTAAAACGTTTTGTTTAGTATTCTCATAGGACCTTTTAGAAGATCAAAGTTTTGTTCTTTTCTTTTCTATAACATGCTTCTCATATGTTTCAAGAAGTTTTGGTAACAAAAGTTTTGTTTCGGATTCTCATAGGACATTTTGGAATATCAAAGTTTCTTTCTTGTCTGTTAGTAAGGTTACTTAGGGGTGTTTAAAGTGAACATAAACTTGTATAACATGCTTCTCATTCTACCTTTAATAGCATGCAAAAACTAACTTATAGTTGTCTTACCTCACCTAATTTCTCCAATCCATGACACATATGTTTCAACAAGTTTTGGTAAAAAAGTTTTATTTAGGATTCTCATAGGACCTTTTAGAAGATCAAAGTTTCTTTCTTTTCCTTAAGTATGGTTACTTAGGGGTGTTAAAAAGAACATAAACTTGTATAACATTCTTGTCATTCTTCCTTTAGGAGCATACAAAAACTATCTTACAGTTGTCTTACCTCACCTAATTTCTCTAATCCATAACACATATGTTTTAAGAAGTTTTGGTAAAAAAATTTTGTTTAGGATTCTCATAGGACACTTTAGAAGATCAAAGTTTCTTTCTTGTCTGTTAGTAGGGTTACTTAGGGGTGTTTAAAGTGAACATAAACTTGTATAACATGCTTCTCATTCTACCTTTAAGAGCATGCAAAAACTAACTTATAGTTGTCTTACCTCACCTAATTTCTCTAATCCATGACACATATGTTTCAAGAAGTTTTGGTAAAAATGTTTTGTTTAGGATTCTCATAGGACATTTTAGAAGATCAAAGTTTATTTCTTGTCTGTTAGTAGTGTTACTTAGGGGTGTTTAAAGGAACATAAACTTGTATAACATGCTTCTAATTTTACCTTTAGGAGCATACAAACACTAACTTATAGTTTTATTACCTCACCTAGTTTCTCCAACCCTGACACATATGTTTCAAGAAGTTTTTGTTAAAAAGTTTTGTTCAGTATTCTCATAGGACCTTTTAGAAGATCTAAGTTTCTCTCTTGTCTGTTAGTAGGGTTACTTAGGGGTGTTTAAAATGAACATAAACTTGTATAACACGCATCTCATTCTACTTTTAAGAGCGTGCAAAAACTAACTTATAGTTGTCTTACCTCAAATAGTTTCTCCAATCCATGATACATATGTTTCAAGAAGTTTTTGTTAAAACGTTTTGTTTAGTATTCTCATAGGACCTTTTAGAAGATCAAAGTTTTGTTTCTTTTCTATAACATGCTTCTCGTATGTTTCAAGAAGTTTTGGTAACACAAGTTTTGTTTCGGATTCTCATAGGACATTTTGGAATATCAAAGTTTCTTTCTTGTCTGTTAGTAGGGTTACTTAGGGGTGTTTAAAGTGAACATAAACTTGTATAACATGCTTCTCATTCTACCTTTAAGAGCATTAAAAAACTAACTTATAGTTGTCTTCCCTCACCTAATTTCTCCAATCCATGACACATATGTTTCAACAAGTTTTAGTAAAAAAGTTTTATTTAGGATTCTCAGAGGACCTTTTAGAAGATCAAAGTTTCTTTCTTTTCCTTAAGTATGGTTACTTAGGGGTGTTAAAAAGAACATAAACTTGTATAACATTCTTGTCATTCTTCCTTTAGGAGCATACAAAAACTATCTTATAGTTGTCTTACCTCACCTAATTTCTCTAATCCATGACACATATATTTTAAGAAGTTTTGGTAAAAAAGTTTTGTTTAGGATTCTCATAGGACACTTTAGAAGATCAAAGTTTCTTTCTTGTCTGTTAATAGGGTTATTTAGGGGGGGTGTTTAAAGTGAACAAAAACTTGTATAACATGCTTCTCATTCTACCTTTAAGAGCATGCAAAAACTACTTATAGTTGTCTTACCTCACCTAATTTCTCCAATCCATGATACATATGTTTCAAGAAGCTTTGGTAAAAAAGTTTTGTTTAGGATTCTCATAGGACATTTTAGAAGATCAAAGTTTCTTTCTTGTCTGTTAGTAGGGTTACTTAGGGGTGTTTAAAGTTAACATAAACTTGTATAACATGCTTCTCAATATACCTTTAAGAGCATGCAAAAACTAACTTATAGTTGTCTTACCTCACCTAATTTCTCCAATCCATGATACATATGTTTCAAGAAGTTTTGGTAACAAAAGTTTTGTTTCGGATTCTCATAGGACATTTTGGAATATCAAAGTTTCTTTCTTGTCTGTTAGTAGGGTTACTTAGGGGTGTTTAAAATGAACATAAACTTGTATAACATGCTTCTCATTCTACCTTTAAGAGCATGCAAAAACTAACTTATAGTTGTCTTACCTCACCTAATTTCTCCAATCCATGACACATATGTTTCAAGAAGTTTTGGTAAAAAAGTTTGGTTTAGGATTCTCATAGGACATTTTAGAAGATCAAAGTTTCTCTCTTGTCTGTTAGTAGGGTTACTTAGGGGTGTTTAAAGTGAACATAAACTTGTATAACATGCTTCTCATTTTACCTTTAAGAGCATGCAAAAACTAACTTATAGTTGTCTTACCTCACCTAATTTCTCTAATCCATGACACATATGTTTCAAGAAGTTTTGGTAAAAACGTTTTGTTTAGGATTCTCATAGGACATTTTAGAAGATCAAAGTTTCTTTCTTTTCTTTTCTATAACATGCTTCTCATATGTTTCAAGAAGTTTTGGTAACACAAGTTTTGTTTCGGATTCTCATAGGACATTTTGGAATATCAAAGTTTCTTTCTTGTCTGTTAGTAAGGTTACTTAGGGGTGTTTAAAGTGAACATAAACTTGTATAACATGCTTCTCATTCTACCTTTAAGAGCATGCAAAAACTAACTTATAGTTGTCTTACCTCACCTAATTTCTCCAATCCATGACACATATGTTTCAACAAGTTTTGGTAAAAAAGTTTTATTTAGGATTCTCATAGGACCTTTTAGAAGATCAACGTTTCTTTCTTTTCCTTAAGTATGGTTACTTAGGGGTGTTAAAAAGAACATAAACTTGTATAACATTCTTGTCATTCTTCCTTTAGGAGCATACAAAAACTATCTTATAGTTGTCTTACCTCACCTAATTTCTCCAATCCATGACACATATGTTTCAAGAAGTTTTGGTAAAAATGTTTTGTTTAGGATTCTCATAGGACATTTTAGAAGATCAAAATTTCTTTCTTGTCTGTTAGTAGGGTTATTTAGGGGTGTTTAAAGTGAACAAAAACTTGTATAAGATGCTTCCCATTCTACCTCCAATCCATGATACATATGTTTCAAGAAGTTTTTGTTAAAACGTTTTGTTTAGTATTCTCATAGGACCTTTTAGAAGATCAAAGTTTTGTTCTTTTCTTTTCTATAACATGCTTCTCATATGTTTCAAGAAGTTTTGGTAACAAAAGTTTTGTTTCGGATTCTCATAGGACATTTTGGAATATCAAAGTTTCTTTCTTGTCTGTTAGTAGGGTTACTTAGGGGTGTTTAAAGTGAACATAAACTTGTATAACATGCTTCTCATTCTACCTTTAATAGCATGCAAAAACTAACTTATAGTTGTCTTACCTCACCTAATTTCTCCAATCCATGACACATATGTTTCAACAAGTTTTGGTAAAAAAGTTTTATTTAGGATTCTCATAGGACCTTTTAGAAGATCAAAGTTTCTTTCTTTTCCTTAAGTATGGTTACTTAGGGGTGTTAAAAAGAACATAAACTTGTATAACATTCTTGTCATTCTTCCTTTAGGAGCATACAAAAACTATCTTATAGTTGTCTTACCTCACCTAATTTCTCTAATCCATAACACATATGTTTTAAGAAGTTTTGGTAAAAAAATTTTGTTTAGGATTCTCATAGGACACTTTAGAAGATCAAAGTTTCTTTCTTGTCTGTTAGTAGGGTTACTTAGGGGTGTTTAAAGTGAACATAAACTTGTATAACATGCTTCTCATTCTACCTTTAAGAGCATGCAAAAACTAACTTATAGTTGTCTTACCTCACCTAATTTCTCTAATCCATGACACATATGTTTCAAGAAGTTTTGGTAAAAATGTTTTGTTTAGGATTCTCATAGGACATTTTAGAAGATCAAAGTTTATTTCTTGTCTGTTAGTAGTGTTACTTAGGGGTGTTTAAAGGAACATAAACTTGTATAACATGCTTCTAATTTTACCTTTAGGAGCATACAAACACTAACTTATAGTTTTATTACCTCACCTAGTTTCTCCAACCCTGACACATATGTTTCAAGAAGTTTTTGTTAAAAAGTTTTGTTCAGTATTCTCATAGGACCTTTTAGAAGATCTAAGTTTCTCTCTTGTCTGTTAGTAGGGTTACTTAGGGGTGTTTAAAATGAACATAAACTTGTATAACATGCATCTCATTCTACTTTTAAGAGCGTGCAAAAACTAACTTATAGTTGTCTTACCTCAAATAGTTTCTCCAATCCATGACACATATGTTTCAACAAGTTTTGGTAAAAAAGTTTTATTTAGGATTCTCATAGGACCTTTTAGAAGATCAAAGTTTCTTTCTTTTCCTTAAGTATGGTTACTTAGGGGTGTTAAAAAGAACATAAACTTGTATAACATTCTTGTCATTCTTCCTTTAGGAGCATACAAAAACTATCTTATAGTTGTCTTACCTCACCTAATTTCTCCAATCCATGACACATATGTTTCAAGAAGTTTTGGTAAAAATGTTTTGTTTAGGATTCTCATAGGACATTTTAGAAGATCAAAATTTCTTTCTTGTCTGTTAGTAGGGTTATTTAGGGGTGTTTAAAGTGAACAAAAACTTGTATAACATGCTTCCCATTCTACCTCCAATCCATGATACATATGTTTCAAGAAGTTTTTGTTAAAACGTTTTGTTTAGTATTCTCATAGGACCTTTTAGAAGATCAAAGTTTTGTTCTTTTCTTTTCTATAACATGCTTCTCATATGTTTCAAGAAGTTTTGGTAACAAAAGTTTTGTTTCAGATTCTCATAGGACATTTTGGAATATCAAAGTTTCTTTCTTGTCTGTTAGTAGGGTTACTTAGGGGTGTTTAAAATGAACATAAACTTGTATAACATGCTTCTCATTCTACCTTTAAGAGCATGCAAAAACTAACTTATAGTTGTCTTACCTCACCTAATTTCTCCAATCCATGACACATATGTTTCAAGAAGTTTTGGTAAAAAAGTTTGGTTTAGGATTCTCATAGGACATTTTAGAAGATCAAAGTTTCTCTCTTGTCTGTTAGTAGGGTTACTTAGGGGTGTTTAAAGTGAACATAAACTTGTATAACATGCTTCTCATTTTACCTTTAAGAGCATGCAAAAACTAACTTATAGTTGTCTTACCTCACCTAATTTCTCTAATCCATGACACATATGTTTCAAGAAGTTTTGGTAAAAAGTTTTGTTTAGGATTCTCATAGGACATTTTAGAAGATCAAAGTTTCTTTCTTTTCTTTTCTATAACATGCTTCTCATATGTTTCAAGAAGTTTTGGTAACACAAGTTTTGTTTCGGATTCTCATAGGACATTTTGGAATATCAAAGTTTCTTTCTTGTCTGTTAGTAAGGTTACTTAGGGGTGTTTAAAGTGAACATAAACTTGTATAACATGCTTCTCATTCTACCTTTAAGAGCATGCAAAAACTAACTTATAGTTGTCTTACCTCACCTAATTTCTCCAATCCATGACACATATGTTTCAACAAGTTTTGGTAAAAAAGTTTTATTTAGGATTCTCATAGGACCTTTTAGAAGATCAACGTTTCTTTCTTTTCCTTAAGTATGGTTACTTAGGGGTGTTAAAAAGAACATAAACTTGTATAACATTCTTGTCATTCTTCCTTTAGGAGCATACAAAAACTATCTTATAGTTGTCTTACCTCACCTAATTTCTCCAATCCATGACACATATGTTTCAAGAAGTTTTGGTAAAAATGTTTTGTTTAGGATTCTCATAGGACATTTTAGAAGATCAAAATTTCTTTCTTGTCTGTTAGTAGGGTTATTTAGGGGTGTTTAAAGTGAACAAAAACTTGTATAAGATGCTTCCCATTCTACCTCCAATCCATGATACATATGTTTCAAGAAGTTTTTGTTAAAACGTTTTGTTTAGTATTCTCATAGGACCTTTTAGAAGATCAAAGTTTTGTTCTTTTCTTTTCTATAACATGCTTCTCATATGTTTCAAGAAGTTTTGGTAACAAAAGTTTTGTTTCGGATTCTCATAGGACATTTTGGAATATCAAAGTTTCTTTCTTGTCTGTTAGTAGGGTTACTTAGGGGTGTTTAAAGTGAACATAAACTTGTATAACATGCTTCTCATTCTACCTTTAAGAGCATGCAAAAACTAACTTATAGTTGTCTTACCTCACCTAATTTCTCTAATCCATGACACATATGTTTCAAGAAGTTTTGGTAAAAATGTTTTGTTTAGGATTCTCATAGGACATTTTAGAAGATCAAAGTTTATTTCTTGTCTGTTAGTAGTGTTACTTAGGGGTGTTTAAAGGAACATAAACTTGTATAACATGCTTCTAATTTTACCTTTAGGAGCATACAAACACTAACTTATAGTTTTATTACCTCACCTAGTTTCTCCAACCCTGACACATATGTTTCAAGAAGTTTTTGTTAAAAAGTTTTGTTCAGTATTCTCATAGGACCTTTTAGAAGATCTAAGTTTCTCTCTTGTCTGTTAGTAGGGTTACTTAGGGGTGTTTAAAATGAACATAAACTTGTATAACATGCATCTCATTCTACTTTTAAGAGCGTGCAAAAACTAACTTATAGTTGTCTTACCTCAAATAGTTTCTCCAATCCATGACACATATGTTTCAACAAGTTTTGGTAAAAAAGTTTTATTTAGGATTCTCATAGGACCTTTTAGAAGATCAAAGTTTCTTTCTTTTCCTTAAGTATGGTTACTTAGGGGTGTTAAAAAGAACATAAACTTGTATAACATTCTTGTCATTCTTCCTTTAGGAGCATACAAAAACTATCTTATAGTTGTCTTACCTCACCTAATTTCTCCAATCCATGACACATATGTTTCAAGAAGTTTTGGTAAAAATGTTTTGTTTAGGATTCTCATAGGACATTTTAGAAGATCAAAATTTCTTTCTTGTCTGTTAGTAGGGTTATTTAGGGGTGTTTAAAGTGAACAAAAACTTGTATAACATGCTTCCCATTCTACCTCCAATCCATGATACATATGTTTCAAGAAGTTTTTGTTAAAACGTTTTGTTTAGTATTCTCATAGGACCTTTTAGAAGATCAAAGTTTTGTTCTTTTCTTTTCTATAACATGCTTCTCATATGTTTCAAGAAGTTTTGGTAACAAAAGTTTTGTTTCAGGATTCTCATAGGACATTTTGGAATATCAAAGTTTCTTTCTTGTCTGTTAGTAGGGTTACTTAGGGGTGTTTAAAGTGAACATAAACTTGTATAACATGCTTCTCATTCTACCTTTAATAGCATGCAAAAACTAACTTATAGTTGTCTTACCTCACCTAATTTCTCCAATCCATGACACATATGTTTCAACAAGTTTTGGTAAAAAAGTTTTATTTAGGATTCTCATAGGACCTTTTAGAAGATCAAAGTTTCTTTCTTTTCCTTAAGTATGGTTACTTAGGGGTGTTAAAAAGAACATAAACTTGTATAACATTCTTGTCATTCTTCCTTTAGGAGCATACAAAAACTATCTTATAGTTGTCTTACCTCACCTAATTTCTCTAATCCATAACACATATGTTTTAAGAAGTTTTGGTAAAAAAATTTTGTTTAGGATTCTCATAGGACACTTTAGAAGATCAAAGTTTCTTTCTTGTCTGTTAGTAGGGTTACTTAGGGGTGTTTAAAGTGAACATAAACTTGTATAACATGCTTCTCATTCTACCTTTAAGAGCATGCAAAAACTAACTTATAGTTGTCTTACCTCACCTAATTTCTCTAATCCATGACACATATGTTTCAAGAAGTTTTGGTAAAAATGTTTTGTTTAGGATTCTCATAGGACATTTTAGAAGATCAAAGTTTATTTCTTGTCTGTTAGTAGTGTTACTTAGGGGTGTTTAAAGGAACATAAACTTGTATAACATGCTTCTAATTTTACCTTTAGGAGCATACAAACACTAACTTATAGTTTTATTACCTCACCTAGTTTCTCCAACCCTGACACATATGTTTCAAGAAGTTTTTGTTAAAAAGTTTTGTTCAGTATTCTCATAGGACCTTTTAGAAGATCTAAGTTTCTCTCTTGTCTGTTAGTAGGGTTACTTAGGGGTGTTTAAAATGAACATAAACTTGTATAACATGCATCTCATTCTACTTTTAAGAGCGTGCAAAAACTAACTTATAGTTGTCTTACCTCAAATAGTTTCTCCAATCCATGATACATATGTTTCAAGAAGTTTTTGTTAAAACGTTTTGTTTAGTATTCTCATAGGACCTTTTAGAAGATCAAAGTTTTGTTTCTTTTCTATAACATGCTTCTCGTATGTTTCAAGAAGTTTTGGTAACACAAGTTTTGTTTCGGATTCTCATAGGACATTTTGGAATATCAAAGTTTCTTTCTTGTCTGTTAGTAGGGTTACTTAGGGGTGTTTAAAGTGAACATAAACTTGTATAACATGCTTCTCATTCTACCTTTAAGAGCATTAAAAACTAACTTATAGTTGTCTTCCCTCACCTAATTTCTCCAATCCATGACACATATGTTTCAACAAGTTTTAGTAAAAAAGTTTTATTTAGGATTCTCATAGGACCTTTTAGAAGATCAAAGTTTCTTTCTTTTCCTTAAGTATGGTTACTTAGGGGTGTTAAAAAGAACATAAACTTGTATAACATTCTTGTCATTCTTCCTTTAGGAGCATACAAAAACTATCTTATAGTTGTCTTACCTCACCTAATTTCTCTAATCCATGACACATATATTTTAAGAAGTTTTGGTAAAAAAGTTTTGTTTAGGATTCTCATAGGACACTTTAGAAGATCAAAGTTTCTTTCTTGTCTGTTAATAGGGTTATTTAGGGGGGTGTTTAAAGTGAACAAAAACTTGTATAACATGCTTCTCATTCTACCTTTAAGAGCATGCAAAAACTACTTATAGTTGTCTTACCTCACCTAATTTCTCCAATCCATGATACATATGTTTCAAGAAGCTTTGGTAAAAAAGTTTTGTTTAGGATTCTCATAGGACATTTTAGAAGATCAAAGTTTCTTTCTTGTCTGTTAGTAGGGTTACTTAGGGGTGTTTAAAGTGAACATAAACTTGTATAACATGCTTCTCAATCTACCTTTAAGAGCATGCAAAAACTAACTTATAGTTGTCTTACCTCACCTAATTTCTCCAATCCATGATACATATGTTTCAAGAAGTTTTGGTAACAAAAGTTTTGTTTCGGATTCTCATAGGACATTTTGGAATATCAAAGTTTCTTTCTTGTCTGTTAGTAGGGTTACTTAGGGGTGTTTAAAATGAACATAAACTTGTATAACATGCTTCTCATTCTACCTTTAAGAGCATGCAAAAACTAACTTATAGTTGTCTTACCTCACCTAATTTCTCCAATCCATGACACATATGTTTCAAGAAGTTTTGGTAAAAAAGTTTGGTTTAGGATTCTCATAGGACATTTTAGAAGATCAAAGTTTCTCTCTTGTCTGTTAGTAGGGTTACTTAGGGGTGTTTAAAGTGAACATAAACTTGTATAACATGCTTCTCATTTTACCTTTAAGAGCATGCAAAAACTAACTTATAGTTGTCTTACCTCACCTAATTTCTCTAATCCATGACACATATGTTTCAAGAAGTTTTGGTAAAAACGTTTTGTTTAGGATTCTCATAGGACATTTTAGAAGATCAAAGTTTCTTTCTTTTCTTTTCTATAACATGCTTCTCATATGTTTCAAGAAGTTTTGGTAACACAAGTTTTGTTTCGGATTCTCATAGGACATTTTGGAATATCAAAGTTTCTTTCTTGTCTGTTAGTAAGGTTACTTAGGGGTGTTTAAAGTGAACATAAACTTGTATAACATGCTTTTCATTCTACCTTTAAGAGCATGCAAAAACTAACTTATAGTTGTCTTACCTCACCTAATTTCTCCAATCCATGACACATATGTTTCAACAAGTTTTGGTAAAAAAGTTTTATTTAGGATTCTCATAGGACCTTTTAGAAGATCAACGTTTCTTTCTTTTCCTTAAGTATGGTTACTTAGGGGTGTTAAAAAGAACATAAACTTGTATAACATTCTTGTCATTCTTCCTTTAGGAGCATACAAAAACTATCTTATAGTTGTCTTACCTCACCTAATTTCTCCAATCCATGACACATATGTTTCAAGAAGTTTTGGTAAAAATGTTTTGTTTAGGATTCTCATAGGACATTTTAGAAGATCAAAATTTCTTTCTTGTCTGTTAGTAGGGTTATTTAGGGGTGTTTAAAGTGAACAAAAACTTGTATAACATGCTTCCCATTCTACCTCCAATCCATGATACATATGTTTCAAGAAGTTTTTGTTAAAACGTTTTGTTTAGTATTCTCATAGGACCTTTTAGAAGATAAAAGTTTTGTTCTTTTCTTTTCTATAACATGCTTCTCATATGTTTCAAGAAGTTTTGGTAACAAAATTTTTGTTTCGGATTCTCATAGGACATTTTGGAATATCAAAGTTTCTTTCTTGTCTGTTAGTAGGGTTACTTAGGGGTGTTTAAAGTGAACATAAACTTGTATAACATGCTTCTCATTCTACCTTTAATAGCATGCAAAAACTAACTTATAGTTGTCTTACCTCACCTAATTTCTCCAATCCATGACACATATGTTTCAACAAGTTTTGGTAAAAAAGTTTTATTTAGGATTCTCATAGGACCTTTTAGAAGATCAAAGTTTCTTTCTTTTCCTTAAGTATGGTTACTTAGGGGTGTTAAAAAGAACATAAACTTGTATAACATTCTTGTCATTCTTCCTTTAGGAGCATACAAAAACTATCTTATAGTTGTCTTACCTCACCTAATTTCTCTAATCCATAACACATATGTTTTAAGAAGTTTTGGTAAAAAAATTTTGTTTAGGATTCTCATAGGACACTTTAGAAGATCAAAGTTTCTTTCTTGTCTGTTAGTAGGGTTACTTAGGGGTGTTTAAAGTGAACATAAACTTGTATAACATGCTTCTCATTCTACCTTTAAGAGCATGCAAAAACTAACTTATAGTTGTCTTACCTCACCTAATTTCTCTAATCCATGACACATATGTTTCAAGAAGTTTTGGTAAAAATGTTTTGTTTAGGATTCTCATAGGACATTTTAGAAGATCAAAGTTTATTTCTTGTCTGTTAGTAGTGTTACTTAGGGGTGTTTAAAGGAACATAAACTTGTATAACATGCTTCTAATTTTACCTTTAGGAGCATACAAACACTAACTTATAGTTTTATTACCTCACCTAGTTTCTCCAACCCTGACACATATGTTTCAAGAAGTTTTTGTTAAAAAGTTTTGTTCAGTATTCTCATAGGACCTTTTAGAAGATCTAAGTTTCTCTCTTGTCTGTTAGTAGGGTTACTTAGGGGTGTTTAAAATGAACATAAACTTGTATAACATGCATCTCATTCTACTTTTAAGAGCGTGCAAAAACTAACTTATAGTTGTCTTACCTCAAATAGTTTCTCCAATCCATGATACATATGTTTCAAGAAGTTTTTGTTAAAACGTTTTGTTTAGTATTCTCATAGGACCTTTTAGAAGATCAAAGTTTTGTTTCTTTTCTATAACATGCTTCTCGTATGTTTCAAGAAGTTTTGGTAACACAAGTTTTGTTTCGGATTCTCATAGGACATTTTGGAATATCAAAGTTTCTTTCTTGTCTGTTAGTAGGGTTACTTAGGGGTGTTTAAAGTGAACATAAACTTGTATAACATGCTTCTCATTCTACCTTTAAGAGCATTAAAAAACTAACTTATAGTTGTCTTCCCTCACCTAATTTCTCCAATCCATGATACATATGTTTCAAGAAGTTTTGGTAACAAAAGTTTTGTTTCGGATTCTCATAGGACATTTTTGAATATCAAAGTTTCTTTCTTGTCTGTTAGTAGGGTTACTTAGGGGTGTTTAAAATGAACATAAACTTGTATAACATGCTTCTCATTCTACCTTTAAGAGCATGCAAAAACTAACTTATAGTTGTCTTACCTCACCTAATTTCTCCAATCCATGACACATATGTTTCAAGAAGTTTTGGTAAAAAAGTTTGGTTTAGGATTCTCATAGGACATTTTAGAAGATCAAAGTTTCTCTCTTGTCTGTTAGTAGGGTTACTTAGGGGTGTTTAAAGTGAACATAAACTTGTATAACATGCTTCTCATTTTACCTTTAAGAGCATGCAAAAACTAACTTATAGTTGTCTTACCTCACCTAATTTCTCTAATCCATGACACTTATGTTTCAAGAAGTTTTGGTAAAAACGTTTTGTTTAGGATTCTCATAGGACATTTTAGAAGATCAAAGTTTCTTTCTTTTCTTTTCTATAACATGCTTCTCATATGTTTCAAGAAGTTTTGGTAACACAAGTTTTGTTTCGGATTCTCATAGGACATTTTGGAATATCAAAGTTTCTTTCTTGTCTGTTAGTAGGATTACTTAAGGGTGTTTAAAGTGAACATAAACTTGTATAACATGCTTCTCATTCTACCTTTAAGAGCATGCAAAAACTAACTTATAGTTGTCTTACCTCACCTAATTTCTCCAATCCATGACACATATGTTTCAACAAGTTTTGGTAAAAAAGTTTTATTTAGGATTCTCATAGGACCTTTTAGAAGATCAAAGTTTCTTTCTTTTCCTTAAGTATGGTTACTTAGGGGTGTTAAAAAGAACATAAACTTGTATAACATTCTTGTCATTCTTCCTTTAGGAGCATACAAAAACTATCTTATAGTTGTCTTACCTCACCTAATTTCTCCAATCCATGACACATATGTTTCAAGAAGTTTTGGTAAAAATGTTTTGTTTAGGATTCTCATAGGACATTTTAGAAGATTAAATTTTCTTTCTTGTCTGTTAGTAGGGTTATTTAGGGGTGTTTAAAGTGAACAAAAACTTGTATAACATGCTTCCCATTCTACCTCCAATCCATGATACATATGTTTCAAGAAGTTTTTGTTAAAACGTTTTGTTTAGTATTCTCATAGGACCTTTTAGAAGATCAAAGTTTTGTTCTTTTCTTTTCTATAACAAGCTTCTCATATGTTTCAAGAAGTTTTGGTAACAAAAGTTTTGTTTCGGATTCTCATAGGACATTTTGGAATATCAAAGTTTCTTTCTTGTCTGTTAGTAGGGTTACTTAGGGGTGTTTAAAGTGAACATAAACTTGTATAACATGCTTCTCATTCTACCTTTAAGAGCATGCAAAAACTAACTTATAGTTGTCTTACCTCACCTAATTTCTCCAATCCATGACACATATGTTTCAACAAGTTTTGGTAAAAAAGTTTTATTTAGGATTCTCATAGGACCTTTTAGAAGATCAAAGTTTCTTTCTTTTCCATAAGTATGGTTACTTGGGGGTGTTAAAAAGAACATAAACTTGTATAACATTCTTGTCATTCTTCCTTTAAGAGCATACAAAAACTATCTTATAGTTGTCTTACCTCACCTAATTTCTCCAATCCATGACACATATGTTTCAAGAAATTTTGGTAAAAATATTTTGTTTAGGATTCTCATAGGACATTTTAGAAGATCAAAGTTTCTTTCTTGTCTGTTAATAGGGTTATTTAGGGGGGTGTTTAAAGTGAACAAAAACTTGTATAACATGCTTCTCATTCTACCTTTAAGAGCATGCAAAAACTACTTATAGTTGTCTTACCTCACCTAATTTCTCCAATCCATGATACATTTGTTTCAAGAAGTTTTGGTAAAAAAGTTTTGTTTAGGATTCTCATAGGACATTTTAGAAGATCAAAGTTTCTTTCTTGTCTGTTAGTAGGGTTACTTAGGGGTGTTTAAAGTGAACATAAACTTGTATAACATGCTTCTCAATCTACCTTTAAGAGCATGCAAAAACTAACTTATAGTTGTCTTACCTCACCTAATTTCTCCAATCCATGATACATATGTTTCAAGAAGTTTTGGTAAAAAAGTTTGGTTTAGGATTCTCATAGGATATTTTAGAAGATCAAAGTTTCTCTCTTGTCTGTTAGTAGGGTTACTTAGGGGTGTTTAAAGTGAACATAAACTTGTATAACATGCTTCTCATTTTACCTTTAAGAGCATGCAAAAACTAACTTATAGTTGTCTTACCTCACCTAATTTCTCTAATCCATGACACATATATGATAGATTTAGAGTGTGTGAACATTAGGGTTCTTGATAAAGAAGAGAGAGTATGCGCAGAAGTAAAGAGAGAGAATGAGGTTCATAAACCCTTAACTTGTTTCTTTGGTGTTACAACATACTTATAGGAGTTACAACACATAAGATGCTTAACCTAAAGTAGAAACAAGACAAAATAAGAAGAGACAAAGGTCTGAGTATGTCTGAACCGTGGCAGGAGGTGAGAGAAGGAGAGTGGTCCCCCCTTGTGGTCCAAAACACACCTTAACCCTAACGGCTCTCACTCCTCCCCAACGGCTCTCTTCTTCTACTTTAGGTCTCAAATAGTTGGCGCCTCATAATCTGATGTCCCCAACTTTGCACTTTTATTAATGTGCAAGTCTTGTGCATTTTATGATAATGAACAAGTCTTGACACATTGATCCTATCATGATCAATACTCCCCCTCAAGTTCAGACTTTGGAATCACCCTAAAGTCTGAACTTGGAATGATCATGGCAACACCTCATTAAAAACCTTGATGTGGAAAACCACTTGGGACAAAACCACATCAAGGGAAAAAGAGTATGCTGCTCATGAATCAGGAGAGTTCTAATCATGAATAGCTACTAGCCCTAGTTTGCCAAAGACATGAGTGCAAACCTTAAGACTAGCAGCCTTAGTGAAGATATCTGCAAGTTGATCTTCACTCTTTGTGTAACAAGGCAGAATGGTCCCATCTTCAATCTTCTCCCTTACCTTGTGACAATCAATCTCAATGTGTTTTGTCCTCTCATGAAACACTGAGTTGGATGCAATGTGAATAGCAACCTGGTTGTCACAATGGAAGGTGATTGGACTTGTTTGCTCTATGCCAAAGTCCTTGAGCAGAGCTTTCAGCCATGTTAACTCGGTTGCAAGCTTCCTCATTGCCCTATACTCAGCTTCAGCACTAGAACAAGATACCACCTTCTGCTTCTTTGTCTTCCAAGTTACCAAGTTGCCTCCAATGAAGGTACAATAGCCGGTTGTTGATCTCCTATCACTCTTGTCTCCAGCCCAATCTGCATCACAATAGCCAACAATCTCTGTGCTCTCATTCTTACCCATCCAAATACCTTGTTCAGTTGATCCTTTGAGATATCTGAGTATCCTCTCAATCAAACTCCAATGGTACACTGTGGGTGATTGCATATGTTGGCTGACTTGATTCACAGCAAAACACAAGTCTGGTCTTGTGAGAGTGAGGTAGATAAGCTTCCCAACCAGCCTCCTATACAATGAGACATCCTTGAACTTGAATTCATCTGATTTCTCCCCCTTTCTATTGACTTGGTAGCCATCTTCAAGAGGAGTCTTTGCAATCTTGCAATCAAGCATACTTGTTTCTGTCAACAAGTCCTTAACATACTTCCTTTGGGACAGAAACAATCCATCATTGAATCTGCAAACTTCAATGCCCAAGAAGTACTTCAACTCACCAAGGTCTTTGATATCAAAGGAAATGTTGAGAAACGCCTTTGTGGATTGAATCCCATCATTATCACTTCCTGTGATGATCAAATCATCCACATATATCAGAACTACCACCACTCCTTGAGCACTTTGAAGTGTGAACAATGTGTGATCAGATTGAGACTTCTTGATGAGGACATCGACTCAAGCGTTGACTCAAGCGTTGACTCAAGCGTAGAGATACATCGAGAAGACCTAGAAGAAGTACCTGCGGCTCAAGACGTGACGACCATGAGAGATCCTCCAAGGACAAGATCAGGAACTAGAAGACTCAGAGCACTGTTCAACACGTCCATTCAGAGTCTCCTAGCTCAAGATTATCAAGTGGAGCGTGTAGAAGATCAAATGAAGACAATTGAAGACTCGATGATGATCTTCTCAATTCAGCCTACTTAGGCCCAACCATGGACGACCACGCGCGCTCAATAAGGTATGGTTTCAATTCATATATTGTGTTTGTTCATTTTGCAGGTCCAAGTCTTATATTAGTTGTCTGAGTCAGAGTCTGTATTAGTAGTTAAGTGAGTCAAGTTTCCCTGTATTACTTTAAAGTCGGACCTTAGGATATTTTATTTAGTAGCCGTTGTAATTAGGTTTTCTGCCCTAGAAGGCAACAGCTGCACGATCCCCTTTATAAGGATCCTTAGCAGCCGTGTATCATTTACCAAGTATCAATACAATAATGCAGTTCTTCTTCTTCGTGAGAAAACACCTTTCGAATTCTAAGCTTTCTTGTGAGTCATATCAAGCGACCTTAGGTTCAGTCTTATCACAAGCTCTTCATCTCTTGTGTGGCGACAATCAATCCATCTTCTATCCATTCAATCATCTCACGTTCATTCTAAGGAGTCTAGAGACCCGAGGATTGAATCCATCTTACCACAACATCATCCACGATCTAGAATAGAGAGACCTCAGTCCCTGTTCTACGTCAAACACGCTTCCATCTTGCATCATCTGGTATCAGAGCCGAAAGGTTCCTAGATCAGGTGTATCTATCCCTTTTCCTTTCGGTTTCTTTGCAATCTAGTTTATAGCTTTCGATTTTTACATTCAAAAAAAAAAACCCACAAAAAGTCTTTTGTTTCATCTAGTTTCATTGTTGATCTACATCCTTGATTCAAGTTAGGAATCGCTTCTTTGTGCTTGAGCCAATAAGCGAATTCTCTTGTCAATCTTAGGGTTTTAGAATCAAAGCTTTTCTTTTCTTGCACTCGTTTTTCAACTTTCAAAAAAAAAAAATTGTTTTGTGTTCTTGATTCTTGCTTTCAAAAAAAAAAAAAAAAAAAAAAAAAGGATTTACGAAGAAGAAGAAGTGTGATCTTTTGATCCGATTTTCCCATTTGAATTTTGGTTCAAAGTGTTCATTTCCTTTTCCAAAGATTTCGAAAATATTTTCCATATTTTAAGATTTTCTAGTTCCTATTTTTACTAAATCTCGTTTTCAAAAAAAAAAAAAAAAAAAAAAAGTTTTCCAAATCTTTTCAAATTTCTAAAGATCTCCTATATTTAATCAAATCGGTTTACAACTTTCCAAAATCCTTTTGTCAAAACCGAGCGTGATTTATTTTACTTGTAACCGAGCCTTCTCTTGTGTCAGTCCTTGACGCATCGCTTGTATCACAAGTTATCATAGGTTTGCTTAGGATCTTTCTCCTTATTTTGTGCCTTTTGTTCCCTAGTCACTTGATCGCTTGCTCTAGTGTGTATAGGAACAGGAAACCAATGGCAGGAGACCACGTCGACCCTAATGCAGCTCTACTAGAAGCGCTACAAGCCATGAAGAACGACTTGTCGGCCCAGATCGGACGGATTGATCAAAGGGTTGGACGACTAGAACTTCCAAGGAATGATGAGCAGTCGGATGATGATGAGAGTGAGAATACTCTGAATGCGGGAGCAGGAGGGAGGAACCGAGATCATCAACATCACCGCCGTGATCGCCAACCACAACAAGAGGTAAACCGTAACTTTGCAAAAGATTTGAAACTAACTGTGCCAACTTTTGCAGGTAGGGTTAATCCGGAAGCATACCTTGATTGGGAGAGGCGTATGGAGTACATCTTTGACTACTACGAGTACAATGACCAGAAGAAGATAGCTCTAGCTTCGGCTCAACTCACGGACCATGCCTTAACTTGGTGGGACAGAGAAGTCCAAGACCGTAGGCGAAACAACTTTGAGCGGATCACAACCTGGGCAGCCATGAAGTACAACTTCAGGAGGCGATTTGTGCCACCTCATTACCACAGAGATATGCAAAAGCAGTTCAGGCTTCTGTCACAGAAGAACAAAAGTGTTGAGGAATACTACGAAGAGTTTGAACAACTCAAGAACCGGATGGCGTTGGACGAGAGTGAAGAAGTTCTCATGGGCCATTTCATAGATGGACTCAATGACCGGATTGCCAGAAAGGTAGAACGTCAACCTTGTCATGATCTTAATGATTTGTTGCATGCAGCCGTGCAGGCTGAACAAGGAATCAAGAGAAAGACAGCGGCAGCGAGTCGCTCAAGACCTAGCTCATGGAACGCACCTCCGGCTAAGAATCAATGGAGTGCACCGCAAGCTAAGAACCTTGAGAAAGGCAAGACTGTTGCCTCAGGTTCCCAAGATAAGAGGTCAGCTTATGACGCTCCAAGGAACAACCGTACTGACTCAGGTAAGTCTTCAACCACTAATACAAGAGCGCGAGACATAACTTGTTTCAAGTGTCAGGGTAAAGGTCATTATGCACGAGATTGTCCAAATCAGCGAGTTATGATCCTAACACCTGATGGAGGATATGAGTCTCAAGATGAAGAGGAACACCTTGAAGCTGCGGATTCAGAAGAGGAAGTAGCATTTCCCGAGACAGGAGAGATGTTAGTTGTTTGCAGGGCATTGAGTGCCTTGAGTGACCCAGACACCATCCAGAGAGAAAACTTGTTTTTCACTCGATGTTCAGTTCAGAACAAGGTATGTAGTCTCATAATTGATGGTGGATCTTGTACTAATGCTGCTAGCAAGATTATGGTGGAAAAGCTAGGTTTGAAGACAACCCCACATCCGAGGCCATACCGCCTTAGATGGTTAGATTCAAGCACCGAGATCAGGATACATGAGCAAGTCCTGATTCAGTTCAAGATAGGGAAGTATGAGGATGAAGTCTTGTGCGATGTTGTCCCAATGCAAGTAGGCCATATGCTTCTCGGCAGACCATGGCAATTTGATAGAGAAGTCATACACAACGGACGCACCAATACTCATTCCTTCACGCATGACAAGCGCAAATTCCAGCTTGCTCCATTATCTCCTCAAGAGGTACATGAGATGCAATCCAAATTTGCTGCTGAGGCCAAGGTAAGTAAAACTAACCTTTACATCACGCCTAGTACTGTCTATAAGGCTTTAGAGCGAAAAGAAACGGTGCTACTAATGGTGTTTAGAGATATGTTGATTACAGGTGTTGGAACGTTTAGATGAATCCTGATTCAATTCCAGATTCAGATTATCCTAAACATGCGATCTAGGTTCTTCTCAGAATAGAAACAAATGATGATCTCACCTTATACCTGTTATTGCAGCGGAAATGGATGGTATGTCTGAGATCAGAGAAACACCGAGGGATGAATCCTCCAAAGGTTCACACACGCTTTCACAGGAAACAGCTGCTAGACCACAAGGGGAACTCGGCGCTGAGAGAGAGAGTTTACGGCTCCAGTATTAGGGTTAATCAGTCTGAAACTCGAGTTTTATGACACAAAACTCGTCCTGTTCCGTTTGGGCCATTTGGCCCAAATACCAATTAACTCGTCGGTGTTTGCGCACTGCATCGATCGTTGCACCTTATGCATCGATCGATGCACAGTGGCTAAACCTTTTATTCTCTCTAAGTACAGTAAATGCCTAGCACTTTTACTGTACTTCTGCTAAACCGTTCCTACACATTTTCCTGTTAGCTTAGGCGTGTGACCCATATGGGATCATATAATAAAGGCAATAAGTCCAAGACTTATAGATCATGAGCGGACTCTAGCAAGCCATCATGACCCCCAGTATTATATGACTTATGTCTGATCATTGACATACTCTTACTTTCTAGAGACAGTACCGAGATTACTGGACACAATTCCAACAATCTCCCACTTGTACTGGAATCTCTATATTCATAATCCTTTTGTCTCAATATCTCGATTAGTCATAAGGCAAGATTAGTGTCATCCTTATAAAGCCTAATCTTGTTCATCGGACTCTGATTTGATACTGACAATCCAAACGACTCGGGAAAGTCCGTTTGAGCATGGCCATGCATTTTCCAGTATTCAAATCTCCGATTGGCCTAGAGATATTCACTCCATTTATATTGGAGGGACAAATCCCGTCTTGTTCCATCACTGTAAACTACTCATTTCTTAATGTACCCAAACAAGGTCCTTATAACTATCG
The DNA here is from genome assembly GCA_030180135.1 of Orychophragmus violaceus. Taxonomy (NCBI): domain Eukaryota; kingdom Viridiplantae; phylum Streptophyta; class Magnoliopsida; order Brassicales; family Brassicaceae; genus Orychophragmus; species Orychophragmus violaceus. Next base: position 59,886,799 of record CM058240.1, on the reverse strand, counting down.
CAGAACGATAGTGTTAGACAATGATCAAAATGCATCAGTCCATGTGCAGTCACATGCATGCGAACTCAGGTCTAAGGACTATACTCTATAGTCGTAGTAAGAATCTCTTATGACACAGATATAAAAATCCTGAAGAGTTCTTATAATCGGGTCTTGTCCGGTCGTATGTTCCCAACATACACCTATGTACTGACTTTGATGCCGCGCATCTATGACACATGAAACTTGGTCATAAGTCACATACCAATCTAGTCTCACACGGTTGTTGGTGTTCCAATTTCAACAACCTTCGACTAGGGACAGGATGATATAAAACATTTATCAAATATAGGGTCTCATGATCAAGCTAAATGACTTCGATGACTCAAGATCAAGTCATTTACTTCGATGACCTATAAAATGGTTCATATCATTTTGGAACGATTATTTCATCACAGTTAAAATAATCTTGAAATAATAATTTCATTAAACATAAAATAATGTTTTACAAGAACATATCAAATAACTAGAATAAAGCCCACAAAACTCCCACTCAAATTTAGATTACATTTCAATGTTTCTAATGCCTACAGCTTCAGTCAGGAACTCGAGCTTAGGCCTTGGGAGTGGCTTTGTCAACGGATCAGCGACATTATCATCTGTCGGAACTCGGCTGATCTTGACTTCCTTTCTATTAACGATGTCACGTATCAAGTGATATCTTCTTTGAACATGCTTGGATTTCTGGTGTGATCTTGGTTCCTTTGCCTGAGCTATAGCACCATTGTTGTCACAAAATAGCGCCAGAGGCTCAGCCGCATCTGGTATCACACCTAGTTCCATAATGAACTTTCGTATCCAAACAGCTTCCTTCGCTGCTTCTGAGGCGGCGATATATTCAGCTTCTGTAGTGGAATCAGCAACGGTGTCCTGCTTGGAGCTTCTCCAACTTACTGCACCGCCATTCAGACAAAAGACATAACCGGACTGTGACCGGAAATCATCTGTGTCTGTCTGGAAACTTGCGTCCGTGAATCCACTGACTTTAAGCACATCACTTCCACCGTACACCAAGAATTTATCCTTAGTATGTCTTAGATACTTCAAGATATTCTTTACGGCAATCCAATGGTTTTCACCTGGATTTGACTGGTATCTACTCGTCATGCTCAATGCATAAGCAACATCAGGACGAGTACAGATCATGGCATACATGACAGATCCTATTGCAGATGCATAAGGAATATTCTTCATGCGCTCAAGCTCAGCAGCCGACGTAGGGCTCTGCTTCTTGCTTAGCGTTGTGCCATGTACCATTGGCGTGAAGCCCTTCTTGGAATCTTTCATGCTGAATCTTTGTAGGACTTTGTCAATGTATGAGTCTTGACACAAGCCTATCAGCCTCTTAGGTCTATCCCGATAGATCCTAATTCCAAGAACGTATGCGGCTTCACCCATGTCTTTCATGGAAAAACAACTTCCAAGCCAGTCTTTTACGGACTTTAGCATTGGAACGTCGTTTCCGAGAAGCAGTATGTCATCGACATACAGAATAAGAAATACAATCTTGCTCCCACTAGATTTCTTATACACGCATTGTTCTTCTTCGTTTCTGATGAAGTCAAATTGCTTGATCGCTTCATCAAAACGAAGATTCCAGCTCCTCGATGCTTGCTTCAATCCATAAATGGATTTATGAAGCTTGCATACTTTCCCAGCATTCTTCGGATCTATGTAACCGTCAGGTTGTGTCATATACACATCCTCTTCCAGAATACCATTCAGGAAGGCGGTTTTCACGTCCATCTGCCAAATTTCATAATCATGAAAAGCTGCAGTTGCTAGTAGAATCCGAATAGATTTCATCATAGCCACTGGTGAATAGGTTTCATCGTAGTCCACACCGTGAACTTGTCTGAAACCTTTTGCCACCAACCTGGCTTTATAAATCTGGACATTTCCATCCACGTCAATCTTCTTCTTGAAGATCCATTTGCACTCGATGGCTTTTACACCAGCGGGTAAGTCAACCAACGAAAAAACTTGGTTGACCGACATGGAGTCCATTTCGGAATCAGTGGCCTTGCGCCACTTAGAGGAATCTGGGCCCATCATGGCTTGATTGAAGTTCGATGGTTCATCACCATCAATGATCAAAAGATCATGACAGTTAGTCACGAGGAATCCTTGATATCTCTCGGGTTCGTGACGGATCCTCCCGGATCTTCGAACTTCAGGTACTACAGGTTCAGGCTCTACAATTTCTTGTAGGTCCTCCTGCTGCTCTTCCTCATTAGGTTGGGCAGTATCCTGTTCATCTTGAATTTCTTCAAGCAGTACCTTACTCCCACTGTCTTTCTTAGAGAGAAACTCCCTCTCAAGAAAGTTACAATCCCGGGCAACAAAAATTTTGTTCTCGGAACGTAGATAGAAGTAATAAGCCTTGGTTTCCCGTGGATAACCAATGAAATAGCATTTATCAGATTTTGGTGTAAGCTTGTCTGAGATTAATCTCTTGACATAAGCTTCACAACCCCAAATTCTGAGATAAGACAGCACTGGAGCTTCTCCAGTCCATAATTCATATGGTGTCTTTGCTACTGCTTTTGATGGCGCTCTATTTAGAGTGAACATTGCTGTTAGCAGAGCATATCCCCAAAGGGATATTGGAAGGTCTGTGTGACTCATCATAGATCGAACCATATCCAATAAGGTCCGATTTCTCCTCTCAGACACACCATTCCATTGAGGTGTTCCAGGAGGAGTGAGTTGGGATACAATCCCACACTCTCTCAGATGATCACTGAATTCCTGGCTTAAGTATTCTCCTCCTCGGTCAGACCGAAGAGCCTTAATGCTTTTGCCAAGTTGGTTCTGTACTTCATTTTGGAATTCTATGAACTTTTCAAAAGATTCAGACTTATGTTTCATCAAATAAACATATCCATACCTACTGAAATCATCAGTGAAGGTAATGAAGTACTGATAGTTTCCTCTTGCATTTGTGGACATTGGGCCACACACATCAGTGTGTATCAGGCCCAATAAGTCACTGGCCCTCTCGTTAGGTTTATTAAAGGGGGCCCGTGTCATTTTGCCCATCATGCATGATTCGCATTTCTCACATGACTCAAAGTCAAATGAGCCAAGAAGTCCATTCGAATGGAGCCTCTTGATGCGTTTCTCGCTGATGTGCCCTAAACGACAATGCCATAGAAACGTTCGGTTTTCCTCATTAGGTTTAAACCGTTTTGTATTAATGTTATAAATTGGCGCAGATTGATCGAGTATGTAAAGCCCATTCGAAAGAGGGGCAGAACCATAGAACAAATTGTTGCGATTGAAGGAACATAATTTATTCTTAACTGAAAAATCATAACCTTCCAAATCCAACAAAGAAATTGAAATAATATTTCTGCTTATAGCAGGTACAAAATAACAATTATTCAGTTCTAAAATCAATCCCGAAGGTAAAGACAACAAGTATGTGCCTACAGCTAGTGCTGAAACTTTCGCTCCATTCCCAACTCGTAGCTCCACTTGTCCTTGCTTCAGCCTTCTACTGTTGCTGAGTGCCTGCATATTAGTACAAATATGAGCCCCACAACCAGTATCCATAACCCATGAGGTATTATCAGAAGTAGTTGTATTAACTTCTATAACAAAAATACCTGATGAAGAAGTCTCGAAAGTCTTCTTCTTCAATTCCTTTAGACCTTCCTGGAATTTCTTACAATCTCTTCTCCAATGCCCCAGTTCTTTGCAGAACCTGCACATGTCAGTAGGCCCAGCCTTGGACTTGGGCTTGGGCTTTGGCGTGTCCTTGTCCGTGACTTGGACAGCCTTGGCCTTTCCCTTATCCTTAGCAGAGGATTTCTTAAACCCCTTGCCCTTCTGCACCATAAGCACATTGGGGTCCTTGGCGGTTTTCCTCAAGTTGGGCTCTGCAGTCTTGAGCATTCCGTGAAGCTCAGGTAGTGTCTTACTCAAGCCATGCATGTTAAAGTTCAGAATGAACTGATCATAGCTTGCAGGTAAAGACTGCAGAATGATGTCGCAGGCAAGTTCCTGGCTGATTGGGCAGTCGAGTTTCTGAAGATGATCGAGATAACCCATCATCTTCAAGACATGAGGACTCACTGCCGCATTCGCAGCCAACTTGCAGTCCAAGAGGTTCTTAACTGTTTGAAACCTCTCAGTCCTAGCCTGCTCCTGAAAAAGCGATTTCAGGCTTGCCATTATCTCGATGGGAGACAATACACTTTCGAACTGTTTTTGCAGCTCAGGAGTCATTGTCACCAACATCAGGCAATAGACATCATTTTCATCTGACGAATGCTTTTCCCAAGCAGTGTGCAGAGTCCTGGCGGCATTGGCAAGAGGCCTCTCGGGGAGGGGATCACGAAGGACATAGTCCTTCTTCTCCTGCTTGAGGACCAGCCTCAAGTTCCTTGACCACGTCAGGAAGTTCGTTCCAGTCAGCTTCTCCTTCTCGAGAACAGACCGGATCGAGAATGTGTTTTGTGTGCTTGTAGTAGTCATATCTGAAACATATAAATAAAAAGGTTATTAGTTAAATGTTCAAAATGATTAATCTCGTATTAAAATATAATATGATTAATCATGCATTATATTCAATAACATCAGTTACCCTCAATAGAATATAATGATTCCAAGATCCACATATAACTAAGATTAAAGTGGGCCACTGGCCGTCACCCAACCTTAGCTTATATCGGTAAGCCCTATATCGGCTAATTATATCCGTGACATAACTCTTGGTTGTGAATCTGGACCCGAGGCCCAATTCACTCTGATGTCTCAAGGCCCGGGACTCCCGATGGCCTAGTCAAGAAAACCAGACTATACATTCATGTAATCATTAATGTCTGGGACTCCCAATGACATTTATGAATCACAAACCGCCTTACCCACGCAAAAGCAGACACCCTCACACTGTAAGGCCATGAATACAATTGAATGGGCTTTGACAGCTGACATAGCCTGGACAAGACATCCAACGCTTGATATTATTTGAGGTTCGTAGGTTTATTAAAATTTCATTCCCAAAATAGAAGATTACTATTTCGGGAAACTTTCTATTTTGGAAACCTACTATTTTCGGAAACTTTCTAAAATTGGAAACTTTCTAACTTTAGAAATTTCTTAAAATCCAAAACCCGCAAATTCAGAGACTTCTATTGTAAGAAACTTTCTAATTTCAAAAATTTCGGAAACTTTAATTTAAAATCGACTTTATAATTTTATAAAATAAATTTTAAATTGATCTGAAGAAAGACTCAAATAATTGGCCCAATTGTTTTAACTTCTTGGCCCGAGGCCCAAGAATTTGTCCATGTCCAAGACATGACCCAATTGTCCAATTATTTGACATAACCGGTCTGGTTCATTAAAACTGGTCTAACCAAGTTTTAATTACTACGATGACCACAATTGTCAACCGGTTATTTACTAAACCGGATTTTCTCAATTTATTTGGTCCAACCAAATCAAATTAGAAATTCCTGGTTTAGGCACTAAATCCAATAATTCTTTCGACATTGGATTTCTTATCCCGGTTTAACCAGACATGATAAAATTATCAAATCTGTTTATTAAACCGAGACGTTTAATTTTAATTAAATTAAACCGAGCCAAAACCCTAACCGCATCGATCGATGCTCACAGCATCGATCCTGCAACGATCGTTCATCGATCCTGCATCGATCGATGCTCTCACGCGTGCACGAACGGTTATCAGGTTTGGCCGAGAGATTCTCGCGAGATCCATGCGATCGTTTGAACGATCCATGCGATCGCGGTCAATCTCTCGCGACTGCAACGATCGATCCTTGCATTGCATCGATCGATGCAATGCGATCTCAGTCGATGCAAAATCAGTTTAGATCACATACCAAATCAATATAGTTTGGTCATGCGATTTTTAAACAGTTTGTTTAGGATTCAATTCTTGTTTTTTAAGTGTTTTTCTTATCAGTAATGGATTCAAAACACTTCTAAACAGAATAAACAACCTAAACATGAATCTAAAACAAGAAAAACCAGAACCTAAAGCTCTGATACCACTGTTGGAACGTTTAGATGAATCCTGATTCAATTCCAGATTCAGATTATCCTAAACATGCGATCTAGGTTCTTCTCAGAATAGAAACAAATGATGATCTCACCTTATACCTGTTATTGCAGCGGAAATGGATGGTATGTCTGAGATCAGAGAAACACCGAGGGATGAATCCTCCAAAGGTTCACACACGCTTTCACAGGAAACAGCTGCTAGACCACAAGGGGAACTCGGCGCTGAGAGAGAGAGTTTACGGCTCCAGTATTAGGGTTAATCAGTCTGAAACTCGAGTTTTATGACACAAAACTCGTCCTGTTCCGTTTGGGCCATTTGGCCCAAATACCAATTAACTCGTCGGTGTTTGCGCACTGCATCGATCGTTGCACCTTATGCATCGATCGATGCACAGTGGCTAAACCTTTTATTCTCTCTAAGTACAGTAAATGCCTAGCACTTATACTGTACTTCTGCTAAACCGTTCCTACACATTTTCCTGTTAGCTTAGGCGTGTGACCCATATGGGATCATATAATAAAGGCAATAAGTCCAAGACTTATAGATCATGAGCGGACTCTAGCAAGCCATCATGACCCCCAGTATTATATGACTTATGTCTGATCATTGACATACTCTTACTTTCTAGAGACAGTACCGAGATTACTGGACACAATTCCAACAACAGGTTCACAGGATAATGTGCTTGTACCAGAGATTGTATCACTGCTTGACCGATACAAAGATGTGTTCCCTGAAGAGATACCGGCTGGATTACCACCTATTAGAGGAATAGAGCACCAGATTGATCTAGTTCCCGGTGTAGCATTGCCCAACCGTCCAGCTTACCGTATGAACCCAACAGAGACTAAGGAGTTGGAGAAGCAGATTCAAGACTTAATGGAGAAAGGTTACATTAGAGAAAGCTTGAGCCCGTGTGCTGTACCAGTTCTCTTAGTGCCAAAGAAAGATGGAACTTGGAGGATGTGTGTAGACTGCCGAGCAATCAACAACATCACCATAAAATATCGACATCCAATTCCAAGGTTAGATGATATGCTTGATGAACTATCTGGATCTAATGTGTTTTCCAAGATTGATCTTAGGAGTGGATACCATCAAGTGAGGATGAAAGAAGGCGACGAATGGAAGACTGCTTTCAAGACTAAGCAGGGGCTATACGAGTGGTTAGTCATGCCATTTGGTCTAACCAATGCACCCAGCACCTTCATGAGGTTAATGAACCAGGTTCTCAGAGCTTACATCAGTAAATTTGTAGTAGTTTACTTTGATGATATATTGGTTTATAGCAAATCGTTTGAGGATCACCAGAAGCATCTTGAGCTAGTCCTTGACACACTTCGAAAAGAAAGCCTATATGGTAATCTTAAGAAGTGCTCCTTTTGTACTAATGAAGTGGTTTTCTTAGGTTTTGTTGTCAGTTCCAAAGGTTTACAGGTTGATCAAGAGAAGATCAAAGCCATCCAAGAATGGCCGAGACCAAACAACATAGGACAAGTCAGGAGCTTCCACGGATTGGCAAGCTTCTACCGGCGTTTTGTCAAAGATTTCAGTACTATAGCCGCCCCTCTCACTGTTGTGATCAAGAAGGACGTAGCATTTCAGTGGGGATCAGCTCAAGAAGACGCGTTCAACAGACTCAAGGATCGCTTGACGCACGCACCGGTTTTGGTATTACCTGATTTTAACAAAACCTTTGAGATTGAATGTGATGCTTCAGGTTTAGGTATTGGAGCTGTGCTAACTCAAGGAGGGCGTCCAGTAGCCTACTTCAGTGAGAAACTAAGTGGAGCCAGCTTGAACTACCCAACGTACGACAAGGAACTCTATGCGCTAGTGAGGTCGTTGGAGACATGGCAGCACTATCTTCTGTCCAAGGAGTTTGTCATACATACTGATCATGAGACTTTGAAGCATCTTAGAGGACAAACAACACTGAAGAGAAGACATGCTAAGTGGATGGAGTTTGTAGAAGCATTCCCGTATGTGATAAAGTATAAGAAGGGCAAAGAGAATGTTGTAGCTGACGCACTCTCAAGGCGACACATGCTGATCACAACTTTGGAGGCTAAGGTCTTAGGGTTTGAACACCATAAGGATGCATATAAGGATGATCCAGACTTCGGTTCAGTCTACCAAGATTGTACTACTGCCCCAACAGGTTCCTTCTACTTACATAATGGTTATTTGTTTAGGGAAAAACGTTTGTGTGTTCCACAGGGTTCTATGCGAGACTTGTTGATCAAGGAAGCACATGGTGGTGGACTCATGGGACATTTTGGAGTGGATAAGACTCTGAGCGTTTTGGTAGAACACTTCTTTTGGCCTCACCTCAAGAAGGATGTGGAACGTTTCTGTTCCAAGTGTGTAACCTGCCTCAAAGCCAAGTCCAGGTCACATCCACATGGTTTATATATGCCACTTCCTATTCCTAGTATGCCTTGGGTTGATATATCAATGGACTTTGTTTTAGGCTTACCCAAAATCCGAGGAAAGGATTCTATTTTTGTTGTAGTGGACAGGTTCTCAAAGATGGCACATTTCATTCCCTGTGCCAAGACTAATGATGCCACTCAAACTGCTGAGTTATTCTTTAAAGAAGTAGTACGCTTACATGGGATCCCGAGAACTATTGTTTCTGACCGAGACACGAAGTTTCTGAGTCACTTCTGGAGAGTTCTTTGGAGGAAGCTAGGAACCAAGCTACTCTTCTCAACAACTTGTCATCCACAAACTGATGGACAAACTGAGGTTGTAAACAGGACTCTATCTACTCTCTTAAGAGCCAGGATTGGTAAGAACTTACGGAACTGGTTAGATTGTATTCCATATGTTGAGTTTGCTTATAATCATGCTAACCATTCTACTACTAAGTTGTCCCCTTTTGAGATTGTCTATGGATTTCAGCCAGAAACCCCTTTAGATCTTGTTCCTTTGCCGCCATTAGATGTTACTAATCAGGATGGAGAATCAAAGGCTGAGTTAATCAAGAAACTGCATCAGAAGGTGAAGGCCAACATAGAGGAAAGGACGGACAAGTATAAGAAGGCTGCTGACAAAGGGAGGAAGGAGCTCATCTTCAATCCAGGAGATTGGGTGTGGGTTCACATGCGTACAGAGAGGTTCCCAAATCAGAGGAAATCCAAGCTAGCACCAAGAGGAGCTGGACCATTCCGAGTGTTGGAGAGAGTCAACAATAATGCCTACAAGCTGGATCTGCCAGGTGAGTTGACCATTTCACCAGTGTTCAATGTTGCTGACTTGCTTCCTTATAATGCAGATGATGGAATTCTGAGGTCAGAATCTTCTCAAGAGGGAGGGAATGATGAGGACATCGACTCAAGCGTTGACTCAAGCGTTGACTCAAGCGTAGAGATACGTCGAGAAGACCTAGAAGAAGTACCTGCGGCTCAAGACGTGACGACCATGAGAGATCCTCCAAGGACAAGATCAGGAACTAGAAGACTCAGAGCACTGTTCAACACGTCCATTCAGAGTCTCCTAGCTCAAGATTATCAAGTGGAGCGTGTAGAAGATCAAATGAAGACAATTGAAGACTCGATGATGATCTTCTCAATTCAGCCTACTTAGGCCCAACCATGGACGACCACGCGCGCTCAATAAGGTATGGTTTCAATTCATATATTGTGTTTGTTCATTTTGCAGGTCCAAGTCTTATATTAGTTGTCTGAGTCAGAGTCTGTATTAGTAGTTAAGTGAGTCAAGTTTCCCTGTATTACTTTAAAGTCGGACCTTAGGATATTTTATTTAGTAGCCGTTGTAATTAGGTTTTCTGCCCTAGAAGGCAACAGCTGCACGATCCCCTTTATAAGGATCCTTAGCAGCCGTGTATCATTTACCAAGTATCAATACAATAACGCAGTTCTTCTTCTTCGTGAGAAAACACCTTTCGAATTCTAAGCTTTCTTGTGAGTCATATCAAGCGACCTTAGGTTCAGTCTTATCACAAGCTCTTCATCTCTTGTGTGGCGACAATCAATCCATCTTCTATCCATTCAATCATCTCACGTTCATTCTAAGGAGTCTAGAGACCCGAGGATTGAATCCATCTTACCACAACATCATCCACGATCTAGAATAGAGAGACCTCAGTCCCTGTTCTACGTCAAACACGCTTCCATCTTGCATCACTTCTTGAAACCATGGTCCATGAGAGTGTGACTGAGCTTATGGTACCATGCCCTTGGTGATTGCTTCAGACCATAAATTGCCCTTCTCAGCCTCAACACTTCACCATCTTTACACAAGTGCTTCAAACCTGGTGGTGGAGTCATATACACTTCCTCTTCAAGTTCACCTTGTAGAAAGGCATTCTTCACATCCATTTGCCATAGATTCCATGAGAGGTTTGTGGCTAGGCTCAATGTGACTCTCACTGTATGGAGTTTAGCCACTGGTGCAAAGGTGTCTGTATAGTCTTCTCCATAGGTTTGAGTAAAGCCCCTTGCCACTAGCCTTGCCTTGTACCTCTCTATGTCTCCATTGCTTTTATACTTGATTGTGAAGACCCATTTAGAGCTGACAGTCTTCTTTCTTTTTGGCAGCTTCTCCACAATCCAAGTGTGGTTCCTCTCCATAGCTTCTTTCTCATCCTTGACTGCATCCATCCAAACCTTGATACCCTCAGCCTCTTCATAAGTCTTAGGAACCTGGTTTAGGTCAATCTTCCCAAGAAAGGCCTTGTGACTAGATGGCAGCAAGTCAATAGAACAAGTAGACTGACTAGGATGAGCTACTGCTTGGTTGTTGTAGTAGACTCTTGTCTTCATCCATTCTGATGGATCTTTCTTTTCCCTTGTGCTTCTCCTGAGTTGCTGAACCTGTTGATCAACCACCTCCTCATTACCCACTGCCTCTTGATAAACCATCTCATCCTCATTCATATCCAAGTCCACTTGGTTCTGATTTTGAGGTGGAGTGTCTTCTTGAGCTTCAGCCGGTTCATGTGTGTGTGTTGCTGGTTCAGTATCCTCTTGTTGAGCTTCTTGGGTAGTTGTGTCATGCTTCTCTGGCCGTGGGGTATCATTACCCAAGTGATCCAACAAGTACTTCAAACTTGTTGCCAAATCTGAAGGTGATCTTGAGAGGTCCTTCAAACCTTCCCAATCCTTCTTCTCATAGTATCTCTGCCCCTCAATGAACTTAACATCCCTTGAAACATAGGTCCTGTTGTTGCTTGGATCAAAACACTTGTAGCCCTTCTGAGTTGTGGAGTATCCAAGGAACATACACCTTATGCTCTTAGCATCTACCTTATCCCTTTGATCTCCTGAGATATATACAAAACAAACACAACCAAACACACGTAAGTGTTCAATAAATGGTTTGGCTTTGTTCAATACCTCATATGGTGAAATGTCTTGAAGGATTCTAGTTGGGATCCTGTTGATAAGATAGCATGCTGCCAACACTGCATCTCCCCAAAACCTCTTAGGAACATTGGTGTGGAACATCATAGACCTAGCAACTTCCATGAGATGTCTATTCTTCCTTTCAGCCACACCATTTTGTTGAGGAGTATGGGGACAGCTTGTTTGATGAAGGATCCCACATTTGTTCAAGTGAGCTTTGAATCTTTGGCTTGTATACTCTCCTCCATTATCTGACCTAAACACTTTGATCTTGGCATTAAACTGATTAGTAACATAGTTTTGGAAATTCAAAAATGCATCAAACACCCTATCTTTAGATGGCAGCAATGTTACCCAAGTATATTTTGATTTTTCATCTATGAAGGTCACAAAGTACTTGTTTCTATCTCTAGACAGACAAGGTGAGGTCCAAACATCAGAGTGCACAAGATCAAAACAAAGTTCATAGATAGCAGTTGATTTAGGAAAGATAGTTCTACAATGTTTGCCAAGAATACAAGCTTCACAAGTTGAATGATCAAAGCTAACATTAGGCAACATTAAGTTCAAAGCACGAGCATGAGGATGTCCTAGTCTAGCATGCCATAGGACATTTTGATTGAAAGAAAAACAGGATTTAAAAGCTAATGAATCCGAGTTGCTTGGAGAAGTGTCTTCAAGGAGGTAAAGCTCATCTTGTGTACCACCTCTTCCAATAACCTTTCCATTCTTAATATCCTGAAAACAAACATCATTAGGCCCAAATATAACATTGCAATTCAAGTCTTTAGTGATCCTCTTAACCGACAGCAAGTTAGACTTAAACTTAGGAACATAGAATGCATCACTTTCCTTGTTAAATAATCTCAACTTTCCTGTACCTATTATTGGAATCCCTTGACCATCAGCTATAGTTACTCTTCCTAGGGTAGGTTTAATGTTCTCCAACAACTTAGCATTACTAATCATATGATGAGAAGCTCCTGAATCTACTACCAACTTATGATCAGTTTTACTAAGCAATTTATGTGAGAATAAAGAGATACCAGAGAGTTTAGAGGCATAAGCCTTGATGAGATCCTCAAGGTCACTCTTCTTGACATACTCAGTGGCTGTGTAGAGTGCAAGCTCCCCTCCTTGAGCTGAAGTAGAGGCTGGTTCATTCACAGCTTCTTGTGAGATGTTTGCATTTGCCCTTGAGTTCTTGAACTTGTCTGGTTTGAGGTGGGGATGAAGGACCCAACACTTATCCTTGGAGTGGCCTTTCCTCTTGCATTGCTCACAATATGGCGCCTTCTTCTCCTCACGTTTGAAGCCGGCCTTATTGGCAGTCACCAACTCCCCCTTTCCTCCAAACAAACCAATGTTTCCTTCTTCCTTTTGGAGCCTTGAGCACACCTCTTCAAAATCAGGAAGTGTAGTCTCCCTTAGGATCTTCATGATGGCATCATTGTAAACCGGATTCAGGTTGAGTAGAAGGCCAAAGATCTTGTCTTGCTCCTTTCTCTCAATGAGAACCTTAGGGTTTAAAGTACTTGGCCTTAGCATCTCAAGTTCAGACCATGCTGAAGAGAACTTCCCAAGATACTTGGTAAAGTCATGGTCTTCTTGTTTCAGCTCATTTATGGCCTTCTTCACCTCATACACTCTGCTCAGGTTTGAAACATCTCCATAAATCTTCTTGAGAGTATCCCACAGTGACTTGGCTGTCTCACAATGAGAATAAGCTTCAAGGATTGATGGGTCAAGAGAGTTTTGGAGAAAACCAAGCACAAGCTGATCTTCTTGAAACCATTTAGCTTCTGCCTTCTTGATTTCATCATCCTTCTTCTTGGCTTCATCTTCTTCAGTTGGTGTTTTATCCTCCAAGATGTGATCCCACAATCCTCTTCCACAAATAGCAGTCTTGATGGTCCTTTGCCATGTCCTATAGTTGATACCTTTGAGCATAACAGGGACAACAGTAGGCCTCAAGCTGGAGCTAAGATGAGTAGAGTCTTCCATGGAGAGTGACTGAAGAGAGTGAGTGAGGACTTGAATAACCGAGAAGAGTTGGAATCTTGAGTAACCGAGAAGAGTGAGAAGCTTCTAGGGTTTTAAGACCGAGAAGCAACTAATGACCGGGAGACTGATGCTTGGTGCAAGACTTAGGGTTTAGGACAGAGAGTAAGAGTGATGAACAGGTGAGGAACCGTGAGAGATTTAGAAGAAACCGTGAGAGATTTAGGACAGAGAATTTTCGGACAGAGAATGAAGATTAATGATCTTAAGAGTGAGAGAATGGTGAAATGAAGAGAGAATCAAAGAAAGTAGAGATCTTGCTCTGATACCATGATAGATTTAGAGTGTGTGAACATTAGGGTTCTTGATAAAGAAGAGAGAGTATGCGCAGAAGTAAAGAGAGAGAATGCGGTTCATAAACCCTTAACTTGTTTCTTTGGTGTTACAACATACTTATAGGAGTTACAACACATAAGATGCTTAACCTAAAGTAGAAACAAGACAAAATGAGAAGAGACAAAGGTCTGAGTATGTCTGAACCGTGGCAGGAGGTGAGAGAAGGAGAGTGGTCCCCCCTTGTGGTCCAAAACACACCTTAACCCTAACGGCTCTCACTCCTCCCCAACGGCTCTCTTCTTCTACTTTAGGTCTCAAATAGTTGGCCCCTCATAATCTGATGTCCCCAACTTTGCACTTTTATTAATGTGCAAGTCTTGTGCATTTTATGATAATGAACAAGTCTTGACACATTGATCCTATCATGATCAATAATATATTTCAAGAAGTTTTGGTAAAAATGTTTTGTTTAGGATTCTCATAGGACATTTTAGAAGATCAAAGTTTCTTTCTTGTCTGTTAGTAGTGTTACTTAGGGGTGTTTAAAGGAACATAAACTTGTATAACATGCTTCTAATTTTACCTTTAGGAGCATACAAAAACTAACTTATAGTTTTATTACCTCACCTAGTTTCTCCAATCCCTGACACATATGTTTCAAGAAGTTTTTGTTAAAAAGTTTTGTTCAGTATTCTCATAGGACCTTTTAGAAGATCTAAGTTTCTCTCTTGTCTGTTAGTAGGGTTACTTAGGGGTGTGTAAAATGAACATAAACTTGTATAACATGCTTCTCATTCTACCTTTAAGAGCGTGCAAATACTAACTTATAGTTTTATTATCTCACCTAGTTTCTCCAATCCCTGACACATATGTTTCAAGAAGTTTTTGTTAAAAAGTTTTGTTCAGTATTCTCATAGGACCTTTTAGAAGATCTAAGTTTCTCTCTTGTCTGTTAGTAGGGTTACTTAGGGGTGTTTAAAATGAACATAAACTTGTATAACATGCTTCTCATTCTACCTTTAAGAGCGTGCAAAAACTAACTTATAGTTGTCTTACCTCAAATAGTTTCTCCAATTCATGATACATTTGTTTCAAGAAGTTTTTGTTAAAACATTTTGTTTAGTATTCTCATAGGACCTTTTAGAAGATCAAAGTTTTGTTCTTTTTTTCTATAACATGCTTCTCATATGTTTCAAGAAGTTTTCGTAACAAAAGTTTATTTCGGATTCTCACAGGACATTTTAGAAGATCAAAGTTTCTTTCTTGTCTGTTAGTAGTGTTACTTAGGGGTGTTTAAAGGAACATAAACTTGTATAATATGCTTCTAATTTTACCTTTAGGAGCATACAAAAACTAACTTATAGTTTTATTACCTCACCTAGTTTCTCCAATCCCTGACACATATGTTTCAAGAAGTTTTTGTTAAAAAGTTTTGTTCAGTATTCTCATAGGACCTTTTAGAAGATCTAAGTTTCTCTCTTGTCTGTTAGTAGGGTTACTTAGGGGTGTTTAAAATGAACATAAACTTGTATAACATGCATCTCATTCTACCTTTAAGAGCGTGCAAAAACTAACTTATAGTTGTCTTACCTCAAATAGTTGAAAGATCTTTTGGTGTTAATCCTGATTCAATTCATCAGATTACTTGATCCTAAACATGCCAGATCTAGGTTCTCTTGATTAGAAACATAAGTAGATCTCACCTTTTACCTGTTTTGCAGCGGAAAGAGAGAACAGGTCAGAGATCAGAGAGCCACCGAGTGATAACTCCTCCAGAGGTTCACACACGCACACCAAGCAGGAAGAAAGCTGCTAGACCGAGCTGTGGGAGGTCGCAGGGAGAGAGAGAGAGTCGCGGCTAGGGCTTCAACTCGACCTGAACTCGTCTTAAGTTTATATAAAACTTGTTCAGTTCGTTTTGGGCCATTTGGCCTAAATGCCAATTAACTCCGAGGCGTTCGCGCATTGCATCGATCGTTGCACCTCATGCATCGATCGATGCACAATGGCTAAACCCTCTTATTCTCTCTAAGTATAGTAAATGCCTAGCACTTTTACCATACTCCTGCTAAACCGTTCCTACACGATTTCCTGTTAGCTTAGGCGTGTGACCCATATGGGATCATATAATAAAGGCAATAAGTCCAAGACTTATAGATCATGAGCGGACTCTAGCAAGCCATCATGACCCCCAGTATTATATGACTTATGTCTGATCTTTGACATACTCTTACTTTCTAGAGACAGTACCGAGATTACTGGACACATTTCCAACAATCTCCCACTTGTACTGGAATCTCTGTATTCATAATCCTTTTGTCACAATATCTCGATTAGTCATAAGGCAAGATTAGTGTCATCCTTATTAAGCCTAATCTTGTTCATCGGACTCTGATTTGATACTGACAATCCAAACGACTCGGGACAGTCCGTTTGAGCATGGCCATGCATTTTCCAGTATTCAAATCTCCGATTGGCCTAGAGATATTCACTCCATTTATATTGGAGGGACAAATCCCGTCTTGTTCCATCACTGTAAACTACTCATTTCATAATGTACCCAAACAAGGTCCTTATAACTATCGTAGAACGATAGCGTTAGACAATGATCAAAGTGCATCAGTCCATGTGCAGTCACATGCATGCGAACTCAGGTCTAAGGACTATACTCTATAGTCGTAGTAAGAATCTCTTATGACACAGATATAAATATCCTGAAGAGTTCTTATAAGCGGGTCTTGTCCGGTCGTATGTTCCCCAACATACACCTATGTACTGACTTTGATGCCGAGCATCTATGACACACTGAGACTTTGTCATAAGTCACGTACCAATCCAGTCTCACACGGTTGTTGGTGTTCCAATTTCAACAACCTTTGACTAGGGACAGGATGATATAAAACATCTATCAAATATAGGGTCTCATGATCAAGCTAAATGACTTCGATGACTCAAGATCAAGTCATTTACTTCGATGACCTATAAAATGGTTCATATCATTTTGGAACGATTATTTCATCACAGTTAAAATAATCTTGAAATAATAATTTCATTATCAAACATCTCAAATGTTTTACAAGAACATATCAATAACTAAATAAAGCCCTTTACTAACTCCCACTGAAATTAAGACTACATCTTAACTTCACTTATCCTACAGCTACAGTCCGTGACTCGTGCTTAGGGTTAAGGAGTGGCTTCGTTAATAGATTAGCAACGTTCTCATTTGTTGAAACTTGCTGATCTACTTAACATCTCTGTCATTTATCTTAAGGTGTTTGGACCTCTGATGTGCAGCTAGTCTCATCTATGCTGGGAATCACATCAAGTTCATTGACGAACTCTTCTTTCCAAACAACCTCTTTCGCCGCTTTCCAAGCTGCGAAATGTTCAGTTTAAGTCATGGAGTCAGCAACAGTGCCTTGCACCGCCAGACAGACACAAGATATAACCGGACTGTGACCGGAAATCATCTTTGTCTGTTGGAAACTTGCCTTTCAGACTCTGCTGACTTGTAGCACATCACTTTCTCCGTAAATCAAGAACTTATCCTTAGTATTCCTCAAATACTTTAGGACATACTTTAGGAAACTTGATTCTTTGCTGGATTTGACTGGTCTTTACTTGTCTTGCTTAACATTAAAGCAACATCAAACAAGTACGTTTCATGGCATACATGATAGATCCAATTACCGAAGCATATGGAATCCTATCCATGCATTTAAGCTCAGCAGTTATCGTAGGATACTGTATCTTGCTTAACGTAATGCCATGTGACATTGGCATAAAACCCTTCTTGGATTGCTGAAAAACGTGTAGGACTTTGTCAATTTAAGAATCCTGACATTGTCCTACCAGCTCTTTTGGATCTCTATCTTTAAATCCAAAATCCAAGACTTTCGTGGCTATACCCATGTCATTCACAAAACCAACTCCCAAGCCAGTCCTTTACCGACTGCAGCATTGGGACGTTATATCCGAGAATCAGTATGTCATCGACATACACTATGAGAAATGCAATATCGCTCCCACTTATCTATTAGTAAACACACAGTTCCGCTTCGTTCCTGTTCAAGTCAAAACCTTGACTACTTCAACAGAACGAAGATTCCAACTCCGATATGTTTGCTTCCATCCATGAATGGATCGATGAAGCTAACTTACATAAAATGTGATTTTTCGGAGTCCGGGCTCACTTTCGCTTCTTTGAATTTCGCAGATTCATCGCTTTCAATGATCATCAGATCATGCGAACTTTCAATGATTATCAGGTTCAACTAATGACGAGAAATCACTCTCGGATTAGTAATTGATTCATATCTGCGAACTTCAGGCTCCACAGGTGTAGATTCTACAGAAATCTGTAAATCCTTCCGCTGCTCTCCCTCAATAGGTTAAGCAGCCTCCTGTATTTCTCGAATTTCTTCGAGTTGTACTTTTACTCCCACTGTTCTTCTTTGGAAAGTAACTTCCTTTCTTAGAAAACAGAATGGTCGTAAAAATACTTTTAACTCCCACTGTTCTTCTTGGAAAGTAATTTCCTTCTTAGAAAACAGAATGGTCGTAGAAGTACCGAGCCTTGGTTTCCCTAAGTAAACTTCGAGTTATGCTTTTACTCCCATTGTTCTTCTTGGAAAATAACTTCCCTTCTTAGAAAACAGATTGGACGTAAAAGTAACAAGCCTTAGTTTCTCTAGGACAACCAGCGAAGTAGCACAAGTACAAATACTCAGTAAAGACAAATTTGGATCGATTCCAATCCACATTAACGTGGTGTCTTTCAACCGATATTTGTGGAACTATTTCAGCGTAAACTTAGATATTTTAGAGCGTTATTCTTAAATAATATCATGGAAGATTCGTGTGACTCATCTTTAATCATTTCTAATAAGATCTGATTCTTTCTCACAGAAACACCTTCAGGTTTTCAGGAGAAATGAGCTGTGAAACGATTTCACACTCATTAAGATGATCACACAATCAATGACTTAAGTATTCTCACTCGTGATTTAATCCAGAGTCTTAATACTTTTGTCATTCAGATCCTATACTTCATTCTGGAACTCTTTTGACCATGTCAAAGAATTCCGACTTGTGTCTCATCAAATGAACACAGTCACACTCACTGAAGTAATCAGTAGAGACAATGAAGTACAGGAGATTTTCTCTGGCATTACTGCTCATTGGGCCACATACATGAGTATGTTCCAGGTCCAATAAGCCTTTGGGCTTTTCTCTAGCTCGGCTAAGATAGGCCCTTTACCTTTTGGTCTAGTAAACAGAATTCAAGTCTCATAAGATATTTTATCAAATGAGCCCATACGTCCAAGACTATGGGATTTCTGAATCCGACTTACTCTACGTGACCAAACTTTATGCCAAGAAAAATCAGGTTTAATTCATCAGATTTAAACCAATTCGGTATTTATGTTACATTTAGGCACTCTTTGGTTTAAGATATAAAACCCATTCCATGAATAGGGTGCTACAATTAATATTTCATTAAGATCAAAAGAACAAAACTTGTCTTTTATCAAAATGAAAAACATTCAAATTCTTACAAGAAAATGAAAGACAACTCTGCTTAAAGCAGGTACATTGTAGCAATTACTTAATACAAAACCAAGCCTCAAAGGGATCTATAAGTGAAAAACCCTACGACTGAGGCAGCATCCCAAGCTCCTTCCAGACATGTAGTTTCACTTGCCCTTCCTTCAATGTTCTACTGTTGCTTAAGCTCTGCATATTATCACAAATATCAGTGCCACAACCAGTATCCAATACCTTTAAGGTAGAACTTGAAGTAATAACATGAATACCTGAGGAAGTAGTCGCATACATCGACTTTAACTCCTCATCATCTTCCATGAATTTAATGCAATCTCTCTTCCAATGCCCTGTCTCCTTACAGTAGCAGCACTTACCAACGTAAGAGGTATCTGACTCGGGCTCAGAAGACACACGCTTGCCATGATTCAAAATCTGGACAACTTTGTCTTCACCCTTGTCAGCATTAGGTTTAGTAAACCTACCCTTCTCATTCATGAGATTGTACAGGGTACTCTTCACGTTTGGCTCAACTGTCTTGAGCATATCATGCAGTTCAGTCAGCGTCTTCGTTAAGCCTTTCTTGATATAGTTCTTTCTGAACTTATCATAGCTTGACGGCAGTGACTGCAGAATGATTTCAGTTGCCATCTCTTGGCTAACTGGATAATCCAGTTTCCTCAGGTTATCAATGTAACCCATTATTTTACTGACATGAGGACTTACTGGATGATCATTTGGTAGCTTGCAGCTAGTGAGAGATTTAACCAACTGGTATCTCTCCACTCTTATCTGCTCCTGAAATTTTAATTTCAGGCTGCTGATCATCTCTATTGGCGACTCCATGTTCTCATATTGCTTCCGCAAGTCTGAGTCCATGGTAGCCAATATCAGACCACGCACATCTACCGCATCATTATAATGCTTATTCCAAGCATCATATACTGCATGAGAAGCATTGGACCCGATTCTCACGGGGAGAGCTCTCTCAAGAACATAGTCCTTTCTCTCCTGTCTGAGGACTAGCCTCAGGTTCCGCGACCAAGTCAAGAAATTTGATCCGTTCAGCTTGTCCATCTTAAGGACAGACCGGATCGAGAAAGTGTTTTGATTGTTTGTGCTAGTCATAACTGAAAAATAAGATAAAAGGATTTTAGTTAATATGTTCAATATGATTAATCTCGTATTAAATATCATATGATTAATCACGCATTATATTCAATAACCTAAGTTACCCTCAATAGAATATAATGATTCCAAGATCCACATATAACTAAGATCAAAGTGGGCCACTGGCCGTCACCCAATCTTAGCTTATATCGGTAAGCCCTATCTCGGCTAATTATATCCGTGATATAACTCTTGGTTGTGAATCTGGGCCCGAGGCCCAATCCACTCTGATGTCTCAAGGCCCGGGACTCCCGATGGCCTAGTCAAGAAAACCAGACTATACAGTCATGTAATCATTAATGTCTGGGACTCCCAATGACATTTATGAATCACTAACCGTCTTACCCACGCAAAAGTAGACACCCTCACACTGTAAGGCCATGAATACAATTGAATGGGCTTCGACAGCTGACATAGACTGGACAAGACATCCAACGCTTGATATTATTTGAGGTTTGTAGGTTTATTAAAATTCATTCCCAAAATAGAAGATTACTACTTCGGGAAACTTTCTATTTTGGAAACCTACTATTTTTGGAAACTTTCTAAAATTGGAAACTTTCTAAAACCGGAAACTTTCTAACTTTAGAAATTTCTTAAAATCCAAAACCCGCAAATCCAGAAACTTCTATTTTAAGAAACTTTCTAATTTCAAAATTTCGGAAACTTTAATTTAAAATCGACTTTATAGCTTTATAAAATAAATTTTAAATTGATCTGAAGAAAGACTCAAATAATTGGCCCAATTGTTTTAACTTCTTGGCGCGAGGCCCAAGAATTGGTCCATGTCCAAGACATGACCCAATTGTCCAATTAAATGACATAACCGGTCTGGTTCATTAAAATTGGTCTAACCAAAATTAATTACTACGACGACCACAATTGTCAACCGGTTATTTACTAAACCGGATTTTCTCAATTTATTTGGTCCAACCAAATCAAATTAGAAAATCCTGGTTTAGGCACTAAATCCAATAATTATTTCGACATTGGATTTCTTATCCCGGTTTAACCAGACTTAATAAAATTATTAAATCTGTTTATTAAACCGAGACGTTTAATTTTAATTAAATTAAACCGCGTCTAAACCCTAACCGCATCGATCGATGCTCTCAGCATCGATCCTGCAACGATCGTTCATCGATCCTGCATCGATCGATGCTCTCACGCGTGCACGAACGGTTATCAGGTTTGGCCGAGATATTCTCGCGAGATCCATGCGATCGTTTGAACGATCCATGCGATCGCGGTCAATCTCTCGCGACTGCAACGATCGATCCTTGCACTGCATCGATCGATGCAATGCGATCTCTCGTGGTTGCATCGACCGATCATGCGATCGCATCGATCGATGCATCGCGATCACAGCCGATACTTCTTTATGAAAATCGCATTCTTCCAAATCAATATAGCTTGGATTTTTGCGATTTCAAATGTGTTTAGGTTTCAATTCCTTGTTGCTTAAGTGATTTCTCTTATCAGTAATTGATTCAAAACACTTCTTAAACAAGAAAACAATCCTAAACTTGAATCTAAACAAGATGAACCAGAACCAATGGCTCTGATACCACTGAAAGATCTTTTGGTGTTAATCCTGATTCAATTCATCAGATTACTTGATCCTAAACATGCCAGATCTAGGTTCTCTTGATTAGAAACATAAGTAGATCTCACCTTTTACCTGTTTTGCAGCGGAAAGAGAGAACAGGTCAGAGATCAGAGAGCCACCGAGTGATAACTCCTCCAGAGGTTCACACACGCACACCAAGCAGGAAGAAAGCTGCTAGACCGAGCTGTGGGAGGTCGCAGGGAGAGAGAGAGAGTCGCGGCTAGGGCTTCAACTCGACCTGAACTCGTCTTAAGTTTATATAAAACTTGTTCAGTTCGTTTTGGGCCATTTGGCCTAAATGCCAATTAACTCCGAGGCGTTCGCGCATTGCATCGATCGTTGCACCTCATGCATCGATCGATGCACAATGGCTAAACCCTCTTATTCTCTCTAAGTATAGTAAATGCCTAGCACTTTTACCATACTCCTGCTAAACCGTTCCTACACGATTTCCTGTTAGCTTAGGCGTGTGACCCATATGGGATCATATAATAAAGGCAATAAGTCCAAGACTTATAGATCATGAGCGGACTCTAGCAAGCCATCATGACCCCCAGTATTATATGACTTATGTCTGATCTTTGACATACTCTTACTTTCTAGAGACAGTACCGAGATTACTGGACACATTTCCAACAATAGTTTCTCCAATCCATGATACCGAGATTACTGGACATTTTGGAATATCAAAGTTTCTTTCTTGTCTGTTAGTAGGGTTACTTAGGGGTGTTTAAAGTGAACATAAACTTGTATAACATGCTTCTCATTCTACCTTTAAGAGCATGCAAAAACTAACTTATAGTTGTCTTACCTCACCTAATTTCTCCAATCTATGACACATATGTTTCAACAAGTTTTGGTAAAAAAGTTTTATTTAGGATTCTCATAGGACCTTTTAGAAGATCAAAGTTTCTTTCTTTTCCTATGGTTACTTAGGGGTGTTAAAAAGAACATAAACTTGTATAACATTCTTGTCATTCTTCCTTTAGGAGCATACAAAAACTATCTTATAGTTGTCTTACCTCACCTAATTTCTCCAATCCATGACACATATGTTTCAAGAAGTTTTGGTAAAAATGTTTTGTTTAGGATTCTCATAGGACATTTTAGAAGATCAAAATTTCTTTCTTGTCTGTTAGTAGGGTTATTTAGGGGTGTTTAAAGTGAACAAAAACTTGTATAACATGCTTCCCATTCTACCTCCAATCCATGATACATATGTTTCAAGAAGTTTTTGTTAAAATGTTTTGTTTAGTATTCTCATAGGACCTTTTAGAAGATCAAAGTTTTGTTCTTTTCTTTTCTATAACATGCTTCTCATATGTTTCAAGAAGTTTTGGTAACAAAAGTTTTGTTTCGGATTCTCATAGGACATTTTGGAATATCAAAGTTTCTTTCTTGTCTGTTAGTAGGGTTACTTAGGGGTGTTTAAAGTGAACATAAACTTGTATAACATGCTTCTCATTCTACCTTTAAGAGCGTGCAAAAACTAACTTATAGTTTTATTACCTCACCTAGTTTCTCCAATCCCTGACACATATGTTTCAAGAAGTTTTTGTTAAAAAGTTTTGTTCAGTATTCTCATAGGACCTTTTAGAAGATCTAAGTTTCTCTCTTGTCTGTTAGTAGGGTTACTTAGTGGTGTTTAAAATGAACATAAACTTGTATAACATGCTTCTCATTCTACCTTTAAGAGCGTGCAAAAACTAACTTATAGTTGTCTTACCTCAAATAGTGATGAGATCCCAGAAAGGAATCAATCCCAATTTCGGCACTTGGAAGATCTGGAGTGGATATTCCCGAATTAGAGACGACACACGACTCGAAGACGAGATGAGGGATTGAATGACGCCACAAAAGGATGCGGAAAAGCCTTTTGATAAGTCGGAAAAGATCAAAATTCGACAAACGAAAATGGATCCATGATCTAAAAATTTCAGAAGGTTTTTGATAAAAAGACTAGATGGGTTATAAAATCAGAAGTACAAGAGTTTAAAAAGGGAAAACAACAAGGCTGCATGAGCAGCAATAAACACACCTAGGAAATAACACAAAGACTTGAATTAAACTCTCATTTGAATCTGAAAAATGACCCTTGATACTCCATTTTCGTAACTCTTCATGGGCTTCAAATTATCAGCTTGTTTCGGGCTCTTCTTGGACTTGTAATGGGCATAAAATAGGCTGGACTTGATATCTCCTCCATTGGGTTGAATTCTGGATGCTATGCCCTGGTTTGGATCAACAAATGGGTGATTTGAATGTGAATCATTTGCCTCATTAAAAACCTTGTCAAGAAAACCCAGTGGGACAAAACTTGACAAGGGAAAAAGAGTACAAATGAGACACATGCCCATTTGATGATCATGTATCAAAACCAGTGAGGTTAAGATAAC
The DNA here is from genome assembly GCA_030180135.1 of Orychophragmus violaceus. Lineage (NCBI taxonomy): Eukaryota > Viridiplantae > Streptophyta > Magnoliopsida > Brassicales > Brassicaceae > Orychophragmus > Orychophragmus violaceus. The sequence continues at coordinate 59,862,292 of CM058240.1, read as the reverse complement.
ATCTTTTCCATACTCTTTCTCCGCTCTAAGCGCATCCTCTGGTTCAAGCTGCTCCTCAACTCCGAGCTGCTCCTCTGCTTCAAGCTTAGTTCCATCGGGTTCATGCTCCATGTATTTAGCTCCATCAGGTTCAAGCTCAGGTTCAAGGTCCATGTTTTTAGTGCTGGGCAGGATCACATCATCCCCTCCCTCTTGAAAAGGATTTGACCTCAAATCCAATTCATATGCAATGAAATGAACCAAGTCCGGTGGCTCCTCTTTCGTACCTGCAATGTAATCAACACCTTTGGCAAAGAGCAAGTGCATTATTAAAGTCATGGAATGATAAATATATGAACATGTCTCAGCTTGAATCATAACATTATCCTTTTCAGATTCCTCTTTTCCAAGACAAGAATTTGATCCCAAATATTCTTTGAACAAACCTAACTTTTTCTCAATGCTTTCTGGATGTAATATACTCATAATCATAGTTCCTATAGCATGAGAAGCAAACAGAGTCAAAGAAGTACTTATCTGAATAAGGCTCTGGATATGTTTGTCACTTGTTCTCATCAAAGCTATTGGTGTTGGGTCTGGGGGTTCTTCTTGGATCATGGAAGAATCCTTGACGTTTTCATGCTCCATTGGTTCAAGGAAAACTCGTACAGCCATCTTCTTAAGCCACACATGGTAGAGCCACGTTTTTGGGGCATGGAAATTCAGCTCTACCTCCTGTATACTCATGGCAACAACTCGAGGCAAAAGATCATGGGTGCAAAAGATATAATCATGTCTACTAGCAAGCATTGTCTTACTTAGATCATCCAAAACATAATTTCCATGTTCAGCATGAGGATCTAAGTTCTTATTCATAATGCTATCATAGTAAACAACATCTCCAAAGAACAATTTAGCAAAATTCGAAACTCTAACAGCCCTAGTGAATTTATCAATACTCATCAAGACAAATTTCAGCAAGGAAACACTAGGTTCACACAACTTATCTCTATCAAATATGAAACCTCCATGCCTAAAGAGCTTCTTATGCTCAAACTTTTCACAATATGGAAACACATTCTTAAAGTTATCATGGTAAAGCATTTCAAGTTCCAGCATCTCAGCACTAGGGACAAGAAGAGACCCATACCTTGGAATTGTTGTATCAACGACAATAATTTCCTTACCTTTCTCATGAGGAAACGTCTCAATGAGTGTTCCTGGGTCAAAGATAACCGGTTGTTTGGCGGGTGGTTTGGTTGTGCCGTCCCTTGAATCCTTCTGATTTGGCCGGGATGCTCTTTGGAGTACGCATATGTCCAGTTCGAGTGCGTTCAGATGCGCCCAGTTTGAAAAATTCATAACTCTCGAGTCTGAACTGTTGTTGTGATGAGTCCAGTTTTTAGGGATGCTTCGAAGAGTTAGGTTTCTAAAACAGTTGAGCTTGTTTCCTAATTCCCTATGGTCAATGAGATATTCTTCTCGGAATGCTCCTACGTCAAGACTGTTTTTTGGACAGCTTACTCGGTTTGATGGCGGTGTCATTACTTCAGCCATAGATCCAATGTTCGGGCTGATTCTTGCATCATTGTAATCTCCATTCTTGAAAAGCATGGCCTTTAAAACAGTTTGACCTACATCCAAAGACAACAAGGTAGGCTTCATTCTATTCATGGACTCAAAGTACGTACCTCGTTTCCTTTGCTTTGGAGTTAGTGGAAGAATGATTTCGTTGGGCAGTTTCTCCAATGCTTTGAGTTCTCCATCAGTTTCAGCTTTGTCATCTTCATTCTCCATCATATGTCCTGAATCAAAATCCTTTGACAAGACCAAGTGCATGACACAAGAACTGGAATTTTCTAAGCCTTGATCAACTACTTCATTACTTGAATTCGATGAGCTTGGTGTTGAATCTAATGAAGTGAGGTTTGGTTTGACTTTTCCAGGGCAAATCGCAGCAAAATGTCCTTTCTTACGACAATTATAACAAGTGACTCCCTTGGATTTCGAAAGGTTAGAGGACTTACATTGCTTCGGTTCACAGCTTGATTCAAGCGATGGGTTTAGGCGTTGCTTGTGAACTACAACTTGTGCATTGACCTCCTTTGGTTGAGATGTCGTCCTAGCCTCCAGTTTCTCATGTATAACACACTTTTTGTTATCTTCTCAAGAGAATAAGGTCGTGTCTCAGCCTCCACTTTCTCATTATTAACGTGTTTGTCAATCTTCTCGAAAGGATATGACCGTGGCTTAGCCTCCCTACGTGTTGTGGGTTTATTCTGATCTGGGACTAAGGTTGGTCTCTTTTCTTGAACGGTTTGGATTATGGCATTGACTTGTTCTGCGCGGTTTGATGCATGTGGAGCATACTTATTTCTTAGTAGCTTCTTAAGTTCACTCCATGACGTGATAGTTGGTTCATTGTAAAACCAGCGATCATCAACTTCTTCTATCCACCATTTGTGAGTGTCTCCAGCGAGTTGGCTCACTGCATAAGCTAACCTATCCTTTCTCGGGATGTGGTTGTAGTGAAACCACTCGTCCATGTTTCTCTCCCACTCTAGATAGTCTTTTTTTCCTGAAAATTTATAGAGTTCATTAGCCGGTTGATAATCAGAATAAAAGACAGATTTGGATTTTGGAGTGTGAGGGATTTTCTGTGGGCTGCTCCATGTTGATCTCAGTGTGTTGTCTGGTGGCTTGGATTTAAGCTCTGGTTCCTTCTTTGGACGTGCTCTTTTGTACTCCCGACGAATTGAATGGCTGTCCATTACTTCCTTCATTTTGGCGGTAATGGATTCAATTAGAAGCTTGTTGCGGTTGTGGCTTGATCTCTCCTCAATTTTTGACATTGCGACCTGAGAAATAAAGCAAAAAAAACACCAGTAACAAGTTCCTTTTGTAATAGAAATGATCGCACACAACAATCACAAAATGACCCTTCAAATAACACCAAACTCTTTTAGAACCCTAATCACGGCTGTGTAAATTGATCGGACACAATAAATTATCAAATCACGCTCAAAAATTCCAGAAACAATTTTAACAAATAATAGACTCGTCCTATATCCAGAAACAATTGATTTCACAATTTTATCAAACGCCAAATAATTATGAAAATTAAAACAAGATGATAGACAGAAACGACTCAACCTCCAAGTGTGCTCTGATACCACTTGATGAGATCCCAGAAAGGAATCAATCCCAATTTCGGCACTTGGAAGATCTGGAGTGGATATTCCCGAATTAGAGACGACACACGACTCGAAGACGAGATGAGGGATTGAATGACGCCACAAAAGGATGCGGAAAAGCCTTTTGATAAGTCGGAAAAGATCAAAATTCGACAAACGAAAATGGATCCATGATCTAGAAATTTCAGAAGGTTTTTGATAAAAAGACTAGATGGGTTATAAAATCAGAAGTACAAGAGTTTAAAAAGGGAAAACAACAAGGCTGCATGAGCAGCAATAAACACACCTAGGAAATAACACAAAGACTTGAATTAAACTCTCATTTGAATCTGAAAAATGACCCTTGATACTCCATTTTCGTAACTCTTCATGGACTTCAAATTATCAGCTTGTTTCGGGCTCTTCTTGGACTTGTAATGGGCATAAAATAGGCTGGACTTGATATCTCCTCCATTGGGTTGAATTCTGGATGCTATGCCCTGGTTTGGATCAACAAATGGGTGATTTGAATGTGAATCATTTGCCTCATTAAAAACCTTGTCAAGAAAACCCAGTGGGACAAAACTTGACAAGGGAAAAAGAGTACAAATGAGACACATGCCCATTTGATGATCATGTATCAAAACCAGTGAGGTTAAGATAACATCTTTTCCATACTCTTTCTCCGCTCTAAGCGCATCCTCTGGTTCAAGCTGCTCCTCAACTCCGAGCTGCTCCTCTGCTTCAAGCTTAGTTCCATCGGGTTCATGCTCCATGTATTTAGCTCCATCAGGTTCAAGCTCAGGTTCAAGGTCCATGTTTTTAGTGCTGGGCAGGATCACATCAAATAGTTTCTCCAATTCATGATACATTTGTTTCAAGAAGTTTTTGTTAAAACGTTTTGTTTAGTATTCTCATAGGACCTTTTAGAAGATCAAAGTTTTGTTCTTTTTTCAATAACATGCTTCTCATATGTTTCAAGAAGTTTTCGTAACAAAAGTTTTGTTTCGGATTCTCACAGGACATTTTAGAAGATCAAAGTTTCTTTCTTATTAGAGAGGAAGAAGTAGTGGAGAGGCAAGGCTGGACATAACTAAGGAAGGCCGAAGACTCTCCTCCTCAACCCGCTTTGGTGTGTCAAGAAAGAAGAGCAGCCTTTGAGATGAAGCCTAAAGAAGTGCACAATCAATGTGCAAAATCAGGGACTTCATCTCAAAGTGCAAAAGTAGTGCACACAAGACTCATCCGTCAATGTGCAAAATCCGGGACATCTCAAAATGCATTATCAAGGCATAAAGGAGATGTGCAAAATCAGGGACATCCTGATCACTATCAAAGTGCAAAATCAGGGCACAAAAGAAGGGCGTCTGGTTATGTGCAAAATCAGGGACTTAAGGAGAAGAAGTGCAGAATAAAAGGATGTGCAAAACAAGGGCATAAGAGACAAAGAAGGCTGAGGAATTCGAATAAGGTCTTGGTAGAAGTCACAAGGAGTACTAGGAGGATCAGAAGAGTCATAATGATGGTCCCCACACCTTGGAGACAAGACCAGACCTGTCCCTTTCCTTCATACCCGTTTGTACTCTTGCTCCAGCCTGTTTTTGGTTGTTTCCTAGCTACATTTCGAATTTCCCTTAGGGTTTCACTCTGATTTGTGTCTATATAAGACTTGTATGACCCTTTGTAACAATTAGAGTGAATAAGAAACACTTTGAGAGAGTTTTATTCATCTTACAATTCAAAATCCTCTCTAGCTCTTCATTGTGTTCAAACTAATGAATACAATGTAGATATAATCTGAGGACGTGTTTAGGGTTTTATTTAGGCTTTCTAATTCTCCTAAGACTCCCTAAACATGGTTGTTAAGCTAACAATCCATCAAAGGATGTTAAGCTCTTTTATCTTCTCTCATTGATTCTTCTTCTTCCTCATTGTGTCTCTCTCTCAAACACAATAAGAACCAGGAAGAGACATGATCTAGGGTTTCTTCAATGCTCCCTTGTTATGCTCTTGATTAGCTTTTTAATAGCTAAATCAAGAGCTAACTCAAATCTGCTCTTCATGGATATTACAAGAACAACACCTTCTACTTACTGATTCTCTTAATCCTCATGAGTAAACACACTCTATAAGTGATGTTAAGCTCCTGGATAAGTCTCAAATAGATAGGTGCTCTTGTCAAAGCTAAGTAGAACCGGTTCTCACCAAGACAAGCTTGGTGCGGTTCTCTTATGCTCTTCTTCTTAAGGATAACACTTGCTAATTACTGATTCTGTCCAGATTCATGAGTAAACACTCTTGATGAGTAGTTAAGCTCCTGGACTAGTTTTCATATAGCTAAGTGCTCCTATAAACCACTAGCTTACTGGTTTTGATCTTCTCTAGGCTACAAAGCTCTAATAGAGTTGAATCAGTCTCACACTAGTTGGTCTCTCTTTAAACAGATTCGATTTAGTCTCCCTTAAATTGTTTCTGTCCATTTTTTTTTTCTTGTTCATGAGCTTAGTCTCTTCATTTCCATCATGGAATAAGATCTAAGAGTCTGAAATCCCAACATGGTATCAGAGCATAAGGTTCTAGGATTGAACCAAGCTCAAAACCAGAGAAAAAAAACAGAGCAAAACTCTGTCCCTTTCTCACTCTAAGCTTCCGCAAATTCAGAGATCAAACTGAGCAAAACTCAGTCCATGTTCTCAAAATCAAAAGCTCAAACTGAGCAAAACTCAGTCCCTGAACTTCCCCTTCATTCTCTCATTCATTCTTACTCTTATTCTCTGCACATACTCTCTTAAACCGAGCTTATGTGTTCATTCATTCATTCTCTCATTCTCTGCATATTCTTTCATTCTCTGGTTACTAATACTTCACCTATTCTCTCTGAGTTCTGTCCTTGAAGCTCCTTAGCTCACAATGACTTAAAAATCAGAGTGCATAGCTCCTGATCAAAGCTGTGTTATTTTGAGGATTGTTGTGTGTTTCTTGGTGTTTTTAGGTGGAATGATGAACCAACTAGTGAGGACAGTTTACAAAAGGGCTGGAGTTCAGTTTCTAAGTGGTTGTACCCACTGGTCTTGAGCTTACCTAAGAAGAAGAGGCGTCCAGTAGCTGCTGCAACAAGTTAGTCAAGGAAAGCAACACTGATTTCTTGAATGATCAAGTATTGAAGCTGTTTCAAGAAGAGGCAGTGATGGAAGCTTGGGTTCAAAGCTTGGTGTGCTTAATCTGAAGCTAACAAAGGGTGGTTAAGGTATCCATACTAAAGGGAGGCTACAAGTTAAACAACCCATCAAGGCTGTTAAGGCTTCACATAGCTCCAAAGGTCACAGAAAAGTTATTAAGAAGCAGCCAAAGAAGAGGAGTTAGAACCGGTTATGCAACTGATGAATCAACTCACAAATGGTGCTTCCAACTTCAAGATGGCTTAAGGGAAGGTTTAAAGGCGTGGCTCATGTCCAGGTCTAAAGCCAACAAGCTTGGAGAAAGCTTAACAGTCCGGGGGAGGTGTAAAACCTCAAAGAAATGGAGTAAACCGAAGAGGAACTCCTAAAATCAGACTCTTCTCAAAGCACAACCAAAGATTGAAAAGGCTAACCTCCTAAACTCTCACTGTTTTTTTTATGTCTTCATTCAGTCACTTAAATTCCTTGAGTTACTTATCCATTGCTTAATTATATACTTAAAACTCATGGCATTTTACTTTAACAAGTCTTCCTTGAATCTTTGATGTGAAGGTTCATTAGGAGACCTAAAGGAGGAGTAAGACCGTGGGCAGATTGGGTGACAAGAAAAGGATTCAAGGAATGGCATGAAGGAAGGCTAAGACTTGAGTCAAGGTCATGGATGGTCCAATAGAGAAGCTTGATCCAAGATGGAGAAGGCAATCTAAAGAACCGGCCAAATCATATGCACAAAGGAACAATGGTCAAAGCTTACATCAAGGGCATGTGGAAGCTATACTCTTTTCCCCTCCTTAGGGTTTTATCCCATGAGGTTTTCCTTAAGGAGGTTTTTAATGAGGTAGCTCCCGCATCTCCAAGCTTGGCCTTTGGTCCTTTAGTGTCCCGACGCCCAAGCTTGCGGGGGAGTATTAGAGAGGAAGAAGTAATGGAGAGGCAAGGCTGGACAGAACTAAGGAAGGCCGAAGACTCTCCTTCTCAACCCGCTTTGGTGTGTCAAGAAAGAAGAGCAGCCTTTGAGATGAAGCCTAAAGAAGTGCACAATCAATGTGCAAAATCAGGGACTTCATCTCAAAGTGCAAAAGTAGTGCACACAAGACTCATCTGTCAATGTGCAAAATTCGGGACATCTCAAAATGCATTATCAAGGCATAAAGGAGATGTGCAAAATCAGGGACATCCTGATCACTATCAAAGTGCAAAATCAGGGCACAAAAGAAGGGCGTCTGGTTATGTGCAAAATCAGGGACTTAAGGAGAAGAAGTGCAGAATAAAAGGATGTGCATAAGAGACAAAGAAGGCTGAGGAATTCGAATAAGGTCTTGGTAGAAGTCACAAGGAGTACTAGGAGGATCAGAAGAGTCAAAATGATGGTCCCCACACCTTGAAGACAAGACCAGACCTGTCCCTTTCCTTCATACCCGTTTGTACTCTTGCTCCAGCCTGTTTTTGGTTGTTTCCTAGCTACATTTCGAATTTCCCTTAGGGTTTCACTCTGATTTGTGTCTATATAAGACTTGTATGACCCTTTGTAACAATTAGAGTGAATAAGAAACACTTTGAGAGAGTTTTATTCATCTTACAATTCAAAATCCTCTCTAGCTCTTCATTGTGTTCAAACTAATGAATACAATGTAGATATAATCTGAGGACGTGTTTAGGGTTTTATTTAGGCTTTCTAATTCTCCTAAGACTCCCTAAACATGGTTGTTAAGCTAACAATCCATCAAAGGATGTTAAGCTCTTTTATCTTCTCTCATTGATTCTTCTTCTTCCTCATTGTGTCTCTCTCTCAAACACAATAAGAACCAGGAAGAGACATGATCTAGGGTTGCTTCAATGCTCCCTTGTTATGCTCTTGATTAGCTTTTTAATAGCTAAATCAAGAGCTAACTCAAATCTGCTCTTCATGGATATTACAAGAACAACACCTTCTACTTACTGATTCTCTTAATCCTCATGAGTAAACACACTCTATAAGTGATGTTAAGCTCCTGGATAAGTCTCAAATAGATAGGTGCTCTTGTCAAAGCTAAGTAGAACCGGTTCTCACCAAGACAAGCTTGGTGCGGTTCTCTTATGCTCTTCTTCTTAAGGATAACACTTGCTAATTACTGATTCTGTCCAGATTCATGAGTAAACACTCTTGATGAGTAGTTAAGCTCCTGGACTAGTTTTCATATAGCTAAGTGCTCCTATAAACCACTAGCTTACTGGTTTTGATCTTCTCTAGGCTACAAAGCTCTAATAGAGTTGAATCAGTCTCACACTAGTTGGTCTCTCTTTAAACAGATTCGATTTAGTCTCCCTTAAATTGTTTCTGTCCATTTTTTGTTTCTTGTTCATGAGCTTAGTCTCTTCATTTCCATCATGGAATAAGAGCTAAGTCTCTGAAATCCCAACATTTCTTGTCTGTTAGTAGTGTTACTTACGGGTGTTTAAAGGAACATAAACTTGTATAACATGCTTCTAATTTTACCTTTAGGAGCATACAAAAACTAACTTATAGTTTTATTACCTCACCTAGTTTCTCCAATCCCTGACACATATGTTTCAAGAAGTTTTTGTTAAAAAGTTTTGTTCAGTATTCTCATAGGACCTTTAAGAAGATCTAAGTTTCTCTCTTGTCTGTTAGTAGGGTTACTTAGGGGTGTTTAAAATGAACATAAACTTGTATAACATGCATCTCATTCTACCTTTAAGAGCGTGCAAAAACTAACTTATAGTTGTCTTACCTCAAATAGTTTCTCCAATCCATGATACATATGTTTCAAGAAGTTTTTGTTAAAACGTTTTGTTTAGTATTCTCATAGGACCTTTTAGAAGATCAAAGTTTTGTTCTTTTCTTTTCTATAACATGCTTCTCATATGTTTCAAGAAGTTTTGGTGACACAAGTTTTGTTTCGGATTCTCATAGGACATTTTGGAATATCAAAGTTTCTTTCTTGTCTGTTAGTAGGGTTACTTAGGGGTGTTTAAAGTGAACATAAACTTGTATAACATGCTTCTCATTCTACCTTTAAGAGCATGCAAAAACTAACTTATAGTTGTCTTACCTCACCTAATTTCTCCAATCCATGACACATATGTTTCAACAAGTTTTGGTAAAAAAGTTTTATTTAGGATTCTCATAGGACCTTTTAGAAGATCAAAGTTTCTTTCTTTTCCTTAAGTATGGTTACTTAGGGGTGTTAAAAATGAACATAAACTTGTATAACATTCTTGTCATTCTTCCTTTAGGAGCATAAAAAAACTATCTTATAGTTGTCTTACATCACCTAATTTCTCTAATCCATGACACATATGTTTTAAGAAGTGTTGGTAAAAAAGTTTTGTTTAGGATTCTCATAGGACATTTTAGAAGATCAAAGTTTCTTTCTTGTCTGTTAGTAGGGTTACTTAGGGGTGTTTAAAGTGAACATAAACTTGTATAACATTCTTCTCATTCTACCGTTAAGAGCATGCAAAAACTAACTTATAGTTGTCTTACCTCACCTAATTTCTCTAATCCATGACACATATGTTTCAAGAAGTTTTGGTAAAAATATTTTGTTTAGGATTCTCATAGGACATTTTAGAAGATCAAAGTTTATTTCTTGTCTGTTAGTAGTGTTACTTAGGGGTGTTTAAAGGAACATAAACTTGTATAACATGCTTCTAATTTTACCTTTAGGAGCATACAAACACTAACTTATAGTTTTATTACCTCACCTAGTTTCTCCAACCCTGACACATATGTTTCAAGAAGTTTTTGTTAAAAAGTTTTGTTCAGTATTCTCATATGACCTTTTAGAAGATCTAAGTTTCTCTCTTGTCTGTTAGTAGGGTTACTTAGGGGTGTTTAAAATGAACATAAACTTGTATAACATGCATCTCATTCTACCTTTAAGAGCGTGCAAAAACTAACTTATAGTTGTCTTACCTCAAATAGTTTCTCCAATCCATGATACATATGTTTCAAGAAGTTTTTGTTAAAACGTTTTGTTTAGTATTCTCATAGGACCTCTTAGAAGATCAAAGTTTTGTTCTTTTCTTTTCTATAACATGCTTCTCATATGTTTCAAGAAGTTTTGGTAACAAAAGTTTTGTTTCGGATTCTCATAGGACATTTTGGAATATCAAAGTTTCTTTCTTGTCTGTTAGTAGGGTTATTTAGGGGTGTTTAAGGTGAACATAAACTTGTATAACATGCTTCTCATTCTACCTTTAAGAGCATGCAAAAACTAACTTATAGTTGTCTTACCTCACCTAATTTCTCCAATCCATGACACATATGTTTCAACAAGTTTTGGTAAAAAAGTTTTATTTAGGATTCTCATAGGACCTTTTAGAAGATCAAAGTTTCTTTCTTTTCCTTAAGTATGGTTACTTAGGGGTGTTAAAAAGAACATAAACTTGTATAACATTCTTGTCATTCTTCCTTTAGGAGCATACAAAAACTATCTTATAGTTGTCTTACCTCATCTAATTTCTCTAATCCATGACACATATGTTTTAAGAAGTTTTGGTAAAAAAGTTTTGTTTAGGATTCTCATAGGACACTTTAGAAGATCAAAGTTTCTTTCTTGTCTGTTAGTAGGGTTACTTAGGGGTGTTTAAAGTGAACATAAACTTGTATAACATGCTTCTCATTCTACCTTTAAGAGCATGCAAAAACTAACTTATAGTTGTCTTACCTCACCTAATTTCTCCAATCCATGACACATATGTTTCAACAAGTTTTGGTAAAAAAGTTTTATTTAGGATTCTCATAGGACCTTTTAGAAGATCAAAGTTTCTTTCTTTTCCTTAAGTATGGTTACTTAGGGGTGTTAAAAATGAACATAAACTTGTATAACATTCTTGTCATTCTTCCTTTAGGAGCATAAAAAAACTATCTTATAGTTGTCTTACATCACCTAATTTCTCTAATCCATGACACATATGTTTTAAGAAGTGTTGGTAAAAAAGTTTTGTTTAGGATTCTCATAGGACATTTTAGAAGATCAAAGTTTCTTTCTTGTCTGTTAGTAGGGTTACTTAGGGGTGTTTAAAGTGAACATAAACTTGTATAACATGCTTCTCATTCTACCGTTAAGAGCATGCAAAAACTAACTTATAGTTGTCTTACCTCACCTAATTTCTCTAATCCATGACACATATGTTTCAAGAAGTTTTGGTAAAAATATTTTGTTTAGGATTCTCATAGGACATTTTAGAAGATCAAAGTTTATTTCTTGTCTGTTAGTAGTGTTACTTAGGGGTGTTTAAAGGAACATAAACTTGTATAACATGCTTCTAATTTTACCTTTAGGAGCATACAAACACTAACTTATAGTTTTATTACCTCACCTAGTTTCTCCAACCCTGACACATATGTTTCAAGAAGTTTTTGTTAAAAAGTTTTGTTCAGTATTCTCATATGACCTTTTAGAAGATCTAAGTTTCTCTCTTGTCTGTTAGTAGGGTTACTTAGGGGTGTTTAAAATGAACATAAACTTGTATAACATGCATCTCATTCTACCTTTAAGAGCGTGCAAAAACTAACTTATAGTTGTCTTACCTCAAATAGTTTCTCCAATCCATGATACATATGTTTCAAGAAGTTTTTGTTAAAACGTTTTGTTTAGTATTCTCATAGGACCTTTTAGAAGATCAAAGTTTTGTTCTTTTCTTTTCTATAACATGCTTCTCATATGTTTCAAGAAGTTTTGGTAACAAAAGTTTTGTTTCGGATTCTCATAGGACATTTTGGAATATCAAAGTTTCTTTCTTGTCTGTTAGTAGGGTTATTTAGGGGTGTTTAAGGTGAACATAAACTTGTATAACATGCTTCTCATTCTACCTTTAAGAGCATGCAAAAACTAACTTATAGTTGTCTTACCTCACCTAATTTCTCCAATCCATGACACATATGTTTCAACAAGTTTTGGTAAAAAAGTTTTATTTAGGATTCTCATAGGACCTTTTAGAAGATCAAAGTTTCTTTCTTTTCCTTAAGTATGGTTACTTAGGGGTGTTAAAAAGAACATAAACTTGTATAACATTCTTGTCATTCTTCCTTTAGGAGCATACAAAAACTATCTTATAGTTGTCTTACCTCATCTAATTTCTCTAATCCATGACACATATGTTTTAAGAAGTTTTGGTAAAAAAGTTTTGTTTAGGATTCTCATAGGACACTTTAGAAGATCAAAGTTTCTTTCTTGTCTGTTAGTAGGGTTACTTAGGGGTGTTTAAAGTGAACATAAACTTGTATAACATGCTTCTCATTCTACCTTTAAGAGCATGCAAAAACTAACTTATAGTTGTCTTACCTCACCTAATTTCTCTAATCCATGACACATATGTTTCAAGAAGTTTTGGTAAAAATGTTTTGTTTAGGATTCTCATAGGACATTTTAGAAGATCAAAATTTATTTCTTGTCTGTTATTAGTGTTACTTAGGGGTGTTTAAAGGAACATAAACTTGTATAACATGCTTCTAATTTTACCTTTAGGAGCATACAAAAACTAACTTATAGTTTTATTACCTCACCTAGTTTCTCCAATCCCTGACACATATGTTTCAAGACGTTTTTGTTAAAAAGTTTTGTTCAGTATTCTCATAGGACCTTTTAGAAGATCTAAGTTTCTCTCTTGTCTGTTAGTAGGGTTACTTAGGGGTGTTTAAAATGAACATAAACTTGTATAACATGCATCTCATTCTACTTTTAAGAGCGTGCAAAAACTAACTTATAGTTGTCTTACCTCAAATAGTTTCTCCAATCCATGATACATATGTTTCAAGAAGTTTTTGTTAAAACGTTTTGTTTAGTATTCTCATAGGACCTTTTAGAAGATCAAAGTTTTGTTCTTTTCTTTTCTATAACATGCTTCTCATATGTTTCAAGAAGTTTTGGTAACACAAGTTTTGTTTCGGATTCTCATAGGACATTTTGGAATATCAAAGTTTCTTTCTTGTCTGTTAGTAGGGTTACTTAGGGGTGTTTAAAGTGAACATAAACTTGTATAACATGCTTCTCATTCTACCTTTAAGAGCATGAAAAAACTAACTTATAGTTGTCTTCCCTCACCTAATTTCTCCAATCCATGACACATATGTTTCAACAAGTTTTGGTAAAAAAGTTTTATTTAGGATTCTCATAGGACCTTTTAGAAGATCAAAGTTTCTTTCTTTTCCTTAAGTATGGTTACTTAGGGGTGTTAAAAAGAACATAAACTTGTATAACATTCTTGTCATTCTTCCTTTAGGAGCATACAAAAACTATCTTATAGTTGTCTTACCTCACCTAATTTCTCTAATCCATGACACATATGTTTTAACAAGTTTTGGTAAAAAAGTTTTGTTTAGGATTCTCATAGGACACTTTAGAAGATCAAAGTTTCTTTCTTGTCTGTTAGTAGGGTTACTTAGGGGTGTTTAAAGTGAACATAAACTTGTATAACATGCTTCTCATTCTACCGTTAAGAGCATGCAAAAACTAACTTATAGTTGTCTTACCTCACCAAATTTCTCTAATCCATGACACATATGTTTCAAGAAGTTTTTGTGAGATTTTGAGAGTATGAACATGAGTGTTCTTGAGAGAATAAGAGTGGTGGCGCAGCTAGAGAGAAAATGGGATTCAAAACCCTTAACTTATTTCATTTGTGGTTACAACACATATATAGTTCTTACAACACATGAATGGTTTAACCTAAAAGAGAAACAAGACAAAATGGGAGGAGACAAGGTCAGAGCAGGTCTGAGGATGCGCCAGGAGGTGAGAGAAAGGGTGTGGACCACTTGTGGTCCCCACCAGACAAAACCCTCCTTAAACCCTAACGGCTATCTCTCTATCCCAACGGCTCTCTCTCCTTCTTGTTTCTGAATTATGTTGGCGCCTTATCACTTGTGTTGTCCCCAACTTTGCACTTTGATATTGTGCAAGACTTGTGCATTCCACAAACTTAACATATTGATAATGTCATGATCAATACTCCCCCTCAAGTTCAGACTTTGGAATCACCCTAAAGACTGAACTTGGAATGATCATGGCAACACCTCATTAAAAACCTTGATGTGGAAAACCACTTGGGACAAAACCACATCAAGGGAAAAAGAGTATGCTGCTCATGAATCAGGGGAGTTCTAATCATGAATAGCCACCAGCCCTAGTTTGCCAAAGACATGAGTGCAAACCTTAAGACTAGCAGCCTTGGTGAAGATGTCTGCAAGCTGATCTTCACTCTTTGTGTAACAAGGCAGAATGGTTCCATCTTCAATCTTCTCCCTCACCTTGTGACAATCAATCTCAATGTGTTTTGTCCTCTCATGAAACACTGAATTGGTTGCAATGTGAATAGCAGCCTGGTTGTCACAATGAAAGGTGATTGGACTTGATTGCTCTATGCCAAAGTCCTTAAGCAGAGCCTTCAGCCATGTTAGCTCGGTTGCAAGCTTCCTCATTGCCCTATACTCAGCTTCAGCACTAGAACAGGATACCACCTTCTGCTTCTTTGTCTTCCAAGTCACCAAGTTGCCTCCAATGAAGGTGCAGTAGCCGGTTGTTGATCTTCTATCACTCTTATCACCAGCCCAATCTGCATCACAATAGCCAACAATCTCTGTGCTCTCATTCTTACCCATCCAAATACCTTGTTCAGTTGATCCTTTGAGGTATCTGAGTATCCTCTCAATCAAACTCCAATGATACACTGTGGGTGATTGCATATGTTGGCTAACTTGATTCACAGCAAAGCATAAGTCTGGTCTTGTGAGAGTGAGGTAGATAAGCTTCCCAACCAGCCTCCTATACAATGAGACATCCTTGAACTTGACTTCATCTGATTTCTCCCCCTTTCTATTGACTTGGTAGCCATCTTCAAGAGGAGTCTTTGCAATCTTGCAATCAAGCATACTTGTTTCTGTCAACAAGTCCTTAACATACTTCCTTTGGGACAGAAACAATCCATCATTGAATTTGCAAACTTCAATGCCCAAGAAGTACTTCAACTCTCCAAGGTCTTTAATATCAAAGGAACTCTTGAGAAAAGCCTTTGTGGATTGAATGCCATCATTATCACTTCCTGTGATAATCAAGTCATCCACATAAATCAGAACCACCACAACTCCTTGAGCACTTTGAAGCATGAACAAAGTGTGATCAGATTGAGACTTCTTGAAGCCATGGTCCATGAGAGTATGACTAAGCTTATGGTACCATGCCCTTGGTGATTGCTTCAGACCATAAATTGCCCTTCTCAGCCTCAACACTTCACCATCTTTACACAAGTGCTTCAAACCTGGTGGTGGAGTCATATACACTTCCTCTTCAAGTTCACCTTGTAGAAAAGCATTCTTCACATCCATTTGCCACAGATTCCATGAGAGGTTTGTGGCTAAGCTCAATGTGACTCTTACAGTGTGAAGTTTAGCCACTGGTGCAAAGGTGTCTGTATAGTCTTCTCCATAGGTTTGAGTGAAACCCCTTGCCACTAGCCTTGCCTTGTACCTCTCTATGTCTCCATTGCTTTTATACTTGATTGTGAAGACCCATTTAGAGCTGACTGTTTTCTTCCTCTTTGGCAGCTTCTCCACAATCCAAGTGTGGTTCCTCTCCATAGCCTCTTTCTCATCCTCTACTGCATCCATCCAAACCTTGATCCCCTCAGCCTCTTCATAAGTCTTAGGAACATGATTTAACTCAATCTTCCCCAGAAAAGCCTTGTGACTAGATGGGAGCAAGTCAATAGAACAAGTAGATTGACTAGGATGAGCTACTGCTTGGTTGTTGTAGTAGACTCTTGTCTTCATCCATTCTGATGGATCTTTCTTTTCCCTTGTGCTTCTCCTGAGTTGCTGAACCTGTTGATCAACCACTTCCTCATTACCCACTGCCTCTTGATAAACCATCTCATCCTCATCCATATCCAAGTCCACTTGGTTCTGATCTTGAGGTAGAGTATCTTCTTGAGCTTGAGCCGGTTCCTGAGTGTGTGTTGCTGGTTCAGTATCCTCTTGTTGAGCTCCCTGGGTAGGTGTCTCAGTCTTTTCTGGCCGTGGGGTGTCATTGCCCAAGTGATCCAACAAGTACTTCAAACTTGTAGCCAAATCAGAAGGTGATCTTGAGAGATCTTTCCAACCTTCCCAATCCTTCTTCTCATAGTAACTCTGTCCCTCAATGAACTTAACATCCCTTGAAACATAGGTCCTGTTGTTGCTTGGATCAAAACACTTGTAGCCCTTCTGAGTTGTGGAGTATCCAAGAAACATACACCTTGTGCTCTTAGCATCTAGCTTGTTCCTTTGATCTCCTGAGATATATACAAAACAAACACAACCAAACACACGTAAGTGTTCAATAAATGGTTTGGCTTTGTTCAATACCTCATATGGTGAAATGTCTTGAAGAACTCTAGTTGGGATCCTGTTGATGAGATAGCATGCTGCCAACACAGCATCTCCCCAAAATCTCTTAGGAACATTGGTGTGGAACATCATGGACCTAGCAGCTTCCATGAGGTGTCTGTTCTTCCTTTCAGCCACACCATTTTGTTGGGGAGTATGGGGACAGCTTGTTTGATGAAGGATCCCACATTTGTTCAAGTGAGCTTTGAATCTTTGGCTTGTATACTCTCCTCCATTATCTGACCTAAACACTTTGATCTTGGCATTAAACTGATTAGTAACATAGTTTTGGAAATTTAAAAATGCATCAAACACCCTATCTTTAGATGGAAGCAAAGTTACCCAAGTATATTTTGATTTTTCATCTATGAAGGTCACAAAATACTTGTTTCTATCTCTAGACAGACAAGGTGAAGTCCAAACATCAGAGTGCACAAGATCAAAACAATGTTCAT
Organism: Orychophragmus violaceus; assembly: GCA_030180135.1. Lineage (NCBI taxonomy): Eukaryota > Viridiplantae > Streptophyta > Magnoliopsida > Brassicales > Brassicaceae > Orychophragmus > Orychophragmus violaceus. The sequence continues at coordinate 59,845,137 of CM058240.1, read as the reverse complement.
AGATAGTGGTTGATTTAGGAAAGACAGTTCTACAATGTTTGCCAAGAATACAAGCTTCACAAGTTGAATGATCAAAGCTAACATTAGGCAACATTAAGTTCAAAGCACGAGCATGAGGATGTCCTAGTCTAGCATGCCATAGGACATTTTGATTGAAAGAAAAACAGGATTTAAAAGCTAATGAATCCGAGTTGCTTGGAGAAGTGTCTTCAAGGAGGTAAAGCTCATCTTGTGTACCACCTCTTCCAATAACCTTTCCATTCTTAATATCCTGAAAACAAACATCATTAGGCCCAAAGATAACATTGCAATTCAAGTCTTTAGTGATCCTCTTAACCGACAGCAAGTTAGACTTAAACTTAGGAACATAGAATGCATCACTTTCCTTGTTAAATAATCTCAACTTTCCTGTACCAATTATAGGAATCCCTTGACCATCAGCTATAGTTACTCTTCCTAGGGCAGGTTTAATGTTCTCCAACAACTTAGCATTACTAATCATATGGTGAGAAGCTCCTGAATCTACTACCAACTTATGATCAGTTTTACTAAGCAATTTATGTGAGAATAAAGAGATACCAGAGAGTTTAGAGGCATAAGCCTTGATGAGGTCCTCAAGGTCACTCTTCTTGACATACTCAGTGGTTGTGTAGAGTGCAAGCTCCCCTCCTTGAGCTGAAGTGGAGGCTGGTTCATTCACAGCTTCTTGTGAGATGTTTGCATTTGCCCTTGAGTTCTTGAACTTGTCTGGTTTGAGGTGAGGATGGAGGACCCAACACTTCTCCTTGGAGTGGCCTTTCCTCTTGCAATGATCACAAAATGGCGCCTTCTTCTCCTCAGGTTTGAAGCCAGCTTTGTTGGCAGTCACCAACTCCCCCTTTCCACCAAACAAACCAATGTTTCCTTCTTCCTTATTGAGCCTTGAACACACCTCTTCAAAATCAGGAAGTGTAGTCTCCCTTAGGATCTTCATGATGGCATCATTGTAAACCGGATTCAAGTTGAGTAGAAGGCCAAAGATCTTGTCTTGCTCCTTTCTCTCAATGAGAACCTTAGGGTTTAAAGTGCTTGGCCTTAGCATCTCAAGTTCAGACCATGCTGAAGAGAACTTCCCAAGATACTTGGTAAAGTCATGGTCTTCTTGTTTCAGCTCACTTATGGCCTTCTTAACTTCATACACCCTGCTGAGATTAGACACATCTCCATAAATCTTCTTGAGAGTATCCCACAGTGATTTTGCTGTCTCACAATGAGAATAAGCTTCAAGGATGGATGGGTCAAGAGAGTTTTGGAGAAAGCCAAGCACAAGCTGATCTTCTTGAAACCATTTAGCTTCTGCCTTTTTGGTTTCCTCATCCTTCTTCTTGGCTTCATCTTCTTCAGTTGGTGTTTTATCCTCCAAGATGTGATCCCACAATCCTCTTCCACAAATGGCAGTCTTGATGGTCCTTTGCCATGTCCTATAGTTGATACCTTTGAGCACAACAGGGACAGCAGTAGGCCTCAAGCTTGAGCTGAGATGAGAAGAGTCTTCCATGGTGAACAGCTGATGGAGAGCGGTTGGAACTTTGAAGGACCGAGAGTGAACAATCTTTGGACCGAGAAACCTAGGGTTTTATGTGGACCGAGAGTGTGAGTAAACTGAGTGAATGAGAGCTTAGGACAAGAATAAGAGTTTTAGAGCAGAGAGGATGAAGAACTTAGAGAATAGTAGCTTAGGAACCGAGAGAATAAAGATAGAGAGAATTAGGGTTTTGGACCGAGAGTAGCTGCAGCCGAGAGAGAGTGAAGAATTAAAGAGAGAGAATCAAGAGAATGAGGAGCATTGCTCTGATACCATGTGAGATTTTGAGAGTATGAACATGAGTGTTCTTGAGAGAATAAGAGTGGTGGCGCAGCTAGAGAGAAAATGGGATTCAAAACCCTTAACTTATTTCATTTGTGGTTACAACACATATATAGTTCTTACAACACATGAATGGTTTAACCTAAAAGAGAAACAAGACAAAATGGGAGGAGACAAGGTCAGAGCAGGTCTGAGGATGCGCCAGGAGGTGAGAGAAAGGGTGTGGACCACTTGTGGTCCCCACCAGACAAAACCCTCCTTAAACCCTAACGGCTATCTCTCTATCCCAACGGCTCTCTCTCCTTCTTGTTTCTGAATTATGTTGGCGCCTTATCACTTGTGTTGTCCCCAACTTTGCACTTTGATATTGTGCAAGACTTGTGCATTCCACAAACTTAACATATTGATAATGTCATGATCAATAGTTTTGGTAAAAATGTTTTGTTTAGGATTCTCATAGGACATTTTAGAAGATCAAAGATTATTTCTTGTCTGTTAGTAGTGTTACTTAGGGGTGTTTAAAGGAACATAAACTTGTATAACATGCTTCTAATTTTACCTTTAGGAGCATACAAAAACTAACTTATAGTTTTATTACCTCACCTAGTTTCTCCAACCCTGACACATATGTTTCAAGAAGTTTTTGTTAAAAAGTTTTGTTCAGTATTCTCATAGGACCTTTTAGAAGATCTAAGTTTCTCTCTTGTCTGTTAGTAGGGTTACTTAGGGGTGTTTAAAATGAACATAAACTTGTATAACATGCATCTCATTCTACCTTTAAGAGCGTGCAAAAACTAACTTATTGTTGTCTTACCTCAAATAGTTTCTCCAATCCATGATACATATGTTTCAAGAAGTTTTTGTTAAAACGTTTTGTTTAGTATTCTCATAGGACCTTTTAGAAGATCAAAGTTTTGTTCTTTTCTTTTCTATAACATGCTTCTCATATGTTTCAAGAAGTTTTGGTAACAAAAGTTTTGTTTCGGATTCTCATAGGACATTTTGGAATATCAAAGTTTCTTTCTTGTCTGTTAGTAGGGTTACTTAGGGGTGTTTAAAGTGAACATAAACTTGTATAACATGCTTTTCATTCTACCTTTAATAGCATGCAAAAAATAACTTATAGTTGTCTTACCTCACCTAATTTCTCCAATCCATGACACATATGTTTCAACAAGTTTTGGTAAAAAAGTTTTATTTAGGATTTTCATAGGACCTTTTAGAAGATCAAAGTTTCTTTCTTTTCCTTAAGTATGGTTACTTAGGGGTGTTAAAAAGAACATAAACTTGTATAACATTCTTGTCATTCTTCCTTTAGGAGCATACAAAAACTATCTTATAGTTGTCTTACCTCACCTAATTTCTCTAATCCATAACACATATGTTTTAAGAAGTTTTGGTAAAAAAATTTTGTTTAGGATTCTCATAGGACACTTTAGAAGATCAAAGTTTCTTTCTTGTCTGTTAGTAGGGTTACTTAGGGGTGTTTAAAGTGAACATAAACTTGTATAACATGCTTCTCATTCTACCTTTAAGAGCATGCAAAAACTAACTTATAGTTGTCTTACCTCACCTAATTTCTCTAATCCATGACACATATGTTTCAAGAAGTTTTGGTAAAAATGTTTTGTTTAGGATTCTCATAGGACATTTTAGAAGATCAAAGTTTATTTCTTGTCTGTTAGTAGTGTTACTTAGGGGTGTTTAAAGGAACATAAACTTGTATAACATGCTTCTAATTTTACCTTTAGGAGCATACAAACACTAACTTATAGTTTTATTACCTCACCTAGTTTCTCCAACCCTGACACATATGTTTCAAGAAGTTTTTGTTAAAAAGTTTTGTTCAGTATTCTCATAGGACCTTTTAGAAGATCTAAGTTTCTCTCTTGTCTGTTAGTAGGGTTACTTAGGGGTGTTTAAAATGAACATAAACTTGTATAACATGCATCTCATTCTACTTTTAAGAGCGTGCAAAAACTAACTTATAGTTGTCTTACCTCAAATAGTTTCTCCAATCCATGATACATATGTTTCAAGAAGTTTTTGTTAAAACGTTTTGTTTAGTATTCTCATAGGACCTTTTAGAAGATCAAAGTTTTGTTCTTTTCTTTTCTATAACATGCTTCTCATATGTTTCAAGAAGTTTTGGTAACAAAAGTTTTGTTTCGGATTCTCATAGGACATTTTGGAATATCAAAGTTTCTTTCTTGTCTGTTAGTAGGGTTACTTAGGGGTGTTTAAAGTGAACATAAACTTGTATAACATGCTTTTCATTCTACCTTTAATAGCATGCAAAAACTAACTTATAGTTGTCTTACCTCACCTAATTTCTCCAATCCATGACACATATGTTTCAACAAGTTTTGGTAAAAAAGTTTTATTTAGGATTCTCATAGGACCTTTTAGAAGATCAAAGTTTCTTTATTTTCCTTAAGTATGGTTACTTAGGGGTGTTAAAAAGAACATAAACTTGTATAACATTCTTGTCATTCTTCCTTTAGGAGCATACAAAAACTATCTTATAGTTGTCTTACCTCACCTAATTTCTCTAATCCATAACACATATGTTTTAAGAAGTTTTGGTAAAAAAATTTTGTTTAGGATTCTCATAGGACACTTTAGAAGATCAAAGTTTCTTTCTTGTCTGTTAGTAGGGTTACTTAGGGGTGTTTAAAGTGAACATAAACTTGTATAACATGCTTCTCATTCTACCTTTAAGAGCATGCAAAAACTAACTTATAGTTGTCTTACCTCACCTAATTTCTCTAATCCATGACACATATGTTTCAAGAAGTTTTGGTAAAAATGTTTTGTTTAGGATTCTCATAGGACATTTTAGAAGATCAAAGTTTATTTCTTGTCTGTTAGTAGTGTTACTTAGGGGTGTTTAAAGGAACATAAACTTGTATAACATGCTTCTAATTTTACCTTTAGGAGCATACAAACACTAACTTATAGTTTTATTACCTCACCTAGTTTCTCCAACCCTGACACATATGTTTCAAGAAGTTTTTGTTAAAAAGTTTTGTTCAGTATTCTCATAGGACCTTTTAGAAGATCTAAGTTTCTCTCTTGTCTGTTAGTAGGGTTACTTAGGGGTGTTTAAAATGAACATAAACTTGTATAACATGCATCTCATTCTACTTTTAAGAGCGTGCAAAAACTAACTTATAGTTGTCTTACCTCAAATAGTTTCTCCAATCCATGATACATATGTTTCAAGAAGTTTTTGTTAAAACGTTTTGTTTAGTATTCTCATAGGACCTTTTAGAAGATCAAAGTTTTGTTTCTTTTCTATAACATGCTTCTCGTATGTTTCAAGAAGTTTTGGTAACACAAGTTTTGTTTCGGATTCTCATAGGACATTTTGGAATATCAAAGTTTCTTTCTTGTCTGTTAGTAGGGTTACTTAGGGGTGTTTAAAGTGAACATAAACTTGTATAACATGCTTCTCATTCTACCTTTAAGAGCATTAAAAAACTAACTTATAGTTGTCTTCCCTCACCTAATTTCTCCAATCCATGACACATATGTTTCAACAAGTTTTAGTAAAAAAGTTTTATTTAGGATTCTCATAGGACCTTTTAGAAGATCAAAGTTTCTTTCTTTTCCTTAAGTATGGTTACTTAGGGGTGTTAAAAAAAACATAAACTTGTATAACATTCTTGTCATTCTTCCTTTAGGAGCATACAAAAACTATCTTATAGTTGTCTTACCTCACCTAATTTCTCTAATCCATGACACATATATTTTAAGAAGTTTTGGTAAAAAAGTTTTGTTTAGGATTCTCATAGGACACTTTAGAAGATCAAAGTTTCTTTCTTGTCTGTTAGTAGGGTTACTTAGGGGTGTTTAAAGTGAACATAAACTTGTATAACATGCTTCTCATTCTACCTTTAAGAGCATGCAAAAACTAACTTATAGTTGTCTTACCTCACCTAATTTCTCTAATCCATGACACATATGTTTCAAGAAGTTTTGGTAAAAATGTTTTGTTTAGGATTCTCATAGGACATTTTAGAAGATCAAAGTTTCTTTCTTGTCTGTTAGTAGTGTTACTTAGGGGTGTTTAAAGGAACATAAACTTGTATAACATGCTTCTAATTTTACCTTTAGGAGCATACAAAAACTAACTTATAGTTTTATTACCTCACCTAGTTTCTCCAATCCCTGACACATATGTTTCAAGAAGTTTTTGTTAAAAAGTTTTGTTCAGTATTCTCATAGGACCTTTTAGAAGATCTAAGTTTCTCTCTTGTCTTTAGTAGGGTTACTTAGGGGTGTTTAAAATGAACATAAACTTGTATAACATGCATCTCATTCTACCTTTAAGAGCGTGCAAAAACTAACTTATAGTTGTCTTACCTCAAATAGTTTCTCCAATCCATGATACATATGTTTCAAGAAGTTTTTGTTAAAGCGTTTTGTTTAGTATTCTCATAGGACCTTTTAGAAGATCAAAGTTTTGTTCTTTTCTTTTCTATAACATGCTTCTCATATGTTTCAAGAAGTTTTGGTAACACAAGTTTTGTTTCGGATTCTCATAGGACATTTTGGAATATCAAAGTTTCTTTCTTGTCTGTTAGTAGGGTTACTTAGGGGTGTTTAAAGTGAACATAAACTTGTATAACATGCTTCTCATTCTACCTTTAAGAGCATGCAAAAACCAACTTATAGTTGTCTTACCTCACCTAATTTCTCCAATCCATGACACATATGTTTCAACAAGTTTTGGTAAAAAAGTTTTATTTAGGATTCTCATAGGACCTTTTAGAAGATCAAAGTTTCTTTCTTTTCCTTAAGTATGGTTACTTAGGGGTGTTAAAAAGAACATAAACTTGTATAACATTCTTGTCATTCTTCCTTTAGGAGCATACAAAAACTATCTTATAGTTGTCTTACCTCACCTAATTTCTCTAATCCATGACACATATGTTTAAGAAGTTTTGGTAAAAAATTTTGTTTAGGATTCTCATAGGACACTTTAGAAGATCAAAGTTTCTTTCTTGTCTGTTAGTAGGGTTACTTAGGGGTGTTTAAAGTGAACATAAACTTGTATAACATGCTTCTCATTCTACCGTTAAGAGCATGCAAAAACTAACTTATAGTTGTCTTACCTCACCAAATTTCTCTAATCCATGACACATATGTTTCAAGAAGTTTTGGTAAAAATGTTTTGTTTAGGATTCTCATAGGACATTTTAGAAGATCAAAGATTATTTCTTGTCTGTTAGTAGTGTTACTTAGGGGTGTTTAAAGGAACATAAACTTGTATAACATGCTTCTAATTTTACCTTTAGGAGCATACAAAAACTAACTTATAGTTTTATTACCTCACCTAGTTTCTCCAACCCTGACACATATGTTTCAAGAAGTTTTTGTTAAAACGTTTTGTTCAGTATTCTCATAGGACCTTTTAGAAGATCTAAGTTTCTCTCTTGTATGTTAGTAGGGTTACTTAGGGGTGTTTAAAATGAACATAAACTTGTATAACATGCATCTCATTCTACCTTTAAGAGCGTGCAAAACCTAACTTATAGTTGTCTTACCTCAAATAGTTTCTCCAATCCATGATACATATGTTTCAAGAAGTTTTTGTTAAAACGTTTTGTTTAGTATTCTCATAGGACCTTTTAGAAGATCAAAGTTTTGTTCTTTTCTTTTCTATAACATGCTTCTCATATGTTTCAAGAAGTTTTGGTAACAAAAGTTTTGTTTCGGATTCTCATAGGACATTTTGGAATATCAAAGTTTCTTTCTTGTCTGTTAGTAGGGTTACTTAGGGGTGTTTAAAGTGAACATAAACTTGTATAACATGCTTCTCATTCTACCTTTAAGAGCATGCAAAAACTAACTTATAGTTGTCTTACCTCACCTAATTTCTCCAATCCATGACACATATGTTTCAACAAGTTTTGGTAAAAAAGTTTTATTTAGGATTCTCATAGGACCTTTTAGAAGATCAAAGTTTCTTTCTTTTCCTTAAGTATGGTTACTTAGGGGTGTTAAAATAACATAAACTTGTATAACATTCTTGTCATTCTTCCTTTAGGAGCATACAAAAACTATCTTATAGTTGTCTTACCTCACCTAATTTCTCTAATCCATAACACATATGTTTTAAGAAGTTTTGGTAAAAAAGTTTTGTTTAGGATTCTCATAGGACACTTTAGAAGATCAAAGTTTCTTTCTTGTCTGTTAGTAGGGTTACTTAGGGGTGTTTAAAGTGAACATAAACTTGTATAACATGCTTCTCATTCTACCTTTAAGAGCATGCAAAAACTAACTTATAGTTGTCTTACCTCACCTAATTTCTCTAATCCATGACACATATGTTTCAAGAAGTTTTGGTAAAAATGTTTTGTTTAGGATTCTCATAGGACATTTTAGAAGATCAAAGTTTCTTTCTTGTCTGTTATTAGTTATACTTAGGGGTGTTTAAAGGAACATAAACTTGTATAACATGCTTCTAATTTTACCTTTAGGAGCATACAAAAACTAACTTATAGTTTTATTACCTCACCTAGTTTCTCCAATCCCTGACACATATGTTTCAAGAAGTTTTTGTTAAAAAGTTTTGTTCAGTATTCTCATAGGACCTTTTAGAAGATCTAAGTTTCTCTCTTGTCTGTTAGTAGGGTTACTTAGGGGTGTTTAAAATGAACATAAACTTGTATAACATGCATCTCATTCTACTTTTAAGAGCGTGCAAAAACTAACTTATAGTTGTCTTACCTCAAATAGTTTCTCAAATCCATGATACATAGGACCTTTTAGGGTTACTTAGGGGTGTTTAAAATGAACATAAACTTGTATAACATGCATCTCATTCTACCTTTAAGAGCGTGCAAAAACTAACTTATAGTTGTCTTACCTCAAATAGTTTCTCCAATCCATGATACATATGTTTCAAGAAGTTTTTGTTAAAACGTTTTGTTTAGTATTCTCATAGGACCTTTTAGAAGATCAAAGTTTTGTTCTTTTCTTTTCTATAACATGCTTCTCATATGTTTCAAGAAGTTTTGGTAACAAAAGTTTTGTTTCGGATTCTCATAGGACATTTTGGAATATCAAAGTTTCTTTCTTGTCTGTTAGTAGGGTTACTTAGGGGTGTTTAAAGTGAACATAAACTTGTATAACATGCTTCTCATTCTACCTTTAAGAGCATGCAAAAACTAACTTATAGTTGTCTTACCTCACCTAATTTCTCCAATCCATGACACATATGTTTCAACAAGTTTTGGTAAAAAAGTTTTATTTAGGATTCTCATAGGACCTTTTAGAAGATCAAAGTTTCTTTCTTTTCCTTAAGTATGGTTACTTAGGGGTGTTAAAATAACATAAACTTGTATAACATTCTTGTCATTCTTCCTTTAGGAGCATACAAAAACTATCTTATAGTTGTCTTACCTCACCTAATTTCTCTAATCCATAACACATATGTTTTAAGAAGTTTTGGTAAAAAAGTTTTGTTTAGGATTCTCATAGGACACTTTAGAAGATCAAAGTTTCTTTCTTGTCTGTTAGTAGGGTTACTTAGGGGTGTTTAAAGTGAACATAAACTTGTATAACATGCTTCTCATTCTACCTTTAAGAGCATGCAAAAACTAACTTATAGTTGTCTTACCTCACCTAATTTCTCTAATCCATGACACATATGTTTCAAGAAGTTTTGGTAAAAATGTTTTGTTTAGGATTCTCATAGGACATTTTAGAAGATCAAAGATTATTTCTTGTCTGTTAGTAGTGTTACTTAGGGGTGTTTAAAGGAACATAAACTTGTATAACATGCTTCTAATTTTACCTTTAGGAGCATACAAAAACTAACTTATAGTTTTATTACCTCACCTAGTTTCTCCAACCCTGACACATATGTTTCAAGAAGTTTTTGTTAAAAAGTTTTGTTCAGTATTCTCATAGGACCTTTTAGAAGATCTAAGTTTCTCTCTTGTCTGTTAGTAGGGTTACTTAGGGGTGTTTAAAATGAACATAAACTTGTATAACATGCATCTCATTCTACCTTTAAGAGCGTGCAAAAACTAACTTATTGTTGTCTTACCTCAAATAGTTTCTCCAATCCATGATACATATGTTTCAAGAAGTTTTTGTTAAAACGTTTTGTTTAGTATTCTCATAGGACCTTTTAGAAGATCAAAGTTTTGTTCTTTTCTTTTCTATAACATGCTTCTCATATGTTTCAAGAAGTTTTGGTAACAAAAGTTTTGTTTCGGATTCTCATAGGACATTTTGGAATATCAAAGTTTCTTTCTTGTCTGTTAGTAGGGTTACTTAGGGGTGTTTAAAGTGAACATAAACTTGTATAACATGCTTTTCATTCTACCTTTAATAGCATGCAAAAACTAACTTATAGTTGTCTTACCTCACCTAATTTCTCCAATCCATGACACATATGTTTCAACAAGTTTTGGTAAAAAAGTTTTATTTAGGATTCTCATAGGACCTTTTAGAAGATCAAAGTTTCTTTCTTTTCCTTAAGTATGGTTACTTAGGGGTGTTAAAAAGAACATAAACTTGTATAACATTCTTGTCATTCTTCCTTTAGGAGCATACAAAAACTATCTTATAGTTGTCTTACCTCACCTAATTTCTCTAATCCATAACACATATGTTTTCAGAAGTTTTGGTAAAAAAATTTTGTTTAGGATTCTCATAGGACACTTTAGAAGATCAAAGTTTCTTTCTTGTCTGTTAGTAGGGTTACTTAGGGGTGTTTAAAGTGAACATAAACTTGTATAACATGCTTCTCATTCTACCTTTAAGAGCATGCAAAAACTAACTTATAGTTGTCTTACCTCACCTAATTTCTCTAATCCATGACACATATGTTTCAAGAAGTTTTGGTAAAAATGTTTTGTTTAGGATTCTCATAGGACATTTTAGAAGATCAAAGTTTATTTCTTGTCTGTTAGTAGTGTTACTTAGGGGTGTTTAAAGGAACATAAACTTGTATAACATGCTTCTAATTTTACCTTTAGGAGCATACAAACACTAACTTATAGTTTTATTACCTCACCTAGTTTCTCCAACCCTGACACATATGTTTCAAGAAGTTTTTGTTAAAAAGTTTTGTTCAGTATTCTCATAGGACCTTTTAGAAGATCTAAGTTTCTCTCTTGTCTGTTAGTAGGGTTACTTAGGGGTGTTTAAAATGAACATAAACTTGTATAACATGCATCTCATTCTACTTTTAAGAGCGTGCAAAAACTAACTTATAGTTGTCTTACCTCAAATAGTTTCTCCAATCCATGATACATATGTTTCAAGAAGTTTTTGTTAAAACGTTTTGTTTAGTATTCTCATAGGACCTTTTAGAAGATCAAAGTTTTGTTTCTTTTCTATAACATGCTTCTCGTATGTTTCAAGAAGTTTTGGTAACACAAGTTTTGTTTCGGATTCTCATAGGACATTTTGGAATATCAAAGTTTCTTTCTTGTCTGTTAGTAGGGTTACTTAGGGGTGTTTAAAGTGAACATAAACTTGTATAACATGCTTCTCATTCTACCTTTAAGAGCATTAAAAAACTAACTTATAGTTGTCTTCCCTCACCTAATTTCTCCAATCCATGACACATATGTTTCAACAAGTTTTAGTAAAAAAGTTTTATTTAGGATTCTCATAGGACCTTTTAGAAGATCAAAGTTTCTTTCTTTTCCTTAAGTATGGTTACTTAGGGGTGTTAAAAAGAACATAAACTTGTATAACATTCTTGTCATTCTTCCTTTAGGAGCATACAAAAACTATCTTATAGTTGTCTTACCTCACCTAATTTCTCTAATCCATGACACATATATTTTAAGAAGTTTTGGTAAAAAAGTTTTGTTTAGGATTCTCATAGGACACTTTAGAAGATCAAAGTTTCTTTCTTGTCTGTTAGTAGGGTTACTTAGGGGTGTTTAAAGTGAACATAAACTTGTATAACATGCTTCTCATTCTACCTTTAAGAGCATGCAAAAACTAACTTATAGTTGTCTTACCTCACCTAATTTCTCTAATCCATGACACATATGTTTCAAGAAGTTTTGGTAAAAATGTTTTGTTTAGGATTCTCATAGGACATTTTAGAAGATCAAAGTTTGTTTCTTGTCTGTTAGTAGTGTTACTTAGGGGTGTTTAAAGGAACATAAACTTGTATAACATGCTTCTAATTTTACCTTTAGGAGCATACAAAAACTAACTTATAGTTTTATTACCTCACCTAGTTTCTCCAATCCCTGACACATATGTTTCAAGAAGTTTTTGTTAAAAAGTTTTGTTCAGTATTCTCATAGGACCTTTTAGAAGATCTAAGTTTCTCTCTTGTCTTTAGTAGGGTTACTTAGGGGTGTTTAAAATGAACATAAACTTGTATAACATGCATCTCATTCTACCTTTAAGAGCGTGCAAAAACTAACTTATAGTTGTCTTACCTCAAATAGTTTCTCCAATCCATGATACATATGTTTCAAGAAGTTTTTGTTAAAGCGTTTTGTTTAGTATTCTCATAGGACCTTTTAGAAGATCAAAGTTTTGTTCTTTTCTTTTCTATAACATGCTTCTCATATGTTTCAAGAAGTTTTGGTAACACAAGTTTTGTTTCGGATTCTCATAGGACATTTTGGAATATCAAAGTTTCTTTCTTGTCTGTTAGTAGGGTTACTTAGGGGTGTTTAAAGTGAACATAAACTTGTATAACATGCTTCTCATTCTACCTTTAAGAGCATGCAAAAAACTAACTTATAGTTGTCTTACCTCACCTAATTTCTCCAATCCATGACACATATGTTTCAACAAGTTTTGGTAAAAAAGTTTTATTTAGGATTCTCATAGGACCTTTTAGAAGATCAAAGTTTCTTTCTTTTCCTTAAGTATGGTTACTTAGGGGTGTTAAAAAGAACATAAACTTGTATAACATTCTTGTCATTCTTCCTTTAGGAGCATACAAAAACTATCTTATAGTTGTCTTACCTCACCTAATTTCTCTAATCCATGACACATATGTTTTCAGAAGTTTTGGTAAAAAATTTTGTTTAGGATTCTCATAGGACACTTTAGAAGATCAAAGTTTCTTTCTTGTCTGTTAGTAGGGTTACTTAGGGGTGTTTAAAGTGAACATAAACTTGTATAACATGCTTCTCATTCTACCTTTAAGAGCATGCAAAAACTAACTTATAGTTGTCTTACCTCACCTAATTTCTCTAATCCATGACACATATGTTTCAAGAAGTTTTGGTAAAAATGTTTTGTTTAGGATTCTCATAGGACATTTTAGAAGATCAAAGTTTATTTCTTGTCTGTTAGTAGTGTTACTTAGGGGTGTTTAAAGGAACATAAACTTGTATAACATGATTCTAATTTTACCTTTAGGAGCATACAAACACTAACTTATAGTTTTATTACCTCACCTAGTTTCTCCAACCCTGACACATATGTTTCAAGAAGTTTTTGTTAAAAAGTTTTGTTCAGTATTCTCATAGGACCTTTTAGAAGATCTAAGTTTCTCTCTTGTCTGTTAGTAGGGTTACTTAGGGGTGTTTAAAATGAACATAAACTTGTATAACATGCATCTCATTCTACTTTTAAGAGCGTGCAAAAACTAACTTATAGTTGTCTTACCTCAAATAGTTTCTCCAATCCATGATACATATGTTTCAAGAAGTTTTTGTTAAAACGTTTTGTTTAGTATTCTCATAGGACCTTTTAGAAGATCAAAGTTTTGTTTCTTTTCTATAACATGCTTCTCGTATGTTTCAAGAAGTTTTGGTAACACAAGTTTTGTTTCGGATTCTCATAGGACATTTTGGAATATCAAAGTTTCTTTCTTGTCTGTTAGTAGGGTTACTTAGGGGTGTTTAAAGTGAACATAAACTTGTATAACATGCTTCTCATTCTACCTTTAAGAGCATTAAAAAACTAACTTATAGTTGTCTTCCCTCACCTAATTTCTCCAATCCATGACACATATGTTTCAACAAGTTTTAGTAAAAAAGTTTTATTTAGGATTCTCATAGGACCTTTTAGAAGATCAAAGTTTGTTTCTTGTCTGTTAGTAGTGTTACTTAGGGGTGTTTAAAGGAACATAAACTTGTATAACATGCTTCTAATTTTACCTTTAGGAGCATACAAAAACTAACTTATAGTTTTATTACCTCACCTAGTTTCTCCAATCCCTGACACATATGTTTCAAGAAGTTTTTGTTAAAAAGTTTTGTTCAGTATTCTCATAGGACCTTTTAGAAGATCTAAGTTTCTCTCTTGTCTTTAGTAGGGTTACTTAGGGGTGTTTAAAATGAACATAAACTTGTATAACATGCATCTCATTCTACCTTTAAGAGCGTGCAAAAACTAACTTATAGTTGTCTTACCTCAAATAGTTTCTCCAATCCATGATACATATGTTTCAAGAAGTTTTTGTTAAAGCGTTTTGTTTAGTATTCTCATAGGACCTTTTAGAAGATCAAAGTTTTGTTCTTTTCTTTTCTATAACATGCTTCTCATATGTTTCAAGAAGTTTTGGTAACACAAGTTTTGTTTCGGATTCTCATAGGACATTTTGGAATATCAAAGTTTCTTTCTTGTCTGTTAGTAGGGTTACTTAGGGGTGTTTAAAGTGAACATAAACTTGTATAACATGCTTCTCATTCTACCTTTAAGAGCATACAAAAACCAACTTATAGTTGTCTTACCTCACCTAATTTCTCCAATCCATGACACATATGTTTCAACAAGTTTTGGTAAAAAAGTTTTATTTAGGATTCTCATAGGACCTTTTAGAAGATCAGAGTTTCTTTCTTTTCCTTAAGTATGGTTACTTAGGGGTGTTAAAAAGAACATAAACTTGTATAACATTCTTGTCATTCTTCCTTTAGGAGCATACAAAAACTAAAATATAGTTGTCTTACCTCACCTAATTTCTCTAATCCATGACACATATGTTTAAGAAGTTTTGGTAAAAAATTTTGTTTAGGATTCTCATAGGACACTTTAGAAGATCAAAGTTTCTTTCTTGTCTGTTAGTAGGGTTACTTAGGGGTGTTTAAAGTGAACATAAACTTGTATAACATGCTTCTCATTCTACCGTTAAGAGCATGCAAAAACTAACTTATAGTTGTCTTACCTCACCAAATTTCTCCAATCCATGACACATATGTTTCAACAAGTTTTGGTAAAAAAGTTTTATTTAGGATTCTCATAGGACCTTTTAGAAGATCAAAGTTTCTTTCTTTTCCTTAAGTATGGTTACTTAGGGGTGTTAAAAAGAACATAAACTTGTATAACATTCTTGTCATTCTTCCTTTAGGAGCATACAAAAACTATCTTATAGTTGTCTTACCTCACCTAATTTCTCTAATCCATAACACATATGTTTTCAGAAGTTTTGGTAAAAAAATTTTGTTTAGGATTCTCATAGGACACTTTAGAAGATCAAAGTTTCTTTCTTGTCTGTTAGTAGGGTTACTTAGGGGTGTTTAAAGTGAACATAAACTTGTATAACATGCTTCTCATTACCGTTAAGAGCATGCAAAAACTAACTTATAGTTGTCTTACCTCACCAAATTTCTCCAATCCATGACACATATGTTTCAACAAGTTTTGGTAAAAAAGTTTTATTTAGGATTCTCATAGGACCTTTTAGAAGATCAAAGTTTCTTTCTTTTCCTTAAGTATGGTTACTTAGGGGTGTTAAAAAGAACATAAACTTGTATAACATTCTTGTCATTCTTCCTTTAGGAGCATACAAAAACTATCTTATAGTTGTCTTACCTCACCTAATTTCTCTAATCCATAACACATATGTTTTCAGAAGTTTTGGTAAAAAAATTTTGTTTAGGATTCTCATAGGACACTTTAGAAGATCAAAGTTTCTTTCTTGTCTGTTAGTAGGGTTACTTAGGGGTGTTTAAAGTGAACATAAACTTGTATAACATGCTTCTCATTCTACCTTTAAGAGCATGCAAAAACTAACTTATAGTTGTCTTACCTCACCTAATTTCTCTAATCCATGACACATATGTTTCAAGAAGTTTTGGTAAAAATGTTTTGTTTAGGATTCTCATAGGACATTTTAGAAGATCAAAGTTTATTTCTTGTCTGTTAGTAGTGTTACTTAGGGGTGTTTAAAGGAACATAAACTTGTATAACATGCTTCTAATTTTACCTTTAGGAGCATACAAACACTAACTTATAGTTTTATTACCTCACCTAGTTTCTCCAACCCTGACACATATGTTTCAAGAAGTTTTTGTTAAAAAGTTTTGTTCAGTATTCTCATAGGACCTTTTAGAAGATCTAAGTTTCTCTCTTGTCTGTTAGTAGGGTTACTTAGGGGTGTTTAAAATGAACATAAACTTGTATAACATGCATCTCATTCTACTTTTAAGAGCGTGCAAAAACTAACTTATAGTTGTCTTACCTCAAATAGTTTCTCCAATCCATGATACATATGTTTCAAGAAGTTTTTGTTAAAACGTTTTGTTTAGTATTCTCATAGGACCTTTTAGAAGATCAAAGTTTTGTTTCTTTTCTATTCAGGTAACATGCTTCTCGTATGTTTCAAGAAGTTTTGGTAACACAAGTTTTGTTTCGGATTCTCATAGGACATTTTGGAATATCAAAGTTTCTTTCTTGTCTGTTAGTAGGGTTACTTAGGGGTGTTTAAAGTGAACATAAACTTGTATAACATGCTTCTCATTCTACCTTTAAGAGCATTAAAAAACTAACTTATAGTTGTCTTCCCTCACCTAATTTCTCCAATCCATGACACATATGTTTCAACAAGTTTTAGTAAAAAAGTTTTATTTAGGATTCTCATAGGACCTTTTAGAAGATCAAAGTTTCTTTCTTTTCCCCAACCCCAAATTCTTAGATAAGACAGCACTGGAGCTTCTCCAGTCCATAATTCATATGGTGTCTTTGCTACTGCTTTTGATGGCGCTCTATTTAGAGTGAACACTGCTGTTAGCAGAGCATATCCCCAAAGGGATATTGGAAGGTCTGTGTGACTCATCATAGATCGAACCATATCCAATAAGGTCCGATTTCTCCTCTCAGACACACCATTCCATTGAGGTGTTCCAGGAGGAGTGAGTTGGGATACGATCCCACACTCTCTCAGATGATCACTGAATTCCTGGCTTAAGTATTCTCCTCCTCGGTCGGACCGAAGAGCCTTAATGCTTTTGCCAAGTTGGTTCTGTACTTCATTTTGGAATTCTCTGAACTTTTCAAAAGATTCAGACTTATGTTTCATCAAATAAACATATCCATACCTACTGAAATCATCAGTGAAGGTTATGAAGTACCGATAGTTTCCTCTTGCATTTGTGGACATTGGGCCACACACATCAGTGTGTATCAGGCCCAATAAGTCACTGGCCCTCTCGTTAGGTTTATTAAAGGGGGCCCGTGTCATTTTGCCCATCATGCAGGATTCGCATTTCTCACATGACTCAAAGTCAAATGAGCCAAGAAGTCCATTCGAATGGAGCCTCTTGATGCGTTTCTCGCTGATGTGCCCTAAACGACAATGCCATAGAAACGTTCGGTTTTCCTCATTAGGTTTAAACCGTTTTGTATTAATGTTATAAATTGGCGCGGATTGATCGAGTATGTAAAGCCCATTCGTAAGAGGGGCAGAACCATAGAACAAATTGTTGCGATTGAAGGAACATAATTTATTCTTAACTGAAAAATCATAACCTTCCAAATCCAACAAAGAAATTGAAATAATATTTCTGCTTATAGCAGGTACAAAATAACAATTATTAAGTTCTAAAATCAATCCCGAAGGTAAAGACAACAAGTATGTGCCTACAGCTAGTGCTGAAACTTTCGCTCCATTCCCAACTCGTAGCTCCACTTGTCCTTGCTTCAGCCTTCTACTGTTGCTGAGTGCCTGCATATTAGTACAAATATGAGCCCCACAACCAGTATCCATGACCCATGAGGTATTATCAGAAGTAGTTGTATTAACTTCTATAACAAAAATACATGATGAAGAAGTCTCGAAAGTCTTCTTCTTCAATTCCTTTAGACCTTCCTGGAATTTCTTACAATCTCTTCTCCAATGCCCCAGTTCTTTGCAGAACCTGCACATGTCAGTAGGCCCAGCCTTGGACTTGGGCTTGGGCTTTGGCGTGTCCTTGTCCGCGACTTGGACAGCCTTGGCCGCTCCCTTATCCTTAGCAGAGGATTTCTTAAACCCCTTGCCCTTTTGCACCATAAGCACATTGGGGTCCTTGGCGGTTTTCCTCAAGTTGGGCTCTGCAGTCTTGAGCATTCCGTGAAGCTCAGGTAGTGTCTTACTCAAGCCATGCATGTTAAAGTTCAGAATGAACTGATCATAGCTTGCAGGTAAAGACTGCAGAATGATGTCGCAAGCAAGTTCCTGGCTGATTGGGCAGTCGAGTTTCTGAAGATGATCGAGATAACCCATCATCTTCAAGACATGAGGACTCACTGCCGCATTCGCAGCCAACTTACAGTCCAAGAGGTTCTTAACTGTCTGGAACCTCTCAGTCCTAGCCTGCTCCTGAAAAGGCGATTTCAGGCTTGCCATTATCTCGATGGGAGACAATACACTTTCGAACTGCTTTTGCAGCTCAGGAGTCATTGTCACCAACATCAGGCAATAGACATCATTTTCATCTGACGAATGCTTTTCCCAAGCATTGTGCACAGTCCTGGCAGCATTGGCAAGAGGCCTCTCGGGGAGGGGATCTCGAAGGACATAATCCTTCTTCTCCTGCTTGAGGACCAGCCTCAAGTTCCTTGACCATGTCAGGAAATTCGTTCCAGTCAGCTTCTCCTTCTCGAGAACAGACCGGATCGAGAATGTGTTTTGTGTGCTTGTAGTAGTCATATCTGAAATATATAAATAAAAAGGTTATTAGTTATTATGTTCAAAATGACTAATCTCGTATTAAAATTAATATGATTAATCACGCATTATATTCAATAACATAAGTTACCCTCAATAGAATATAATGATTCCAAGATCCACATATAACTAAGATTAAAGTGGGCCACTGGCCGTCACCAAACCTTAGCTTATATCGGTAAGCCCTATATCGGCTAATTATATCCGTGATATAACTCTTGGTTGTGAATCTGGGCCCGAGGCCCAATCCACTCTGATGTCTCAAGGCCCGGGACTCCCGATGGCCTAGTCAAGAAAACCAGACTATACAGTCATGTAATCATTAATGTCTGGGACTCCCAATGACATTTATGAATCACAAACCGTCTTACCCACGCAAAAACAGACACCCTCACACTGTAAGGCCATGAATACAATTGAATGGGCTTTGACAGCTGACATAGCCTGGACAAGACATCCAACGCTTGATATTATTTGAGGTTCGTAGGTTTATTTAAAAAATTCATTCCCAAAATAGAAGATTACTATTTCGGGAAACTTTCTATTTTTTTGGAAACCTACTATTTTCGGAAACTTTCTAAAATTGGAAACTTTCTAAAACCAGAAACTTTCTAACTTTAGAAATTTCTTGAAATCCAAAACCCGCAAATTCAGAAACTTCTATTTTAAGAAACTTTCTAATTTCAAAATTTCGGAAGCTTTAATTTAAAATCGACTTTATAATTTTATAAAATAAATTTTAAATTGATCTGAAGAAAGACTCAAATAATTGGCCCAATTGTTTTAACTTCTTGGCCCGAGGCCCAAGAATTTGTCCATGTCCAAGACATGACCCAATTGTCCAATTATTTGACATAACCGGTCTGGTTCATTAAAACTGGTCTAACCAAGTTTTAATTACTACGATGACCACAATTGTCAACCGGTTATTTACTAAACCGGATTTTCTCAATTTATTTGGTCCAACCAAATCAAATTAGAAATTCCTGGTTTAGGCACTAAATCCAATAATTCTTTCGACATTGGATTTCTTATCCCGGTTTAACCAGACATGATAAAATTATCAAATATGTTTATTAAACCGAGACGTTTAATTTTAATTAAATTAAACCGAGCCAAAACCCTAACCGCATCGATCCTGCAACGATCGTTCATCAATCCTGCATCGATCGATGCTCTCACGCGTGCACGAACGGTTATCAGGTTTGGCCGAGAGATTCTCGCGAGATCCATGCGATCGTTTGAACGATCCATGCGATCGCGGTCAATCTCTCGCGACTGCAATGATCGATCCTTGCATTGCATCGATCGATGCAATGCGATCTCAGTCGATGCAAAATCAGTTTAGATCACATACCAAATCAATATAGTTTGGTCATGCGATTTTTAAACAGTTTGTTTAGGATTCAATTCTTGTTTCTTAAGTGTTTTAATCTTATCAGTAGATTGATTCAAAAACACCTTTCAAACAATCCTAAACATGAATCTAAACAAGAAAAACCAGAACCTATGCTCTGATACCACTGTTGGAACGTTTAGATGAATCCTGATTCAATTCCAGATTCAGATTATCCTAAACATGCGATCTAGGTTCTTCTCAGAATAGAAACAAATGATGATCTCACCTTATACCTGTTATTGCAGCGGAAATGGATGGTATGTCTGAGATCAGAGAAACACCGAGGGATGAATCCTCCAAAGGTTCACACACGCTTTTCACAGGAAACAGCTGCTAGACCACCAAGGGAACTCGGCGCAGAGAGAGAGAGTTTACGGCTCAAGTATTAGGGTTAATCAGTCTGAAACTCGAGTTTTATGACACAAAACTCGTCCTGTTCCGTTTGGGCCATTTGGCCCAAATACCAATTAACTCGTCGGTGTTTGCGCACTGCATCGATCGTTGCACATTATGCATCGATCGATGCACAGTGGCTAAACCTTTTATTCTCTCTAAGTACAGTAAATGCCTAGCACTTTTACTGTACTTCTGCTAAACCGTTCCTACACATTTTCCTGTTAGCTTAGGCGTGTGACCCATATGGGATCATATAATAAAGGCAATAAGTCCAAGACTTATAGATCATGAGCGGACTCTAGCAAGCCATCATGACCCCCAGTATTATATGACTTATGTCTGATCATTGACATACTCTTACTTTCTAGAGACAGTACCGAGATTACTGGACACAATTCCAACACCAAAGTCTTCAACAAACCGCAAACCCTAAACCGGCTCATTCCTTGTTCCACACTTCTCATGCCTTGTTCCACACTCTTGTTTACTTCTTCAATCCTTAATTCAATACTCCCCCTCAAGCTTGATCATGGAGATGGAGTGATCAAGCTTGGAACCGTAGATACTTACCTCATTAAAAACCTTGATATAGAAAAACCACTTGGGATAAAAACTATATCAAGGGAAAAAGAGTATAAGCTCTACGGCCTAGGGTTCTTTAAGCTTGTGAGAGATCAATGAGTCCAAGATTAGGAATAATGGACTCACAAACCTTCAATGTAGCAGCCTTGGTGAAGATGTCTGCTAGTTGATCCGAGCTTCTTGTGTAACAAGGTAAGATCACACCTTCTTGAACCTTCTGCCTCACCTTGTGACAATCCACCTCAATGTGCTTTGTTCTCTCATGAAACACCGAGTTGGAAGCTATGTGTATTGCTGCTTGATTATCACAATGCATTGTGATTGGAGTTGGTTGATCAATGCCCAAATCTTCAAGTAAAGCCTTCAGCCATGTCAACTCATTGGTAAGCTTCCTCATTGCTCTATACTCTGCCTCTGCACTTGAACAAGACACCACCTTCTGCTTCTTTGTTTTCCAAGTCACAAGATTTCCTCCAATGAATGTACAATAGCCTGAAGTGGATCTCCTATCCTCTCTATCTCCTGCCCAATCTGCATCACAATATCCTACAATCTCTGTGCTTTGATTGCACCCCATCCATATCCCTTGGCCAGGAGATCCATTGAGGTACCTTAGGATCCGGTCCACCATGTTCCAATGATGCATCATTGGAGCTTGCATATGCTGGCTCACCTGGTTCACTACAAAACACAAATCAGGCCTTGTAATGGTAAGATAAATCAGCTTACCAACCATCCTCCTATAGAGTGTAATGTCTCCAAACGGCTCCTTTGCAATCTCCCCCTCTCTTGTGACTTTGTAGCCTTCTTCAAGAGGTGTCTTGGCTGTCTTTCCATTGAGCTTACCTGCTTCACTCAACAAATCAAGAGTGTACTTCCTTTGTGATAAGAAGAGGCCTTCTTTAGACCGGCACACTTCTATCCCTAGGAAGTACTTTAGTTCACCAAGATCCTTGATATCAAACACAGATTTCAAATGATCTTTGCAAGCTTGAATTCCTACCTTGTCACTCCCTGAGATGATGATATCATCTACATAAATGAGAATGACAACAATACCTTCTTGTCTTGATTGAGTGAAGAGAGTATGATCAGCTTCTGATCTAGTAAAGCCCTTTTCCATGAGAGTTGTGCTTAGCTTGTGGTACCAAGCTCTAGGAGATTGTTTGAGACCATAGATTGCCTTCTTCAACCTTAGAACCTTTCCTTGTGTAACCATGTCTTCAAGACCAGGTGGTGGAGTCATGTAAACCTCATCCTCTAGCTCTCCTTGAAGGAATGCATTCTTGACATCCATTTGATGCAAATCCCACTCCAAGTTTGTTGCTAAGGATAGAATGACTCTCACTGTATGGAGCTTAGCTACTGGTGCAAAGGTGTCTCTATAATCCTCTCCATAGGTTTGTGTAAACCCCCTTGCAACTAATCTGGCCTTGTACCTTTCTATCTCTCCATTGCTTTTGTATTTGATAGTGAAAACCCATTTGGAACTCACTGCCCTCTTCTTCCTTGGTAAATCTGTTTCATACCAAGTGTTGTTGTTTTCCATTGCCTTGATCTCTTCTCCAACTGCATCAGTCCACTTCTTGTGCTCCTTAGCTTCTTCATAGGTTTTAGGAACCCATTCAGCATCAAGAGCACCCATAAAGACCTTGTGCTCAGTAGGGAAGTGAGCAAGTGTGCAAACCGCTTGTGTTGGATGAGCTACTGCCTTGCAATTGTAGTAAACCCTAGTCTTCTTCCATTCAGATGGGTCCTTTCTCTCTCTAGTACTTCTTCTAAGCACTTGAACCGGCTGTTGTTGTTGCACAACCTCAGTTTCCTCTTGTACATCTTCATGTTCCTCTTGTACAGCTTCAGGTTCCATTTGTTGGCCAACTATCTCTTCTCTATCATCTTGATCATGCGTCGCAGAACCATCAGGTTGTGGTTCTTCTTGTGATTCTCCATTGCCCTCCTCATGATCAAGGTGAGTAGATTCATCCACAATGTGAGTTTCCTCAGCCGGTTTGTCCACTTGAGTCTCCTCTTGCCTTTTGGGCTGCGCAATCCCAAGGCTCTCTAGGATCATCCTCAGGTTGTTGGCACGGTCAGAGGGGTTATTAGGAAGGTCCTTAAGGTTCTCCCAGCTCTTATCCTCATAGAAACCCTTTGACTCCACAAACTTGACATCTCTAGAGACCAATACCCTTCTAGTTTCAGGTACATAGCACTTGTAACCTTTTTGGCTTGTTGAATATCCAATGAACATTGCCTTAACACTCTTATGATCAAGCTTATCTCTCTGCTCTCCTGGTTTTAAAACAAAACACAAACATCCAAACACACGTAAGTGATGAATTGAAGGTTTAGTTTTGTTCATTACCTGATATGGTGAAGCATCTTGTAGAACTCTGGTGGGTGTCCTATTGATTAGATAACAAGCAGACATCACAGCATCACTCCAAAACCTCTTGGGAACATTTGTATGAAACATGATTGATCTGGCCACCTCAATCAAGTGTCTATTCTTCCTCTCAGCCACACCATTCTGTTGTGGAGTGTATGGACAGCTTGTTTGGTGAATGATCCCATGTTTTGCAAGATGATGTTTGAATGCATTGCTTGTGTATTCCCCACCATTATCTGACCTAAATATCTTAATCTTGGCATTGAAATTGTTAGATACATAGGTCTGAAAGTTTATGAATGCTTCTAACACTCTATCTTTAGATTGAATCAAAGTTAACCAAGTATACTTGGATTTCTCATCAATGAATGTCACAAAATACTTATGATTCTCTCTAGAAACACATGGAGCAGTCCAAACATCAGAGTGAACAAGATCAAAACAGTTTGCATAAACAGTTTTAGAACTAGGAAAGACTGATTTGCAATGTTTTCCAAGGATACAAGCTTCACAATCATCATTCTTAAAAGAAACAAAGGGCAACATTAAACCTAAAGCACGAGAGTGAGGGTGACCAAGTCTAGCATGCCATACAGAATCATTAACTAGAGTAGAACTAAAAACAGAAGCAGATAATTCAGATGCAAGGTTGGTGTCTTCAAGCATGTATAACTCATCCTTTGTCACACCCTTTCCAAGCAACTTACTTGTCTTAATATCCTGAAAAATCACATCATTAGGACTGAAGATAACATTGCATTTAAGATCAGTAGCTACTCTCTTAACACTTAACAAGTTTGATGTAAAACTAGGCATGTAAAAGGCTTTTGATTCTCTATCAAACAACCTAACATTTCCTATGCCTTTAATTGGAATCCTTTCACCATTAGCAATCACAACATTACCTAGAGCAGGCTTAACATCTTTAATCAAGTTTAAGTCACTAATCATGTGGTGTGAAGCCCCTGAATATACTATTAGTGGCTTATGATCAGATACTAAAGCTTTGTGATTGATTAAAGCATGAAAGGAGCTACCAAAAACATTACCAGCACCTTCCTTGAAGGCTTTGATGAGTGCATCAAGATCAGACTTCCTCACCAACTCATTTTGAGGCGCCACATTAGGAGCAGGAGCAAAGGATGGTACCATCTCTCTACAATCATTCCCACCACGGTTTGAAGAGGTAGAAGCACCAGGAGCACCAGCAGCATGAGCATGAGTTGATTCACTTGAGTAATGAGCTCTCTGGTCCTTGAACTTGTTGGTGAAAGCCGGCTTGAGATGGGGGTGAAGTAACCAACATTTGTCCTTGAAATGGCCCTTCCTCTTGCAATGGTCACAAACACCAGGGATCCTTCTTTCCTCAGGCTTGTAAGCACCTTTGTGAGCAGTGGCTAGCTCACCTTTCCTTCCAAACAACCCAAAGGATCCTTGCTCCTTTTGGATTTGTGCACACACTTCATCTAGGTTGGGAAGATTTTCTGCCCTCAACATGTGTGTGATAAGACCATTGTAAGCTGGATTGAGGGTTAGCAAGAGTGCAAACACCTTGTCTTGTTCCCTCCTCTCATTTAGAACCTGTGGATCAACTGTTGGTGGCCTCAGCATTTCCAACTCTGCCCACAATGATCTAAACTTCCCAAAGTGTTGCTTGAACTCCATATCTTCTTGGCTCAGATTGTTGATGGCCATCTTCACTTCAAACACCCTACTGAGGTTAGACATGTTTCCATAGACCTTGTACAAAGTGTCCTATAAGACTTTAGAGCTCTCACAGTAAGAGTAAGCTTCCAACAGAGAAGGTTCAAGGGAGCTTTGAAGAATGGACAGCACATGTTGGTCTCCTTGGATCCATGCTTCTTCATCTTCAAGGGCTGCTTCTTTAACAGCTTCCTCATCAGCCTTAGCCTCAGCTTCAGCTTCACCTTTAGCAGCTTCACCTTTGGGCTCAGCTTTCTTCATCTTCATTGGAGCAGTGTCACATAAGACATGCTTCCACAAGAGCACTTTTGGCCATTCTAGCCCACACCAAATAGTTGGCTCCTTTAAGAGTCACTGGAATAATCACCCTTGAGTTCTCCATGACTGAGCAAAGAGGGAATATAAAGAGAAAATGGTTTCAAAAGGTTTAGAACAAGAATGGAAGAAACCGGCAGTGATATGAACAAGGAACAAGAGAGAATAAGAGAGAATAAGTGAGTAATGCGGAAGAGAGATTAGGTTCAGGAGCTTGTAGGCTCTGATACCATGTTAGAATTAGGAGTTTAGGAGAGATTGAGTGAGTATTGAGGAGTTTAGAGATGAGAGAAGAAGAGAGAATGCGCTAGGGTTTTAAGAGAGAGAGTAGTAGCCGAGAGAGAGTAAAGAGATTGTAACTTGGGAAATATGTTCCCTAAAGTGTGTATTGATACTTCAAGTGTTACAAGACATATATAGTAGGATAACTAGGGTTCTGGATACAAGAAACAATAAAATAAAGAGAGAGAAGAGGACAAAGGAGTGCAACGGCTCCAAGGTGATAGTGACAGCTCTTCAACCGGTTCTGAGGAGAGAGAAAGATGCTCTGCCCTAGGGATCAGTCCTGCTGAGCTTCAGACCTGTTGTACTATGATGTTGGGGATATAAACAAACATTTATATCAAGATCACATGTTTGTATTATACCCCAAAGTCTTCAACAAACCGCAAACCCTAAACCGGCTCATTCCTTGTTCCACACTTCTCATGCCTTGTTCCACACTCTTGTTTACTTCTTCAATCCTTAATTCAATATTAAGAAGTTTTGGTAAAAAAGTTTTGTTTAGGATTCTCATAGGACATTTTAGAAGATCAAAGTTTCTTTCTTGTCTGTTAGTAGAGTTACTTAGGGGTGTTTAAAGTGAACATAAACTTGTATAACATGCTTCTCATTCTACCTTTAAGAGCATGCAAAAACTAACTTATAGTTGTCTTACCTCACCTAATTTCTCTAATCCATGACACATATGTTTCAAGAAGTTTTGGTAAAAATGTTTTGTTTAGGATTCTCATAGGACATTTTAGAAGATCAAAGTTTCTTTCTTGTCTGTTAGTAGTGTTACTTAGGGGTGTTTAAAGGAACATAAACTTGTATAACATGCTTCTAACTTTACCTTTAGGAGCATACAAAAACTAACTTATAGTTTTATTACCTCACCTAGTTTCTCCAATCCCTGACACATATGTTTCAAGAAGTTTTTGTTAAAAAGTTTTGCTCAGTATTCTCATAGGACCTTTTAGAAGATCTAGGTTTCTCTCTTGTCTGTTAGTAGGGTTACTTAGGGGTGTTTAAAATGAACATAAACTTGTATAACATGCATCTCATTCTACCTTTAAGAGCGTGCAAAAACTAACTTATAGTTGTCTTACCTCAAATAGTTTCTCCAATCCATGATACATATGTTTCAAGAAGTTTTTGTTAAAACGTTTTGTTTAGTATTCTCATAGGACCTTTTAGAAGATCAAAGTTTTGTTCTTTTCTTTTCTATAACATTCTTCTCATATGTTTCAAGAAGTTTTGGTAACACAAGTTTTGTTTCGGATTCTCATAGGACATTTTGGAATATCAAAGTTTCTTTCTTGTCTGTTAGTAGGGTTACTTAGGGGTGTTTAAAGTGAACATAAACTTGTATAACATGCTTCTCATTCTACCTTTAAGAGCATGCAAAAACTAACTTATAGTTGTCTTCCCTCACCTAATTTCTCCAATCCATGACACATATGTTTCAACAAGTTTTGGTAAAAAAGTTTTATTTAGGATTCTCATAGGACCTTTTAGAAGATCAAAGTTTCTTTCTTTTCCTTAAGTATGGTTACTTAGGGGTGTTAAAAAGAACATAAATTTGTATAACATTCTTGTCATTCTTCCTTTAGGAGCATACAAAAACTATCTTATAGTTGTCTTACCTCACCTAATTTCTCTAATCCATGACACATATGTTTTAAGAAGTTTTGGTAAAAAAGTTTTGTTTAGGATTCTCATAGGACACTTTAGAAGATCAAAGTTTCTTTCTTGTCTGTTAGTAGGGTTACTTAGGGGTGTTTAAAGTGAACATAAACTTGTATATCATGCTTCTCATTCTACCTTTAAGAGCATGCAAAAACTAACTTATAGTTGTCTTCCCTCACCTAATTTCTCCAATCCATGACACATATGTTTCAAGAAGTTTTGGCAAAAAAAAATTGTTTAGGATTCTTATAGGACATTTTAGAAGATCAAAGTTTCTTTCTTGTCTGTTAGTAGGGTTACTTAGGGGTGTTTAAAAGAACATAAACTTGTATAATATGCTTCTCATTCTACCTTTAATAGCATGCAAAAACTAACTTATAGTTGTCTTACCTCACCTAATTTCTCCAATCCATGACACATATGTTTCAACAAGTTTTGGTAAAAAAGTTTTATTTAGGATTCTCATAGGACCTTTTAGAAGATCAAAGTTTCTTTCTTTTCCTTAAGTATGGTTACTTAGGGGTGTTAAAAAGAACATAAATTTGTATAACATTCTTGTCATTCTTCCTTTAGGAGCATACAAAAACTATCTTATAGTTGTCTTACCTCACCTAATTTCTCTAATCCATGACACATATGTTTTAAGAAGTTTTGGTAAAAAAGTTTTGTTTAGGATTCTCATAGGACACTTTAGAAGATCAAAGTTTCTTTCTTGTCTGTTAGTAGGGTTACTTAGGGGTGTTTAAAGTGAACATAAACTTGTATACCATGCTTCTCATTCTACCTTTAAGAGCATGCAAAAACTAACTTATAGTTGTCTTACCTCACCTAATTTCTCCAATCCATGACACATATGTTTCAACAAGTTTTGGTAAAAAAGTTTTATTTAGGATTCTCATAGGACCTTTTAGAAGATCAAAGTTTCTTTCTTTTCCTTAAGTATGGTTACTTAGGGGTGTTAAAAAGAACATAAACTTGTATAACATTCTTGTCATTCTTCCTTTAGGAGCATACAAAAACTATCTTATAGTTGTCTTACCTCACCTAATTTCCCTAATCCATGACACATATGTTTTAAGAAGTTTTGGTAAAAAAGTTTTGTTTAGGATTCTCATAGGACACTTTAGAAGATCAAAGTTTCTTTCTTGTCTGTTAGTAGGGTTACTTAGGGGTGTTTAAAGTGAACATAAACTTGTATAACATGCTTCTCATTCTACCTTTAAGAGCATGCAAAAACTAACTTATAGTTGTCTTACCTCACCTAATTTCTCTAATCCATGACACATATGTTTCAAGAAATTTTGGTAAAAATGTTTTGTTTAGGATTCTCATAGGACATTTTAGAAGATCAAAATTTCTTTCTTGTCTGTTAGTAGTGTTACTTAGGGGTGTTTGAAGGAACATAAACTTGTATAACATGCTTCTAATTTTACCTTTAGGAGCATACAAAAACTAACTTATAGTTTTATTACCTCAGCTAGTTTCTCCAATCCCTGACACATATGTTTCAAGAAGTTTTTGTTAAAAAGTTTTGTTCAGTATTCTCATAGGACCTTTTAGAAGATCTAAGTTTCTTTCTTGTCTGTTAGTAGGGTTACTTAGGGGTGTTTAAAGTGAACATAAACTTGTATAACATGCTTATCATTCTACCTTTAAGAGCATGCAAAAACTAACTTATAGTTGTCTTACCTCACCTAATTTCTCCAATCCATGACACATATGTTTCAACAAGTTTTGGTAAAAAAGTTTTATTTAGGATTCTCATATGACCTTTTAGAAGATCAAAGTTTCTTTCTTTTCCTTAAGTATGGTTACTTAGGGGTGTTAAAAAGAACATAAACTTGTATAACATTCTTGTCATTCTTCCTTTAGAAGCATACAAAAACTATCTTATAGTTGTCTTACCTCACCTAATTTCTCTAATCCATGACACATATGTTTTAAGAAGTTTTGGTAAAAAAGTTTTGTTTAGGATTCTCATAGGACATTTTAGAAGATCAAAGTTTCTTTCTTGTCTGTTAATAGGGTTACTTATGGGTGTTTAAAGTGAACATAAACTTGTATAACATGCTTCTCATTCTATCTTTAAGAGCATGCAAAAACTAACTTATAGTTGTCTTACCTCACCTAATTTCTCTAATCCATGACACATATGTTTCAAGAAGTTTTGGTAAAAATGTTTTGTTTAGGATTCTCATAGGACATTTTAGAAGATCAAAGTTTCTTTCTTGTCTGTTAGTAGTGTTACTTAGGGGTGTTTAAAGGAACATAAACTTGTATAACATGCTTCTAATTTTACCTTTAGGAGCGTACAAAAACTAACTTATAGTTTTATTACCTCACCTAGTTTCTCCAATCCCTGACACATATGTTTCAAGAAGTTTTTGTTAAAAAGTTTTGTTCAGTATTCTCATAGGACCTTTTAGAAGATCTAAGTTTCTCTCCTGTCTGTTAGTAGGGTTACTTAGGGGTGTTTAAAATGAACATAAACTTGTATAACATGCATCTCATTCTACCTTTAAGAGCGTGCAAAAACTAACTTATAGTTGTCTTACCTCAAATAGTTTCTCCAATCCATGATACATATGTTTCAAGAAGTTTTTGTTAAAACGTTTTGTTTAGTATTCTCATAGGACCTTTAAGAAGATCAAAGTTTTGTTCTTTTCTTTTCTATAACATGCTTCTCATATGTTTCAAGAAGTTTTGGTAACACAAGTTTTGTTTCGGATTCTCATAGGACATTTTGGAATATCAAAGTTTCTTTCTTGTCTGTTAGTAGGGTTACTTAGGGGTGTTAAAAAGAACATAAACTTGTATAAAATGCTTCTCATTCTACCTTTAGGAGCATACAAAAACTATCTTATCGTTGTCTTACCTCACCTAATTTCTCCAATGCATGACACATATGTTTCAAGTAGTTTTGGTAAAAAACGTTTTGTTTAGAATTCTCATAGGACATTTTAGAAAATCAAAGCTTCTTTCTTGTCTCTTAGTAGGGTTACTTAGGGGTGTTGAAAGGAACATAAACTTGTATAACATGCTTCTAATTTTACCTTTAGGAGCATACAAAAACTAACTTATAGTTTTATTACCTCACCTAGTTTCTCCAATCCATGACACATATGTTTCAAGAAGTTTTTGTTAAAAATTTTTGTTTAGTATTCTCATAGGACCTTTTAGAAGATCAAAGTTTCTCTCTTGTCTGTTAGTAGGGTTACTTAGGGGTGTTTAAAATGAACATAAACTTGTATAACATGCTTCTCATTCTACCTTTAAGAGCGTGCAAAAACTAACTTATAGTTGTCTTACCTCACCTAGTTTCTCCGATCCATGACACATATGTTTCAAGAAGTTTTTGTTAAAAAGTTTTGTTTAGTATTCTCATAGGGCCTTTTAGAAGATCAAAGTTTCTTTCTTGTCTGTTAGTAGGGTTACTTAGGGGTGTTTAAACGAACATAAACTTGTATAACATGCTTCTCATTCTACCTTTAAGAACATGCAAAAACTAACTTATAGTTGTCTTACCTCACCTAATTTCTCCAATCCATGACACATATGTTTCAAGAAGTTTTGGTAAAAAAGTTTTGTTTAGGATTCTCATAGGACCTTTTAGAAGATCAAAATTTCTTTCTTTTCCTTAAATATGGTTACTTAGGGGTGTTAAAAAGAACATAAACTTGTATAACATGCTTCTCATTCTACCTTTAGGAGCATACAAAAACTATCTTATCGTTATCTTACCTCACTTAATTTCTCCAATGCATGACACATATGTTTCAAGAAGTTTTGGTAAAAAAAGTTTTGTTTAGAATTCTCATAGGACATTTTAGAAGATCAAAGTTTCTTTCTTGTCTCTTAGCAGGGTTACTTAGGGGTGTTGAAAGGAACATAAACTTGTATAACATGCTTCTAATTTTACCTTTAGGAGCATACAAAAACTAACTTATAGTTTTATTACCTCACCTAGTTTCTCCAATCCATGACACATATGTTTCAAGAAGTTTTTGTTAAAAAGTTTTGTTTAGTATTCTCATAGGACCTTTTAGAAGATCAAAGTTTCTCTCTTGTCTGTTAGTAGGGTTACTTAGGGGTGTTTAAAATGAACATAAACTTGTATAACATGCTTCTCATTCTACCTTTAAGAGCGTGCAAAAACTAACTTATAGTTGTCTTACCTCACCTAGTTTCTCCGATCCATGACACATATGTTTCAAGAAGTTTTTGTTAAAAAGTTTTGTTTAGTATTCTCATAGGGCCTTTTAGAAGATCAAAGTTTCTTTCTTGTCTGTTAGTAGGGTTACTTAGGGGTGTTTAAACGAACATAAACTTGTATAACATGCTTCTCATTCTACCTTTAAGAACATGCAAAAACTAACTTATAGTTGTCTTACCTCACCTAATTTCTCCAATCCATGACACATATGTTTCAAGAAGTTTTGGTAAAAAAGTTTTGTTTAGGATTCTCATAGGACCTTTTAGAAGATCAAAATTTCTTTCTTTTCCTTAAATATGGTTACTTAGAGGTGTTAAAAAGAACATAAACTTGTATAACATGCTTCTCATTCTACCTTTAGGAGCATACAAAAACTATCTTATCGTTATCTTACCTCACTTAATTTCTCCAATGCATGACACATATGTTTCAAGAAGTTTTGGTAAAAAAAGTTTTGTTTAGAATTCTCATAGGACATTTTAGAAGATCAAAGTTTCTTTCTTGTCTCTTAGCAGGGTTACTTAGGGGTGTTGAAAGGAACATAAACTTGTATAACATGCTTCTAATTTTACCTTTGGGAGCATACAAAAACTAACTTATAGTTTTATTACCTCACCTAGTTTCTCCAATCCCTGACACATATGTTTCAAGAAGTTTTTGTTAAAAAGTTTTGTTCAGTATTCTCATAGGACCTTTTAGAAGATCTAAGTTTCTCTCTTGTCTGTTAGTAGGGTTACTTAGGGGTGTTTAAAATGAACATAAACTTGTATAACATGCATCTCATTCTACCTTTAAGAGCGTGCAAAAACTAACTTATAGTTGTCTTACCTCAAATAGTTTCTCCAATCCATGATACATATGTTTCAAGAAGTTTTTGTTAAAACGTTTTGTTTAGTATTCTCATAGGACCTTTTAGAAGATCAAAGTTTTGTTCTTTTCTTTTCTATAACATGCTTCTCATATGTTTCAAGAAGTTTTCGTAACACAAGTTTTGTTTCGGATTCTCATAGGACATTTTGGAATATCAAAGTTTCTTTCTTGTCTGTTAGTAGGGTTACTTAGGGGTGTTTAAAGTGAACATAAACTTGTATAACATGCTTCTCATTCTACCTTTAAGAGCATGCAAAAACTAACTTATAGTTGTCTTACCTCACCTAATTTCTCCAATCCATGACACATATGTTTCAACAAGTTTTGGTAAAAAAGTTTTATTTAGGATTCTCATATGACCTTTTAGAAGATCAAAGTTTCTTTCTTTTCCTTAAGTATGGTTACTTAGGGGTGTTAAAAAGAACAAAACTTGTATAACATTCTTGTCATTCTTCCTTTAGGAGCATACAAAAACTATCTTATAGTTGTCTTACCTCACCTAATTTCTCTAATCCATGACACATATGTTTTAAGAAGTTTTGGTAAAAAAGTTTTGTTTAGGATTCTCATAGGACATTTTAGAAGATCAAAGTTTCTTTCTTGTCTGTTAGTAGGGTTACTTATGGGTGTTTAAAGTGAACATAAACTTGTATAACATGCTTCTCATTCTATCTTTAAGAGCATGCAAAAACTAACTTATAGTTGTCTTACCTCACCTAATTTCTCTAATCCATGACACATATGTTTCAAGAAGTTTTGGTAAAAATGTTTTGTTTAGGATTCTCATAGGACATTTTAGAAGATCAAAGTTTCTTTCTTGTCTGTTAGTAGTGTTACTTAGGGGTGTTTAAAGGAACATAAACTTGTATAACATGCTTCTAATTTTACCTTTAGGAGCGTACAAAAACTAACTTATAGTTTTATTACCTCACCTAGTTTCTCCAATCCCTGACACATATGTTTCAAGAAGTTTTTGTTAAAAA
Source organism: Orychophragmus violaceus (assembly GCA_030180135.1). NCBI lineage: Eukaryota > Viridiplantae > Streptophyta > Magnoliopsida > Brassicales > Brassicaceae > Orychophragmus > Orychophragmus violaceus. The sequence goes on along the minus strand of CM058240.1, from coordinate 59,811,611 downwards.
GTTTTGTTCAGTATTCTCATAGGACCTTTTAGAAGATCTAAGTTTCTCTCCTGTCTGTTAGTAGGGTTACTTAGGGGTGTTTAAAATGAACATAAACTTGTATAACATGCATCTCATTCTACCTTTAAGAGCGTGCAAAAACTAACTTATAGTTGTCTTACCTCAAATAGTTTCTCCAATCCATGATACATATGTTTCAAGAAGTTTTTGTTAAAACGTTTTGTTTAGTATTCTCATAGGACCTTTTAGAAGATCAAAGTTTTGTTCTTTTCTTTTCTATAACATGCTTCTCATATGTTTCAAGAAGTTTTGGTAACACAAGTTTTGTTTCGGATTCTCATAGGACATTTTGGAATATCAAAGTTTCTTTCTTGTCTGTTAGTAGGGTTACTTAGGGGTGTTAAAAAGAACATAAACTTGTATAACATGCTTCTCATTCTACCTTTAGGAGCATACAAAAACTATCTTATCGTTGTCTTACCTCACCTAATTTCTCCAATGCATGACACATATGTTTTCAAGTAGTTTTGGTAAAAAACGTTTTGTTTAGAATTCTCATAGGACATTTTAGAAAATCAAAGTTTCTTTCTTGTCTCTTAGTAGGGTTACTTAGGGGTGTTGAAAGGAACATAAACTTGTATAACATGCTTCTAATTTTACCTTTAGGAGCATACAAAAACTAACTTATAGTTTTATTACCTCACCTAGTTTCTCCAATCCATGACACATATGTTTCAAGAAGTTTTTGTTAAAAAGTTTTGTTTAGTATTCTCATAGGACCTTTTAGAAGATCAAAGTTTCTCTCTTGTCTGTTAGTAGGGTTACTTAGGGGTGTTTAAAATGAACATAAACTTGTATAACATGCTTCTCATTCTACCTTTAAGAGCGTGCAAAAACTAACTTATAGTTGTCTTACCTCACTTAGTTTCTCCGATCCATGACACATATGTTTCAAGAAGTTTTTGTTAAAAAGTTTTGTTTAGTATTCTCATAGGGCCTTTTAGAAGATCAAAGTTTCTTTCTTGTCTGTTAGGAGGGTTACTTAGGGGTGTTTAAACGAACATAAACTTGTATAACATGCTTCTCATTCTACCTTTAAGAACATGCAAAAACTAACTTATAGTTGTCTTACCTCACCTAATTTCTCCAATTCATGACACATATGTTTCAAGAAGTTTTGGTAAAAAAGTTTTGTTTAGGATTCTCATAGGACCTTTTAGAAGATCAAAATTTCTTTCTTTTCCTTAAATATGGTTACTTAGGGGTGTTAAAAAGAACATAAACTTGTATAACATGCTTCTCATTCTACCTTTATGAGCATACAAAAACTATCTTATCGTTATCTTACCTCACTTAATTTCTCCAATGCATGACACATATGTTTCAAGAAGTTTTGGTAAAAAAAGTTTTGTTTAGAATTCTCATAGGACATTTTAGAAGATCAAAGTTTCTTTCTTGTCTCTTAGCAAGGTTACTTAGGGGTGTTGAAAGGAACATAAACTTGTATAACATGCTTCTAATTTTACCTTTGGGAGCATACAAAAACTAACTTATAGTTTTATTATCTCACCTAGTTTCTCCAATCCATGACACATATGTTTCAAGAAGTTTTTGTTAAAAAGTTTTGTTTAGTATTCTCATAGGACCTTTTAGAAGATCAAAGTTTCTTTCTTGTCTGTTAGTAGGGTTACTTAGGGGTGTTTAAAGTGAACATAAACTTGTATAACATGCTTCTCATTCTACCTTTAAGAGCATGCAAAAACTAACTTATAGTTGTCTTCCCTCACCTAATTTCTCCAATCCATGACACATATGTTTCAACAAGTTTTGGTAAAAAAGTTTTATTTAGGATTCTCATAGGACCTTTTAGAAGATCAAAGTTTCTTTCTTTTCCTTAAGTATGGTTACTTAGGGGTGTTAAAAAGAACATAAATTTGTATAACATTCTTGTCATTCTTCCTTTAGGAGCATACAAAAACTATCTTATAGTTGTCTTACCTCACCTAATTTCTCTAATCCATGACACATATGTTTTAAGAAGTTTTGGTAAAAAAATTTTGTTTAGGATTCTCATAGGACACTTTAGAAGATCAAAGTTTCTTTCTTGTCTGTTAGTAGGGTTACTTAGGGGTGTTTAAAGTGAACATAAACTTGTATAACATGCTTCTCATTCTACCTTTAAGAGCATGCAAAAACTAACTTATAGTTGTCTTCCCTCACCTAATTTCTCCAATCCATGACACATATGTTTCAACAAGTTTTGGTAAAAAAGTTTTATTTAGGATTCTCATAGGACCTTTTAGAAGATCAAAGTTTCTTTCTTTTCCTTAAGTATGGTTACTTAGGGGTGTTAAAAAGAACATAAACTTGTATAACATTCTTGTCATTCTTCCTTTAGGAGCATACAAAAACTATCTTATAGTTGTCTTACCTCACCTAATTTCTCTAATCCATGACACATATGTTTTAAGTATTAGAATATGAGATTTAGATTGAGAGAATAAAGTAGAATTGAGTAGAATTGTGAAGAACACACCAAGAACCAAATTAGGGTTCTTGTGCACTAGGGAATAAAAGAAGCGGCTGTAAGAGAAGAATAATTCTCTGTATTAATTAAACAGGTTACAACAAGTATATATATACTAGCTACTCTAGGGTTTACAAAGAATTAAAACGAGTGAGTTTCAACGGTCATAAAAGTGTGACTGTTTTTGTCTTCTTATGAATATAGTTTACTATATTCAATATAGCTCACGTCCAGTATAGTTCACTATATTCAATATAGTTCACGTCCAGTATAGTTCACTATGTGATCTTTACTTCAATATGATCTTCATTTCAATACTCCCCCTCAAGCTTGAATTCAAGGATTGAATCAAGCTTGGAGTGACAATGAAGATCTACCTCATTAAAAACCTTCATGAAGAAAACCACTTGGGATAAAACTTCATGAAGGGAAAAAGAGTGTAGATTTCATAGCCTTAGGGGATTCCGGAAGCTCCATGAGTCCAAGCTTGTTGTGAATCGACTCACACACTTTCCAACTAGCTGCCTTGGTGAACACATCAGCTAGTTGTTCTTCACTCCTTGTGAAGCAAGGTAACACAACTCCTTGTTCAATCATTTGCCTCACTTTGTGACAATCCACCTCTATATGTTTGGTCCTCTCATGGAAGACTGAGTTTGAAGCAATGTGAATGGCTGCTTGGTTATCACAATGCATTGTGATTGGCTTTGAAGTCTCAATCCCCAAATCCTCAAGAAGAGCTTTGATCCACGCCAATTCTGTTGCTAGCTTCCTCATTGCTTTATACTCAGCTTCAGCACTTGAACATGACACTATCTTCTGCTTCTTGCTCTTCCAAGTAACAAGGTTGCCTCCAATGAATGTACAATATCCAGTAGTAGACCTCCTGTCCACCCTATCTCCTGCCCAATCAGCATCACAATACCCAACTATCTCTGTACTTTGATTGCAACCCATCCAAATGCCTTGCCCGGAAGTACCACTTAGGTATCTGAGTATCCTTTCAACCATATCCCAATGATGCATCTTTGGTGCTTGCATATGTTGGCTTATCTGGTTCACAGCAAAGCACAAATCAGGTCTGGTTATGGTTAAGTAGATTAGCTTACCAACCATCCTTCTATAGTGAGTGATGTCCTCAAATGGTCGGTCTTCAAGCTCCCCCTCTCTTATGACTTTGTAGCCTTCCTCCAATGGTGTCTTAGCTGGTTTTGATCCAATCTTTCCTGCTTCAGACAATAAATCAAGTGTGTACTTCCTTTGAGATAAGAAGAGTCCATCATTAGACCGACAAACTTCTATCCCAAGGAAGTACTTTAGAGTACCAAGATCCTTAATATCAAACACAGATTTAAGATAAGCTTTAGTTTCTTGGATACCTGATTTGTTACTCCCTGAAATGATAATGTCATCCACATAAACAAGGATGACAATGATACCTTCCTGATCTTGTAGAGTGAACAAAGTATGATCTCCTTCAGACCTCTTAAATCCTCTTTGCATAAGGGTTGAGCTCAGCTTATGGTACCACGCTCTAGGTGATTGCTTGAGTCCATAGATAGCTTTCTTGAGCCTTAGAACCTTCCCTGGTTTCACAATGCTCTCAAGACCAGAAGGTGGTCTCATGTATACCTCATCTTCAAGCTCTCCTTGAAGGAATGCATTCTTGACATCCATTTGCCAAAGTTCCCAATCAAGGTTTGTTGCTAAAGACAAGATGATCCTAACTGTGTGAAGCTTAGCCACTGGTGCAAAGGTGTCCAAGTAATCCTTTCCATAGGTTTGAGTAAAGCCTCTTGCAACCAGCCTTGCTTTGTATCTCTCCACTTCTCCATCACTTCTATACTTGATAGTAAAAACCCATTTAGAAGTTACTGCCTTCTTTCCTCTAGGGAGTTCAGATTCATACCAAGTCTCATTGTTCTCCATTGCTTTGATCTCCTCATCCACAGCCTGCATCCATCTCTTATCTCCCTTTGCTTCTTCATATGTTGTTGGTACTTCTTCTTGATCCAACTTTCCAATGAACACTTGATGCTCCAAAGGTACATGAGCTAAACTGCAAACGGCTTGAATGGGATGAGCTACTGCATTGCTGTTGAAGAACACTCTAGTTTTCATCCATTCTGATGGATCCTTTTTCTCCCTTGTACTCCTCCTTAGTGCTTGAATTTGTTGGTTCATTGGCTGCACAATCTCCTCTTCATTCTGATTACCCACTCCTGCTTGAATTTGTTGGTTCATTGGCTGCACAATCTCCTCTTCATTCTGATTACCCACTCCCTCAGGTTCTAACTCATGTTCTTCATGCTCTTCAACACCAGCTTGATTATGTGTAGCCGAATCAGTTTGCTGCGTTTCTGCTTGCCCTGATTCTGATTCTGATGTGTCCCCCTCATGATCAAGATGGGGTTGTTGTGAGTCTTCCACAGGTGCATCCGAGGCTGGAGTAGGTTGTGTGCGTGTTGTAACCGGTTCTTGTGGTACACTAATGCCAAGACTCTCCATGATTCTTCTTAAGTTAGCAGCTCTATCTGATTGAGAAGTATGAAGATCCTTCAAGCTGTCCCAATTCTTCTCATCATAGAAGCTCTTTGTCTCCATGAATTTCACATCTCTGGAGATTAGAACCTTCCTTGTTTCAGGTACATAACACTTGTATCCTCTTTGTGTTGTGGAGTAACCAATGAACATAGCTTTGGTGCTCTTAGCATCCAACTTATCCCTCTGTTCTCCTGGTATTAACACAAAGCAGATACACCCAAACACACGTAAGTGATTAACTAATGGATTGGTCTTGTTTAGTACCTGAAATGGAGATTGATCCTTAAGAACTCTTGTGGGAGTTCTGTTGATCAAATAACAAGCTGTCATGACTGCATCTCCCCAAAACTTCTTAGGAACATTCTTGTAGAACATCATGGACCTTGCAACCTCCATTAAATGTCTATTCTTCCTCTCAGCCACTCCATTTTGTTGTGGAGTATAAGGACAGCTAGTTTGATGAAGAATTCCATACTTTGACAAATGTTGTTTGAAGGCATTGCTTGTGTACTCACCACCATTGTCTGATCTAAAAATTTTGATCTTAGCATTGAAATGGTTAGTAACATGACTTTGGAAATTCATAAAGGCTTCTAGCACTCTATCCTTAGTTTGCATCAGTGTTATCCAAGTATATTTAGATTTTTCATCAATGAATGTGACAAAGTACTTATGGTTCTCTCTAGACACACAAGGAGCAGTCCATACATCAGAGTGAACAAGATCAAAGCAACTTTCATAAGTAGTTTTAGAAGCTGGAAAAACAGATTTGCAATGTTTACCAAGGATACAAGCCTCACAATCATCATTTTTAAAAGAAACAGAAGGTAATAAGAGTCCTAAAGCCCTAGAGTGTGGATGTCCTAATCTAGCATGCCAAATAGAATCATCCACACCAACACAAGTAGATAAAGCAGTAGATAAAGCAGTAGATAAAGCAGCAGATAGTTCAGAAGAGGGATTGGTGTCTTCAACCATGTAGAGCTCATCCTTTGTCACACCTTTCCCAATCAACTTACTTGTTTTAATATCCTGAAACACAACATCATTAGGACTGAAAATAACATTGCAATTCAAATCAGTGGCTCTTCTTTTTACCGAGACTAAGTTTGATGTGAAACTAGGCATAAAGAAGGCTTTAGATTCTTTGTTAAACATTTTCAATTTTCCTATGCCTTGTATTGGAATTTTATCACCATTTGCAATCACTACACTTCCTAAGGCAGGTTCAACATTGTTTATCAACCTAGAATCACTTATCATATGATGAGAGGCTCCTGAATCAATAATCAAAGGTTTCAGTTTGTTTGATGCAAAGAGAGAAGTACCAAGGACCATACCAGAGTTCTCCTTGAGAGCTTTGATGAGAGCCTCAAGGTCTGACCTCCTTACCACATCATTCTGAGCAGTCACAGCTGGTGTTTGATGAACCACCATTGCTCTTCCTTCATCACATTGCTGCATTGAAGAAGAACCTGGTCCAGCTGCACCATATGAATAGTTTGCCCTTTGATCTTTGAACCTGTTGTTGTGAGATGAGGGTCTGAGGTTAGGGTGGAGGCGCCAGCATCTGTCCTTCAAATGCCCACTCTTCTTGCAAAAATCACACATCAAGACTCCTCTCTGGTCACCTCCATAGTTCTTCCTCTCATCAGCCTTGTACAACCCTTTGTTTGCGGTTACCAGTTCTCCTTTTCCTTTGAACAACCCAAATGAGCCTTGTTCCTTCTGAATTTGCCCACACGCATCATCAATGTCAGGTAGAGTCTCTGCTCTTAGGATATGCTTGATCAAGGAGTTATAGGATGAGTTCAAGGTGAGCAGAAGAGCAAAGACTTTATCTTGCTCTCTCCTTTCTTGCAACACCAAAGGATCACTGCTTGGTGGCCTTAGCATCTCCAACTCTGACCACAGTGAGCTAAACTTCCCAAAATGAGCTTTAAACTCCACATCTTCTTGCTGGAGATTGTTAATGGCCAGCTTCACTTCAAAGACTCTTGTTAAGTTTGATTTATTTCCATAAACCTTCTCAAGAGTATCCCACAGCTGCTTAGAAGTCACACAATAAGAGTAGGCTTCCAATAGGTGCTGGTCCAGTGAGTTTTGGAGTATAGAAAGCACATTCTGGTCCCCTTGCATCCACGCCTCTTCTTCTGCTTCAGCTGCCTCTTCAAGGGACTCATCACTGCCTTTAGTCTCTGCATCAGCTCCTTTCTTGGCTTCAGCTTCAGACCTGGCCTTAAACACCTTCTGTGGAGCAGTGTCACTCAGGATATACTTCCACAGACCTCTGCCTCCAAGTGCAGACTTCACCATCCTAGCCCAAACAATGTAGTTTGAGCCTTTCAAAATCACAGGAATAACAACTCTTGAGTTCTCCATTGCTAAGACTGATATAAAGCAAGGAGGGAGTATTCAAGATGAAATGGAGAGTTCTCAACTCACAGAGAACACAAGAAACAAAGAAATGAGCTTAGGAGCTTAGAAGAACTTATAAGAACCGAGAGATAAGCTTGAGAACAGATTTTTGTGAGTTTCAGCGGAAGTAAATGAGGTACAGAAGCTTAGAGCTCTGATACCATATTAGAATATGAGATTTAGATTGAGAGAATAAAGTAGAATTGAGTAGAATTGTGAAGAACACACCAAGAACCAAATTAGGGTTCTTGTGCACTAGGGAATAAAAGAAGCGGCTGTAAGAGAAGAATAATTCTCTGTATTAATTAAACAGGTTACAACAAGTATATATATACTAGCTACTCTAGGGTTTACAAAGAATTAAAACGAGTGAGTTTCAACGGTCATAAAAGTGTGACTGTTTTTGTCTTCTTATGAATATAGTTTACTATATTCAATATAGCTCACGTCCAGTATAGTTCACTATATTCAATATAGTTCACGTCCAGTATAGTTCACTATGTGATCTTTACTTCAATATGATCTTCATTTCAATATTAAGAAGTTTTGGTAAAAAAGTTTTGTTTAGGATTCTCATAGGACACTTTAGAAGATCAAAGTTTCTTTCTTGTCTGTTAATAGGGTTATTTAGGGGGGTGTTTAAAGTGAACATAAACTTGTATAACATGCTTCTCATTCTACCTTTAAGAGCATGCAAAAACTAACTTATAGTTGTCTTACCTCACCTAATTTCTCTAATCCATGACACATATGTTTCAAGAAATTTTGATAAAAATGTTTTGTTTAGGATTCTCATAGGACATTTTAGAAGATCAAAGTTTCTTTCTTGTCTGTTAGTAGTGTTACTTAGGGGTGTTTAAAGGAACATAAACTTGTATAACATGCTTCTAATTTTACCTTTAGGAGCATACAAAAACTAACTTATAGTTTTATTACCTCACCTAGTTTCTCCAATCCCTGACACATATGTTTCAAGAAGTTTTTGTTAAAAAGTTTTGCTCAGTATTCTCATAGGACCTTTTAGAAGATCTAGGTTTCTCTCTTGTCTGTTAGTAGGGTTACTTAGGGGTGTTTAAAATGAACATAAACTTGTATAACATGCATCTCATTCTACCTTTAAGAGCGTGCAAAAACTAACTTATAGTTGTCTTACCTCAAATAGTTTCTCCAATCCATGATACATATGTTTCAAGAAGTTTTTGTTAAAACGTTTTGTTTAGTATTCTCATAGGACCTTTTAGAAGATCAAAGTTTTGTTCTTTTCTTTTCTATAACATTCTTCTCATATGTTTCAAGAAGTTTTGGTAACACAAGTTTTGTTTCGGATTCTCATAGGACATTTTGGAATATCAAAGTTTCTTTCTTGTCTGTTAGTAGGGTTACTTAGGGGTGTTTAAAGTGAACATAAACTTGTATAACATGCTTCTCATTCTACCTTTAATAGCATGCAAAAACTAACTTATAGTTGTCTTCCCTCACCTAATTTCTCCAATCCATGACACATATGTTTCAACAAGTTTTGGTAAAAAAGTTTTATTTAGGATTCTCATAGGACCTTTTAAAAGATCAAAGTTTCTTTCTTTTCCTTAAGTATGGTTACTTAGGGGTGTTAAAAAGAACATAAATTTGTATAACATTCTTGTCATTCTTCCTTTAGGAGCATACAAAAACTATCTTATAGTTGTCTTACCTCACCTAATTTCTCTAATCCATGACACTTATGTTTTAAGAAGTTTTGGTAAAAAAGTTTTGTTTAGGATTCTCATAGGACACTTTAGAAGATCAAAGTTTCTTTCTTGTCTGTTAGTAGGGTTACTTAGGGGTGTTTAAAGTGAACATAAACTTGTATAACATGCTTCTCATTCTACCTTTAAGAGCATGCAAAAACTAACTTATAGTTGTCTTCCCTCACCTAATTTCTCCAATCCATGACACATATGTTTCAACAAGTTTTGGTAAAAAAGTTTTATTTAGGATTCTCATAGGACCTTTTAGAAGATCAAAGTTTCTTTCTTTTCTTTAAGTATGGTTACTTAGGGGTGTTAAAAAGAACATAAACTTGTATAACATTCTTGTCATTCTTCCTTTAGGAGCATACAAAAACTATCTTATAGTTGTCTTACCTCACCTAATTTCTCTAATCCATGACACATATGTTTTAAGAAGTTTTGGTAAAAAAGTTTTGTTTAGGATTCTCATAGGACACTTTAGAAGATCAAAGTTTCTTTCTTGTCTGTTAGTAGGGTTACTTAGGGGTGTTTAAAGTGAACATAAACTTGTATAACATGCTTCTCATTCTACCTTTAAGAGCATGCAAAAACTAACTTATAGTTGTCTTACCTCACCTAATTTCTCTAATCCATGACACATATGTTTCAAGAAATTTTGGTAAAAATGTTTTGTTTAGGATTCTCATAGGACATTTTAGAAGATCAAAGTTTCTTTCTTGTCTGTTAGTAGTGTTACTTAGGGTTGTTTAAAGGAACATAAACTTGTATAACATGCTTCTAATTTTACCTTTAGGACCATACAAAAACTAACTTATAGTTTTATTACCTCACCTAGTTTCTCCAATCCCTGACACATATGTTTCAAGAAGTTTTTGTTAAAAAGTTTTGTTCAGTATTCTCATAGGACCTTTTAGAAGATCTAAATTTCTCTCTTGTCTGTTAGTAGGGTTACTTAGGGGTGTTTAAAATGAACATAAACTTGTATAACATGCATCTCATTCTACCTTTAAGAGCGTGCAAAAACTAACTTATAGTTGTCTTACCTCAAATAGTTTCTCCAATCCATGATACATATGTTAAAACGCTTTGTTTAGTATTCTCATAGGACCTTTTAGAAGATCAAAGTTTTGTTCTTTTCTTTTCTATAACATGCTTCTCATATGTTTCAAGAAGTTTTCGTAACACAAGTTTTGTTTCGGATTCTCATAGGACATTTTGGAATATCAAAGTTTCTTTCTTGTCTGTTAGTAGGGTTACTTAGGGGTGTTTAAAGTGAACATAAACTTGTATAACATGCTTCTCATTCTACCTTTAAGAGCATGCAAAAACTAACTTATAGTTGTCTTACCTCACCTAATTTCTCCAATCCATGACACATATGTTTCAACAAGTTTTGGTAAAAAAGTTTTATTTAGGATTCTCATATGACCTTTTAGAAGATCAAAGTTTCTTTCTTTTCCTTAAGTATGGTTACTTAGGGGTGTTAAAAAGAACATAAACTTGTATAACATTCTTGTCATTCTTCCTTTAGGAGCATACAAAAACTATCTTATAGTTGTCTTACCTCACCTAATTTCTCTAATCCATGACACATATGTTTTAAGAAGTTTTGGTAAAAAAGTTTTGTTTAGGATTCTCATAGGACATTTTAAAAGATCAAAGTTTCTTTCTTGTCTGTTAGTAGGGTTACTTATGGGTGTTTAAAGTGAACATAAACTTGTATAACATGTTTCTCATTCTATCTTTAAGAGCATGCAAAAACTAACTTATAGTTGTCTTACCTCACCTAATTTCTCTAATCCATGACACATATGTTTCAAGAAGTTTTGGTAAAAATGTTTTGTTTAGGATTCTCATAGGACATTTTAGAAGATCAAAGTTTCTTTCTTGTCTGTTAGTAATGTTACTTAGGGGTGTTTAAAGGAACATAAACTTGTATAACATGCTTCTAATTTTACCTTTAGGAGCGTACAAAAACTAACTTATAGTTTTATTACCTCACCTAGTTTCTCCAATCCCTGACACATATGTTTCAAAAAGTTTTTGTTAAAAGGTTTTGTTCAGTATTCTCATAGGACCTTTTAGAAGATCTAAGTTTCTCTCCTGTCTGTTAGTAGGGTTACTTAGGGGTGTTTAAAATGAACATAAACTTGTATAACATACATCTCATTCTACCTTTAAGAGCGTGCAAAAACTAACTTATAGTTGTCTTACCTCAAATAGTTTCTCCAATCCATGATACATATGTTTCAAGAAGTTTTTGTTAAAACGTTTTGTTTAGTATTCTCATAGGACCTTTTAGAAGATCAAAGTTTTGTTCTTTTCTTTTCTATAACATGCTTCTCATATGTTTCAAGAAGTTTTGGTAACACAAGTTTTGTTTCGGATTCTCATAGGACATTTTGGAATATCAAAGTTTCTTTCTTGTCTGTTAGTAGGGTTACTTAGGGGTGTTTAAAGTGAACATAAACTTGTATAACATGCTTCTCATTCTACCTTTAAGAGCATGCAAATACTAACTTATAGTTGTCTTACCTCACCTAATTTCTCCAATCCATGACACTTATGTTTCAAGAAGTTTTGGTAAAAAAAAATTGTTTAGGATTCTTATAGGACATTTTAGAAGATCAAAGTTTCTTTCTTGTCTGTTAGTAGGGTTACTTAGGGGTGTTTAAAGGAACATAAACTTGTATAACATGCTTCTCATTCTACCTTTAAGAGCATGCAAAAACTAACTTATAGTTGTCTTACCTCACCTAGTTTCTCCAATCCATGACACATATGTTTCAAGAAGTTTGGGTAAAAATGTTTTGTTTAGGATTCTCATAGGACATTTTGGAATATCAAAGTTTCTTTCTTGTCTGTTAGTAGGGTTACTTAGGGGTGTTTAAAGTGAACATAAACTTGTATAACATGCTTCTCATTCTACCTTTAAGAGAATGCAAATACTAACTTATAGTTGTCTTACCTCACCTAATTTCTCCAATCCATGACACATATGTTTCAAGAAGTTTTGGTAAAAAAAATTTGTTTAGGATTCTTATAGGACATTTTAGAAGATCAAAGTTTCTTTCTTGTCTGTTAGTAGGGTTACTTAGGGGTGTTTAAAGGAACATAAACTTGTATAATATGCTTCTCATTCTACCTTTAAGAGCATGCAAAAACTAACTTATAGTTGTCTTACCTCACCTAATTTCTCTAATCCATGACACATATGTTTCAAGAAGTATTGGTAAAAATGTTTTGTTTAGGATTCTCATAGGACATTTTAGAAGATCAAAGTTTCTTTCTTGTCTGTTAGTAGGGTTACTTTGGGGTGTTTAAAGTGAACATAAACTTGTATAACATGCTTCTCATTCTACCTTTAAGAGCATGCAAAAACTAACTTATAGTTGTCTTACCTCACCTAATTTCTCCAATCCATGACACATATGTTTCAACAAGTTTTGGTAAAAAAGTTTTATTTAGGATTCTCATATGACCTTTTAGAAGATCAAAGTTTCTTTCTTTTCCTTAAGTATGGTTACTTAGGGGTGTTAAAAAGAACATAAACTTGTATAACATTCTTGTCATTCTTCCTTTAGGAGCATACAAAAACTATCTTATAGTTGTCTTACCTCACCTAATTTCTCTAATCCATGACACATATGTTTTAAGAAGTTTTGGTAAAAAAGTTTTGTTTAGGATTCTCATAGGACATTTTAGAAGATCAAAGTTTCTTTCTTGTCTGTTAGTAGGGTTACTTATGGGTGTTTAAAGTGAACATAAACTTGTATAACATGCTTCTCATTCTATCTTTAAGAGCATGCAAAAACTAACTTATAGTTGTCTTACCTCACCTAATTTCTCTAATCCCTGACACATATGTTTTAAGAAGTTTTGGTAAAAAAGTTTTGTTTAGGATTCTCATAGGACACTTTAGAAGATCAAAGTTTCTTTCTTGTCTGTTAGTAGGGTTACTTAGGGGTGTTTAAAGTGAACATAAACTTGTATAACATGCTTCTCATTCTACCTTTAAGAGCATGCAAAAACTAACTTATAGTTGTCTTCCCTCACCTAATTTCTCCAATCCATGACACATATGTTTCAACAAGTTTTGGTAAAAAAGTTTTATTTAGGGTTCTCATAGGACCTTTTAGAAGATCAAAGTTTCTTTCTTTTCTTTAAGTATGATTACTTAGGGGTGTTAAAAAGAACATAAACTTGTATAACATTCTTGTCATTCTTCCTTTAGGAGCATACAAAAACTATCTTATAGTTGTCTTACCTCACCTAATTTCTCTAATCCATGACACATATGTTTTAAGAAGTTTTGGTAAAAAAGTTTTGTTTAGGATTCTCATAGGACACTTTAGAAGATCAAAGTTTCTTTCTTGTCTGTTAGTAGGGTTACTTAGGGGTGTTTAAAGTGAACATAAACTTGTATAACATGCTTCTCATTCTACCTTTAAGAGCATGCAAAAACTAACTTATAGTTGTCTTACCTCACCTAATTTCTCTAATCCATGACACATATGTTTCAAGAAATTTTGGTAAAAATGTTTTGTTTAGGATTCTCATAGGACATTTTAGAAGATCAAAGTTTCTTTCTTGTCTGTTAGTAGTGTTACTTAGGGTTGTTTGAAGGAACATAAACTTGTATAACATGCTTCTAATTTTACCTTTAGGACCATACAAAAACTAACTTATAGTTTTATTACCTCACCTAGTTTCTCCAATCCCTGACACATATGTTTCAAGAAGTTTTTGTTAAAAAGTTTTGTTCAGTATTCTCATAGGACCTTTTAGAAGATCTAAATTTCTCTCTTGTCTGTTAGTAGGGTTACTTAGGGGTGTTTAAAATGAACATAAACTTGTATAACATGCATCTCATTCTACCTTTAAGAGCGTGCAAAAACTAACTTATAGTTGTCTTACCTCAAATAGTTTCTCCAATCCATGATACATATGTTAAAACGCTTTGTTTAGTATTCTCATAGGACCTTTTAGAAGATCAAAGTTTTGTTCTTTTCTTTTCTATAACATGCTTCTCATATGTTTCAAGAAGTTTTCGTAACACAAGTTTTGTTTCGGATTCTCATAGGACATTTTGGAATATCAAAGTTTCTTTCTTGTCTGTTAGTAGGGTTACTTAGGGGTGTTTAAAGTGAACATAAACTTGTATAACATGCTTCTCATTCTACCTTTAAGAGCATGCAAAAACTAACTTATAGTTGTCTTACCTCACCTAATTTCTCCAATCCATGACACATATGTTTCAACAAGTTTTGGTAAAAAAGTTTTATTTATGATTCTCATATGACCTTTTAGAAGATCAAAGTTTCTTTCTTTTCCTTAAGTATGGTTACTTAGGGGTGTTAAAAAGAACATAAACTTGTATAACATTCTTGTCATTCTTCCTTTAGGAGCATACAAAAACTATCTTATAGTTGTCTTACCTCACCTAATTTCTCTAATCCATGACACATATGTTTTAAGAAGTTTTGGTAAAAAAGTTTTGTTTAGGATTCTCATAGGACATTTTAAAAGATCAAAGTTTCTTTCTTGTCTGTTAGTAGGGTTACTTATGGGTGTTTAAAGTGAACATAAACTTGTATAACATGCTTCTCATTCTATCTTTAAGAGCATGCAAAAACTAACTTATAGTTGTCTTACCTCACCTAATTTCTCTAATCCATGACACATATGTTTCAAGAAGTTTTGGTAAAAATGTTTTGTTTAGGATTCTCATAGGACATTTTAGAAGATCAAAGTTTCTTTCTTGTCTGTTAGTAATGTTACTTAGGGGTGTTTAAAGGAACATAAACTTGTATAACATGCTTCTAATTTTACCTTTAGGAGCGTACAAAAACTAACTTATAGTTTTATTACCTCACCTAGTTTCTCCAATCCCTGACACATATGTTTCAAAAAGTTTTTGTTAAAAAGTTTTGTTCAGTATTCTCATAGGACCTTTTAGAAGATCTAAGTTTCTCTCCTGTCTGTTAGTAGGGTTACTTAGGGGTGTTTAAAATGAACATAAACTTGTATAACATGCATCTCATTCTACCTTTAAGAGCGTGCGAAAACTAACTTATAGTTGTCTTACCTCAAATAGTTTCTCCAATCCATGATACATATGTTTCAAGAAGTTTTTGTTAAAACGTTTTGTTTAGTATTCTTATAGGACCTTTTAGAAGATCAAAGTTTTGTTCTTTTCTTTTCTATAACATGCTTCTCATATGTTTCAAGAAGTTTTGGTAACACAAGTTTTGTTTCGGATTCTCATAGGACATTTTGGAATATCAAAGTTTCTTTCTTGTCTGTTAGTAGGGTTACTTAGGGGTGTTTAAAGTGAACATAAACTTGTATAACATGCTTCTCATTCTACCTTTAAGAGCATGCAAATACTAACTTATAGTTGTCTTACCTCACCTAATTTCTCCAATCCATGACACATATGTTTCAAGAAGTTTTGGTAAAAAAAAATTGTTTAGGATTCTTATAGGACATTTTAGAAGATCAAAGTTTCTTTCTTGTCTGTTAGTAGGGTTACTTAGGGGTGTTTAAAGGAACATAAACTTGTATAACATGCTTCTCATTCTACCTTTAAGAGCATGCAAAAACTAACTTATAGTTGTCTTACCTCACCTAGTTTCTCCAATCCATGACACATATGTTTCAAGAAGTTTGGGTAAAAATGTTTTGTTTAGGATTCTCATAGGACATTTTAGAAGATCAAAGTTTCTTTCTTGTCTGTTAGTAGGGTTACTTAGGGGTGTTTAAAGTGAACATAAACTTGTATAACATGCTTCTCATTCTACCTTTAAGAGCATGCAAAAACTAACTTATAGTTGTCTTACCTCACCTAATTTCTCCAATCCATGACACATATGTTTCAACAAGTTTTGATAAAAAAGTTTTATTTAGGATTCTCATATGACCTTTTAGAAGATCAAAGTTTCTTTCTTTTCCTTAAGTATGGTTACTTAGGGGTGTTAAAAAGAACATAAACTTGTATAACATTCTTGTCATTCTTCCTTTAGGAGCATACAAAAACTATCTTATAGTTGTCTTACCCCACCTAATTTCTCTAATCCATGACACATATGTTTTAAGAAGTTTTGGTAAAAAAGTTTTGTTTAGGATTCTCATAGGACATTTTAGAAGATCAAAGTTTCTTTCTTGTCTGTTAGTAGGGTTACTTATGGGTGTTTAAAGTGAACATAAACTTGTATAACATGCTTCTCATTCTATCTTTATGAGCATGCAAAAACTAACTTATAGTTGTCTTACCTCACCTAATTTCTCTAATCCATGACACATATGTTTCAAGAAGTTTTGGTAAAAATGTTTTGTTTAGGATTCTCATAGGACATTTTAGAAGATCGAAGTTTCTTTCTTGTCTGTTAGTAATGTTACTTAGGGGTGTTTAAAGGAACATAAACTTGTATAACATGCTTCTAATTTTACCTTTAGGAGCGTACAAAAACTAACTTATAGTTTTATTACCTCACCTAGTTTCTCCAATCCCTGACACATATGTTTCAAGAAGTTTTTGTTAAAAAGTTTTGTTCAGTATTCTCATAGGACCTTTTAGAAGATCTAAGTTTCTCTCCTGTCTGTTAGTAGGGTTACTTAGGGGTGTTTAAAATGAACATAATCTTGTATAACATGCATCTCATTCTACCTTTAAGAGCGTGCAAAAACTAACTTATAGTTGTCTTACCTCAAATAGTTTCTCCAATCCATGATACATATGTTTCAAGAAGTTTTTGTTAAAACGTTTTGTTTAGTATTCTCATAGGACCTTTTAGAAGATCAAAGTTTTGTTCTTTTCTTTTCTATAACATGCTTCTCATATGTTTCAAGAAGTTTTGGTAACACAAGTTTTGTTTCGGATTCTCATAGGACATTTTGGAATATCAAAGTTTCTTTCTTGTCTGTTAGTAGGGTTACTTAGGGGTGTTTAAAGTGAACATAAACTTGTATAACATGCTTATCATTCTACCTTTAAGAGCATGCAAAAACTAACTTATAGTTGTCTTACCTCACCTAATTTCTCCAATCCATGACACATATGTTTCAACAAGTTTTGGTAAAAAAGTTTTATTTAGGATTCTCATAGGACCTTTTAGAAGATCAAAGTTTCTTTCTTTTCCTTAAGTATGGTTACTTAGGGGTGTTAAAAAGAACATAAACTTGTATAACATTCTTGTCATTCTTCCTTTAGGAGCATACAAAAACTATCTTATAGTTGTCTTACCTCACCTAATTTCTCTAATCCATGATACATATGTTTTAAGAAGTTTTGGTAAAAAAGTTTTGTTTAGGATTCTCATAGGACATTTTAGAAGATCAAAGTTTCTTTCTTGTCTGTTAGTAGGGTTACTTAGGGGTGTTTAAAGTGAACATAAACTTGTATAACATGCTTCTCATTCTACCTTTAAGAGAATGCAAATACTAACTTATAGTTGTCTTACCTCACCTAATTTCTCCAATCCATGACACATATGTTTCAAGAAGTTTTGGTAAAAAAAATTTGTTTAGGATTCTTATAGGACATTTTAGAAGATCAAAGTTTCTTTCTTGTCTGTTAGTAGGGTTACTTAGGGGTGTTTAAAGGAACATAAACTTGTATAATATGCTTCTCATTCTACCTTTAAGAGCATGCAAAAACTAACTTATAGTTGTCTTACCTCACCTAATTTCTCTAATCCATGACACATATGTTTCAAGAAGTATTGGTAAAAATGTTTTGTTTAGGATTCTCATAGGACATTTTAGAAGATCAAAGTTTCTTTCTTGTCTGTTAGTAGGGTTACTTATGGGTGTTTAAAGTGAACATAAACTTGTATAACATGCTTCTCATTCTATCTTTAAGAGCATGCAAAAACTAACTTATAGTTGTCTTACCTCACCTAATTTCTCTAATCCATGACACATATGTTTCAAGAAGTTTTGGTAAAAATGTTTTGTTTAGGATTCTCATAGGACATTTTAGAAGATCAAAGTTTCTTTCTTGTCTGTTAGTAATGTTACTTAGGGGTTTTTAAAGAAACATAAACTTGTATAACATGCTTCTAATTTTACCTTTAGGAGCGTACAAAAACTAACTTATAGTTTTATTACCTCACCTAGTTTCTCCAATCCCTCACACATATGTTTCAAGAAGTTTTTGTTAAAAAGTTTTGTTCAGTATTCTCATAGGACCTTTTAGAAGATCTAAGTTTCTCTCCTGTCTGTTAGTAGGGTTACTTAGGGGTGTTTAAAATGAACATAAACTTGTATAACATGCATCTCATTCTACCTTTAAGAGCGTGCAAAAACTAACTTATAGTTGTCTTACCTCAAATAGTTTCTCCAATCCATGATACATATGTTTCAAGAATTTTTTGTTAAAACGTTTTGTTTAGTATTCTCATAGGACCTTTTAGAAGATCAAAGTTTTGTTCTTTTCTTTTCTATAACATGCTTCTCATATGTTTCAAGAAGTTTTGGTAACACAAGTTTTGTTTCGGATTCTCATAGGACATTTTGGAATATCAAAGTTTCTTTCTTGTCTGTTAGTAGGGTTACTTAGGGGTGTTTAAAGTGAACATAAACTTGTATAACATGCTTATCATTCTACCTTTAAGAGCATGCAAAAACTAACTTATAGTTGTCTTACCTCACCTAATTTCTCCAATCCATGACACATATGTTTCAACAAGTTTTGGTAAAAAAGTTTTATTTAGGATTCTCATAGGACCTTTTAGAAGATCAAAGTTTCTTTCTTTTCCTTAAGTATGGTTACTTAGGGGTGTTAAAAAGAACATAAACTTGTATAACATTCTTGTCATTCTTCCTTTAGGAGCATACAAAAACTATCTTATAGTTGTCTTACCTCACCTAATTTCTCCAATCCATGACACATATGTTTCAACAAGTTTTGGTAAAAAAGTTTTATTTAGGATTCTCATATGACCTTTTAGAAGATCAAAGTTTCTTTCTTTTCCTTAAGTATGGTTACTTAGGGGTGTTAAAAAGAACATAAACTTGTATAACATTCTTGTCATTCTTCCTTTAGGAGCATACAAAAACTATCTTATAGTTGTCTTACCTCACCTAATTTCTCTAATCCATGACACATATGTTTTAAGAAGTTTTGGTAAAAAAGTTTTGTTTAGGATTCTCATAGGACATTTTAGAAGATCAAAGTTTCTTTCTTGTCTGTTAGTAGGGTTACTTATGGGTGTTTAAAGTGAACATAAACTTGTATAACATGCTTCTCATTCTATCTTTAAGAGCATGCAAAAACTAACTTATAGTTGTCTTACCTCACCTAATTTCTCTAATCCATGACACATATGTTTCAAGAAGTTTTGGTAAAAATGTTTTGTTTAGGATTCTCATAGGACATTTTAGAAGATCAAAGTTTCTTTCTTGTCTGTTAGTAATGTTACTTAGGGGTTTTTAAAGGAACATAAACTTGTATAACATGCTTCTAATTTTACCTTTAGGAGCGTACAAAAACTAACTTATAGTTTTATTACCTCACCTAGTTTCTCCAATCCCTCACACATATGTTTCAAGAAGTTTTTGTTAAAAAGTTTTGTTCAGTATTCTCATAGGACCTTTTAGAAGATCTAAGTTTCTCTCCTGTCTGTTAGTAGGGTTACTTAGGGGTGTTTAAAATGAACATAAACTTGTATAACATGCATCTCATTCTACCTTTAAGAGCGTGCAAAAACTAACTTATAGTTGTCTTACCTCAAATAGTTTCTCCAATCCATGATACATATGTTTCAAGAAGTTTTTGTTAAAACGTTTTGTTTAGTATTCTCATAGGACCTTTTAGAAGATCAAAGTTTTGTTCTTTTCTTTTCTATAACATGCTTCTCATATGTTTCAAGAAGTTTTGGTAACACAAGTTTTGTTTCGGATTCTCATAGGACATTTTGGAATATCAAAGTTTCTTTCTTGTCTGTTAGTAGGGTTACTTAGGGGTGTTTAAAGTGAACATAAACTTGTATAACATGCTTATCATTCTACCTTTAAGAGCATGCAAAAACTAACTTATAGTTGTCTTACCTCACCTAATTTCTCCAATCCATGACACATATGTTTCAACAAGTTTTGGTAAAAAAGTTTTATTTAGGATTCTCATAGGACCTTTTAGAAGATCAAAGTTTCTTTCTTTTCCTTAAGTATGGTTACTTAGGGGTGTTAAAAAGAACATAAACTTGTATAACATTCTTGTCATTCTTACTTTAGGAGCATACAAAAACTATCTTATAGTTGTCTTACCTCACCTAATTTCTCTAATCCATGATACATATGTTTTAAGAAGTTTTGGTAAAAAAGTTTTGTTTAGGATTCTCATAGGACATTTTAGAAGATCAAAGTTTCTTTCTTGTCTGTTAGTAGGGTTATTTAGGGGTGTTTAAAGTGAACATAAACTTGTATAACATGCTTCTCATTCTACCTTTAAGAGAATGCAAATACTAACTTATAGTTGTCTTACCTCACCTAATTTCTCCAATCCATGACACATATGTTTCAAGAAGTTTTGGTAAAAAAAATTTGTTTAGGATTCTTATAGGACATTTTAGAAGATCAAAGTTTCTTTCTTGTCTGTTAGTAGGGTTACTTAGGGGTGTTTAAAGGAACATAAACTTGTATAATATGCTTCTCATTCTACCTTTAAGAGCATGCAAAAACTAACTTATAGTTGTCTTACCTCACCTAATTTCTCTAATCCATGACACATATGTTTCAAGAAGTATTGGTAAAAATGTTTTGTTTAGGATTCTCATAGGACATTTTAGAAGATCAAAGTTTCTTTCTTGTCTGTTAGTAGGGTTACTTTGGGGTGTTTAAAGTGAACATAAACTTGTATAACATGCTTCTCATTCTACCTTTAAGAGCATGCAAAAACTAACTTATAGTTGTCTTACCTCACCTAATTTCTCCAATCCATGACACATATGTTTCAACAAGTTTTGGTAAAAAAGTTTTATTTAGGATTCTCATATGACCTTTTAGAAGATCAAAGTTTCTTTCTTTTCCTTAAGTATGGTTACTTAGGGGTGTTAAAAAGAACATAAACTTGTATAACATTCTTGTCATTCTTCCTTTAGGAGCATACAAAAACTATCTTATAGTTGTCTTACCTCACCTAATTTCTCTAATCCATGACACATATAATTTAAGAAGTTTTGGTAAAAAAGTTTTGTTTAGGATTCTCATAGGACATTTTAGAAGATCAAAGTTTCTTTCTTGTCTGTTAGTAGGGTTACTTATGGGTGTTTAAAGTGAACATAAACTTGTATAACATGCTTTTCATTCTATCTTTAAGAGCATGCAAAAACTAACTTATAGTTGTCTTACCTCACCTAATTTCTCTAATCCATGACACATATGTTTCAAGAAGTTTTGGTAAAAATGTTTTGTTTAGGATTCTCATAGGACATTTTAGAAGATCAAAGTTTCTTTCTTGTCTGTTAGTAATGTTACTTAGGGGTTTTTAAAGGAACATAAACTTGTATAACATGCTTCTAATTTTACCTTTAGGAGCGTACAAAAACTAACTTATAGTTTTATTACCTCACCTAGTTTCTCCAATCCCTCACACATATGTTTCAAGAAGTTTTTGTTAAAAAGTTTTGTTCAGTATTCTCATAGGACCTTTTAGAAGATCTAAGTTTCTCTCCTGTCTATTAGTAGGGTTACTTAGGGGTGTTTAAAATGAACATAAACTTGTATAACATGCATCTCATTCTACCTTTAAGAGCGTGCAAAAACTAACTTATAGTTGTCTTACCTCAAATAGTTTCTCCAATCCATGATACATATGTTTCAAGAAGTTTTTGTTAAAACGTTTTGTTTAGTATTCTCATAGGACCTTTTAGAAGATCAAAGTTTTGTTCTTTTCTTTTCTATAACATGCTTCTCATATGTTTCAAGAAGTTTTGGTAACACAAGTTTTGTTTCGGATTCTCATAGGACATTTTGGAATATCAAAGTTTCTTTCTTGTCTGTTAGTAGGGTTACTTAGGGGTGTTTAAAGTGAACATAAACTTGTATAACATGCTTATCATTCTACCTTTAAGAGCATGCAAAAACTAACTTATAGTTGTCTTACCTCACCTAATTTCTCCAATCCATGACACATATGTTTCAACAAGTTTTGGTAAAAAAGTTTTATTTAGGATTCTCATAGGACCTTTTAGAAGATCAAAGTTTCTTTCTTTTCCTTAAGTATGGTTACTTAGGGGTGTTAAAAAGAACATAAACTTGTATAACATTCTTGTCATTCTTCCTTTAGGAGCATACAAAAACTATCTTATAGTTGTCTTACCTCACCTAATTTCTCTAATCCATGATACATATGTTTTAAGAAGTTTTGGTAAAAAAGTTTTGTTTAGGATTCTCATAGGACATTTTAGAAGATCAAAGTTTCTTTCTTGTCTGTTAGTAGGGTTACTTAGGGGTGTTTAAAGTGAACATAAACTTGTATAACATGCTTCTCATTCTACCTTTAAGAGAATGCAAATACTAACTTATAGTTGTCTTACCTCACCTAATTTCTCCAATCCATGACACATATGTTTCAAGAAGTTTTGGTAAAAAAAATTTGTTTAGGATTCTTATAGGACATTTTAGAAGATCAAAGTTTCTTTCTTGTCTGTTAGTAGGGTTACTTAGGGGTGTTTAAAGGAACATAAACTTGTATAATATGCTTCTCATTCTACCTTTAAGAGCATGCAAAAACTAACTTATTGTTGTCTTACCTCACCTAATTTCTCTAATCCATGACACATATGTTTCAAGAAGTATTGGTAAAAATGTTTTGTTTAGGATTCTCATAGGACATTTTAGAAGATCAAAGTTTCTTTCTTGTCTGTTAGTAGGGTTACTTTGGGGTGTTTAAAGTGAACATAAACTTGTTGGAATTGTGTCCAGTAATCTCGGTACTGTCTCTAGAAAGTAAGAGTATGTCGAGATCAGACATAAGTCATATAATACTGGGGATCATGATGGCTTGCTAGAGTCCGCTCATGATCTATAAGTCTTGGACTTATTGCCTTTATTATATGATCCCATATGGGTCACACGCCTAAGCTAACAGGAAAATGTGTTGGAACGGCTTAGCAGAAGTACGACAAAAGTGCTAGGCATTTGTCGTACTAAGAGAGAAAGACTAATGGGTCTGATTAAATGGGATTTAATCAGATTGGGCCCAAAAGCCCAAAAGGGAAAGAGAAGGCTTTTAATGACTAAAAGCCAAGTCTTTTCTTCCCAACCCTAACACCCAGCCGCGGCTACTCCTCTCTCTCTGCGCCTCTGTTCCTTGTGGTCTAGCAGCCATTTCCTTGTGAAGCGTGTGTGAACCTTTGGAGGATTCATCCCTCGGTGCATCTATCTGATCTCTGACCTGTTCTATTCCTTCCGCTGCAACAAACAGGTAAAAGGTGAGATCATATTATGTTTCTAAATAAGAACACCTAGATCTGATGCATGTTTAGGTTGATATCAATATGAGAATTGAATCAGGATCAACTGAACTATCCAACAGTGGTATCAGAGCCATTGGTTCTTAGGTTTCTTGTTTTAGATTCATGTTTAGGTTGTTTAATCTGTTTAGAATTGTTTTTGAATCAATTACTGATAAGATAAAACAGTTAAGAAACTGAATTAAATCCTAAACACACAAACAGAAATAAAAAACCGAGCTATATGACTCGGGTTTGTTGATTGGCCGAGAGTATGGCCGGTTGGGTCGGATCGTTGGATCGATCGCGTCACGACCGCGGCTCGTCCCGATCGTAAGACGGATCGCGTCCCGATCACGATCGTCCCGTTCCGCCTCTCTCACGTCCCGATCGTCTCCATGCTTGCTCGATCGCGTGAGGCTTCATGCCGTCCGGATCGTGGCTCGCTCGTGGATGACTCGGCCAGCACCGTCCCGAACGTCCCGATGAACCGTCCCGAGCATGCCAAGCGTATCGATCTCGGATCGTGGCGCACGGCTTGCGGCTGGACGATCATTGCTTGATCCGAAAGCTAGGGTTGTTTGATCACGGTTCAATCGGTTCGGTTCGGTTAATGGTTCGGTTTAAAATTTTAATTAAAATTGATTCGTTCTGGTTTAATAAACAGATTTAATAATTTTATTAAATCTGGTTAAACCGGGATAAGAAATCCAATGTCGAAAGAAATATTGGATTTAGTGCCTAAACCAGGAATTTCTAATTTGATTTGGTTGGACCAAATAAATTGAGAAGTTCCGGTTTAGTAAATAACCGGTTGACAATTGTGGTCATCGTAGTAATTAAAACTTGGTTAGACCAGTTTTAATGAACCAGACCGGTTATGTCAATTAATTGGACAATTGGGTCATGTCTTGGACATGGACCAATTCTTGGGCCTCGGGCCAAGAAGTTAAAACAATTGGGCCAGTTAATTGAGTCTTTCTTCAGATTAATTTAAAATCTATTTTATAAAATTATAAAGTCGTTTTTAAATTAAAGTTTCCGAAATTTTGAAATTAGAAAGTTTCTTAAAATAGAAGTTTCTGAATTTGCGGGTTTTGGATTTTAAAGAAATTTCTAAAGTTAGAAGGTTTCCGGTTTTAGAAAGTTTCCAATTTTAGAAAGTTTCCAAAATAGTAGGTTTCCATAAATAGAAAGTTTCCCGAAATAGTAATCTTCTATTTTGGGAATGATTTTAATAAACCTACGAACCTCAAATAATATCAAGCGTTGGATGTCTTGTCCAGGCTATGTCAGCTGTCAAAGCCCATTCAATTGCATTCATGGCCTTACAGTGTGAGGATGTCTGCTTTTGCGTGGGTAAGACGGTTTGTGATTCATAAATGTCATTGGGAGTCCCAGACATTAATGATTACATGACTGTATAGTCCGGTTTTCTTGACTAGGCCATCGGGAGTCCCGGGCCTTGAGACATCAGAGTGGATTGGGCCTCGGGCCAAGATTCACAACCAAGAGTTATATCACGGATATAATTAGCCGATATAGGGCTTACCGATATAAGCTAAGGTTGGGTGACGGCCAGTGGCCCACTTTAATTTTAGTTATATGTGGATCTTGGAATCATTATATTCTATTGAGGGTAACTTAGGTTATTGAATATAATGCGTGATTAATCATATTAAATTTTAATATGAGATTAGTCATTTTGAACATAATAACTAATAACCTTTTATTTATATATTTCAGATATGACTACTACAAGCACACAAAACACATTCTCGATCCGGTCTGTTCTCGAGAAGGAGAAGCTGACTGGAACGAACTTCCTGACATGGTCAAGGAACTTGAGGCTCGTCCTCAAGCAGGAGAAGAAGGATTATGTCCTTCGAGATCCCCTCCCCGAGAGGCCTCTTGCCAATGCTGCCAGGACTCTGCACAATGCTTGGGAAAAGCATTCGTCAGATGAAAATGATGTCTATTGCCTGATGTTGGTGACAATGACACCTGAGCTGCAAAAACAGTTCGAAAGTGTATTGTCCCCAATCGAGATCATGGCAAGCCTGAAATCTCTTTTTCAGGAGCAGGCTAGGACCGAGAGGTTCCAGACAGTTAAGAACCTCTTGGACTGTAAGTTGGCTGCGAATGCGGCAGTGAGTCCTCATGTCTTGAAGATGATGGGTTATCTCGATCATCTTCAGAAACTCGACTGCCCAATCAGCCAGGAACTTGCCTGCGACATCATTCTGCAGTCTTTACCTGCAAGCTATGATCAGTTCATTCTGAACTTTAACATGCATGGCTTGAGTAAGACACTACCTGAGCTTCACGGAATGCTCAAGACTGCAGAGCCCAACTTGAGGAAAACCGCCAAGGACCCCAATGTGCTTATGGTGCAAAAGGGCAAGGGGTTTAAGAAATCCTCTGCTAAGGATAAGGGAAAGGCCAAGGGTGTCCAAGTCGCGGACAAGGACACGCCAAAGCCCAAGCCCAAGTCCAAGGCTGGGCCTACTGACATGTGCAGGTTCTGCAAAGAACTGGGGCATTGGAGAAGAGATTGTAAGAAATTCCAGGAAGGTCTAAAGGAATTGAAGAAGAAGACTTTCGAGACTTCTTCATCAGGTATTTTTGTTATAGAAGTTAATACAACTACTTCTGATAATACCTCATGGGTCATGGATACTGGTTGTGGGGCTCATATTTGTACTAATATGCAGGCACTCAGCAACAGTAGAAGGCTGAAGCAAGGACAAGTGGAGCTACGAGTTGGGAATGGAGCGAAAGTTTCAGCACTAGCTGTAGGAACATACTTGTTGTCTTTACCTTCGGGATTGATTTTAGAACTGAATAATTGTTATTTTGTACCTGCTATAAGCAGAAATATTATTTCAATTTCTTTGTTGGATTTGGAAGGTTATGATTTTTCAGTTAAGAATAAATTATGTTCCTTCAATCGCAACAATTTGTTCTATGGTTCTGCCCCTCTTACGAATGGGCTTTACATACTCGATCAATCCGCGCCAATTTATAACATTAATACAAAACGGTTTAAACCTAATGAAGAAAACCGAACGTTTCTATGGCATTGTCGTTTAGGGCACATCAGCGAGAAACGCATCAAGAGGCTCCATTCGAATGGACTTCTTGGCTCATTTGACTTTGAGTCATGTGAGAAATGCGAATCCTGCATGATGGGCAAAATGACACGGGCCCCCTTTAATAAACCTAACGAGAGGGCCAGTGACTTATTGGGCCTGATACACACTGATGTGTGTGGCCCAATGTCCACAAATGCAAGAGGAAACTATCAGTATTTCATTACCTTTACTGATGATTTCAGTAGGTATGGATATGTTTATTTAATGAAACATAAGTCTGAATCTTTTGAGAAGTTCAGAGAATTCCAAAATGAAGTACAGAACCAACTTGGCAAAAGCATTAAGGCTCTTCGGTCCGACCGAGGAGGAGAATACTTAAGCCAAGAATTCAGTGATCATCTGAGAGAGTGTGGGATCGTGTCCCAACTCACTCCTCCTGGAACACCTCAATGGAATGGTGTGTCTGAGAGGAGAAATCGGACCTTATTGGATATGGTTCGATCTATGATGAGTCACACAGACCTTCCAATATCCCTTTGGGGATATGCTCTGCTAACAGCAGTGTTCACTCTAAATAGAGCGCCATCAAAAGCAGTAGCAAAGACACCATATGAATTATGGACTGGAGAAGCTCCAGTGCTGTCTTATCTAAGAATTTGGGGTTGTGAAGCCTATGTTAAGAGATTAATCTCAGATAAGCTTACACCAAAATCTGATAAATGCTACTTCATTGGTTATCCACGGGAAACCAAGGCTTATTACTTCTATCTACGTTCCGAGAACAAGATCTTTGTTGCCCGGGATTGTAACTTTCTTGAGAGAGAGTTTCTCTCTAAGAAAGACAGTGGGAGTAAGGTACTGCTTGAAGAAATTCAAGATGAACAGGATACTGCTCAACCTAATGAGGAAGAGCAGCAGGAGGATCTACAAGAAATTGTAGAGCCTGAACCTGTAGTACCTGAAGTTCGAAGATCCGGGAGGATCCGTCACGAACCCGAGAGATATCAGGGATTCCTCGTGACTGACTGTCATGATCTTTTGATCATTGACGGTGATGAACCATCGAACTTCAATCAAGCCATGATGGGCCCAGATTCCTCTAAGTGGCGCAAGGCCACTGATTCCGAAATGGACTCCATGTCGGTCAACCAAGTGTTTTCGTTGGTTGACTTACCCGTTGGTGTAAAAGCCATCGAGTGCAAATGGATCTTCAAGAAGAAGATTGACGTGGATGGAAATGTCCAGATTTACAAAGCCAGGTTGGTGGCAAAAGGTTTCAGACAAGTTCACGGTGTGGACTACGATGAAATCTATTCGGATTCTACTAGCAACTGCAGCTTTTCATGATTATGAAATTTGGCAGATGGACGTGAAAACCGCCTTCCTAAATGGTATTCTGGAAGAGGATGTGTATATGACACAACCTGACGGTTACATAGATCCGAAGAATGCTGGGAAAGTATGCAAGCTTCATAAATCCATTTATGGATTGAAGCAAGCATCGAGGAGCTGGAATCTTCGTTTTGATGAAGCGATCAAGCAATTTGACTTCATCAGAAACGAAGAAGAACAATGCGTGTATAAGAAATCTAGTGGGAGCAAGATTGTATTTCTTATTCTGTATGTCGATGACATACTACTTCTCGGAAACGACGTTCCAATGCTGAAGTCTGTAAAGGACTGGCTTGGAAGTTGTTTTTCCATGAAAGACATGGGTGAAGCCGCATACGTTCTTGGAATTAGGATCTATCGGGATAGACCTAAGAGGCTGATAGGCTTGTGTCAAGACTCATACATTGACAAAGTCCTACAAAGATTCAGCATGAAAGATTCCAAGAAGGGCTTCACGCCAATGGTGCATGGCACAACGCTAAGCAAGAAGCAGAGCCCTACGTCGGCTGCTGAGCTTGAGCGCATGAAGAACATTCCTTATGCATCTGCAATAGGATCTGTCATGTATGCCATGATCTGTACTCGTCCTGATGTTGCTTATGCATTGAGCATGACGAGTAGATACCAGTCAAATCCAGGTGAAAACCATTGGATTGCCGTAAAGAATATCTTGAAGTATCTAAGACATACTAAGGATAAGTTCTTGGTGTACGGTGGAAGTAATGTGCTTAAAGTCAGTGGATTCACGGACGCAAGTTTCCAGACAGACACAGATGATTTCCGGTCACAGTCCGGTTATGTCTTTTGTCTGAATGGCGGTGCAGTAAGTTGGAGAAGCTCCAAGCAGGACACCGTTGCTGATTCCACTACAGAAGCTGAATATATCGCCGCCTCAGAAGCAGCGAAGGAAGCTGTTTGGATACGAAAGTTCATTATGGAACTAGGTGTGATACCAGATGCGGCTGAGCCTCTGGCACTGTTTTGTGACAACAATGGTGCTATAGCTCAGGCAAAGGAACCAAGATCACACCAGAAATCCAAGCATGTTCAAAGAAGATATCACTTGATACGTGACATCATTAATAGAAAGGAAGTCAAGATCAGCCGAGTTCCGACAGATGATAACGTCGCTGATCCGTTGACAAAGCCACTCCCAAGGCCTAAGCTCGAGTTCCTGACTGAAGCTGTAGGCATTAGAAACATTGAAATGTAATCTAAATTTGAGTGGGAGTTTTGTGAGCTTTATTTAGTTGTTTGATATGTTCTTGTAAAACATTATTTTATGTTTTAATGAAATTATTATTTCAAGATTATTTTAACTGTGATGAAATAATCGTTCCAAAATGATATGAACCATTTTATAGGTCATCGAAGTAAATGACTTGATCTTGAGTCATCGAAGTCATTTAGCTTGATCATGAGATCCTATATTTGATAAATGTTTTATATCATCATGTCCCTAGTCGAAGGTTGTTGAAACTGGAACACCAACAACCGTGTGAGACTGGATTGGTACGTGACTTATGACAAAGTCTTAGTGTGTCATAGATGCGCGGCATCAAAGTCAGTACATAGGTGTATGTTGGGAACATACGACCGGACAAGACCCGCCTATAAGAACTCTTCAGGATATTTATATCTGTGTCATAAGAGATTCTTACTACGACTATAGAGTATAGTCCTTAGACCTGAGTTCACATGCATGTGACTGCCCATGGACTGATGTACTTTGATCATTGTCTAACGCTATCGTTCTGCGATAGTTATAAGGACCTTGTTTGGGTACATCATGAAATGAGTAGTTTACAGTGATGGAACAAGATGGGATTTGTCCCTCCAATATAAATGGAGTGAATATCTCTAGGCCAATCGGAGATTTGAATACTGGAAAACGCATGGCCATGCTCAAACGGACTTTCCCGAGTCGTTTGGATTGTCAGTATCAAATCAGAGTCCGATGAACAAGATTAGGCTTTATAAGGATGACACCAATCTTGCCTTATGACTAATCGAGATATTGTGACAAAAGGATTATGAATACAGAGATTCCAGTACAAGTGGGAGATTGTTGGAATTGTGTCCAGTAATCTCGGTACTGTCTCTAGAAAGTAAGAGTATGTCGAGATCAGACATAAGTCATATAATACTGGGGATCATGATGGCTTGCTAGAGTCCGCTCATGATCTATAAGTCTTGGACTTATTGCCTTTATTATATGATCCCATATGGGTCACACGCCTAAGCTAACAGGAAAATGTGTTGGAACGGCTTAGCAGAAGTACGACAAAAGTGCTAGGCATTTGTCGTACTAAGAGAGAAAGACTAATGGGTCTGATTAAATGGGATTTAATCAGATTGGGCCCAAAAGCCCAAAAGGGAAAGAGAAGGCTTTTAATGACTAAAAGCCAAGTCTTTTCTTCCCAACCCTAACACCCAGCCGCGGCTACTCCTCTCTCTCTGCGCCTCTGTTCCTTGTGGTCTAGCAGCCATTTCCTTGTGAAGCGTGTGTGAACCTTTGGAGGATTCATCCCTCGGTGCATCTATCTGATCTCTGACCTGTTCTATTCCTTCCGCTGCAACAAACAGGTAAAAGGTGAGATCATATTATGTTTCTAAATAAGAACACCTAGATCTGATGCATGTTTAGGTTGATATCAATATGAGAATTGAATCAGGATCAACTGAACTATCCAACAAAACTTGTATAACATGCTTCTCATTCTACCTTTAAGAGCATGCAAAAACTAACTTATAGTTGTCTTACCTCACCTAATTTCTCCAATCCATGACACATATGTTTCAACAAGTTTTGGTAAAAAAGTTTTATTTAGGATTCTCATATGACCTTTTAGAAGATCAAAGTTTCTTTCTTTTCCTTAAGTATGGTTACTTAGGGGTGTTAAAAAGAACATAAACTTGTATAACATTCTTGTCATTCTTCCTTTAGGAGCATACAAAAACTATCTTATAGTTGTCTTACCTCACCTAATTTCTCTAATCCATGACACATATGTTTTAAGAAGTTTTGGTAAAAAAGTTTTGTTTAGGATTCTCATAGGACATTTTAGAAGATCAAAGTTTCTTTCTTGTCCGTTAGTAGGGTTACTTATGGGTGTTTAAAGTGAACATAAACTTGTATAACATGCTTCTCATTCTATCTTTAAGAGCATGCAAAAACTAACTTATAGTTGTCTTACCTCACCTAATTTCTCTAATCCATGACACATATGTTTCAAGAAGTTTTGGTAAAAATGTTTTGTTTAGGATTCTCATAGGACATTTTAGAAGATCAAAGTTTCTTTCTTGTCTGTTAGTAATGTTACTTAGGGGTTTTTAAAGGAACATAAACTTGTATAACATGCTTCTAATTTTACCTTTAGGAGCGTACAAAAACTAACTTATAGTTTTATTACCTCACCTAGTTTCTCCAATCCCTCACACATATGTTTCAAGAAGTTTTTGTTAAAAAGTTTTGTTCAGTATTCTCATAGGACCTTTTAGAAGATCTAAGTTTCTCTCCTGTCTATTAGTAGGGTTACTTAGGGGTGTTTAAAATGAACATAAACTTGTATAACATGCATCTCATTCTACCTTTAAGAGCGTGCAAAAACTAACTTATAGTTGTCTTACCTCAAATAGTTTCTCCAATCCATGATACATATGTTTCAAGAAGTTTTTGTTAAAACGTTTTGTTTAGTATTCTCATAGGACCTTTTAGAAGATCAAAGTTTTGTTCTTTTCTTTTCTATAACATGCTTCTCATATGTTTCAAGAAGTTTTGGTAACACAAGTTTTGTTTCGGATTCTCATAGGACATTTTGGAATATCAAAGTTTCTTTCTTGTCTGTTAGTAGGGTTACTTAGGGGTGTTTAAAGTGAACATAAACTTGTATAACATGCTTATCATTCTACCTTTAAGAGCATGCAAAAACTAACTTATAGTTGTCTTACCTCACCTAATTTCTCCAATCCATGACACATATGTTTCAACAAGTTTTGGTAAAAAAGTTTTATTTAGGATTCTCATAGGACCTTTTAGAAGATCAAAGTTTCTTTCTTTTCCTTAAGTATGGTTACTTAGGGGTGTTAAAAAGAACATAAACTTGTATAACATTCTTGTCATTCTTCCTTTAGGAGCATACAAAAACTATCTTATAGTTGTCTTACCTCACCTAATTTCTCTAATCCATGATACATATGTTTTAAGAAGTTTTGGTAAAAAAGTTTTGTTTAGGATTCTCATAGGACATTTTAGAAGATCAAAGTTTCTTTCTTGTCTGTTAGTAGGGTTACTTAGGGGTGTTTAAAGTGAACATAAACTTGTATAACATGCTTCTCATTCTACCTTTAAGAGCATGCAAAAACTAACTTATAGTTGTCTTACCTCACCTAATTTCTCTAATCCATGACACATATGTTTCAAGAAGTTTTGGTAAAAATGTTTTGTTTAGGATTCTCATAGGACATTTTAGAAGATCAAAGTTTCTTTCTTTTCTGTTAGTAGTGTTACTTAGGGGTGTTTAAAGGAACATAAACTTGTATAACATGCTTCTAATTTTACCTTTAGGAGCGTACAAAAACTAACTTATAGTTTTATTACCTCACCTAGTTTCTCCAATCCCTGACACATATGTTTCAAGAAGTTTTTGTTAAAAAGTTTTGTTCAGTATTCTCATAGGACCTTTTAGAAGATCTAAGTTTCTCTCCTGTCTGTTAGTAGGGTTACTTAGGGATGTTTAAAATGAACAAAAACTTGTATAACATGCATCTCATTCTACCTTTAAGAGCGTGCAAAAACTAACTTATAGTTGTCTTACCTCAAATAGTTTCTCCAATCCATGATACATATGTTTCAAGAAGTTTTTGTTAAAACGTTTTGTTTAGTATTCTCATAGGACCTTTTAGAAGATCAAAGTTTTGTTCTTTTCTTTTCTATAACATGCTTCTCATATGTTTCAAGAATTTTTGGTAACACAAGTTTTGTTTCGGATTCTCATAGGACATTTTGGAATATCAAAGTTTCTTTCTTGTCTGTTAGTAGGGTTACTTAGGGGTGTTTAAAGTGAACATAAACTTGTATAACATGCTTCTCATTCTACCTTTAAGAGCATGAAAATACTAACTTATAGTTCTCTTACCTCACCTAATTTCTCCAATCCATGACACATATGTTTCAAGAAGTTTTGGTAAAAAAAATTTGTTTAGGATTCTTATAGGACATTTTAGAAGATCAAAGTTTCTTTCTTGTCTGTTAGTAGGGTTACTTAGGGGTGTTTAAAGGAACATAAACTTGTATAACATGCTTCTCATTCTACCTTTAAGAGCATGCAAAAACTAACTTATAGTTGTCTTACCTCACCTAATTTCTCTAATCCATGACACATATGTTTCAAGAAGTTTTGGTAAAAATGTTTTGTTTAGGATTCTCATAGGACATTTTAGAAGATCAAAGTTTCTTTCTTGTCTGTTA
Source organism: Orychophragmus violaceus (assembly GCA_030180135.1). Taxonomy (NCBI): domain Eukaryota; kingdom Viridiplantae; phylum Streptophyta; class Magnoliopsida; order Brassicales; family Brassicaceae; genus Orychophragmus; species Orychophragmus violaceus. The sequence continues at coordinate 59,777,979 of CM058240.1, read as the reverse complement.
GTAATGTTACTTAGGGGTTTTTAAAGGAACATAAACTTGTATAACATGCTTCTAATTTTACCTTTAGGAGCGTACAAAAACTAACTTATAGTTTTATTACCTCACCTAGTTTCTCCAATCCCTCACACATATGTTTCAAGAAGTTTTTGTTAAAAAGTTTTGTTCAGTATTCTCATAGGACCTTTTAGAAGATCTAAGTTTCTCTCTTGTCTGTTAGTAGGGTTACTTAGGGGTGTTTAAAATGAACATAAACTTGTATAACATGCATCTCATTCTACCTTTAAGAGCGTGCAAAAACTAACTTATAGTTGTCTTACCTCAAATAGTTTCTCCAATCCATGATACATATGTTTCAAGAAGTTTTTGTTAAAACGTTTTGTTTAGTATTCTCATAGGACCTTTTAGAAGATCAAAGTTTTGTTCTTTTCTTTTCTATAACATGCTTCTCATATGTTTCAAGAAGTTTTGGTAACACAAGTTTTGTTTCGGATTCTCATAGGACATTTTGGAATATCAAAGTTTCTTTCTTGTCTGTTAGTAGGGTTACTTAGGGGTGTTTAAAGTGAACATAAACTTGTATAACATGCTTATCATTCTACCTTTAAGAGCATGCAAAAACTAACTTATAGTTGTCTTACCTCACCTAATTTCTCCAATCCATGACACATATGTTTCAACAAGTTTTGGTAAAAAAGTTTTATTTAGGATTCTCATAGGACCTTTTAGAAGATCAAAGTTTCTTTCTTTTCCTTAAGTATGGTTACTTAGGGGTGTTAAAAAGAACATAAACTTGTATAACATTCTTGTCATTCTTCCTTTAGGAGCATACAAAAACTATCTTATAGTTGTCTTACCTCACCTAATTTCTCTAATCCATGATACATATGTTTTAAGAAGTTTTGGTAAAAAAGTTTTGTTTAGGATTCTCATAGGACATTTTAGAAGATCAATGTTTCTTTCTTGTCTGTTAGTAGGGTTACTTAGGGGTGTTTAAAGTGAACGTAAACTTGTATAACATGCTTCTCATTCTACCTTTAAGAGCATGCAAAAACTAACTTATAGTTGTCTTACCTCACCTAATTTCTCTAATCCATGACACATATGTTTCAAGAAGTTTTGGTAAAAATGTTTTGTTTAGGATTCTCATAGGACATTTTAGAAGATCAAAGTTTCTTTCTTTTCTGTTAGTAGTGTTACTTAGGGGTGTTTAAAGGAACATAAACTTGTATAACATGCTTCTAATTTTACCTTTAGGAGCGTACAAAAACTAACTTATAGTTTTATTACCTCACCTAGTTTCTCCAATCCCTCACACATATGTTTCAAGAAGTTTTTGTTAAAAAGTTTTGTTCAGTATTCTCATAGGACCTTTTAGAAGATCTAAGTTTCTCTCTTGTCTGTTAGTAGGGTTACTTAGGGGTGTTTAAAATGAACATAAACTTGTATAACATGCATCTCATTCTACCTTTAAGAGCGTGCAAAAACTAACTTATAGTTGTCTTACCTCAAATAGTTTCTCCAATCCATGATACATATGTTTCAAGAAGTTTTTGTTAAAACGTTTTGTTTAGTATTCTCATAGGACCTTTTAGAAGATCAAAGTTTTGTTCTTTTCTTTTCTATAACATGCTTCTCATATGTTTCAAGAAGTTTCGGTAACACAAGTTTTGTTTCGGATTCTCATAGGACATTTTGGAATATCAAAGTTTCTTTCTTGTCTGTTAGTAGGGTTACTTAGGGGTGTTTAAAGTGAACATAAACTTGTATAACATGCTTATCATTCTACCTTTAAGAGCATGCAAAAACTAACTTATAGTTGTCTTACCTCACCTAATTTCTCCAATCCATGACACATATGTTTCAACAAGTTTTGGTAAAAAAGTTTTATTTAGGATTCTCATAGGACCTTTTAGAAGATCAAAGTTTCTTTCTTTTCCTTAAGTATGGTTACTTAGGGGTGTTAAAAAGAACATAAACTTGTATAACATTCTTGTCATTCTTCCTTTAGGAGCATACAAAAACTATCTTATAGTTGTCTTACCTCACCTAATTTCTCTAATCCATGATACATATGTTTTAAGAAGTTTTGGTAAAAAAGTTTTGTTTAGGATTCTCATAGGACATTTTAGAAGATCAAAGTTTCTTTCTTGTCTGTTAGTAGGGTTACTTAGGGGTGTTTAAAGTGAACATAAACTTGTATAACATGCTTCTCATTCTACCTTTAAGAGCATGCAAAAACTAACTTATAGTTGTCTTACCTCACCTAATTTCTCTAATCCATGACACATATGTTTCAAGAAGTTTTGGTAAAAAAGTTTTGTTTAGGATTCTCATAGGACATTTTAGAAGATCAAAGTTTCTTTCTTGTCTGTTAGTAGGGTTACTTAGGGGTGTTTAAAGTGAACATAAACTTGTATAACATGCTTCTCATTCTACCTTTAAGAGCATGCAAAAACTAACTTATAGTTGTCTTACCTCACCTAATTTCTCTAATCCATGACACATATGTTTCAAGAAGTTTTGGTAAAAAAGTTTTGTTTAGGATTCTCATAGGACATTTTAGAAGATCAAAGTTTCTTTCTTGTCTGTTAGTAGGGTTACTTAGGGGTGTTTAAAGTGAACATAAACTTGTATAACATGCTTCTCATTCTACCTTTAAGAGCATGCAAAAACTAACTTATAGTTGTCTTACCTCACCTAATTTCTCTAATCCATGACACATATGTTTCAAGAAGTATTGGTAAAAATGTTTTGTTTAGGATTCTCATAGGACATTTTAGAAGATCAAAGTTTCTTTCTTGTCTGTTAGTAGGGTTACTTAGGGGTGTTTAAAGTGAACATAAACTTGTATAACATGCTTCTCATTCTACCTTTAAGAGCATGCAAATACTAACTTATAGTTCTCTTACCTCACCTAATTTCTCCAATCCATGACACATATGTTTCAAGAAGTTTTGGTAAAAAAAAATTGTTTAGGATTCTTATAGGACATTTTAGAAGATCAAAGTTTCTTTCTTGTCTGTTAGTAGGGTTACTTAGGGGTGTTTAAAGGAACATAAACTTGTATAACATGCTTCTCATTCTACCTTTAAGAGCATGCAAAAACTAACTTATAGTTGTCTTACCTCACCTAATTTCTCTAATCCATGACACATATGTTTCAAGAAGTTTTGGTAAAAATGTTTTGTTTAGGATTTTCATAGGACATTTTAGAAGATCAAAGTTTCTTTCTTGTCTGTTAGTAGGGTTACTTAGGGGTGTTTAAAGTGAACATAAACTTGTATAACATGCTTCTCATTCTACCTTTAAGAGCATGCAAAAACTAACTTATAGTTGTCTTACCTCACCTAATTTCTCCAATCCATGACACATATGTTTCAACAAGTTTTGGTAAAAAAGTTTTATTTAGGATTCTCATAGGACCTTTTAGAAGATCAAAGTTTCTTTCTTTTCCTTAAGTATGGTTACTTAGGGGTGTTAAAAAGAACATAAACTTGTATAACATTCTTGTCATTCTTCCTTTAGGAGCATACAAAAACTATCTTATAGTTGTCTTACCTCACCTAATTTCTCTAATCCATGATACATATGTTTTAAGAAGTTTTGGTAAAAAAGTTTTGTTTAGGATTCTCATAGGACATTTTAGAAGATCAAAGTTTCTTTCTTGTCTGTTAGTAGGGTTACTTAGGGGTGTTTAAAGTGAACATAAACTTGTATAACATGCTTCTCATTCTACCTTTAAGAGCATGCAAAAACTAACTTATAGTTGTCTTACCTCACCTAATTTCTCTAATCCATGACACATATGTTTCAAGAAGTTTTGGTAAAAAAGTTTTGTTTAGGATTCTCATAGGACATTTTAGAAGATCAAAGTTTCTTTCTTGTCTGTTAGTAGGGTTACTTAGGGGTGTTTAAAGTGAACATAAACTTGTATAACATGCTTCTCATTCTACCTTTAAGAGCATGCAAAAACTAACTTATAGTTGTCTTACCTCACCTAATTTCTCTAATCCATGACACATATGTTTCAAGAAGTTTTGGTAAAAAAGTTTTGTTTAGGATTCTCATAGGACATTTTAGAAGATCAAAGTTTCTTTCTTGTCTGTTAGTAGGGTTACTTAGGGGTGTTTAAAGTGAACATAAACTTGTATAACATGCTTCTCATTCTACCTTTAAGAGCATGCAAAAACTAACTTATAGTTGTCTTACCTCACCTAATTTCTCTAATCCATGACACATATGTTTCAAGAAGTATTGGTAAAAATGTTTTGTTTAGGATTCTCATAGGACATTTTAGAAGATCAAAGTTTCTTTCTTGTCTGTTAGTAGGGTTACTTAGGGGTGTTTAAAGTGAACATAAACTTGTATAACATGCTTCTCATTCTACCTTTAAGAGCATGCAAATACTAACTTATAGTTCTCTTACCTCACCTAATTTCTCCAATCCATGACACATATGTTTCAAGAAGTTTTGGTAAAAAAAAATTGTTTAGGATTCTTATAGGACATTTTAGAAGATCAAAGTTTCTTTCTTGTCTGTTAGTAGGGTTACTTAGGGGTGTTTAAAGGAACATAAACTTGTATAACATGCTTCTCATTCTACCTTTAAGAGCATGCAAAAACTAACTTATAGTTGTCTTACCTCACCTAATTTCTCTAATCCATGACACATATGTTTCAAGAAGTTTTGGTAAAAATGTTTTGTTTAGGATTTTCATAGGACATTTTAGAAGATCAAAGTTTCTTTCTTGTCTGTTAGTAGGGTTACTTAGGGGTGTTTAAAGTGAACATAAACTTGTATAACATGCTTCTCATTCTACCTTTAAGAGCATGCAAAAACTAACTTATAGTTGTCTTACCTCACCTAATTTCTCCAATCCATGACACATATGTTTCAACAAGTTTTGGTAAAAAAGTTTTATTTAGGATTCTCATATGACCTTTTAGAAGATCAAAGTTTCTTTCTTTTCCTTAAGTATGGTTACTTATGGGTGTTAAAAAGAACATAAACTTGTATAACATTCTTGTCATTCTTCCTTTAGGAGCATACAAAAACTATCTTATAGTTGTCTTACCTCACCTAATTTCTCTAATCCATGACACATATGTTTTAAGAAGTTTTGGTAAAAAAGTTTTGTTTAGGATTCTCATAGGACATTTTAGAAGATCAAAGTTTCTTTCTTGTCTGTTAGTAGGGTTACTTATGGGTGTTTAAAGTGAACATAAACTTGTATAACATGCTTCTCATTCTATCTTTAAGAGCATGCAAAAACTAACTTATAGTTGTCTTACCTCACCTAATTTCTCTAATCCATGACACATATGTTTCAAGAAGTTTTGGTAAAAATGTTTTGTTTAGGATTCTCATAGGACATTTTAGAAGATCAAAGTTTCTTTCTTGTCTGTTAGTAATGTTACTTAGGGGTGTTTAAAGGAACATAAACTTGTATAACATGCTTCTAATTTTACCTTTAGGAGCGTACAAAAACTAACTTATAGTTTTATTACCTCACCTAGTTTCTCCAATCCCTGACACATATGTTTCAAGAAGTTTGTGTTAAAAAGTTTTGTTCAGTATTCTCATAGGACCTTTTAGAAGATCTAAGTTTCTATCCTGTCTGTTAGTAGGGTTACTTAGGGGTGTTTAAAATGAACATAAACTTGTATAACATGCATCTCATTCTACCTTTAAGAGCGTGCAAAAACTAACTTATAGTTGTCTTACCTCAAATAGTTTCTCCAATCCATGATACATATGTTTCAAGAAGTTTTTGTTAAAACGTTTTGTTTAGTATTCTCATAGGACCTTTTAGAAGATCAAAGTTTTGTTCTTTTCTTTTCTATAACATGCTTCTCATATGTTTCAAGAAGTTTTGGTAACACAAGTTTTGTTTCGGATTCTCATAGGACATTTTGGAATATCAAAGTTTCTTTCTTGTCTGTTAGTAGGGTTACTTAGGGGTGTTTAAAGTGAACATAAACTTGTATAACATGCTTCTCATTCTACCTTTAAGAGAATGCAAATACTAACTTATAGTTGTCTTACCTCACCTAATTTCTCCAATCCATGACACATATGTTTCAAGAAGTTTTGGTAAAAAAAAATTGTTTAGGATTCTTATAGGACATTTTAGAAGATCAAAGTTTCTTTCTTGTCTGTTAGTAGGGTTACTTAGGGGTGTTTAAAAGAACATAAACTTGTATAACATGCTTCTCATTCTACCTTTAAGAGCATGCAAAAACTAACTTATAGTTGTCTTACCTCACCTAATTTCTCTAATCCATGACACATATGTTTCAAGAAGTATTGGTAAAAATGTTTTGTTTAGGATTCTCATAGGACATTTTAGAAGATCAAAGTTTCTTTCTTGTCTGTTAGTAGGGTTACTTAGGGGTGTTTAAAGTGAACATAAACTTGTATAACATGCTTCTCATTCTACCTTTAAGAGCTTGCAAAAACTAACTTATAGTTGTCTTACCTCACCTAATTTCTCCAATCCATGACACATATGTTTCAACAAGTTTTGGTAAAAAAGTTTTATTTAGGATTCTCATATGACCTTTTAGAAGATCAAAGTTTCTTTCTTTTCCTTAAGTATGGTTACTTAGGGGTGTTAAAAAGAACATAAACTTGTATAACATTCTTGTCATTCTTCCTTTAGGAGCATACAAAAACTATCTTATAGTTGTCTTACCTCACCTAATTTCTCTAATCCATGACACATATGTTTTAAGAAGTTTTGGTAAAAAAGTTTTGTTTAGGATTCTCATAGGACATTTTAGAAGATCAAAGTTTCTTTCTTGTCTGTTAGTAGGGTTACTTATGGGTGTTTAAAGTGAACATAAACTTGTATAACATGCTTCTCATTCTATCTTTAAGAGCATGCAAAAACTAACTTATAGTTGTCTTACCTCACCTAATTTCTCTAATCCATGACACATATGTTTCAAGAAGTTTTGGTAAAAATGTTTTGTTTAGGATTCTCATAGGACATTTTAGAAGATCAAAGTTTCTTTCTTGTCTGTTAGTAATGTTACTTAGGGGTGTTTAAAGGAACATAAACTTGTATAACATGCTTCTAATTTTACCTTTAGGAGCGTACAAAAACTAACTTATAGTTTTATTACCTCACCTAGTTTCTCCAATCCCTGACACATATGTTTCAAAAAGTTTTTGTTAAAAAGTTTTGTTCAGTATTCTCATAGGACCTTTTAGAAGATCTAAGTTTCTCTCCTGTCTGTTAGTAGGGTTACTTAGGGGTGTTTAAAATGAACATAAACTTGTATAACATGCATCTCATTCTACCTTTAAGAGCGTGCAAAAACTAACTTATAGTTGTCTTACCTCAAATAGTTTCTCCAATCCATGATACATATGTTTCAAGAAGTTTTTGTTAAAACGTTTTGTTTAGTATTCTCATAGGACCTTTTAGAAGATCAAAGTTTTGTTCTTTTCTTTTCTATAACATGCTTCTCATATGTTTCAAGAAGTTTTGGTAACACAAGTTTTGTTTCGGATTCTCATAGGACATTTTAGAAGATCAAAGTTTCTTTCTTGTCTGTTAGTAGGGTTACTTAGGGGTGTTTAAAGTGAACATAAACTTGTATAACATGCTTCTCATTCTACCTTTAAGAGCATGCAAAAACTAACTTATAGTTGTCTTACCTCACCTAATTTCTCTAATCCATGACACATATGTTTCAAGAAGTTTTGGTAAAAATGTTTTGTTTAGGATTCTCATAGGACATTTTAGAAGATCAAAGTTTCTTTCTTTTCTGTTAGTAGTGTTACTTAGGGGTGTTTAAAGGAACATAAACTTGTATAACATGCTTCTAATTTTACCTTTAGGAGCGTACAAAAACTAACTTATAGTTTTATTACCTCACCTAGTTTCTCCAATCCCTGACACATATGTTTCAAGAAGTTTTTGTTAAAAAGTTTTGTTCAGTATTCTCATAGGACCTTTTAGAAGATCTAAGTTTCTCTCCTGTCTGTTAGTAGGGTTACTTAGGGGTGTTTAAAATGAACATAAACTTGTATAACATGCATCTCATTCTACCTTTAAGAGCGTGCAAAAACTAACTTATAGTTGTCTTACCTCAAATAGTTTCTCCAATCCATGATACATATGTTTCAAGAAGTTTTTGTTAAAACGTTTTGTTTAGTACTCTCATAGGACCTTTTAGAAGATCAAAGTTTTGTTCTTTTCTTTTCTATAACATGCTTCTCATATGTTTCAAGAATTTTTGGTAACACAAGTTTTGTTTCGGATTCTCATAGGACATTTTGGAATATCAAAGTTTCTTTCTTGTCTGTTAGTAGGGTTACTTAGGGGTGTTTAAAGTGAACATAAACTTGTATAACATGCTTCTCATTCTACCTTTAAGAGCATGCAAATACTAACTTATAGTTCTCTTACCTCACCTAATTTCTCCAATCCATGACACATATGTTTCAAGAAGTTTTGGTAAAAAAAATTTGTTTAGGATTCTTATAGGACATTTTAGAAGATCAAAGTTTCTTTCTTGTCTGTTAGTAGGGTTACTTAGGGGTGTTTAAAGGAACATAAACTTGTATAACATGCTTCTCATTCTACCTTTAAGAGCATGCAAAAACTAACTTATAGTTGTCTTACCTCACCTAATTTCTCTAATCCATGACACATATGTTTCAAGAAGTTTTGGTAAAAATGTTTTGTTTAGGATTTTCGTAGGACATTTTAGAAGATCAAAGTTTCTTTCTTGTCTGTTAGTAGGGTTACTTAGGGGTGTTTAAAGTGAACATAAACTTGTATAACATGCTTCTCATTCTACCTTTAAGAGCATGCAAAAACTAACTTATAGTTGTCTTACCTCACCTAATTTCTCCAATCCATGACACATATGTTTCAACAAGTTTTGGTAAAAAAGTTTTATTTAGGATTCTCATATGACCTTTTAGAAGATCAAAGTTTCTTTCTTTTCCTTAAGTATGGTTACTTATGGGTGTTAAAAAGAACATAAACTTGTATAACATTCTTGTCATTCTTCCTTTAGGAGCATACAAAAACTATCTTATAGTTGTCTTACCTCACCTAATTTCTCTAATCCATGACACATATGTATTAAGAAGTTTTGGTAAAAAAGTTTTGTTTAGGATTCTCATAGGACATTTTAGAAGATCAAAGTTTCTTTCTTGTCTGTTAGTAGGGTTACTTATGGGTGTTTAAAGTGAACATAAACTTGTATAACATGCTTCTCATTCTATCTTTAAGAGCATGCAAAAACTAACTTATAGTTGTCTTACCTCACCTAATTTCTCTAATCCATGACACATATGTTTCAAGAAGTTTTGCTAAAAATGTTTTGTTTAGGATTCTCATAGGACATTTTAGAAGATCAAAGTTTCTTTCTTGTCTGTTAGTAATGTCACTTAGGGGTGTTTAAAGGAACATAAACTTGTATAACATGCTTCTAATTTTACCTTTAGGAGCGTACAAAAACTAACTTATAGTTTTATTACCTCACCTAGTTTCTCCAATCCCTGACACATATGTTTCAAGAAGTTTGTGTTAAAAAGTTTTGTTCAGTATTCTCATAGGACCTTTTAGAAGATCTAAGTTTCTCTCCTGTCTGTTAGTAGGGTTACTTAGGGGTGTTTAAAATGAACATAAACTTGTATAACATGCATCTCATTCTACCTTTAAGAGCGTGCAAAAACTAACTTATAATTGTCTTACCTCAAATAGTTTCTCCAATCCATGATACATATGTTTCAAGAAGTTTTTGTTAAAACGTTTTGTTTAGTATTCTCATAGGACCTTTTAGAAGATCAAAGTTTTGTTCTTTTCTTTTCTATAACATGCTTCTCATATGTTTCAAGAAGTTTTGGTAACACAAGTTTTGTTTCGGATTCTCATAGGACATTTTGGAATATCAAAGTTTCTTTCTTGTCTGTTAGTAGGGTTACTTAGGGGTGTTTAAAGTGAACATAAACTTGTATAACATGCTTCTCATTCTACCTTTAAGAGAATGCAAATACTAACTTATAGTTGTCTTACCTCACCTAATTTCTCCAATCCATGACACATATGTTTCAAGAAGTTTTGGTAAAAAAAATTTGTTTAGGATTCTTATAGGACATTTTAGAAGATAAAAGTTTCTTTCTTGTCTGTTAGTAGGGTTACTTAGGGGTGTTTAAAGGAACATAAACTTGTATAATATGCTTCTCATTCTACCTTTAAGAGAATGCAAAAACTAACTTATAGTTGTCTTACCTCACCTAATTTCTCTAATCCATGACACATATGTTTCAAGAAGTATTGGTAAAAATGTTTTGTTTAGGATTCTCATAGGACATTTTAGAAGATCAAAGTTTCTTTCTTGTCTGTTAGTAGGGTTACTTTGGGGTGTTTAAAGTGAACATAAACTTGTATAACATGCTTCTCATTCTACCTTTAAGAGCATGCAAAAACTAACTTATAGTTGTCTTACCTCACCTAATTTCTCCAATCCATGACACATATGTTTCAACAAGTTTTGGTAAAAAAGTTTTATTTAGGATTCTCATATGACCTTTTAGAAGATCAAAGTTTCTTTCTTTTCCTTAAGTATGGTTACTTAGGGGTGTTAAAAAGAACATAAACTTGTATAACATTCTTGTCATTCTTCCTTTAGGAGCATACAAAAACTATCTTATAGTTGTCTTACCTCACCTAATTTCTCAAATCCATGACACATATGTTTTAAGAAGTTTTGGTAAAAAAGTTTTGTTTAGGATTCTCATAGGACATTTTAGAAGATCAAAGTTTCTTTCTTGTCTGTTAGTAGGGTTACTTAGGGGTGTTTAAAGTGAACATAAACTTGTATAACATGCTTCTCATTCTACCTTTAAGAGCATGCAAATACTAACTTATAGTTCTCTTACCTCACCTAATTTCTCCAATCCATGACACATATGTTTCAAGAAGTTTTGGTAAAAAAAATTTGTTTAGGATTCTTATAGGACATTTTAGAAGATCAAAGTTTCTTTCTTGTCTGTTAGTAGGGTTACTTAGGGGTGTTTAAAGGAACATAAACTTGTATAACATGCTTCTCATTCTACCTTTAAGAGCATGCAAAAACTAACTAATAGTTGTCTTACCTCACCTAATTTCTCTAATCCATGACACATATGTTTCAAGAAGTTTTGGTAAAAATGTTTTGTTTAGGATTTTCATAGGACATTTTAGAAGATCAAAGTTTCTTTCTTGTCTGTTAGTAGGGTTACTTAGGGGTGTTTAAAGTGAACATAAACTTGTATAACATGCTTCTCATTCTACCTTTAAGAGCATGCAAAAACTAACTTATAGTTGTCTTACCTCACCTAATTTCTCCAATCCATGACACATATGTTTCAACAAGTTTTGGTAAAAAAGTTTTATTTAGGATTCTCATATGACCTTTTAGAAGATCAAAGTTTCTTTCTTTTCCTTAAGTATGGTTACTTAGGGGTGTTAAAAAGAACATAAACTTGTATAACATTCTTGTCATTCTTCCTTTAGGAGCATACAAAAACTATCTTATAGTTGTCTTACCTCACCTAATTTCTCTAATCCATGACACATATGTTTTAAGAAGTTTTGGTAAAAAAGTTTTGTTTAGGATTCTCATAGGACATTTTAGAAGATCAAAGTTTCTTTCTTGTCTGTTAGTAGGGTTACTTATGGGTGTTTAAAGTGAACATAAACTTGTATAACATGCTTCTCATTCTATCTTTAAGAGCATGCAAAAACTAACTTATAGTTGTCTTACCTCACCTAATTTCTCTAATCCATGACACATATGTTTCAAGAAGTTTTGGTAAAAATGTTTTGTTTAGGATTCTCATAGGACATTTTAGAAGATCAAAGTTTCTTTCTTGTCTGTTAGTAATGTTACTTAGGGGTGTTTAAAGGAACATAAACTTGTATAACATGCTTCTAATTTTACCTTTAGGAGCGTACAAAAACTAACTTATAGTTTTATTACCTCACCTAGTTTCTCCAATCCCTGACACATATGTTTCAAGAAGTTTGTGTTAAAAAGTTTTGTTCAGTATTCTCATAGGACCTTTTAGAAGATCTAAGTTTCTCTCCTGTCTGTTAGTAGGGTTACTTAGGGGTGTTTAAAATGAACATAAACTTGTATAACATGCATCTCATTCTACCTTTAAGAGCGTGCAAAAACTAACTTATAGTTGTCTTACCTCAAATAGTTTCTCCAATCCATGATACATATGTTTCAAGAAGTTTTTGTTAAAACGTTTTGTTTAGTATTCTCATAGGACCTTTTAGAAGATCAAAGTTTTGTTCTTTTCTTTTCTATAACATGCTTCTCATATGTTTCAAGAAGTTTTGGTAACACAAGTTTTGTTTCGGATTCTCATAGGACATTTTGGAATATCAAAGTTTCTTTCTTGTCTGTTAGTAGGGTTACTTAGGGGTGTTTAAAGTGAACATAAACTTGTATAACATGCTTCTCATTCTACCTTTAAGAGAATGCAAATACTAACTTATAGTTGTCTTACCTCACCTAATTTCTCCAATCCATGACACATATGTTTCAAGAAGTTTTGGTAAAAAAAATTTGTTTAGGATTCTTATAGGACATTTTAGAAGATCAAAGTTTCTTTCTTGTCTGTTAGTAGGGTTACTTAGGGGTGTTTAAAGGAACATAAACTTGTATAATATGCTTCTCATGTAGGAATTCGTTTGGTTGATCCTGATGTAATTCACAGATTCATCTCAACCTAAACATACAGATCTAGGTTCTCTTGAATAGAAACATTAGATGATCTCACCTTTTACCTGTTTGTTGCAGCGGAAGGAATAGAACAGGACAGAGATCAGATAGATGCACCGAGGTATGAATCCTCCAAAGGTTCACACACGCGATCACAGGAATGGCTGCTAGACCACGAGGAGAGAGGCGCAGAGGGAGAGAGGATTCGCGGCTAGGGTTCGGGTTAGGGAGAAAGAGATTTGGCTTTTGATCATTAAAAGCCTTCTCTTTCCCTTTTGGGCTTATGGGCCCAAAACACCAATCTGATTAAATCCCTTTTAATCAGACCCATTAATCTTTCTCTCTTAGTACGACAAATGCCTGGCACTTTTGTCGTACTTCTGCTAAGCCGTTCCAACACATTTTCCTGTTAGCTTAGGCGTGTGACCCATATGGGATCATATAATAAAGGCAATAAGTCCAAGACTTATAGATCATGAGCGGACTCTAGCAAGCCATCATGATCCCCAGTATTATATGACTTATGTCTGATCTTTGACATACTCTTACTTTCTAGAGACAGTACCGAGATTACTGGACACAATTCCAACAATCTCCCACTTGTACTGGAATCTCTGTATTCATAATCCTTTTGTCTCAATATCTCGATTAGTCATAAGGCAAGATTGGTGTCATCCTTATAAAGCCTAATCTTGTTCATCGGACTCTGATTTGATACTGACAATCCAAACGACTCGGGAAAGTCCGTTTGAGCATGGCCATGCGTTTTCCAGTATTCAAATCTCCGATTGGCCTAGAGATATTCACTCCACTTATATTGGAGGGACAAATTCCGTCTTGTTCCATCACTGTAAACTACTCATTTCATAATGCACCCAAACAAGGTCCTTATAGCTATCATAGAACGATAGCGTTAGACAATGATCAAAGTACATCAGTCCATGTGCAGTCACATGCATGTGAACTCAGGTCTAAGGACTATACTCTATAGTCGTAGTAAGAATCTCTTATGACACAGATATAAATATCCTGAAGAGTTCTTATAGGCGGGTCTTGTCCGGTCGTATGTTCCCAACATACACCTATGTACTGACTTTGATGCCGCGCATCTATAACACACTGAGACTTTGTCATAAGTCACGTACCAATCCAGTCTCACACGGTTGTTGATGTTCCAATTTCAACAACCTTCGACTGGGGACGGGATGATATAAAACATCTATCAAATATGGGGTCTCATGATCAAGCTAAATGACTTCGATGACTCAAGATCAAGTCATTTACTTCGATGACCTATAAAATGGTTCATATCATTTTGGAACGATTATTTCATCACAGTTAAAATAATCTTGAAATAATAATTTCATTAAAACATAAAATAATGTTTTACAAGAACATATCAAATAACTAAAATAAAGCTCACAAAACTCCCACTCAAATTTAGATTACATTTCAATGTTTCTAATGCCTACAGCTTCAGTCAGTAACTCGAGCTTAGGCCTTGGGAGTGGCTTTGTCAACGGATCAGCGACATTATCATCTGTCGGAACTCGGCTGATCTTGACTTCCTTTCTATTAATGATGTCACGTATCAAGTGATATCTTCTTTGAACATGCTTGGATTTCTGGTGTGATCTTGGTTCCTTTGCCTGAGCTATAGCACCATTGTTGTCACAAAACAGTGCCAGAGGCTCAGCCGCATCTGGTATCACACCTAGTTCCATAATGAACTTTCGTATCCAAACAGCTTCCTTCGCTGCTTCTGAGGCGGCGATATATTCAGCTTCTGTAGTGGAATCAGCAACGGTGTCCTGCTTGGAGCTTCTCCAACTTACTGCACCGCCATTCAGACAAAAGACATAACCGGACTGTGACCGGAAATCATCTGTGTCTGTCTGGAAACTTGCGTCCGTGAATCCACTGACTTTAAGCACATCACTTCCACCGTACACCAAGAATTTATCCTTAGTATGTCTTAGATACTTCAAGATATTCTTTACGGCAATCCAATGGTTTTCACCTGGATTTGACTGGTATCTACTCGTCATGCTCAATGCATAAGCAACATCAGGACGAGTACAGATCATGGCATACATGACAGATCCTATTGCAGATGCATAAGGAATATTCTTCATGCGCTCAAGCTCAGCAGCCGACGTAGGGCTCTGCTTCTTGCTTAGCGTTGTGCCATGTACCATTGGCGTGAAGCCCTTCTTGGAATCTTTCATGCTGAATCTTTGTAGGACTTTGTCAATGTATGAGTCTTGACACAAGCCTATCAGCCTCTTAGGTCTATCCCGATAGATCCTAATTCCAAGAACGTATGCGGCTTCACCCATGTCTTTCATGGAAAAACAACTTCCAAGCCAGTCCTTTACAGACTTCAGCATTGGAATGTCGTTTCCGAGAAGCAGTATGTCATCGACATACAGAATAAGAAATACAATCTTGCTCCCACTAGATTTCTTATACACGCATTGTTCTTCTTCGTTTCTGATGAAGTCAAATTGCTTGATCGCTTCATCAAAACGAAGATTCCAGCTCCTCGATGCTTGCTTCAATCCATAAATGGATTTATGAAGCTTGCATACTTTCCCAGCATTCTTCGGATTTATGTAACCGTCAGGTTGTGTCATATACACATCCTCTTCCAGAATACCATTCAGGAAGGCGGTTTTCACGTCCATCTGCCAAATTTCATAATCATGAAAAGCTGCAGTTGCTAGTAGAATCCGAATAGATTTCATCATAGCCACCGGTGAATAGGTTTCATCGTAGTCCACACCGTGAACTTGTCTGAAACCTTTTGCCACCAACCTGGCTTTATAAATCTGGACATTTCCATCCACGTCAATCTTCTTCTTGAAGATCCATTTGCACTCGATGGCTTTTACACCAGCGGGTAAGTCAACCAACGAAAACACTTGGTTGACCGACATGGAGTCCATTTCGGAATCAGTGGCCTTGTGCCACTTAGAGGAATCTGGGCCCATCATGGCTTGATTGAAGTTCGATGGTTCATCACCATCAATGATCAAAAGATCATGACAGTCAGTCACGAGGAATCCTTGATATCTCTCGGGTTCGTGACGGATCCTCCCGGATCTTCGAACTTCAGGTACTACAGGTTCAGGCTCTACAATTTCTTGTAGGTCCTCCTGCTGCTCTTCCTCATTAGGTTGAGCAGTATCCTGTTCATCTTGAATTTCTTCAAGCAGTACCTTACTCCCACTGTCTTTCTTAGAGAGAAACTCTCTCTCAAGAAAGTTACAATCCCGGGCAACAAAGATCTTGTTCTCGGAACGTAGATAGAAGTAATAAGCCTTGGTTTCCCGTGGATAACCAATGAAGTAGCATTTATCAGATTTTGGTGTAAGCTTATCTGAGATTAATCTCTTAACATAGGCTTCACAACCCCAAATTCTTAGATAAGACAGCACTGGAGCTTCTCCAGTCCATAATTCATATGGTGTCTTTGCTACTGCTTTTGATGGCGCTCTATTTAGAGTGAACACTGCTGTTAGCAGAGCATATCCCCAAAGGGATATTGGAAGGTCTGTGTGACTCATCATAGATCGAACCATATCCAATAAGGTCCGATTTCTCCTCTCAGACACACCATTCCATTGAGGTGTTCCAGGAGGAGTGAGTTGGGATACGATCCCACACTCTCTCAGATGATCACTGAATTCCTGGCTTAAGTATTCTCCTCCTCGGTCGGACCGAAGAGCCTTAATGCTTTTGCCAAGTTGGTTCTGTACTTCATTTTGGAATTCTCTGAACTTTTCAAAAGATTCAGACTTATGTTTCATCAAATAAACATATCCATACCTACTGAAATCATCAGTGAAGGTTATGAAGTACTGATAGTTTCCTCTTGCATTTGTGGACATTGGGCCACACACATCAGTGTGTATCAGGCCCAATAAGTCACTGGCCCTCTCGTTAGGTTTATTAAAGGGGGCCCGTGTCATTTTGCCCATCATGCAGGATTCGCATTTCTCACATGACTCAAAGTCAAATGAGCCAAGAAGTCCATTCGAATGGAGCCTCTTGATGCGTTTCTCGCTGATGTGCCCTAAACGACAATGCCATAGAAACGTTCGGTTTTCCTCATTAGGTTTAAACCGTTTTGTATTAATGTTATAAATTGGCGCGGATTGATCGAGTATGTAAAGCCCATTCGTAAGAGGGGCAGAACCATAGAACAAATTGTTGCGATTGAAGGAACATAATTTATTCTTAACTGAAAAATCATAACCTTCCAAATCCAACAAAGAAATTGAAATAATATTTCTGCTTATAGCAGGTACAAAATAACAATTATTAAGTTCTAAAATCAATCCCGAAGGTAAAGACAACAAGTATGTGCCTACAGCTAGTGCTGAAACTTTCGCTCCATTCCCAACTCGTAGCTCCACTTGTCCTTGCTTCAGCCTTCTACTGTTGCTGAGTGCCTGCATATTAGTACAAATATGAGCCCCACAACCAGTATCCATGACCCATGAGGTATTATCAGAAGTAGTTGTATTAACTTCTATAACAAAAATACCTGATGAAGAAGTCTCGAAAGTCTTCTTCTTCAATTCCTTTAGACCTTCCTGGAATTTCTTACAATCTCTTCTCCAATGCCCCAGTTCTTTGCAGAACCTGCACATGTCAGTAGGCCCAGCCTTGGACTTGGGCTTGGGCTTTGGCGTGTCCTTGTCCGCGACTTGGACAGCCTTGGCCGCTCCCTTATCCTTAGCAGAGGATTTCTTAAACCCCTTGCCCTTTTGCACCATAAGCACATTGGGGTCCTTGGCGGTTTTCCTCAAGTTGGGCTCTGCAGTCTTGAGCATTCCGTGAAGCTCAGGTAGTGTCTTACTCAAGCCATGCATGTTAAAGTTCAGAATGAACTGATCATAGCTTGCAGGTAAAGACTGCAGAATGATGTCGCAGGCAAGTTCCTGGCTGATTGGGCAGTCGAGTTTCTGAAGATGATCGAGATAACCCATCATCTTCAAGACATGAGGACTCACTGCCGCATTCGCAGCCAACTTACAGTCCAAGAGGTTCTTAACTGTCTGGAACCTCTCAGTCCTAGCTTGCTCCTGAAAAAGCGATTTCAGGCTTGCCATTATCTCGATGGGAGACAATACACTTTCGAACTGCTTTTGCAGCTCAGGAGTCATTGTCACCAACATCAGGCAATAGACATCATTTTCATCTGACGAATGCTTTTCCCAAGCATTGTGCAGAGTCCTGGCAGCATTGGCAAGAGGCCTCTCGGGGAGGGGATCTCGAAGGACATAATCCTTCTTCTCCTGCTTGAGGACCAGCCTCAAGTTCCTTGACCATGTCAGGAAGTTCGTTCCAGTCAGCTTCTCCTTCTCGAGAACAGACCGGATCGAGAATGTGTTTTGTGTGCTTGTAGTAGTCATATCTGAAATATATAAATAAAAAGGTTATTAGTTATTATGTTCAAAATGACTAATCTCGTATTAAAAATTAATATGATTAATCATGCATTATATTCAATAACATCAGTTACCCTCAATAGAATATAATGATTCCAAGATCCACATATAACTAAGATTAAAGTGGGCCACTGGCCGTCACCCAACCTTAGCTTATATCGGTAAGCCCTATATCGGCTAATTATATCCGTGATATAACTCTTGGTTGTGAATCTGGGCCCGAGGCCCAATCCACTCTGATGTCTCAAGGCCCGGGACTCCCGATGGCCTAGTCAAGAAAACCAGACTATACAGTCATGTAATCATTAATGTCTGGGACTCCCAATGACATTTATGAATCACAAACCGTCTTACCCACGCAAAAGCAGACATCCTCACACTGTAAGGCCATGAATGCAATTGAATGGGCTTTGACAGCTGACATAGCCTGGACAAGACATCCAACGCTTGATATTATTTGAGGTTCGTAGGTTTATTAAAATTCATTCCCAAAATAGAAGATTACTATTTCGGGAAACTTTCTATTTATGGAAACCTACTATTTTTGGAAACTTTCTAAAATTGGAAACTTTCTAAAAACGGAAACTTTCTAACTTTAGAAATTTCTTAAAATCCAAAACCCGCAAATTCAGAAACTTCTATTTTAAGAAACTTTCTAATTTCAAAATTTCGGAAACTTTAATTTAAAATCGACTTTATAATGTTATAAAATAAATTTTAAATTAATCTGAAGAAAGACTCAAATAATTGGCCCAATTGTTTTAACTTCTTGGCCCGAGGCCCAAGAATTGGTCCATGTCCAAGACATGACCCAATTGTCCAATTATTTGACATAACCGGTCTGGTTCATTAAAACTGGTCTAACCAAGTTTCAATTACTACGATGACCACAATTGTCAACCGGTTATTTACTAAACCGGATTTTCTCAATTTATTTGGTCCAACCAAATCAAATTAGAAATTCCTGGTTTAGGCACTAAATCCAATAATTCTTTCGACATTGGATTTCTTATTCCGGTTTAACCAGATTTAATAAAATTATTAAATCTGTTTATTAAACCAGAACGATGATTTTAATCAAGTTTTAAACCGAACCGAACCGAATGGTCACAAACCGATCACGGTGTGACCTAGCTTCTCGATCAAGTCACGATCGTCCAGCCGCAAGCCGCACGATCCGAGATCGAGATGACCGGACGGGATGATCGTCGAGATCGGGACAGCCGGGAAGCTCGGGACGGGACGAGGCGATGCACAGCCGGGACGCGATCGATCCTTCGAACGGACGATCCGATCCGCCCGCCTAAGCCCACGATCGACTCGATCCAACCGGACGACGCAGTCCATGCGATCCTTACGGATCCATGCGACGCTTGCCTCACGGTCGATCGAACCGGCCATACCTCTCGGCCGTGATCACCAACCGGCCAAGCCGGTCGATCACTCCTTGGCCGATCAACAAAACCCGAGTCATATAGCTCGGTTTTGTGATTTCAAACGTTTGTTCAGGATTCAATTCAGTTTCTTAAGTGTTTTTCTTATCAGTAATGGATTCAAAACACTTCTAAACAGATTAAACATCCTAAACATGAATCTAAAACAAGAAATCCTAAGAACCAATGGCTCTGATACCACTGTAGGAATTCGTTTGGTTGATCCTGATGTAATTCACAGATTCATCTCAACCTAAACATACAGATCTAGGTTCTCTTGAATAGAAACATTAGATGATCTCACCTTTTACCTGTTTGTTGCAGCGGAAGGAATAGAACAGGACAGAGATCAGATAGATGCACCGAGGGATGAATCCTCCAAAGGTTCACACACGCGATCACAGGAATGGCTGCTAGACCACGAGGAGAGAGGCGCAGAGGGAGAGAGGATTCGCGGCTAGGGTTCGGGTTAGGGAGAAAGAGATTTGGCTTTTGATCATTAAAAGCCTTCTCTTTCCCTTTTGGGCTTATGGGCCCAAAACACCAATCTGATTAAATCCCTTTTAATCAGACCCATTAATCTTTCTCTCTTAGTACGACAAATGCCTGGCACTTTTGTCGTACTTCTGCTAAGCCGTTCCAACACATTTTCCTGTTAGCTTAGGCGTGTGACCCATATGGGATCATATAATAAAGGCAATAAGTCCAAGACTTATAGATCATGAGCGGACTCTAGCAAGCCATCATGATCCCCAGTATTATATGACTTATGTCTGATCTTTGACATACTCTTACTTTCTAGAGACAGTACCGAGATTACTGGACACAATTCCAACATCTCATTCTACCTTTAAGAGCATGCAAAAACTAACTTATAGTTGTCTTACCTCACCTAATTTCTCTAATCCATGACACATATGTTTCAAGAAGTATTGGTAAAAATGTTTTGTTTAGGATTCTCATAGGACATTTTAGAAGATCAAAGTTTCTTTCTTGTCTGTTAGTAGGGTTACTTTGGGGTGTTTAAAGTGAACACAAACTTGTATAACATGCTTCTCATTCTACCTTTAAGAGCATGCAAAAACTAACTTATAGTTGTCTTACCTCACATAATTTCTCCAATCCATGACACATATGTTTCAACAAGTTTTGGTAAAAAAGTTTTATTTAGGATTCTCATATGACCTTTTAGAAGATCAAAGTTTCTTTCTTTTCCTTAAGTATGGTTACTTAGGGGTGTTAAAAAGAACATAAACTTGTATAACATTCTTGTCATTCTTCCTTTAGGAGCATACAAAAACTATCTTATAGTTGTCTTACCTCACCTAATTTCTCTAATCCATGACACATATGTTTTAAGAAGTTTTGGTAAAAAAGTTTTGTTTAGGATTCTCATAGGACATTTTAGAAGATCAAAGTTTCTTTCTTGTCTGTTAGTAGGGTTACTTAGGGGTGTTTAAAGTGAACATAAACTTGTATAACATGCTTCTCATTCTACCTTTAAGAGCATGCAAATACTAACTTATAGTTCTCTTACCTCACCTAATTTCTCCAATCCATGACACATATGTTTCAAGAAGTTTTGGTAAAAAAAATTTGTTTAGGATTCTTATAGGACATTTTAGAAGATCAAAGTTTCTTTCTTGTCTGTTAGTAGGGTTACTTAGGGGTGTTTAAAGGAACATAAACTTGTATAACATGCTTCTCATTCTACCTTTAAGAGCATGCAAAAACTAACTAATAGTTGTCTTACCTCACCTAATTTCTCTAATCCATGACACATATGTTTCAAGAAGTTTTGGTAAAAATGTTTTGTTTAGGATTTTCATAGGACATTTTAGAAGATCAAAGTTTCTTTCTTGTCTGTTAGTAGGGTTACTTAGGGGTGTTTAAAGTGAACATAAACTTGTATAACATGCTTCTCATTCTACCTTTAAGAGCATGCAAAAACTAACTTATAGTTGTCTTACCTCACCTAATTTCTCCAATCCATGACACATATGTTTCAACAAGTTTTGGTAAAAAAGTTTTATTTAGGATTCTCATATGACCTTTTAGAAGATCAAAGTTTCTTTCTTTTCCTTAAGTATGGTTACTTAGGGGTGTTAAAAAGAACATAAACTTGTATAACATTCTTGTCATTCTTCCTTTAGGAGCATACAAAAACTATCTTATAGTTGTCTTACCTCACCTAATTTCTCTAATCCATGACACATATGTTTTAAGAAGTTTTGGTAAAAAAGTTTTGTTTAGGATTCTCATAGGACATTTTAGAAGATCAAAGTTTCTTTCTTGTCTGTTAGTAGGGTTACTTATGGGTGTTTAAAGTGAACATAAACTTGTATAACATGCTTCTCATTCTATCTTTAAGAGCATGCAAAAACTAACTTATAGTTGTCTTACCTCACCTAATTTCTCTAATCCATGACACATATGTTTCAAGAAGTTTTGGTAAAAATGTTTTGTTTAGGATTCTCATAGGACATTTTAGAAGATCAAAGTTTCTTTCTTGTCTGTTAGTAATGTTACTTAGGGGTGTTTAAAGGAACATAAACTTGTATAACATGCTTCTAATTTTACCTTTAGGAGCGTACAAAAACTAACTTATAGTTTTATTACCTCACCTAGTTTCTCCAATCCCTGACACATATGTTTCAAAAAGTTTTTGTTAAAAAGTTTTGTTCAGTATTCTCATAGGACCTTTTAGAAGATCTAAGTTTCTCTCCTGTCTGTTAGTAGGGTTACTTAGGGGTGTTTAAAATGAACATAAACTTGTATAACATGCATCTCATTCTACCTTTAAGAGCGTGCAAAAACTAACTTATAGTTGTCTTACCTCAAATAGTTTCTCCAATCCATGATACATATGTTTCAAGAAGTTTTTGTTAAAACGTTTTGTTTAGTATTCTCATAGGACCTTTTAGAAGATCAAAGTTTTGTTCTTTTCTTTTCTATAACATGCTTCTCATATGTTTCAAGAAGTTTTGGTAACACAAGTTTTGTTTCGGATTCTCATAGGACATTTTGGAATATCAAAGTTTCTTTCTTGTCTGTTAGTAGGGTTACTTAGGGGTGTTTAAAGTGAACATAAACTTGTATAACATGCTTCTCATTCTACCTTTAAGAGAATGCAAATACTAACTTATAGTTGTCTTACCTCACCTAATTTCTCCAATCCATGACACATATGTTTCAAGAAGTTTTGGTAAAAAAAATTTGTTTAGGATTCTTATAGGACATTTTAGAAGATCAAAGTTTCTTTCTTGTCTGTTAGTAGGGTTACTTAGGGGTGTTTAAAGGAACATAAACTTGTATAATATGCTTCTCATTCTACCTTTAAGAGCATGCAAAAACTAACTTATAGTTGTCTTACCTCACCTAATTTCTCTAATCCATGACACATATGTTTCAAGAAGTATTGGTAAAAATGTTTTGTTTAGGATTCTCATAGGACATTTTAGAAGATCAAAGTTTCTTTCTTGTCTGTTAGTAGGGTTACTTTGGGGTGTTTAAAGTGAACATAAACTTGTATAACATGCTTCTCATTCTACCTTTAAGAGCATGCAAAAACTAACTTATAGTTGTCTTACCTCACCTAATTTCTCCAATCCATGACACATATGTTTCAACAAGTTTTGGTAAAAAAGTTTTATTTAGGATTCTCATATGACCTTTTAGAAGATCAAAGTTTCTTTCTTTTCCTTAAGTATGGTTACTTAGGGGTGTTAAAAAGAACATAAACTTGTATAACATTCTTGTCATTCTTCCTTTAGGAGCATACAAAAACTATCTTATAGTTGTCTTACCTCACCTAATTTCTCTAATCCATGACACATATGTTTTAAGACGTTTTGGTAAAAAAGTTTTGTTTAGGATTCTCATAGGACATTTTAGAAGATCAAAGTTTCTTTCTTGTCTGTTAGTAGGGTTACTTATGGGTGTTTAAAGTGAACATAAACTTGTATAACATGCTTCTCATTCTATCTTTAAGAGCATGCAAAAACTAACTTATAGTTGTCTTACCTCACCTAATTTCTCTAATCCATGACACATATGTTTCAAGAAGTTTTGGTAAAAATGTTTTGTTTAGGATTCTCATAGGACATTTTAGAAGATCAAAGTTTCTTTCTTGTCTGTTAGTAATGTTACTTAGGGGTGTTTAAAGGAACATAAACTTGTATAACATGCTTCTAATTTTACCTTTAGGAGCGTACAAAAACTAACTTATAGTTTTATTACCTCACCTAGTTTCTCCAATCCCTCACACATATGTTTCAAGAAGTTTTTGTTAAAAAGTTTTGTTCAGTATTCTCATAGGACCTTTTAGAAGATCTAAGTTTCTCTCCTGTCTGTTAGTAGGGTTACTTAGGGGTGTTTAAAATGAACATAAACTTGTATAACATGCATCTCATTCTACCTTTAAGAGCGTGCAAAAACTAACTTATAGTTGTCTTACCTCAAATAGTTTCTCCAATCCATGATACATATGTTTCAAGAAGTTTTTGTTAAAACGTTTTGTTTAGTATTCTCATAGGACCTTTTAGAAGATCAAAGTTTTGTTCTTTTCTTTTCTATAACATGCTTCTCATATGTTTCAAGAAGTTTTGGTAACACAAGTTTTGTTTCGGATTCTCATAGGACATTTTGGAATATCAAAGTTTCTTTCTTGTCTGTTAGTAGGGTTACTTAGGGGTGTTTAAAGTGAACATAAACTTGTATAACATGCTTATCATTCTACCTTTAAGAGCATGCAAAAACTAACTTATAGTTGTCTTACCTCACCTAATTTCTCCAATCCATGACACATATGTTTCAACAAGTTTTGGTAAAAAAGTTTTATTTAGGATTCTCATAGGACCTTTTAGAAGATCAAAGTTTCTTTCTTTTCCTTAAGTATGGTTACTTAGGGGTGTTAAAAAGAACATAAACTTGTATAACATTCTTGTCATTCTTCCTTTAGGAGCATACAAAAACTATCTTATAGTTGTCTTACCTCACCTAATTTCTCTAATCCATGATACATATGTTTTAAGAAGTTTTGGTAAAAAAGTTTTGTTTAGGATTCTCATAGGACATTTTAGAAGATCAAAGTTTCTTTCTTGTCTGTTAGTAGGGTTACTTAGGGGTGTTTAAAGTGAACATAAACTTGTATAACATGCTTCTCATTCTACCTTTAAGAGCATGCAAAACCTAACTTATAGTTGTCTTACCTCACCTAATTTCTCCAATCCATGACACATATGTTTCAAGAAGTTTTGGTAAAAAGTTTTGTTTAGGATTCTCATAGGACCTTTTAGAAGATCAAAGTTTCTTTCTTTTCTGTTAGTAGTGTTACTTAGGGGTGTTTAAAGGAACATAAACTTGTATAACATGCTTCTAATTTTACCTTTAGGAGCGTACAAAAACTAACTTATAGTTTTATTACCTCACCTAGTTTCTCCAATCCCTGACACATATGTTTCAAGAAGTTTTTGTTAAAAAGTTTTGTTCAGTATTCTCATAGGACCTTTTAGAAGATCTAAGTTTCTCTCCTGTCTGTTAGTAGGGTTACTTAGGGGTGTTTAAAATGAACATAAACTTGTATAACATGCATCTCATTCTACCTTTAAGAGCGTGCAAAAACTAACTTATAGTTGTCTTACCTCAAATAGTTTCTCCAATCCATGATACATATGTTTCAAGAAGTTTTTGTTAAAACGTTTTGTTTAGTATTCTCATAGGACCTTTTAGAAGATCAAAGTTTTGTTCTTTTCTTTTCTATAACATGCTTCTCATATGTTTCAAGAATTTTTGGTAACACAAGTTTTGTTTCGGATTCTCATAAGACATTTTGGAATATCAAAGTTTCTTTCTTGTCTGTTAGTAGGGTTACTTAGGGGTGTTTAAAGTGAACATAAACTTGTATAACATGCTTCTCATTCTACCTTTAAGAGCATGCAAATACTAACTTATAGTTCTCTTACCTCACCTAATTTCTCCAATCCATGACACATATGTTTCAAGAAGTTTTGGTAAAAAAAATTTGTTTAGGATTCTTATAGGACATTTTAGAAGATCAAAGTTTCTTTCTTGTCTGTTAGTAGGGTTACTTAGGGGTGTTTAAAGGAACATAAACTTGTATAACATGCTTCTCATTCTACCTTTAAGAGCATGCAAAAACTAACTTATAGTTGTCTTACCTCACCTAATTTCTCTAATCCATGACACATATGTTTCAAGAAGTTTTGGTAAAAATGTTTTGTTTAGGATTTTCATAGGACATTTTAGAAGATCAAAGTTTCTTTCTTGTCTGTTAGTAGGGTTACTTAGGGGTGTTTAAAGTGAACATAAACTTGTATAACATGCTTCTCATTCTACCTTTAAGAGCATGCAAAAACTAACTTATAGTTGTCTTACCTCACCTAATTTCTCCAATCCATGACACATATGTTTCAACAAGTTTTGGTAAAAAAGTTTTATTTAGGATTCTCATATGACCTTTTAGAAGATCAAAGTTTCTTTCTTTTCCTTAAGTATGGTTACTTAGGGGTGTTAAAAAGAACATAAACTTGTATAACATTCTTGTCATTCTTCCTTTAGGAGCATACAAAAACTATCTTATAGTTGTCTTACCTCACCTAATTTCTCTAATCCATGACACATATGTTTTAAGAAGTTTTGGTAAAAAAGTTTTGTTTAGGATTCTCATAGGACATTTTAGAAGATCAAAGTTTCTTTCTTGTCTGTTAGTAGGGTTACTTATGGGTGTTTAAAGTGAACATAAACTTGTATAACATGCTTCTCATTCTATCTTTAAGAGCATGCAAAAACTAACTTATAGTTGTCTTACCTCACCTAATTTCTCTAATCCATGACACATATGTTTCAAGAAGTTTTGGTAAAAATGTTTTGTTTAGGATTCTCATAGGACATTTTAGAAGATCAAAGTTTCTTTCTTGTCTGTTAGTAATGTTACTTAGGGGTGTTTAAAGGAACATAAACTTGTATAACATGCTTCTAATTTTACCTTTAGGAGCGTACAAAAACTAACTTATAGTTTTATTACCTCACCTAGTTTCTCCAATCCCTGACACATATGTTTCAAAAAGTTTTTGTTAAAAAGTTTTGTTCAGTATTCTCATAGGACCTTTTAGAAGATCTAAGTTTCTCTCCTGTCTGTTAGTAGGGTTACTTAGGGGTGTTTAAAATGAACATAAACTTGTATAACATGCATCTCATTCTACCTTTAAGAGCGTGCAAAAACTAACTTATAGTTGTCTTACCTCAAATAGTTTCTCCAATCCATGATACATATGTTTCAAGAAGTTTTTGTTAAAACGTTTTGTTTAGTATTCTCATAGGACCTTTTAGAAGATCAAAGTTTTGTTCTTTTCTTTTCTATAACATGCTTCTCATATGTTTCAAGAAGTTTTGGTAACACAAGTTTTGTTTCGGATTCTCATAGGACATTTTGGAATATCAAAGTTTCTTTCTTGTCTGTTAGTAGGGTTACTTAGGGGTGTTTAAAGTGAACATAAACTTGTATAACATGCTTATCATTCTACCTTTAAGAGCATGCAAAAACTAACTTATAGTTGTCTTACCTCACCTAATTTCTCCAATCCATGACACATATGTTTCAACAAGTTTTGGTAAAAAAGTTTTATTTAGGATTCTCATAGGACCTTTTAGAAGATCAAAGTTTCTTTCTTTTCCTTAAGTATGGTTACTTAGGGGTGTTAAAAAGAACATAAACTTGTATAACATTCTTGTCATTCTTCCTTTAGGAGCATACAAAAACTATCTTATAGTTGTCTTACCTCACCTAATTTCTCTAATCCATGATACATATGTTTTAAGAAGTTTTGGTAAAAAAGTTTTGTTTAGGATTCTCATAGGACATTTTAGAAGATCAAAGTTTCTTTCTTGTCTGTTAGTAGGGTTACTTAGGGGTGTTTAAAGTGAACATAAACTTGTATAACATGCTTCTCATTCTACCTTTAAGAGCATGCAAAAACTAACTTATAGTTGTCTTACCTCACCTAATTTCTCTAATCCATGACACATATGTTTCAAGAAGTTTTGGTAAAAATGTTTTGTTTAGGATTCTCATAGGACATTTTAGAAGATCAAAGTTTCTTTCTTTTCTGTTAGTAGTGTTACTTAGGGGTGTTTAAAGGAACATAAACTTGTATAACATGCTTCTAATTTTACCTTTAGGAGCGTACAAAAACTAACTTATAGTTTTATTACCTCACCTAGTTTCTCCAATCCCTGACACATATGTTTCAAGAAGTTTTTGTTAAAAAGTTTTGTTCAGTATTCTCATAGGACCTTTTAGAAGATCTAAGTTTCTCTCCTGTCTGTTAGTAGGGTTACTTAGGGGTGTTTAAAATGAACATAAACTTGTATAACATGCATCTCATTCTACCTTTAAGAGCGTGCAAAAACTAACTTATAGTTGTCTTACCTCAAATAGTTTCTCCAATCCATGATACATATGTTTCAAGAAGTTTTTGTTAAAACGTTTTGTTTAGTATTCTCATAGGACCTTTTAGAAGATCAAAGTTTTGTTCTTTTCTTTTCTATAACATGCTTCTCATATGTTTCAAGAATTTTTGGTAACACAAGTTTTGTTTCGGATTCTCATAGGACATTTTGGAATATCAAAGTTTCTTTCTTGTCTGTTAGTAGGGTTACTTAGGGGTGTTTAAAGTGAACAAAAACTTGTATAACATGCTTCTCATTCTACCTTTAAGAGCATGCAAATACTAACTTATAGTTCTCTTACCTCACCTAATTTCTCCAATCCATGACACATATGTTTCAAGAAGTTTTGGTAAAAAAAATTTGTTTAGGATTCTTATAGGACATTTTAGAAGATCAAAGTTTCTTTCTTGTCTGTTAGTAGGGTTACTTAGGGGTGTTTAAAGGAACATAAACTTGTATAACATGCTTCTCATTCTACCTTTAAGAGCATGCAAAAACTAACTTATAGTTGTCTTACCTCACCTAATTTCTCTAATCCATGACACATATGTTTCAAGAAGTTTTGGTAAAAATGTTTTGTTTAGGATTTTCATAGGACATTTTAGAAGATCAAAGTTTCTTTCTTGTCTGTTAGTAGGGTTACTTAGGGGTGTTTAAAGTGAACATAAACTTGTATAACATGCTTCTCATTCTACCTTTAAGAGCATGCAAAAACTAACTTATAGTTGTCTTACCTCACCTAATTTCTCCAATCCATGACACATATGTTTCAACAAGTTTTGGTAAAAAAGTTTTATTTAGGATTCTCATATGACCTTTTAGAAGATCAAAGTTTCTTTCTTTTCCTTAAGTATGGTTACTTAGGGGTGTTAAAAAGAACATAAACTTGTATAACATTCTTGTCATTCTTCCTTTAGGAGCATACAAAAACTATCTTATAGTTGTCTTACCTCACCTAATTTCTCTAATCCATGACACATATGTTTTAAGAAGTTTTGGTAAAAAAGTTTTGTTTAGGATTCTCATAGGACATTTTAGAAGATCAAAGTTTCTTTCTTGTCTGTTAGTAGGGTTACTTATGGGTGTTTAAAGTGAACATAAACTTGTATAACATGCTTCTCATTCTATCTTTAAGAGCATGCAAAAACTAACTTATAGTTGTCTTACCTCACCTAATTTCTCTAATCCATGACACATATGTTTCAAGAAGTTTTGGTAAAAATGTTTTGTTTAGGATTCTCATAGGACATTTTAGAAGATCAAAGTTTCTTTCTTGTCTGTTAGTAATGTTACTTAGGGGTGTTTAAAGGAACATAAACTTGTATAACATGCTTCTAATTTTACCTTTAGGAGCGTACAAAAACTAACTTATAGTTTTATTACCTCACCTAGTTTCTCCAATCCCTGACACATATGTTTCAAAAAGTTTTTGTTAAAAAGTTTTGTTCAGTATTCTCATAGGACCTTTTAGAAGATCTAAGTTTCTCTCCTGTCTGTTAGTAGGGTTACTTAGGGGTGTTTAAAATGAACATAAACTTGTATAACATGCATCTCATTCTACCTTTAAGAGCGTGCAAAAACTAACTTATAGTTGTCTTACCTCAAATAGTTTCTCCAATCCATGATACATATGTTTCAAGAAGTTTTTGTTAAAACGTTTTGTTTAGTATTCTCATAGGACCTTTTAGAAGATCAAAGTTTTGTTCTTTTCTTTTCTATAACATGCTTCTCATATGTTTCAAGAAGTTTTGGTAACACAAGTTTTGTTTCGGATTCTCATAGGACATTTTGGAATATCAAAGTTTCTTTCTTGTCTGTTAGTAGGGTTACTTAGGGGTGTTTAAAGTGAACATAAACTTGTATAACATGCTTCTCATTCTACCTTTAAGAGCATGCAAAAACTAACTTATAGTTGTCTTACCTCACCTAATTTCTCCAATCCATGACACATATGTTTCAACAAGTTTTGGTAAAAAAGTTTTATTTAGGATTCTCATAGGACCTTTTAGAAGATCAAAGTTTCTTTCTTTTCCTTAAGTATGGTTACTTAGGGGTGTTAAAAAGAACATAAACTTGTATAACATTCTTGTTATTCTTCCTTTAGGAGCATACAAAAACTATCTTATAGTTGTCTTACCTCACCTAATTTCTCTAATCCATGACACATATGTTTTAAGAAGTTTTGGTAAAAAAGTTTTGTTTAGGATTCTCATAGGACATTTTAGAAGATCAAAGTTTCTTTCTTGTCTATTAGTAGGGTTACTTAAGGGTGTTTAAAGTGAACATAAACTTGTATAACATACTTCTCATCTACCTTTAAGAGCATGCAAAAACTAACTTATAGTTGTCTTACCTCACCTAATTTCTCTAATCCATGACACATATGTTTCAAGAAGTTTTGGTAAAAATGT
Organism: Orychophragmus violaceus; assembly: GCA_030180135.1. NCBI lineage: Eukaryota > Viridiplantae > Streptophyta > Magnoliopsida > Brassicales > Brassicaceae > Orychophragmus > Orychophragmus violaceus. Next base: position 59,747,466 of record CM058240.1, on the reverse strand, counting down.
TTTGTTTAGGATTCTCATAGGACATTTTAGAAGATCAAAGTTTCTTTCTTGTCTGTTAGTAGTGTTACTTAGGGGTGTTTAAAGGAACATAAACTTGTATAACATGCTTCTAATTTTACCTTTAGGAGCGTAAAAAAACTAACTTATAGTTTTATTACCTCACCTAGTTTCTCCAATCCCTGACACATATGTTTCAAGAAGTTTTTGTTAAAAAGTTTTGTTCAGTATTCTCATAGGACCTTTTAGAAGATCTAAGTTTCTCTCCTGTCTGTTAGTAGGGTTACTTAGGGGTGTTTAAAATGAACATAAACTTGTATAACATGCATCTCATTCTACCTTTAAGAGCGTGCAAAAACTAACTTATAGTTGTCTTACCTCAAATAGTTTCTCCAATCCATGATACATATGTTTCAAGAAGTTTTTGTTAAAACGTTTTGTTTAGTATTCTCATAGGACCTTTTAGAAGATCAAAGTTTTGTTCTTTTCTTTTCTATAACATTCTTCTCATATGTTTCAAGAAGTTTTGGTAACACAAGTTTTGTTTCGGATTCTCATAGGACATTTTGGAATATCAAAGTTTCTTTCTTGTCTGTTAGTAGGGTTACTTAGGGGTGTTTAAAGTGAACATAAACTTGTATAACATGCATCTCATTCTACCTTTAAGAGCGTGCAAAAACTAACTTATAGTTGTCTTACCTCAAATAGTTTCTCCAATCCATGATACATATGTTTCAAGAAGTTTTTGTTAAAACGTAAAAACCTTTTAGTTTTGTTTAGGATTCTTTTGTTTCGGATTCTCATAGGACATTTTAGAAGATCAAAGTTTCTTTCTTGTCTGTTAGTAGGGTTACTTAGGGGTGTTTAAAGTGAACATAAACTTGTATAACATGCTTCTCATTCTACCTTTAAGAGCATGCAAAAACTAACTTATAGTTGTCTTACCTCACCTAATTTCTCTAATCCATGACACATATGTTTCAAGAAGTTTTGGTAAAAATGTTTTGTTTAGGATTCTCATAGGACATTTTAGAAGATCAAAGTTTCTTTCTTGTCTGTTAGTAGTGTTACTTAGGGGTGTTTAAAGGAACATAAACTTGTATAACATGCTTCTAATTTTACCTTTAGGAGCGTACAAAAACTAACTTATAGTTTTATTACCTCACCTAGTTTCTCCAATCCCTGACACATATGTTTCAAGAAGTTTTTGTTAAAAAGTTTTGTTCAGTATTCTCATAGGACCTTTTAGAAGATCTAAGTTTCTCTCTTGTCTGTTAGTAGGGTTACTTAGGGGTGTTTAAAATGAACATAAACTTGTATAACATGCATCTCATTCTACCTTTAAGAGCGTGCAAAAACTAACTTATAGTTGTCTTACCTCAAATAGTTTCTCCAATCCATGATACATATGTTTCAAGAAGTTTTTGTTAAAACGTTTTGTTTAGTATTCTCATAGGACCTTTTAGAAGATCAAAGTTTTGTTCTTTTCTTTTCTATAACATGCTTCTCATATGTTTCAAGAAGTTTTGGTAACACAAGTTTTGTTTCGGATTCTCATAGGACATTTTGGAATATCAAAGTTTCTTTCTTTTAAAGTCTGTTAGTAGGGTTACTTAGGGGTGTTTAAAGTGAACATAAACTTGTATAACATGCTTCTCATTCTACCTTTAAGAGCATGCAAAACTAACTTATAGTTGTCTTACCTCACCTAATTTCTCCAATCCATGACACATATGTTTCAACAAGTTTTGGTAAAAAAGTTTTATTTAGGATTCTCATAGGACCTTTTAGAAGATCAAAGTTTCTTTCTTTTCCTTAAGTATGGTTACTTAGGGGTGTTAAAAAGAACATAAACTTGTATAACATTCTTGTTATTCTTCCTTTAGGAGCATACAAAAACTATCTTATAGTTGTCTTACCTCACCTAATTTCTCTAATCCATGACACATATGTTTTAAGAAGTTTTGGTAAAAAAGTTTTGTTTAGGATTCTCATAGGACATTTTAGAAGATCAAAGTTTCTTTCTTGTCTATTAGTAGGGTTACTTAAGGGTGTTTAAAGTGAACATAAACTTGTATAACATACTTCTCATCTACCTTTAAGAGCATGCAAAAACTAACTTATAGTTGTCTTACCTCACCTAATTTCTCTAATCCATGACACATATGTTTCAAGAAGTTTTGGTAAAAATGTTTTGTTTAGGATTCTCATAGGACATTTTAGAAGATCAAAGTTTCTTTCTTGTCTGTTAGTAGTGTTACTTAGGGGTGTTTAAAGGAACATAAACTTGTATAACATGCTTCTAATTTTACCTTTAGGAGCGTAAAAAAACTAACTTATAGTTTTATTACCTCACCTAGTTTCTCCAATCCCTGACACATATGTTTCAAGAAGTTTTTGTTAAAAAGTTTTGTTCAGTATTCTCATAGGACCTTTTAGAAGATCTAAGTTTCTCTCCTGTCTGTTAGTAGGGTTACTTAGGGGTGTTTAAAATGAACATAAACTTGTATAACATGCATCTCATTCTACCTTTAAGAGCGTGCAAAAACTAACTTATAGTTGTCTTACCTCAAATAGTTTCTCCAATCCATGATACATATGTTTCAAGAAGTTTTTGTTAAAACGTTTTGTTTAGTATTCTCATAGGACCTTTTAGAAGATCAAAGTTTTGTTCTTTTCTTTTCTATAACATTCTTCTCATATGTTTCAAGAAGTTTTGGTAACACAAGTTTTGTTTCGGATTCTCATAGGACATTTTGGAATATCAAAGTTTCTTTCTTGTCTGTTAGTAGGGTTACTTAGGGGTGTTTAAAGTGAACATAAACTTGTATAACATGCATCTCATTCTACCTTTAAGAGCGTGCAAAAACTAACTTATAGTTGTCTTACCTCAAATAGTTTCTCCAATCCATGATACATATGTTTCAAGAAGTTTTTGTTAAAACGTTTTGTTTAGTATTCTCATAGGACCTTTTAGAAGATCAAAGTTTTGTTCTTTTCTTTTCTATAACATGGTTTCAAGAAGTTTTGGTAACACAAGTTTTGTTTCGGATTCTCATAGGACATTTTGGAATATCAAAGTTTCTTTCTTGTCTGTTAGTAGGGTTACTTAGGGGTGTTTAAAGTGAACATAAACTTGTATAACATGCTTCTCATTCTACCTTTAAGAGCATGCAAAAACTAACTTATAGTTGTCTTACCTCACCTAATTTCTCTAATCCATGACACATATGTTTCAAGAAGTTTTGGTAAAAATGTTTTGTTTAGGATTCTCATAGGACATTTTAGAAGATCAAAGTTTCTTTCTTGTCTGTTAGTAGTGTTACTTAGGGGTGTTTAAAGGAACATAAACTTGTATAACATGCTTCTAATTTTACCTTTAGGAGCGTACAAAAACTAACTTATAGTTTTATTACCTCACCTAGTTTCTCCAATCCCTGACACATATGTTTCAAGAAGTTTTTGTTAAAAAGTTTTGTTCAGTATTCTCATAGGACCTTTTAGAAGATCTAAGTTTCTTCTCCTGTCTGTTAGTAGGGTTACTTAGGGGTGTTTAAAATGAACATAAACTTGTATAACATGCATCTCATTCTACCTTTAAGAGCGTGCAAAAACTAACTTATAGTTGTCTTACCTCAAATAGTTTCTCCAATCCATGATACATATGTTTCAAGAAGTTTTTGTTAAAACGTTTTGTTTAGTATTCTCATAGGACCTTTTAGAAGATCAAAGTTTTGTTCTTTTCTTTTCTATAACATTCTTCTCATATGTTTCAAGAAGTTTTGGTAACACAAGTTTTGTTTCGGATTCTCATAGGACATTTTGGAATATCAAAGTTTCTTTCTTGTCTGTTAGTAGGGTTACTTAGGGGTGTTTAAAGTGAACATAAACTTGTATAACATGCATCTCATTCTACCTTTAAGAGCGTGCAAAAACTAACTTATAGTTGTCTTACCTCAAATAGTTTCTCCAATCCATGATACATATGTTTCAAGAAGTTTTTGTTAAAACGTTTTGTTTAGTATTCTCATAGGACCTTTTAGAAGATCAAAGTTTTGTTCTTTTCTTTTCTATAACATGCTTCTCATATGTTTCAAGAAGTTTTGGTAACACAAGTTTTGTTTCGGATTCTCATAGGACATTTTGGAATATCAAAGTTTCTTTCTTGTCTGTTAGTAGGGTTACTTAGGGGTGTTTAAAGTGAACATAAACTTGTATAACATGCTTCTCATTCTACCTTTAAGAGCATGCAAAAACTAACTTATAGTTGTCTTACCTCACCTAATTTCTCCAATCCATGACACATATGTTTCAAGAAGTTTTGGTAAAAAAAATTTGTTTAGGATTCTTATAGGACATTTTAGAAGATCAAAGTTTCTTTCTTGTCTGTTAGTAGGGTTACTTAGGGGTGTTTAAAGGAACATAAACTTGTATAACATGCTTCTCATTCTACCTTTAAGAGCATGCAAAAACTAACTTATAGTTGTCTTACCTCACCTAATTTCTCTAATCCATGACACATATGTTTCAAGAAGTTTTGGTAAAAAAGTTTTGTTTAGGATTCTCATAGGACATTTTAGAAGATCAAAGTTTCTTTCTTGTCTGTTAGTAGGGTTACTTAGGGGTGTTTAAAGTGAACATAAACTTGTATAACATGCTTCTCATTCTACCTTTAAGAGCATGCAAAAACTAACTTATAGTTGTCTTACCTCACCTAATTTCTCCAATCCATGACACATATGTTTCAAGAAGTTTTGGTAAAAATGTTTTGTTTAGGATTCTCATAGGACATTTTAGAAGATCAAAGTTTCTTTCTTGTCTGTTAGTAGTGTTACTTAGGGGTGTTTAAAGGAACATAAACTTGTATAACATGCTTCTAATTTTACCTTTAGGAGCGTACAAAAACTAACTTATAGTTTTATTACCTCACCTAGTTTCTCCAATCCCTGACACATATGTTTCAAAAAGTTTTTGTTAAAAAGTTTTGTTCAGTATTCTCATAGGACCTTTTAGAAGATCTAAGTTTCTCTCCTGTCTGTTAGTAGGGTTACTTAGGGGTGTTTAAAATGAACATAAACTTGTATAACATGCATCTCATTCTACCTTTAAGAGCGTGCAAAAACTAACTTATAGTTGTCTTACCTCAAATAGTTTCTCCAATCCATGATACATATGTTTCAAGAAGTTTTTGTTAAAACGTTTTGTTTAGTATTCTCATAGGACCTTTTAGAAGATCAAAGTTTTGTTCTTTTCTTTTCTATAACATGCTTCTCATATGTTTCAAGAAGTTTTGGTAACACAAGTTTTGTTTCGGATTCTCATAGGACATTTTGGAATATCAAAGTTTCTTTCTTGTCTGTTAGTAGGGTTACTTAGGGGTGTTTAAAGTGAACATAAACTTGTATAACATGCTTCTCATTCTACCTTTAAGAGCATGCAAATACTAACTTATAGTTGTCTTACCTCACCTAATTTCTCCAATCCATGACACATATGTTTCAAGAAGTTTTGGTAAAAAAAAATTGTTTAGGATTCTCATAGGACATTTTAGAAGATCAAAGTTTCTTTCTTGTCTGTTAGTAGGGTTACTTAGGGGTGTTTAAAGGAACATAAACTTGTATAACATGCTTCTCATTCTACCTTTAAGAGCATGCAAAAACTAACTTATAGTTGTCTTACCTCACCTAATTTCTCTAATCCATGACACATATGTTTCAAGAAGTTTTGGTAAAAATGTTTTGTTTAGGATTCTCATAGGACATTTTAGAAGATCAAAGTTTCTTTCTTGTCTGTTAGTAGGGTTACTTAGGGGTGTTTAAAGTGAACATAAACTTGTATAACATGCTTCTCATTCTACCTTTAAGAGCATGCAAAAACTAACTTATAGTTGTCTTACCTCACCTAATTTCTCCAATCCATGACACATATGTTTCAACAAGTTTTGGTAAAAAAGTTTTATTTAGGATTCTCATAGGACCTTTTAGAAGATCAAAGTTTCTTTCTTTTCCTTAAGTATGGTTACTTAGGGGTGTTAAAAAGAACATAAACTTGTATAACATTCTTGTCATTCTTCCTTTAGGAGCATACAAAAACTATCTTATAGTTGTCTTACCTCACCTAATTTCTCTAATCCATGACACATATGTTTTAAGAAGTTTTGGTAAAAAAGTTTTGTTTAGGATTCTCATAGGACATTTTAGAAGATCAAAGTTTCTTTCTTGTCTGTTAGTAGGGTTACTTATGGGTGTTTAAAGTGAACATAAACTTGTATAACATGCTTCTCATTCTATCTTTAAGAGCATGCAAAAACTAACTTATAGTTGTCTTACCTCACCTAATTTCTCTAATCCATGACACATATGTTTCAAGAAGTTTTGGTAAAAATGTTTTGTTTAGGATTCTCATAGGACATTTTAGAAGATCAAAGTTTCTTTCTTGTCTGTTAGTAATGTTACTTAGGGGTGTTTAAAGGAACATAAACTTGTATAACATGCTTCTAATTTTACCTTTAGGAGCGTACAAAAACTAACTTATAGTTTTATTACCTCACCTAGTTTCTCCAATCCCTGACACATATGTTTCAAGAAGTTTTTGTTAAAAAGTTTTGTTCAGTATTCTCATAGGACCTTTTAGAAGATCTAAGTTTCTCTCCTGTCTGTTAGTAGGGTTACTTAGGGGTGTTTAAAATGAACATAAACTTGTATAACATGCATCTCATTCTACCTTTAAGAGCGTGCAAAAACTAACTTATAGTTGTCTTACCTCAAATAGTTTCTCCAATCCATGATACATATGTTTCAAGAAGTTTTTGTTAAAACGTTTTGTTTAGTATTCTCATAGGACCTTTTAGAAGATCAAAGTTTTGTTCTTTTCTTTTCTATAACATGCTTCTCATATGTTTCAAGAAGTTTTGGTAACACAAGTTTTGTTTCGGATTCTCATAGGACATTTTGGAATATCAAAGTTTCTTTCTTGTCTGTTAGTAGGGTTACTTAGGGGTGTTTAAAGTGAACATAAACTTGTATAACATGCTTCTCATTCTACCTTTAAGAGCATGCAAATACTAACTTATAGTTGTCTTACCTCACCTAATTTCTCCAATCCATGACACATATGTTTCAAGAAGTTTTGGTAAAAAAAAATTGTTTAGGATTCTTATAGGACATTTTAGAAGATCAAAGTTTCTTTCTTGTCTGTTAGTAGGGTTACTTAGGGGTGTTTAAAGGAACATAAACTTGTATAACATGCTTCTCATTCTACCTTTAAGAGCACGCAAAAACTAACTTATAGTTGTCTTACCTCACCTAATTTCTCTAATCCATGACACATATGTTTCAAGAAGTATTGGTAAAAATGTTTTGTTTAGGATTCTCATAGGACATTTTAGAAGATCAAAGTTTCTTTCTTGTCTGTTAGTAGGGTTACTTAGGGGTGTTTAAAGTGAACATAAACTTGTATAACATGCTTCTCATTCTACCTTTAAGAGCATGCAAAAACTAACTTATAGTTGTCTTACCTCACCTAATTTCTCCAATCCATGACACATATGTTTCAACAAGTTTTGGTAAAAAAGTTTTATTTAGGATTCTCATATGACCTTTTAGAAGATCAAAGTTTCTTTCTTTTCCTTAAGTATGGTTACTTAGGGGTGTTAAAAAGAACATAAACTTGTATAACATTCTTGTCATTCTTCCTTTAGGAGCATACAAAAACTATCTTATAGTTGTCTTACCTCACCTAATTTCTCTAATCCATGACACATATGTTTTAAGAAGTTTTGGTAAAAAAGTTTTGTTTAGGATTCTCATAGGACATTTTAGAAGATCAAAGTTTCTTTCTTGTCTGTTAGTAGGGTTACTTATGGGTGTTTAAAGTGAACATAAACTTGTATAACATGCTTCTCATTCTATCTTTAAGAGCATGCAAAAACTAACTTATAGTTGTCTTACCTCACCTAATTTCTCTAATCCATGACACATATGTTTCAAGAAGTTTTGGTAAAAATGTTTTGTTTAGGATTCTCATAGGACATTTTAGAAGATCAAAGTTTCTTTCTTGTCTGTTAGTAATGTTACTTAGGGGTGTTTAAAGGAACATAAACTTGTATAACATGCTTCTAATTTTACCTTTAGGAGCGTACAAAAACTAACTTATAGTTTTATTACCTCACCTAGTTTCTCCAATCCCTGACACATATGTTTCAAGAAGTTTTTGTTAAAAAGTTTTGTTCAGTATTCTCATAGGACCTTTTAGAAGATCTAAGTTTCTCTCCTGTCTGTTAGTAGGGTTACTTAGGGGTGTTTAAAATGAACATAAACTTGTATAACATGCATCTCATTCTACCTTTAAGAGCGTGCAAAAACTAACTTATAGTTGTCTTACCTCAAATAGTTTCTCCAATCCATGATACATATGTTTCAAGAAGTTTTTGTTAAAACGTTTTGTTTAGTATTCTCATAGGACCTTTTAGAAGATCAAAGTTTTGTTCTTTTCTTTTCTATAACATGCTTCTCATATGTTTCAAGAAGTTTTGGTAACACAAGTTTTGTTTCGGATTCTCATAGGACATTTTGGAATATCAAAGTTTCTTTCTTGTCTGTTAGTAGGGTTACTTAGGGGTGTTTAAAGTGAACATAAACTTGTATAACATGCTTCTCATTCTACCTTTAAGAGCATGCAAATACTAACTTATAGTTGTCTTACCTCACCTAATTTCTCCAATCCATGACACATATGTTTCAAGAAGTTTTGGTAAAAAAAAATTGTTTAGGATTCTTATAGGACATTTTAGAAGATCAAAGTTTCTTTCTTGTCTGTTAGTAGGGTTACTTAGGGGTGTTTAAAGGAACATAAACTTGTATAACATGCTTCTCATTCTACCTTTAAGAGCATGCAAAAACTAACTTATAGTTGTCTTACCTCACCTAATTTCTCTAATCCATGACACATATGTTTCAAGAAGTTTTGGTAAAAATGTTTTGTTTAGGATTCTCATAGGACATTTTAGAAGATCAAAGTTTCTTTCTTGTCTGTTAGTAGGGTTACTTAGGGGTGTTTAAAGTGAACATAAACTTGTATAACATGCTTCTCATTCTACCTTTAAGAGCATGCAAAAACTAACTTATAGTTGTCTTACCTCACCTAATTTCTCCAATCCATGACACATATGTTTCAACAAGTTTTGGTAAAAAAGTTTTATTTAGGATTCTCATATGACCTTTTAGAAGATCAAAGTTTCTTTCTTTTCCTTAAGTATGGTTACTTAGGGGTGTTAAAAAGAACATAAACTTGTATAACATTCTTGTCATTCTTCCTTTAGGAGCATACAAAAACTATCTTATAGTTGTCTTACCTCACCTAATTTCTCTAATCCATGACACATATGTTTTAAGAAGTTTTGGTAAAAAAGTTTTGTTTAGGATTCTCATAGGACATTTTAGAAGATCAAAGTTTCTTTCTTGTCTGTTAGTAGGGTTACTTATGGGTGTTTAAAGTGAACATAAACTTGTATAACATGCTTCTCATTCTATCTTTAAGAGCATGCAAAAACTAACTTATAGTTGTCTTACCTCACCTAATTTCTCTAATCCATGACACATATGTTTCAAGAAGTTTTGGTAAAAATGTTTTGTTTAGGATTCTCATAGGACATTTTAGAAGATCAAAGTTTCTTTCTTGTCTGTTAGTAATGTTACTTAGGGGTGTTTAAAGGAACATAAACTTGTATAACATGCTTCTAATTTTACCTTTAGGAGCGTACAAAAACTAACTTATAGTTTTATTACCTCACCTAGTTTCTCCAATCCCTGACACATATGTTTCAAGAAGTTTTTGTTAAAAAGTTTTGTTCAGTATTCTCATAGGACCTTTTAGAAGATCTAAGTTTCTCTCCTGTCTGTTAGTAGGGTTACTTAGGGGTGTTTAAAATGAACATAAACTTGTATAACATGCATCTCATTCTACCTTTAAGAGCGTGCAAAAACTAACTTATAGTTGTCTTACCTCAAATAGTTTCTCCAATCCATGATACATATGTTTCAAGAAGTTTTTGTTAAAACGTTTTGTTTAGTATTCTCATAGGACCTTTTAGAAGATCAAAGTTTTGTTCTTTTCTTTTCTATAACATGCTTCTCATATGTTTCAAGAAGTTTTGGTAACACAAGTTTTGTTTCGGATTCTCATAGGACATTTTGGAATATCAAAGTTTCTTTCTTGTCTGTTAGTAGGGTTACTTAGGGGTGTTTAAAGTGAACATAAACTTGTATAACATGCTTCTCATTCTACCTTTAAGAGCATGCAAAAACTAACTTATAGTTGTCTTACCTCACCTAATTTCTCTAATCCATGACACATATGTTTCAAGAAGTATTGGTAAAAATGTTTTGTTTAGGATTCTCATAGGACATTTTAGAAGATCAAAGTTTCTTTCTTGTCTGTTAGTAGGGTTACTTAGGGGTGTTTAAAGTGAACATAAACTTGTATAGCATGCTTCTCATTCTACCTTTAAGAGCATGCAAAAACTAACTTATAGTTGTCTTACCTCACCTAATTTCTCTAATCCATGACACATATGTTTCAAGAAGTTTTGGTAAAAATGTTTTGTTTAGGATTCTCATAGGACATTTTAGAAGATCAAAGTTTCTTTCTTGTCTGTTAGTAGGGTTACTTAGGGGTGTTTAAAGTGAACATAAACTTGTATAACATGCTTCTCATTCTACCTTTAAGAGCATGCAAAAACTAACTTATAGTTGTCTTACCTCACCTAATTTCTCCAATCCATGACACATATGTTTCAACAAGTTTTGGTAAAAAAGTTTTATTTAGGATTCTCATAGGACTTTTAGAAGATCAAAGTTTCTTTCTTTTCCTTAAGTATGGTTACTTAGGGGTGTTAAAAAGAACATAAACTTGTATAACATTCTTGTTATTCTTCCTTTAGGAGCATACAAAAACTATCTTATAGTTGTCTTACCTCACCTAATTTCTCTAATCCATGACACATATGTTTTAAGAAGTTTTGGTAAAAAAGTTTTGTTTAGGATTCTCATAGGACATTTTAGAAGATCAAAGTTTCTTTCTTGTCTATTAGTAGGGTTACTTAAGGGTGTTTAAAGTGAACATAAACTTGTATAACATACTTCTCATCTACCTTTAAGAGCATGCAAAAACTAACTTATAGTTGTCTTACCTCACCTAATTTCTCTAATCCATGACACATATGTTTCAAGAAGTTTTGGTAAAAATGTTTTGTTTAGGATTCTCATAGGACATTTTAGAAGATCAAAGTTTCTTTCTTGTCTGTTAGTAGTGTTACTTAGGGGTGTTTAAAGGAACATAAACTTGTATAACATGCTTCTAATTTTACCTTTAGGAGCGTACAAAAACTAACTTATAGTTTTATTACCTCACCTAGTTTCTCCAATCCCTGACACATATGTTTCAAGAAGTTTTTGTTAAAAAGTTTTGTTCAGTATTCTCATAGGACCTTTTAGAAGATCTAAGTTTCTCTCCTGTCTGTTAGTAGGGTTACTTAGGGGTGTTTAAAATGAACATAAACTTGTATAACATGCATCTCATTCTACCTTTAAGAGCGTGCAAAAACTAACTTATAGTTGTCTTACCTCAAATAGTTTCTCCAATCCATGATACATATGTTTCAAGAAGTTTTTGTTAAAACGTTTTGTTTAGTATTCTCATAGGACCTTTTAGAAGATCAAAGTTTTGTTCTTTTCTTTTCTATAACATGCTTCTCATATGTTTCAAGAAGTTTTGGTAACACAAGTTTTGTTTCGGATTCTCATAGGACATTTTGGAATATCAAAGTTTCTTTCTTGTCTGTTAGTAGGGTTACTTAGGGGTGTTTAAAGTGAACATAAACTTGTATAACATGCTTCTCATTCTACCTTTAAGAGCATGCAAATACTAACTTATAGTTGTCTTACCTCACCTAATTTCTCCAATCCATGACACATATGTTTCAAGAAGTTTTGGTAAAAAAAATTTGTTTAGGATTCTTATAGGACATTTTAGAAGATCAAAGTTTCTTTCTTGTCTGTTAGTAGGGTTACTTAGGGGTGTTTAAAGTGAACATAAACTTGTATAACATGCTTCTCATTCTACCTTTAAGAGCATGCAAAAACTAACTTATAGTTGTCTTACCTCACCTAATTTCTCCAATCCATGACACATATGTTTCAACAAGTTTTGGTAAAAAAGTTTTATTTAGGATTCTCATAGGACCTTTTAGAAGATCAAAGTTTCTTTCTTTTCCTTAAGTATGGTTACTTAGGGGTGTTAAAAAGAACATAAACTTGTATAACATTCTTGTCATTCTTCCTTTAGGAGCATACAAAAACTATCTTATAGTTGTCTTACCTCACCTAATTTCTCTAATCCATGACACATATGTTTTAAGAAGTTTTGGTAAAAAAGTTTTGTTTAGGATTCTCATAGGACATTTTAGAAGATCAAAGTTTCTTTCTTGTCTGTTAGTAGGGTTACTTATGGGTGTTTAAAGTGAACATAAACTTGTATAACATGCTTCTCATTCTATCTTTAAGAGCATGCAAAAACTAACTTATAGTTGTCTTACCTCACCTAATTTCTCTAATCCATGACACATATGTTTCAAGAAGTTTTGGTAAAAATGTTTTGTTTAGGATTCTCATAGGACATTTTAGAAGATCAAAGTTTCTTTCTTGTCTGTTAGTAATGTTACTTAGGGGTGTTTAAAGGAACATAAACTTGTATAACATGCTTCTAATTTTACCTTTAGGAGCGTACAAAAACTAACTTATAGTTTTATTACCTCACCTAGTTTCTCCAATCCCTGACACATATGTTTCAAGAAGTTTTTGTTAAAAAGTTTTGTTCAGTATTCTCATAGGACCTTTTAGAAGATCTAAGTTTCTCTCCTGTCTGTTAGTAGGGTTACTTAGGGGTGTTTAAAATGAACATAAACTTGTATAACATGCATCTCATTCTACCTTTAAGAGCGTGCAAAAACTAACTTATAGTTGTCTTACCTCAAATAGTTTCTCCAATCCATGATACATATGTTTCAAGAAGTTTTTGTTAAAACGTTTTGTTTAGTATTCTCATAGGACCTTTTAGAAGATCAAAGTTTTGTTCTTTTCTTTTCTATAACATGCTTCTCATATGTTTCAAGAAGTTTTGGTAACACAAGTTTTGTTTCGGATTCTCATAGGACATTTTGGAATATCAAAGTTTCTTTCTTGTCTGTTAGTAGGGTTACTTAGGGGTGTTTAAAGTGAACATAAACTTGTATAACATGCTTCTCATTCTACCTTTAAGAGCATGCAAATACTAACTTATAGTTGTCTTACCTCACCTAATTTCTCCAATCCATGACACATATGTTTCAAGAAGTTTTGGTAAAAAAAATTTGTTTAGGATTCTTATAGGACATTTTAGAAGATCAAAGTTTCTTTCTTGTCTGTTAGTAGGGTTACTTAGGGGTGTTTAAAGTGAACATAAACTTGTATAACATGCTTCTCATTCTACCTTTAAGAGCATGCAAAAACTAACTTATAGTTGTCTTACCTCACCTAATTTCTCCAATCCATGACACATATGTTTCAACAAGTTTTGGTAAAAAAGTTTTATTTAGGATTCTCATATGACCTTTTAGAAGATCAAAGTTTCTTTCTTTTCCTTAAGTATGGTTACTTAGGGGTGTTAAAAAGAACATAAACTTGTATAACATTCTTGTCATTCTTCCTTTAAGAGCATACAAAAACTATCTTATAGTTGTCTTACCTCACCTAATTTCTCTAATCCATGACACATATGTTTTAAGAAGTTTTGGTAAAAAAGTTTTGTTTAGGATTCTCATAGGACATTTTAGAAGATCAAAGTTTCTTTCTTGTCTGTTAGTAGGGTTACTTATGGGTGTTTAAAGTGAACATAAACTTGTATAACATGCTTCTCATTCTATCTTTAAGAGCATGCACAAACTAACTTATAGTTGTCTTACCTCACCTAATTTCTCTAATCCATGACACATATGTTTCAAGAAGTTTTGGTAAAAATGTTTTGTTTAGGATTCTCATAGGACATTTTAGAAGATCAAAGTTTATTTCTTGTCTGTTAGTAATGTTACTTAGGGGTGTTTAAAGGAACATAAACTTGTATAACATGCTTCTAATTTTACCTTTAGGAGCGTACAAAAACTAACTTATAGTTTTATTACCTCACCTAGTTTCTCCAATCCCTGACACATATGTTTCAAGAAGTTTTTGTTAAAAAGTTTTGTTCAGTATTCTCATAGGACCTTTTAGAAGATCTAAGTTTCTCTCATGTCTGTTAGTAGGGTTACTTAGGGGTGTTTAAAATGAACATAAACTTGTATAACATGCATCTCATTCTACCTTTAAGAGCGTGCAAAAACTAACTTATAGTTGTCTTACCTCAAATAGTTTCTCCAATCCATGATACATATGTTTCAAGAAGTTTTTGTTAAAACGTTTTGTTTAGTATTCTCATAGGACCTTTTAGAAGATCAAAGTTTTGTTCTTTTCTTTTCTATAACATGCTTCTCATATGTTTCAAGAAGTTTTGGTAACACAAGTTTTGTTTCGGATTCTCATAGGACATTTTGGAATATCAAAGTTTCTTTCTTGTCTGTTAGTAGGGTTACTTAGGGGTGTTTAAAGTGAACATAAACTTGTATAACATGCTTCTCATTCTACCTTTAAGAGCATGCAAAAACTAACTTATAGTTGTCTCACCTCACCTAATTTCTCCAATCCATGACACATATGTTTCAACAAGTTTTGGTAAAAAAGTTTTATTTAGGATTCTCATATGACCTTTTAGAAGATCAAAGTTTCTTTCTTTTCCTTAAGTATGGTTACTTAGGGGTGTTAAAAAGAACATAAACTTGTATAACATTCTTGTCATTCTTCCTTTAGGAGCATACAAAAACTATCTTATAGTTGTCTTACCTCACCTAATTTCTCTAATCCATGACACATATGTTTTAAGAAGTTTTGGTAAAAAAGTTTTGTTTAGGATTCTCATAGGACATTTTAGAAGATCAAAGTTTCTTTCTTGTCTGTTAGTAGGGTTACTTATGGGTGTTTAAAGTGAACATAAACTTGTATAACATGCTTCTCATTCTATCTTTAAGAGCATGCAAAAACTAACTTATAGTTGTCTTACCTCACCTAATTTCTCTAATCCATGACACATATGTTTCAAGAAGTTTTGGTAAAAATGTTTTGTTTAGGATTCTCATAGGACATTTTAGAAGATCAAAGTTTCTTTCTTGTCTGTTAGTAATGTTACTTAGGGGTGTTTAAAGGAACATAAACTTGTATAACATGCTTCTAATTTTACCTTTAGGAGCGTACAAAAACTAACTTATAGTTTTATTACCTCACCTAGTTTCTCCAATCCCTGACACATATGTTTCAAGAAGTTTTTGTTAAAAAGTTTTGTTCAGTATTCTCATAGGACCTTTTAGAAGATCTAAGTTTCTCTCTTGTCTGTTAGTAGGGTTACTTAGGGGTGTTTAAAGTGAACATAAACTTGTATAACATGCTTCTCATTCTACCTTTAAGAGCTTGCAAATACTAACTTATAGTTGTCTTACCTCACCTAATTTCTCCAATCCATGACACATATGTTTCAAGAAGTTTTGGTAAAAAAATTTGTTTAGGATTCTTATAGGACATTTTAGAAGATCAAAGTTTCTTTCTTGTCTGTTAGTAGGGTTACTTAGGGGTGTTTAAAGTGAACATAAACTTGTATAACATGCTTCTCATTCTACCTTTAAGAGCATGCAAAAACTAACTTATAGTTGTCTTACCTCACCTAATTTCTCCAATCCATGACACATATGTTTCAACAAGTTTTGGTAAAAAAGTTTTATTTAGGATTCTCATATGACCTTTTAGAAGATCAAAGTTTCTTTCTTTTCCTTAAGTATGGTTACTTAGGGGTGTTAAAAAGAACATAAACTTGTATAACATTCTTGTCATTCTTCCTTTAGGAGCATACAAAAACTATCTTATAGTTGTCTTACCTCACCTAATTTCTCTAATCCATGACACATATGTTTTAAGAAGTTTTGGTAAAAAAGTTTTGTTTAGGATTCTCATAGGACATTTTAGAAGATCAAAGTTTCTTTCTTGTCTGTTAGTAGGGTTACTTATGGGTGTTTAAAGTGAACATAAACTTGTATAACATGCTTCTCATTCTACCTTTAAGAGCATGCAAAAACTAACTTATAGTTGTCTTACCTCACCTAATTTCTCTAATCCATGACACATATGTTTCAAGAAGTATTGGTAAAAATGTTTTGTTTAGGATTCT
Source organism: Orychophragmus violaceus (assembly GCA_030180135.1). Classification (NCBI taxonomy): domain Eukaryota; kingdom Viridiplantae; phylum Streptophyta; class Magnoliopsida; order Brassicales; family Brassicaceae; genus Orychophragmus; species Orychophragmus violaceus. The sequence goes on along the minus strand of CM058240.1, from coordinate 59,731,131 downwards.
CATAGGACATTTTAGAAGATCAAAGTTTCTTTCTTGTCTGTTAGTAGTGTTACTTAGGGGTGTTTAAAGGAACATAAACTTGTATAACATGCTTCTAATTTTACCTTTAGGAGCGTACAAAAACTAACTTATAGTTTTATTACCTCACCTAGTTTCTCCAATCCCTGACACATATGTTTCAAGAAGTTTTTGTTAAAAAGTTTTGTTCAGTATTCTCATAGGACCTTTTAGAAGATCTAAGTTTCTCTCCTGTCTGTTAGTAGGGTTACTTAGGGGTGTTTAAAATGAACATAAACTTGTATAACATGCATCTCATTCTACCTTTAAGAGCGTGCAAAAACTAACTTATAGTTGTCTTACCTCAAATAGTTTCTCCAATCCATGATACATATGTTTCAAGAAGTTTTTGTTAAAACGTTTTGTTTAGTATTCTCATAGGACCTTTTAGAAGATCAAAGTTTTGTTCTTTTCTTTTCTATAACATGCTTCTCATATGTTTCAAGAAGTTTTGGTAACACAAGTTTTGTTTCGGATTCTCATAGGACATTTTGGAATATCAAAGTTTCTTTCTTGTCTGTTAGTAGGGTTACTTAGGGGTGTTTAAAGTGAACATAAACTTGTATAACATGCTTCTCATTCTACCTTTAAGAGCATGCAAATACTAACTTATAGTTGTCTTACCTCACCTAATTTCTCCAATCCATGACACATATGTTTCAAGAAGTTTTGGTAAAAAAAATTTGTTTAGGATTCTTATAGGACATTTTAGAAGATCAAAGTTTCTTTCTTGTCTGTTAGTAGGGTTACTTAGGGGTGTTTAAAGTGAACATAAACTTGTATAACATGCTTCTCATTCTACCTTTAAGAGCATGCAAAAACTAACTTATAGTTGTCTTACCTCACCTAATTTCTCCAATCCATGACACATATGTTTCAACAAGTTTTGGTAAAAAAGTTTTATTTAGGATTCTCATATGACCTTTTAGAAGATCAAAGTTTCTTTCTTTTCCTTAAGTATGGTTACTTAGGGGTGTTAAAAAGAACATAAACTTGTATAACATTCTTGTCATTCTTCCTTTAAGAGCATACAAAAACTATCTTATAGTTGTCTTACCTCACCTAATTTCTCTAATCCATGACACATATGTTTTAAGAAGTTTTGGTAAAAAAGTTTTGTTTAGGATTCTCATAGGACATTTTAGGGCAGGGCAAATAATCCGAACCCGAAAACCCGAACCGAACCCGGACCGAAAAAATCGGGTCGGGTCGGGTTCGGATCTCATCAAATAACCGAACGGATCTGTTTAATAAGTATTGCGGGTTTCGGGTCGGGTCGGGTGAAACCCGAACTCCCAATCGGGTATATGGGAAACCCGATCTTCTCTTGATCTCATATGAGCGTATCTTGTTCGTTTCCTTATTCCTCGGCCAAAATTCCCATCTCCAACTCCCGAATCCCACAAATCCAGTATCCACTTCCCATCTTCTTCGTCATGCATACCCTAAACTGTTTCCTATATAATCGTTGCCCAATTTGTCAAATCCAAACCCTAAAACCGTCGAAACTCATCTTCTCTGTCGTTGGAGACTTCAAGAAATTAATCACACGTACTCATCTTTCTTATTTCTATTCAATTGTTTTCTGTAACTTTGAATCTCATGCCGCATTGGGTTGTATGGACTGAGCTGAAATCGTTTATAAAATTAATCTCCTGAGTGTAGAGCTTGGATTGTTTTTATAAACTGTGTTAGTAACTCTGAATTGCCTGAGAAGATGATTTGGAATTTTGGATCGTTTTATAGCCTGTATTAGTAACTTTGAATTATTATCATGAGTTGTTCCTGAAAATCACTTTCAACATACCACGCATCAGACTGTTAGTATGAATCACTTCGTTGGTTGCTTATATATAGCTTATATAGCCTTTGTTAGTTGTTATATATAGCTTATATATAGACTTTGTTCTTGAAAATCACTATCCACATTCCACACATCATATATATATTAGTATTCTCACGTGTATTGTGTTAGCATACATTAGGATGACTTATTAATGATATATATACATAAGGAGGGAAGAAACAATTACGAGTGTGTTAAATTGCAAAAGAGTTCGTGCTTTTGTGGTGTTTAGTTCAGATTTTCTAAGACTGTGACAACGTACTGCTTAGTTCTTGCTTTTGTTAGTTGTTATATATAGCTTATATATAGCCTCTGTTTTGTAATACCAAACTGTTCATCTTTTATTTTTTCCTGCTCTGATTCTTATCACTGAACATCCTCTTAACTGTCTGTTGATTAACTGTATGTTGATTTATTGAGTTTCTTTTCCTGTATTGTATGCTTTCATATATGTCTATTAAATTTTTGAAAAGAGTTCGTGCTTTTGTGGTGCTTAGTTCAGCTTTTATAAGACGTAGTGACAACATACTGTTGTTAGATGCCTCTTATTTTGAATTTAAATCGTAATGTATATCTATTGCAAGCTTTTATTGTTGTTTTAGAGTATTTTTTATTATTGATTTCATTGCATTCATGGGACTTTAGACTGCCTGGATTCGAAGTATAACTAATACGGCTCTTTGTTTGCTTTGTTTTTTTTTTGGCAGATGGATTCTTCATCATCTCAAAACCCACAAAACAATGAAGCTGACAAAGATGTAGAAATGGGAAACCAAGGTGAACAAGACCAACAAAAAGTCGATAGGAAAGGAAAAGGAAAGGTAGCTGATGCACCAAGTGGAGCTAGTAAGAAGCTAAACAAAGTGATGAAAGCACCTACTACAAGGTCTGATGCATGGGCGCACTACACTAGAACAAAGGAGAGTCGTGATAGGTGCATCTGCCACTACTGTCAGAAGACATTCTCATGTGCTTCAAAATCAGGAACTTCGAACCTCCAGAAGCATCTCCTAATCTGCAAGGAGTACAAAACATGGTTAGCTGGCCAAGACAAGAGTCAACCTGCTGTGAGCTCAGCAGGAAATTTGAGGAATTCCAAAGTGCCAGAGCTTACTTTCAGAGAAGCCTCTAATGAATTGTTGGTGTTAGCTGAGTTGCCTCTTTCTTTCATTGAAAGTATGGCCTGGAAACACTTTTGCAATAAGGTAAGCTAGTCTATTTTGCCAAGATTTTTTTCCGATTTTTCTTATGATCCTGAATATGTTTCTGATTTATTCTTGCTCTTTTTATTCAAGGTTAATCTTTATAATCCTCATTCAAGAAGGACTGCCACTAGAGACATAGTGGAGATGTATGTTAAAAAGAAAGAAATGCTAAAAAAGTGGCTCTACACTAGCCAGCAAAGAGTTTCTCTTACCACAGATATTTGGGTTTCCCAAATTACAGGTAAAATATAAATATTAGATAATTGGTTACATGTCTAGATCATTTGTGTTGTTCATCTTTGTCTAGGTAGCTAATTTGGTTCTGTTTTATGTCATAAATCAGACATGTTGTTATGTTTTGTTCACGCAACTTGAATATAATAAGAAGATAGAAATTTTGTTAACTTAATTTAATTGAATTTGGCCGGCTCATGTAACTTGCCTCTAGTATCGTCAAATATGGTTTTATTTTGCAGGATTGTGTAAAGTTTAACATATCACTATCCCTTGATATTATTTTTTCGTTTATCTTTAACTCACGCATAAAGTATCATGTCATTAAACATGCTATTACTCTTAACCGATCAACTTATGTAGCACCACAATTTAAAACGTATTGAACTTGAATTGAAGTCTAGACATAAACTATGTACATATAGCTATCGATTCATATTGGAGTTCAAATGTAATTTTTTTTTTTCATAACTAATTGTTTATTACGTTTGTACTTATATTTTCAGACGTGTTGTTATGTTTTGTGCACACAACTTGATTATAATATTAGTAGTTTCTTTATACTGTGTAATAGCTTACTTTTTATTGTATAATGAATTCTTTTTTTTTTTTTGACAGGTTCAAGCTATATGGTAGTCACTGCACATTTTGTTGACGCAACTTGGGAGCTAAAGAAGCTAATCATTGGCTTCAAGTATGTTACAGATCATAAAGGTCAGACCATATCAACTGTCCTTTTAGACTGTTTAGCTGAGTGGGGAATTGAGAAAGTGTTCTGCATCACAGTAGACAATGCAACTGCTAACACTTCTGCTATTAGGAGATTTCATGATGAATTCAGTTTGCTTTCTCCTGATGCGTTTGTGTTAGATGGGAATTTCATGCATTTGAGATGTGCTGCCCATATAATCAACTTGATAGCAAGGGAAGGTTTGACTGAATTAGGTGATAATGTGCTGGCCATACGCAATGCAGTTCAGTATGTTAGGTCATCTACTAACCGGTTGAAAGCATTCGATCTTAGAGTTACTGCTGGGAAGATGACTCGTGGTAGCTTGCCTCTGGATGTAAAGACTAGGTGGAATTCGACCTTTCTCATGTTGTCTAGAGCTTTACAGTTTAAGGTGGCTTTTGATAGGATGGAAGCAGAGGATAGGTTGTACAATGACTACTTTTTGGAAGTAGAAAATGGGACTAAGAGGTGTGGACCTCCTGCTACCAGTGACTGGAATGCAGTGGAGAAATTGGTGAGATTCTTGGTCATGTTTTACAACAGTACATTGGTTGTTTCTGCATCATCTAAAGTTAACTCATACAAATGCTATGGTGAGATAGTGACAATTCAGAGGACTCTCACCACATTGGCGAGTAGCTTAGATGCAAATTGGAAGTTGAAAGCAGAGGATATGCTGCATAAGTTTCTGAAGTATTGGGATGGCATCAAAAGTGTGAATAAGATGTTGATCATTGCCACTTTGTTTGATCCTAGGAAGAAGATGGGTTTTGCAAAGCTGTGTTTTGAGAAGTTGTACGGGAAGGACAGTTTAGAAGCCAAGGAAATGCTTGCATCTGTGAGTGATCTTGTGACATGCATGTTTAGGGAGTATAGCAGCCGTTTCACTAGGGCCGCAGGTGTACAATCATCGCAGTCAAATCAGGCTTCAACTTCGAGTGATCCAGCAACTCAAGAGAGTCAAGAGCAGGTGGTTGATAGAATGGAGTTGGTTTTCGAGAATTGTGGGTATGAAAGCATGGATTTTATGTACAAGGAGCTTGTTGCTGAAATAGGAGAGGATACAAGGGATGAGTTGGAGATATATTTGAAGGAACCAGTTGAGAAACCAAAGCTTTTGAATGGGATTGAGTATGATGTACTCTCTTGGTGGAAGGTACACAAAACCAAGTATCCTGTCTTAGCAGAAATGGCAAGAGATCTCTTTGCAATGCAAGTCTCATCTGTGGCATCAGAAAGTGCTTTTAGCACTAGTGGCAGGATCTTAGAACCTTATAGGAGTTGTCTAACTCACTATATGATAGAGGTTCTGATGTGTACTGAACAGTGGCTGCAGGCTGACATCAAGCTAAGTGAAAAGATCATCACAAATGAACAGATTCTTGCTGAAGTTGAAATGATGGATAAACTTGAGAAAGGTATGTGTGTTTTAGATCTTATTTTGGTTTATTTTTTGATTGTTTATTTATATATAATCTGAAATCTAATTGGTATGTTTCAATGTTTATCTTTTTCAGAATTTGAGAATATGAGCACTTAGCATTAGTAAAGGTATGTTTGTTTGTGATTTTATTGTTAAACAGATGGTTCGAATGATATTTGTTCACTCTGCTCTTTGTTTAGCTAATTAGTAAAGGTATATAACTGTAGTGATGATTATAACAGAAACTATTGTAGAATTGGAATACTTGGAGTTAGGAAATAGAGTTTTGGATTGCTTGTCTTTTGGTATCGAATATGAATTGTTTCACGTGGGCAGATAACCTTTCTTGTAGCTTAACGTATTTTTTGTTTATGTTACTAGGCCAATATTAACTCTTGTGTGATAATTGTATTTAACGTTTTGGCTGCTTAATATTGAGTCTTATAATTCTGATCCTCTTAAATATTGTCTCTTTGACACAATAGGTGCTTTGAAGATGTGGTTGGAAGATGGCTCTGTTAATCTTTAAAGGAGCTTTGGATTATGGTTTATGCAACTGTTTTTTTCTAGTTTTTGGTGTTTCTTTTGTGTTTTTTGCTTTAAAACTTTAGCAATGGTTTTTATGTATTGGTTATTCATGTTTGCTTTGAAACAATATTTTGGTTTTATGGTTATAATATGCAAGTTTTTTATGTTCGTTTTTCTAGTTTCTTTATGCTCCTTTATGTAAGTTACTAACTTGTCAACTTCATAACTTGGTTTGTAATCTTTGCAATTTACAGGTTTGAAAAATCACTATTTAGGGTTTAATCAGTTACATTGGGACCCGAAACCCGAAATAATACTGAACCCGAAATAATTTCGGGTTTAATCGGGTTTTATATAGGTTACTAAACCCGAACCGAACCCGATTAGATCCGAACCGAACCCGATCCGATTTTTAATAATATCCGAATGGGGCTATAATTTAGGAATTTGAAAACCCGAACCCGAAACGAACCCGACCCGAACCCGATTGGGACCCCGAACGCCCAGGCCTAGGACATTTTAGAAGATCAAAGTTTCTTTCTTGTCTGTTAGTAGGGTTACTTATGGGTGTTTAAAGTGAACATAAACTTGTATAACATGCTTCTCATTCTATCTTTAAGAGCATGCACAAACTAACTTATAGTTGTCTTACCTCACCTAATTTCTCTAATCCATGACACATATGTTTCAAGAAGTTTTGGTAAAAATGTTTTGTTTAGGATTCTCATAGGACATTTTAGAAGATCAAAGTTTCTTTCTTTTCTGTTAGTAGTGTTACTTAGGGGTGTTTAAAGGAACATAAACTTGTATAACATGCTTCTAATTTTACCTTTAGGAGCGTACAAAAACTAACTTATAGTTTTATTACCTCACCTAGTTTCTCCAATCCCTGACACATATGTTTCAAGAAGTTTTTGTTAAAAAGTTTTGTTCAGTATTCTCATAGGACCTTTTAGAAGATCTAAGTTTCTCTCCTGTCTGTTAGTAGGGTTACTTAGGGGTGTTTAAAATGAACATAAACTTGTATAACATGCATCTCATTCTACCTTTAAGAGCGTGCAAAAACTAACTTATAGTTGTCTTACCTCAAATAGTTTCTCCAATCCATGATACATATGTTTCAAGAAGTTTTTGTTAAAACGTTTTGTTTAGTATTCTCATAGGACCTTTTAGAAGATCAAAGTTTTGTTCTTTTCTTTTCTATAACATGCTTCTCATATGTTTCAAGAAGTTTTGGTAACACAAGTTTTGTTTCGGATTCTCATAGGACATTTTGGAATATCAAAGTTTCTTTCTTGTCTGTTAGTAGGGTTACTTAGGGGTGTTTAAAGTGAACATAAACTTGTATAACATGCTTCTCATTCTACCTTTAAGAGCATGCAAAAACTAACTTATAGTTGTCTTACCTCACCTAATTTCTCCAATCCATGACACATATGTTTCAACAAGTTTTGGTAAAAAAGTTTTATTTAGGATTCTCATATGACCTTTTAGAAGATCAAAGTTTCTTTCTTTTCCTTAAGTATGGTTACTTAGGGGTGTTAAAAAGAACATAAACTTGTATAACATTCTTGTCATTCTTCCTTTAGGAGCATACAAAAACTATCTTATAGTTGTCTTACCTCACCTAATTTCTCTAATCCATGACACATATGTTTTAAGAAGTTTTGGTAAAAAAGTTTTGTTTAGGATTCTCATAGGACATTTTAGAAGATCAAAGTTTCTTTCTTGTCTGTTAGTAGGGTTACTTATGGGTGTTTAAAGTGAACATAAACTTGTATAACATGCTTCTCATTCTATCTTTAAGAGCATGCAAAAACTAACTTATAGTTGTCTTACCTCACCTAATTTCTCTAATCCATGACACATATGTTTCAAGAAGTTTTGGTAAAAATGTTTTGTTTAGGATTCTCATAGGACATTTTAGAAGATCAAAGTTTCTTTCTTGTCTGTTAGTAATGTTACTTAGGGGTGTTTAAAGGAACATAAACTTGTATAACATGCTTCTAATTTTACCTTTAGGAGCGTACAAAAACTAACTTATAGTTTTATTACCTCACCTAGTTTCTCCAATCCCTGACACATATGTTTCAAGAAGTTTTTGTTAAAAAGTTTTGTTCAGTATTCTCATAGGACCTTTTAGAAGATCTAAGTTTCTCTCCTGTCTGTTAGTAGGGTTACTTAGGGGTGTTTAAAATGAACATAAACTTGTATAACATGCATCTCATTCTACCTTTAAGAGCGTGCAAAAACTAACTTATAGTTGTCTTACCTCAAATAGTTTCTCCAATCCATGATACATATGTTTCAAGAAGTTTTTGTTAAAACGTTTTGTTTAGTATTCTCATAGGACCTTTTAGAAGATCAAAGTTTTGTTCTTTTCTTTTCTATAACATGCTTCTCATATGTTTCAAGAAGTTTTGGTAACACAAGTTTTGTTTCGGATTCTCATAGGACATTTTGGAATATCAAAGTTTCTTTCTTGTCTGTTAGTAGGGTTACTTAGGGGTGTTTAAAGTGAACATAAACTTGTATAACATGCTTCTCATTCTACCTTTAAGAGCATGCAAATACTAACTTATAGTTGTCTTACCTCACCTAATTTCTCCAATCCATGACACATATGCTTCAAGAAGTTTTGGTAAAAAAAATTTGTTTAGGATTCTTATAGGACATTTTAGAAGATCAAAGTTTCTTTCTTGTCTGTTAGTAGGGTTACTTAGGGGTGTTTAAAGTGAACATAAACTTGTATAACATGCTTCTCATTCTACCTTTAAGAGCATGCAAAAACTAACTTATAGTTGTCTTACCTCACCTAATTTCTCCAATCCATGACACATATGTTTCAACAAGTTTTGGTAAAAAAGTTTTATTTAGGATTCTCATATGACCTTTTAGAAGATCAAAGTTTCTTTCTTTTCCTTAAGTATGGTTACTTAGGGGTGTTAAAAAGAACATAAACTTGTATAACATTCTTGTCATTCTTCCTTTAAGAGCATACAAAAACTATCTTATAGTTGTCTTACCTCACCTAATTTCTCTAATCCATGACACATATGTTTTAAGAAGTTTTGGTAAAAAAGTTTTGTTTAGGATTCTCATAGGACATTTTAGAAGATCAAAGTTTCTTTCTTGTCTGTTAGTAGGGTTACTTATGGGTGTTTAAAGTGAACATAAACTTGTATAACATGCTTCTCATTCTATCTTTAAGAGCATGCAAAAACTAACTTATAGTTGTCTTACCTCACCTAATTTCTCTAATCCATGACACATATGTTTCAAGAAGTTTTGGTAAAAATGTTTTGTTTAGGATTCTCATAGGACATTTTAGAAGATCAAAGTTTCTTTCTTGTCTGTTAGTAATGTTACTTAGGGGTGTTTAAAGGAACATAAACTTGTATAACATGCTTCTAATTTTACCTTTAGGAGCGTACAAAAACTAACTTATAGTTTTATTACCTCACCTAGTTTCTCCAATCCCTGACACATATGTTTCAAGAAGTTTTTGTTAAAAAGTTTTGTTCAGTATTCTCATAGGACCTTTTAGAAGATCTAAGTTTCTCTCATGTCTGTTAGTAGGGTTACTTAGGGGTGTTTAAAATGAACATAAACTTGTATAACATGCATCTCATTCTACCTTTAAGAGCGTGCAAAAACTAACTTATAGTTGTCTTACCTCAAATAGTTTCTCCAATCCATGATACATATGTTTCAAGAAGTTTTTGTTAAAACGTTTTGTTTAGTATTCTCATAGGACCTTTTAGAAGATCAAAGTTTTGTTCTTTTCTTTTCTATAACATGCTTCTCATATGTTTCAAGAAGTTTTGGTAACACAAGTTTTGTTTCGGATTCTCATAGGACATTTTGGAATATCAAAGTTTCTTTCTTGTCTGTTAGTAGGGTTACTTAGGGGTGTTTAAAGTGAACATAAACTTGTATAACATGCTTCTCATTCTACCTTTAAGAGCATGCAAAAACTAACTTATAGTTGTCTTACCTCACCTAATTTCTCCAATCCATGACACATATGTTTCAACAAGTTTTGGTAAAAAAGTTTTATTTAGGATTCTCATATGACCTTTTAGAAGATCAAAGTTTCTTTCTTTTCCTTAAGTATGGTTACTTAGGGGTGTTAAAAAGAACATAAACTTGTATAACATTCTTGTCATTCTTCCTTTAGGAGCATACAAAAACTATCTTATAGTTGTCTTACCTCACCTAATTTCTCTAATCCATGACACATATGTTTTAAGAAGTTTTGGTAAAAAAGTTTTGTTTAGGATTCTCATAGGACATTTTAGAAGATCAAAGTTTCTTTCTTGTCTGTTAGTAGGGTTACTTATGGGTGTTTAAAGTGAACATAAACTTGTATAACATGCTTCTCATTCTATCTTTAAGAGCATGCAAAAACTAACTTATAGTTGTCTTACCTCACCTAATTTCTCTAATCCATGACACATATGTTTCAAGAAGTTTTGGTAAAAATGTTTTGTTTAGGATTCTCATAGGACATTTTAGAAGATCAAAGTTTCTTTCTTGTCTGTTAGTAATGTTACTTAGGGGTGTTTAAAGGAACATAAACTTGTATAACATGCTTCTAATTTTACCTTTAGGAGCGTACAAAAACTAACTTATAGTTTTATTACCTCACCTAGTTTCTCCAATCCCTGACACATATGTTTCAAGAAGTTTTTGTTAAAAAGTTTTGTTCAGTATTCTCATAGGACCTTTTAGAAGATCTAAGTTTCTCTCTTGTCTGTTAGTAGGGTTACTTAGGGGTGTTTAAAGTGAACATAAACTTGTATAACATGCTTCTCATTCTACCTTTAAGAGCTTGCAAAAACTAACTTATAGTTGTCTTACCTCAAATAGTTTCTCCAATCCATGATACATATGTTTCAAGAAGTTTTTGTTAAAACGTTTTGTTTAGTATTCTCATAGGACCTTTTAGAAGATCAAAGTTTTGTTCTTTTCTTTTCTATAACATGCTTCTCATATGTTTCAAGAAGTTTTGGTAACACAAGTTTTGTTTCGGATTCTCATAGGACATTTTGGAATATCAAAGTTTCTTTCTTGTCTGTTAGTAGGGTTACTTAGGGGTGTTTAAAGTGAACATAAACTTGTATAACATGCTTCTCATTCTACCTTTAAGAGCATGCAAAAACTAACTTATAGTTGTCTTACCTCACCTAATTTCTCCAATCCATGACACATATGTTTCAACAAGTTTTGGTAAAAAAGTTTTATTTAGGATTCTCATATGACCTTTTAGAAGATCAAAGTTTCTTTCTTTTCCTTAAGTATGGTTACTTAGGGGTGTTAAAAAGAACATAAACTTGTATAACATTCTTGTCATTCTTCCTTTAGGAGCATACAAAAACTATCTTATAGTTGTCTTACCTCACCTAATTTCTCTAATCCATGACACATATGTTTTAAGAAGTTTTGGTAAAAAAGTTTTGTTTAGGATTCTCATAGGACATTTTAGAAGATCAAAGTTTCTTTCTTGTCTGTTAGTAGGGTTACTTATGGGTGTTTAAAGTGAACATAAACTTGTATAACATGCTTCTCATTCTATCTTTAAGAGCATGCAAAAACTAACTTATAGTTGTCTTACCTCACCTAATTTCTCTAATCCATGACACATATGTTTCAAGAAGTTTTGGTAAAAATGTTTTGTTTAGGATTCTCATAGGACATTTTAGAAGATCAAAGTTTCTTTCTTGTCTGTTAGTAATGTTACTTAGGGGTGTTTAAAGGAACATAAACTTGTATAACATGCTTCTAATTTTACCTTTAGGAGCGTACAAAAACTAACTTATAGTTTTATTACCTCACCTAGTTTCTCCAATCCCTGACACATATGTTTCAAGAAGTTTTTGTTAAAAAGTTTTGTTCAGTATTCTCATAGGACCTTTTAGAAGATCTAAGTTTCTCTCTTGTCTGTTAGTAGGGTTACTTAGGGGTGTTTAAAGTGAACATAAACTTGTATAACATGCTTCTCATTCTACCTTTAAGAGCTTGCAAAAACTAACTTATAGTTGTCTTACCTCAAATAGTTTCTCCAATCCATGATACATATGTTTCAAGAAGTTTTTGTTAAAACGTTTTGTTTAGTATTCTCATAGGACCTTTTAGAAGATCAAAGTTTTGTTCTTTTCTTTTCTATAACATGCTTCTCATATGTTTCAAGAAGTTTTGGTAACACAAGTTTTGTTTCGGATTCTCATAGGACATTTTGGAATATCAAAGTTTCTTTCTTGTCTGTTAGTAGGGTTACTTAGGGGTGTTTAAAGTGAACATAAACTTGTATAACATGCTTCTCATTCTACCTTTAAGAGCATGCAAAAACTAACTTATAGTTGTCTTACCTCACCTAATTTCTCCAATCCATGACACATATGTTTCAACAAGTTTTGGTAAAAAAGTTTTATTTAGGATTCTCATAGGACCTTTTAGAAGATCAAAGTTTCTTTCTTTTCCTTAAGTATGGTTACTTAGGGGTGTTAAAAAGAACATAAACTTGTATAACATTCTTGTCATTCTTCCTTTAGGAGCATACAAAAACTATCTTATAGTTGTCTTACCTCACCTAATTTCTCTAATCCATGACACATATGTTTTAAGAAGTTTTGGTAAAAAAGTTTTGTTTAGGATTCTCATAGGACATTTTAGAAGATCAAAGTTTCTTTCTTGTCTGTTAGTAGGGTTACTTATGGGTGTTTAAAGTGAACATAAACTTGTATAACATGCTTCTCATTCTATCTTTAAGAGCATGCAAAAACTAACTTATAGTTGTCTTACCTCACCTAATTTCTCTAATCCATGACACATATGTTTCAAGAAGTTTTGGTAAAAATGTTTTGTTTAGGATTCTCATAGGACATTTTAGAAGATCAAAGTTTCTTTCTTGTCTGTTAGTAATGTTACTTAGGGGTGTTTAAAGGAACATAAACTTGTATAACATGCTTCTAATTTTACCTTTAGGAGCGTACAAAAACTAACTTATAGTTTTATTACCTCACCTAGTTTCTCCAATCCCTGACACATATGTTTCAAGAAGTTTTTGTTAAAAAGTTTTGTTCAGTATTCTCATAGGACCTTTTAGAAGATCTAAGTTTCTCTCTTGTCTGTTAGTAGGGTTACTTAGGGGTGTTTAAAGTGAACATAAACTTGTATAACATGCTTCTCATTCTACCTTTAAGAGCTTGCAAATACTAACTTATAGTTGTCTTACCTCACCTAATTTCTCCAATCCATGACACATATGTTTCAAGAAGTTTTGGTAAAAAAATTTTGTTTAGGATTCTCATAGGACATTTTAGAAGATCAAAGTTTCTTTCTTGTCTGTTAGTAGGGTTACTTAGGGGTGTTTAAAGTGAACATAAACTTGTATAACATGCTTCTCATTCTACCTTTAAGAGCATGCAAAAACTAACTTATAGTTGTCTTACCTCACCTAATTTCTCCAATCCATGACACATATGTTTCAACAAGTTTTGGTAAAAAAGTTTTATTTAGGATTCTCATATGACCTTTTAGAAGATCAAAGTTTCTTTCTTTTCCTTAAGTATGGTTACTTAGGGGTGTTAAAAAGAACATAAACTTGTATAACATTCTTGTCATTCTTCCTTTAGGAGCATACAAAAACTATCTTATAGTTGTCTTACCTCACCTAATTTCTCTAATCCATGACACATATGTTTTAAGAAGTTTTGGTAAAAAAGTTTTGTTTAGGATTCTCATAGGACATTTTAGAAGATCAAAGTTTCTTTCTTGTCTGTTAGTAGGGTTACTTATGGGTGTTTAAAGTGAACATAAACTTGTATAACATGCTTCTCATTCTACCTTTAAGAGCATGCAAAAACTAACTTATAGTTGTCTTACCTCACCTAATTTCTCTAATCCATGACACATATGTTTCAAGAAGTTTTGGTAAAAATGTTTTGTTTAGGATTCTCATAGGACATTTTAGAAGATCAAAGTTTCTTTCTTGTCTGTTAGTAGTGTTACTTAGGGGTGTTTAAAGGAACATAAACTTGTATAACATGCTTCTAATTTTACCTTTAGGAGCGTACAAAAACTAACTTATAGTTTTATTACCTCACCTAGTTTCTCCAATCCCTGACACATATGTTTCAAGAAGTTTTTGTTAAAAAGTTTTGTTCAGTATTCTCATAGGACCTTTTAGAAGATCTAAGTTTCTCTCCTGTCTGTTAGTAGGGTTACTTAGGGGTGTTTAAAATGAACATAAACTTGTATAACATGCATCTCATTCTACCTTTAAGAGCGTGCAAAAACTAACTTATAGTTGTCTTACCTCAAATAGTTTCTCCAATCCATGATACATATGTTTCAAGAAGTTTTTGTTAAAACGTTTTGTTTAGTATTCTCATAGGACCTTTTAGAAGATCAAAGTTTTGTTCTTTTCTTTTCTATAACATGCTTCTCATATGTTTCAAGAAGTTTTGGTAACACAAGTTTTGTTTCGGATTCTCATAGGACATTTTAGGAATATCAAAGTTTCTTTCTTGTCTGTTAGTAGGGTTACTTAGGGGTGTTTAAAGTGAACATAAACTTGTATAACATGCTTCTCATTCTACCTTTAAGAGCATGCAAATACTAACTTATAGTTGTCTTACCTCACCTAATTTCTCCAATCCATGACACATATGTTTCAAGAAGTTTTGGTAAAAAAAATTTTGTTTAGGATTCTTATAGGACATTTTAGAAGATCAAAGTTTCTTTCTTGTCTGTTAGTAGGGTTACTTAGGGGTGTTTAAAGTGAACATAAACTTGTATAACATGCTTCTCATTCTACCTTTAAGAGCATGCAAAAACTAACTTATAGTTGTCTTACCTCACCTAATTTCTCCAATCCATGACACATATGTTTCAACAAGTTTTGGTAAAAAAGTTTTATTTAGGATTCTCATATGACCTTTTAGAAGATCAAAGTTTCTTTCTTTTCCTTAAGTATGGTTACTTAGGGGTGTTAAAAAGAACATAAACTTGTATAACATTCTTGTCATTCTTCCTTTAGGAGCATACAAAAACTATCTTATAGTTGTCTTACCTCACCTAATTTCTCTAATCCATGACACATATGTTTTAAGAAGTTTTGGTAAAAAAGTTTTGTTTAGGATTCTCATAGGACATTTTAGAAGATCAAAGTTTCTTTCTTGTCTGTTAGTAGGGTTACTTATGGGTGTTTAAAGTGAACATAAACTTGTATAACATGCTTCTCATTCTATCTTTAAGAGCATGCAAAAACTAACTTATAGTTGTCTTACCTCACCTAATTTCTCTAATCCATGACACATATGTTTCAAGAAGTTTTGGTAAAAATGTTTTGTTTAGGATTCTCATAGGACATTTTAGAAGATCAAAGTTTCTTTCTTGTCTGTTAGTAATGTTACTTAGGGGTGTTTAAAGGAACATAAACTTGTATAACATGCTTCTAATTTTACCTTTAGGAGCGTACAAAAACTAACTTATAGTTTTATTACCTCACCTAGTTTCTCCAAT
The DNA here is from genome assembly GCA_030180135.1 of Orychophragmus violaceus. Classification (NCBI taxonomy): domain Eukaryota; kingdom Viridiplantae; phylum Streptophyta; class Magnoliopsida; order Brassicales; family Brassicaceae; genus Orychophragmus; species Orychophragmus violaceus. The sequence continues at coordinate 59,715,577 of CM058240.1, read as the reverse complement.
CCCTGACACATATGTTTCAAGAAGTTTTTGTTAAAAAGTTTTGTTCAGTATTCTCATAGGACCTTTTAGAAGATCTAAGTTTCTCTCCTGTCTGTTAGTAGGGTTACTTAGGGGTGTTTAAAATGAACATAAACTTGTATAACATGCATCTCATTCTACCTTTAAGAGCGTGCAAAAACTAACTTATAGTTGTCTTACCTCAAATAGTTTCTCCAATCCATGATACATATGTTTCAAGAAGTTTTTGTTAAAACGTTTTGTTTAGTATTCTCATAGGACCTTTTAGAAGATCAAAGTTTTGTTCTTTTCTTTTCTATAACATGCTTCTCATATGTTTCAAGAAGTTTTGGTAACACAAGTTTTGTTTCGGATTCTCATAGGACATTTTGGAATATCAAAGTTTCTTTCTTGTCTGTTAGTAGGGTTACTTAGGGGTGTTTAAAGTGAACATAAACTTGTATAACATGCTTCTCATTCTACCTTTAAGAGCATGCAAAAACTAACTTATAGTTGTCTTACCTCACCTAATTTCTCCAATCCATGACACATATGTTTCAACAAGTTTTGGTAAAAAAGTTTTATTTAGGATTCTCATATGACCTTTTAGAAGATCAAAGTTTCTTTCTTTTCCTTAAGTATGGTTACTTAGGGGTGTTAAAAAGAACATAAACTTGTATAACATTCTTGTCATTCTTCCTTTAGGAGCATACAAAAACTATCTTATAGTTGTCTTACCTCACCTAATTTCTCTAATCCATGACACATATGTTTTAAGAAGTTTTGGTAAAAAAGTTTTGTTTAGGATTCTCATAGGACATTTTAGAAGATCAAAGTTTCTTTCTTGTCTGTTAGTAGGGTTACTTATGGGTGTTTAAAGTGAACATAAACTTGTATAACATGCTTCTCATTCTATCTTTAAGAGCATGCAAAAACTAACTTATAGTTGTCTTACCTCACCTAATTTCTCTAATCCATGACACATATGTTTCAAGAAGTTTTGGTAAAAATGTTTTGTTTAGGATTCTCATAGGACATTTTAGAAGATCAAAGTTTCTTTCTTGTCTGTTAGTAATGTTACTTAGGGGTGTTTAAAGGAACATAAACTTGTATAACATGCTTCTAATTTTACCTTTAGGAGCGTACAAAAACTAACTTATAGTTTTATTACCTCACCTAGTTTCTCCAATCCCTGACACATATGTTTCAAGAAGTTTTTGTTAAAAAGTTTTGTTCAGTATTCTCATAGGACCTTTTAGAAGATCTAAGTTTCTCTCCTGTCTGTTAGTAGGGTTACTTAGGGGTGTTTAAAATGAACATAAACTTGTATAACATGCATCTCATTCTACCTTTAAGAGCGTGCAAAAACTAACTTATAGTTGTCTTACCTCAAATAGTTTCTCCAATCCATGATACATATGTTTCAAGAAGTTTTTGTTAAAACGTTTTGTTTAGTATTCTCATAGGACCTTTTAGAAGATCAAAGTTTTGTTCTTTTCTTTTCTATAACATGCTTCTCATATGTTTCAAGAAGTTTTGGTAACACAAGTTTTGTTTCGGATTCTCATAGGACATTTTAAAATATCAAAGTTTCTTTCTTGTCTGTTAATAGGGTTACTTAGGGGTGTTTAAAGTGAACATAAACTTGTATAACATGCTTCTCATTCTACCTTTAAGAGCATGCAAAAACTAACTTATAGTTGTCTTACCTCACCTAATTTCTCTAATCCATGACACATATGTTTCAAGAAGTATTGGTAAAAATGTTTTGTTTAGGATTCTCATAGGACATTTTAGAAGATCAAAGTTTCTTTCTTGTCTGTTAGTAGGGTTACTTAGGGGTGTTTAAAGTGAACATAAACTTGTATAACATGCTTCTCATTCTACCTTTAAGAGCATGCAAAAACTAACTTATAGTTGTCTTACCTCACCTAATTTCTCTAATCCATGACACATATGTTTCAAGAAGTTTTGGTAAAAATGTTTTGTTTAGGATTCTCATAGGACATTTTAGAAGATCAAAGTTTCTTTCTTGTCTGTTAGTAGGGTTACTTGGGGGTGTTTAAAGTGAGCATAAACTTGTATAACATGCTTCTCATTCTACCTTTAAGAGCATGCAAAAACTAACTTATAGTTGTCTTACCTCACCTAATTTCTCCAATCCATGACACATATGTTTCAACAAGTTTTGGTAAAAAAGTTTTATTTAGGATTCTCATATGACCTTTTAGAAGATCAAAGTTTCTTTCTTTTCCTTAAGTATGGTTACTTAGGGGTGTTAAAAAGAACATAAACTTGTATAACATTCTTGTCATTCTTCCTTTAGGAGCATACAAAAACTATCTTATAGTTGTCTTACCTCACCTAATTTCTCTAATCCATGACACATATGTTTTAAGAAGTTTTGGTAAAAAAGTTTTGTTTAGGATTCTCATAGGACATTTTAGAAGATCAAAGTTTCTTTCTTGTCTGTTAGTAGGGTTACTTATGGGTGTTTAAAGTGAACATAAACTTGTATAACATGCTTCTCATTCTATCTTTAAGAGCATGCAAAAACTAACTTATAGTTGTCTTACCTCACCTAATTTCTCTAATCCATGACACATATGTTTCAAGAAGTTTTGGTAAAAATGTTTTGTTTAGGATTCTCATAGGACATTTTAGAAGATCAAAGTTTCTTTCTTGTCTGTTAGTAATGTTACTTAGGGGTGTTTAAAGGAACATAAACTTGTATAACATGCTTCTAATTTTACCTTTAGGAGCGTACAAAAACTAACTTATAGTTTTATTACCTCACCTAGTTTCTCCAATCCCTGACACATATGTTTCAAGAAGTTTTTGTTAAAAAGTTTTGTTCAGTATTCTCATAGGACCTTTTAGAAGATCTAAGTTTCTCTCCTGTCTGTTAGTAGGGTTACTTAGGGGTGTTTAAAATGAACATAAACTTGTATAACATGCATCTCATTCTACCTTTAAGAGCGTGCAAAAACTAACTTATAGTTGTCTTACCTCAAATAGTTTCTCCAATCCATGATACATATGTTTCAAGAAGTTTTTGTTAAAACGTTTTGTTTAGTATTCTCATAGGACCTTTTAGAAGATCAAAGTTTTGTTCTTTTCTTTTCTATAACATGCTTCTCATATGTTTCAAGAAGTTTTGGTAACACAAGTTTTGTTTCGGATTCTCATAGGACATTTTAAAATATCAAAGTTTCTTTCTTGTCTGTTAATAGGGTTACTTAGGGGTGTTTAAAGTGAACATAAACTTGTATAACATGCTTCTCATTCTACCTTTAAGAGCATGCAAAAACTAACTTATAGTTGTCTTACCTCACCTAATTTCTCTAATCCATGACACATATGTTTCAAGAAGTATTGGTAAAAATGTTTTGTTTAGGATTCTCATAGGACATTTTAGAAGATCAAAGTTTCTTTCTTGTCTGTTAGTAGGGTTACTTAGGGGTGTTTAAAGTGAACATAGACTTGTATAACATGCTTCTCATTCTACCTTTAAGAGCATGCAAAAACTAACTTATAGTTGTCTTACCTCACCTAATTTCTCTAATCCATGACACATATGTTTCAAGAAGTTTTGGTAAAAATGTTTTGTTTAGGATTCTCATAGGACATTTTAGAAGATCAAAGTTTCTTTCTTGTCTGTTAGTAGGGTTACTTGGGGGTGTTTAAAGTGAGCATAAACTTGTATAACATGCTTCTCATTCTACCTTTAAGAGCATGCAAAAACTAACTTATAGTTGTCTTACCTCAAATAGTTTCTCCAATCCATGATACATATGTTTCAAGAAGTTTTTGTTAAAACGTTTTGTTTAGTATTCTCATAGGACCTTTTAGAAGATCAAAGTTTTGTTCTTTTCTTTTCTATAACATGCTTCTCATATGTTTCAAGAAGTTTTGGTAACACAAGTTTTGTTTCGGATTCTCATAGGACATTTTGGAATATCAAAGTTTCTTTCTTGTCTGTTAGTAGGGTTACTTAGGGGTGTTTAAAGTGAACATAAACTTGTATAACATGCTTCTCATTCTACCTTTAAGAGCATGCAAAAACTAACTTATAGTTGTCTTACCTCACCTAATTTCTCCAATCCATGACACATATGTTTCAACAAGTTTTGGTAAAAAAGTTTTATTTAGGATTCTCATATGACCTTTTAGAAGATCAAAGTTTCTTTCTTTTCCTTAAGTATGGTTACTTAGGGGTGTTAAAAAGAACATAAACTTGTATAACATTCTTGTCATTCTTCCTTTAGGAGCATACAAAAACTATCTTATAGTTGTCTTACCTCACCTAATTTCTCTAATCCATGACACATATGTTTTAAGAAGTTTTGGTAAAAAAGTTTTGTTTAGGATTCTCATAGGACATTTTAGAAGATCAAAGTTTCTTTCTTGTCTGTTAGTAGGGTTACTTATGGGTGTTTAAAGTGAACATAAACTTGTATAACATGCTTCTCATTCTACCTTTAAGAGCATGCAAAAACTAACTTATAGTTGTCTTACCTCACCTAATTTCTCTAATCCATGACACATATGTTTCAAGAAGTTTTGGTAAAAATGTTTTGTTTAGGATTCTCATAGGACATTTTAGAAGATCAAAGTTTCTTTCTTGTCTGTTAGTAGTGTTACTTAGGGGTGTTTAAAGGAACATAAACTTGTATAACATGCTTCTAATTTTACCTTTAGGAGCGTACAAAAACTAACTTATAGTTTTATTACCTCACCTAGTTTCTCCAATCCCTGACACATATGTTTCAAGAAGTTTTTGTTAAAAAGTTTTGTTCAGTATTCTCATAGGACCTTTTAGAAGATCTAAGTTTCTCTCCTGTCTGTTAGTAGGGTTACTTAGGGGTGTTTAAAATGAACATAAACTTGTATAACATGCATCTCATTCTACCTTTAAGAGCGTGCAAAAACTAACTTATAGTTGTCTTACCTCAAATAGTTTCTCCAATCCATGATACATATGTTTCAAGAAGTTTTTGTTAAAACGTTTTGTTTAGTATTCTCATAGGACCTTTTAGAAGATCAAAGTTTTGTTCTTTTCTTTTCTATAACATGCTTCTCATATGTTTCAAGAAGTTTTGGTAACACAAGTTTTGTTTCGGATTCTCATAGGACATTTTGGAATATCAAAGTTTCTTTCTTGTCTGTTAGTAGGGTTACTTAGGGGTGTTTAAAGTGAACATAAACTTGTATAACATGCTTCTCATTCTACCTTTAAGAGCATGCAAAAACTAACTTATAGTTGTCTTACCTCACCTAATTTCTCTAATCCATGACACATATGTTTCAAGAAGTATTGGTAAAAATGTTTTGTTTAGGATTCTCATAGGACATTTTAGAAGATCAAAGTTTCTTTCTTGTCTGTTAGTAGGGTTACTTAGGGGTGTTTAAAGTGAACATAAACTTGTATAACATGCTTCTCATTCTACCTTTAAGAGCATGCAAAAACTAACTTATAGTTGTCTTACCTCACCTAATTTCTCTAATCCATGACACATATGTTTCAAGAAGTTTTGGTAAAAATGTTTTGTTTAGGATTCTCATAGGACATTTTAGAAGATCAAAGTTTCTTTCTTGTCTGTTAGTAGGGTTACTTAGGGGTGTTTAAAGTGAACATAAACTTGTATAACATGCTTCTCATTCTACCTTTAAGAGCATGCAAAAACTAACTTATAGTTGTCTTACCTCACCTAATTTCTCCAATCCATGACACATATGTTTCAACAAGTTTTGGTAAAAAAGTTTTATTTAGGATTCTCATAGGACTTTTAGAAGATCAAAGTTTCTTTCTTTTCCTTAAGTATGGTTACTTAGGGGTGTTAAAAAGAACATAAACTTGTATAACATTCTTGTTATTCTTCCTTTAGGAGCATACAAAAACTATCTTATAGTTGTCTTACCTCACCTAATTTCTCTAATCCATGACACATATGTTTTAAGAAGTTTTGGTAAAAAAGTTTTGTTTAGGATTCTCATAGGACATTTTAGAAGATCAAAGTTTCTTTCTTGTCTGTTAGTAGGGTTACTTAAGGGTGTTTAAAGTGAACATAAACTTGTATAACATGCTTCTCATTCTACCTTTAAGAGCATGCAAAAACTAACTTATAGTTGTCTTACCTCACCTAATTTCTCCAATCCATGACACATATGTTTCAACAAGTTTTGGTAAAAAAGTTTTATTTAGGATTCTCATATGACCTTTTAGAAGATCAAAGTTTCTTTCTTTTCCTTAAGTATGGTTACTTAGGGGTGTTAAAAAGAACATAAACTTGTATAACATTCTTGTCATTCTTCCTTTAGGAGCATACAAAAACTATCTTATAGTTGTCTTACCTCACCTAATTTCTCTAATCCATGACACATATGTTTTAAGAAGTTTTGGTAAAAAAGTTTTGTTTAGGATTCTCATAGGACATTTTAGAAGATCAAAGTTTCTTTCTTGTCTGTTAGTAGGGTTACTTATGGGTGTTTAAAGTGAACATAAACTTGTATAACATGCTTCTCATTCTACCTTTAAGAGCATGCAAAAACTAACTTATAGTTGTCTTACCTCACCTAATTTCTCTAATCCATGACACATATGTTTCAAGAAGTTTTGGTAAAAATGTTTTGTTTAGGATTCTCATAGGACATTTTAGAAGATCAAAGTTTCTTTCTTGTCTGTTAGTAGGGTTACTTAGGGGTGTTTAAAGTGAACATAAACTTGTATAACATGCTTCTCATTCTACCTTTAAGAGCATGCAAAAACTAACTTATAGTTGTCTTACCTCACCTAATTTCTCTAATCCATGACACATATGTTTCAAGAAGTTTTGGTAAAAATGTTTTGTTTAGGATTCTCATAGGACATTTTAGAAGATCAAAGTTTCTTTCTTGTCTGTTAGTAGGGTTACTTAGGGGTGTTTAAAGTGAACATAAACTTGTATAACATGCTTCTCATTCTACCTTTAAGAGCATGCAAAAACTAACTTATAGTTGTCTTACCTCAAATAGTTTCTCCAATCCATGATACATATGTTTCAAGAAGTTTTTGTTAAAACGTTTTGTTTAGTATTCTCATAGGACCTTTTAGAAGATCAAAGTTTTGTTCTTTTCTTTTCTATAACATGCTTCTCATATGTTTCAAGAAGTTTTGGTAACACAAGTTTTGTTTCGGATTCTCATAGGACATTTTGGAATATCAAAGTTTCTTTCTTGTCTGTTAGTAGGGTTACTTAGGGGTGTTTAAAGTGAACATAAACTTGTATAACATGCTTATCATTCTACCTTTAAGAGCATGCAAAAACTAACTTATAGTTGTCTTACCTCACCTAATTTCTCCAATCCATGACACATATGTTTCAACAAGTTTTGGTAAAAAAGTTTTATTTAGGATTCTCATAGGACCTTTTAGAAGATCAAAGTTTCTTTCTTTTCCTTAAGTATGGTTACTTAGGGGTGTTAAAAAGAACATAAACTTGTATAACATTCTTGTTATTCTTCCTTTAGGAGCATACAAAAACTATCTTATAGTTGTCTTACCTCACCTAATTTCTCTAATCCATGACACATATGTTTTAAGAAGTTTTGGTAAAAAAGTTTTGTTTAGGATTCTCATAGGACATTTTAGAAGATCAAAGTTTCTTTCTTGTCTATTAGTAGGGTTACTTAAGGGTGTTTAAAGTGAACATAAACTTGTATAACATACTTCTCATCTACCTTTAAGAGCATGCAAAAACTAACTTATAGTTGTCTTACCTCACCTAATTTCTCTAATCCATGACACATATGTTTCAAGAAGTTTTGGTAAAAATGTTTTGTTTAGGATTCTCATAGGACATTTTAGAAGATCAAAGTTTCTTTCTTGTCTGTTAGTAGTGTTACTTAGGGGTGTTTAAAGGAACATAAACTTGTATAACATGCTTCTAATTTTACCTTTAGGAGCGTACAAAAACTAACTTATAGTTTTATTACCTCACCTAGTTTCTCCAATCCCTGACACATATGTTTCAAGAAGTTTTTGTTAAAAAGTTTTGTTCAGTATTCTCATAGGACCTTTTAGAAGATCTAAGTTTCTCTCCTGTCTGTTAGTAGGGTTACTTAGGGGTGTTTAAAATGAACATAAACTTGTATAACATGCATCTCATTCTACCTTTAAGAGCGTGCAAAAACTAACTTATAGTTGTCTTACCTCAAATAGTTTCTCCAATCCATGATACATATGTTTCAAGAAGTTTTTGTTAAAACGTTTTGTTTAGTATTCTCATAGGACCTTTTAGAAGATCAAAGTTTTGTTCTTTTCTTTTCTATAACATGCTTCTCATATATTTCAAGAAGTTTTGGTAACACAAGTTTTGTTTCGGATTCTCATAGGACATTTTGGAATATCAAAGTTTCTTTCTTGTATGTTAGTAGGGTTACTTAGGGGTGTTTAAAGTGAACATAAACTTGTATAACATGCTTCTCATTCTACCTTTAAGAGCATGCAAAAACTAACTTATAGTTGTCTTACCTCACCTAATTTCTCTAATCCATGACACATATGTTTCAAGAAGTATTGGTAAAAATGTTTTGTTTAGGATTCTCATAGGACATTTTAGAAGATCAAAGTTTCTTTCTTGTCTGTTAGTAGGGTTACTTAGGGGTGTTTAAAGTGAACATAAACTTGTATAACATGCTTCTCATTCTACCTTTAAGAGCATGCAAAAACTAACTTATAGTTGTCTTACCTCACCTAATTTCTCTAATCCATGACACATATGTTTCAAGAAGTTTTGGTAAAAATGTTTTGTTTAGGATTCTCATAGGACATTTTAGAAGATCAAAGTTTCTTTCTTGTCTGTTAGTAGGGTTACTTAGGGGTGTTTAAAGTGAACATAAACTTGTATAACATGCTTCTCATTCTACCTTTAAGAGCATGCAAAAACTAACTTATAGTTGTCTTACCTCACCTAATTTCTCCAATCCATGACACATATGTTTCAACAAGTTTTGGTAAAAAAGTTTTATTTAGGATTCTCATAGGATCTTTTAGAAGATCAAAGTTTCTTTCTTTTCCTTAAGTATGGTTACTTAGGGGTGTTAAAAAGAACATAAACTTGTATAACATTCTTGTCATTCTTCCTTTAGGAGCATACAAAAACTATCTTATAGTTGTCTTACCTCACCTAATTTCTCTAATCCATGACACATATGTTTTAAGAAGTTTTGGTAAAAAAGTTTTGTTTAGGATTCTCATAGGACATTTTAGAAGATCAAAGTTTCTTTCTTGTCTATTAGTAGGGTTACTTAAGGGTGTTTAAAGTGAACATAAACTTGTATAACATACTTCTCATCTACCTTTAAGAGCATGCAAAAACTAACTTATAGTTGTCTTACCTCACCTAATTTCTCCAATCCATGACACATATGTTTCAACAAGTTTTGGTAAAAAAGTTTTATTTAGGATTCTCATATGACCTTTTAGAAGATCAAAGTTTCTTTCTTTTCCTTAAGTATGGTTACTTAGGGGTGTTAAAAAGAACATAAACTTGTATAACATTCTTGTCATTCTTCCTTTAGGAGCATACAAAAACTATCTTATAGTTGTCTTACCTCACCTAATTTCTCTAATCCATGACACATATGTTTTAAGAAGTTTTGGTAAAAAAGTTTTGTTTAGGATTCTCATAGGACATTTTAGAAGATCAAAGTTTCTTTCTTGTCTGTTAGTAGGGTTACTTATGGGTGTTTAAAGTGAACATAAACTTGTATAACATGCTTCTCATTCTACCTTTAAGAGCATGCAAAAACTAACTTATAGTTGTCTTACCTCACCTAATTTCTCCAATCCATGACACATATGTTTCAACAAGTTTTGGTAAAAAAGTTTTATTTAGGATTCTCATATGACCTTTTAGAAGATCAAAGTTTCTTTCTTTTCCTTAAGTATGGTTACTTAGGGGTGTTAAAAAGAACATAAACTTGTATAACATTCTTGTCATTCTTCCTTTAGGAGCATACAAAAACTATCTTATAGTTGTCTTACCTCACCTAATTTCTCTAATCCATGACACATATGTTTTAAGAAGTTTTGGTAAAAAAGTTTTGTTTAGGATTCTCATAGGACATTTTAGAAGATCAAAGTTTCTTTCTTGTCTGTTAGTAGGGTTACTTATGGGTGTTTAAAGTGAACATAAACTTGTATAACATGCTTCTCATTCTATCTTTAAGAGCATTCAAAAACTAACTTATAGTTGTCTTACCTCACCTAGTTTCTCCAATCCATGACACATATGTTTCAAGAAGTTTTTGTTAAAAAGTTTTGTTTAGTATTTTTCATAGGACATTTTAGAAGATCAAAGTTTCTTTCTTGTCTGTTAGTAGTGTTACTTAGGGGTGTTTAAAGGAACATAAACTTGTATAACATGCTTCTAATTTTACCTTTAGGAGCGTACAAAAACTAACTTATAGTTTTATTACCTCACCTAGTTTCTCCAATCCCTGACACATATGTTTCAAAAAGTTTTTGTTAAAAAGTTTTGTTCAGTATTCTCATAGGACCTTTTAGAAGATCTAAGTTTCTCTCCTGTCTGTTAGTAGGGTTACTTAGGGGTGTTTAAAATGAACATAAACTTGTATAACATGCATCTCATTCTACCTTTAAGAGCGTGCAAAAACTAACTTATAGTTGTCTTACCTCAAATAGTTTCTCCAATCCATGATACATATGTTTCAAGAAGTTTTTGTTAAAACGTTTTGTTTAGTATTCTCATAGGACCTTTTAGAAGATCAAAGTTTTGTTCTTTTCTTTTCTATAACATGCTTCTCATATGTTTCAAGAAGTTTTGGTAACACAAGTTTTGTTTCGGATTCTCATAGGACATTTTGGAATATCAAAGTTTCTTTCTTGTCTGTTAGTAGGGTTACTTAGGGGTGTTTAAAGTGAACATAAACTTGTATAACATGCTTATCATTCTACCTTTAAGAGCATGCAAAAACTAACTTATAGTTGTCTTACCTCACCTAATTTCTCCAATCCATGACACATATGTTTCAACAAGTTTTGGTAAAAAAGTTTTATTTAGGATTCTCATAGGACCTTTTAGAAGATCAAAGTTTCTTTCTTTTCCTTAAGTATGGTTACTTAGGGGTGTTAAAAAGAACATAAACTTGTATAACATTCTTGTTATTCTTCCTTTAGGAGCATACAAAAACTATCTTATAGTTGTCTTACCTCACCTAATTTCTCTAATCCATGACACATATGTTTTAAGAAGTTTTGGTAAAAAAGTTTTGTTTAGGATTCTCATAGGACATTTTAGAAGATCAAAGTTTCTTTCTTGTCTATTAGTAGGGTTACTTAAGGGTGTTTAAAGTGAACATAAACTTGTATAACATACTTCTCATCTACCTTTAAGAGCATGCAAAAACTAACTTATAGTTGTCTTACCTCACCTAATTTCTCTAATCCATGACACATATGTTTCAAGAAGTTTTGGTAAAAATGTTTTGTTTAGGATTCTCATAGGACATTTTAGAAGATCAAAGTTTCTTTCTTGTCTGTTAGTAGTGTTACTTAGGGGTGTTTAAAGGAACATAAACTTGTATAACATGCTTCTAATTTTACCTTTAGGAGCGTACAAAAACTAACTTATAGTTTTATTACCTCACCTAGTTTCTCCAATCCCTGACACATATGTTTCAAGAAGTTTTTGTTAAAAAGTTTTGTTCAGTATTCTCATAGGACCTTTTAGAAGATCTAAGTTTCTCTCCTGTCTGTTAGTAGGGTTACTTAGGGGTGTTTAAAATGAACATAAACTTGTATAACATGCATCTCATTCTACCTTTAAGAGCGTGCAAAAACTAACTTATAGTTGTCTTACCTCAAATAGTTTCTCCAATATGATTTCTCGTTTTGTTTAGTATCCATGACCTTTTACATATGTTTCATATATTTCAAGAAGTTTTGGTAAAAAAGTTTTGTTTAGGATTCTCATAGGACATTTTAGAAGATCAAAGTTTCTTTCTTGTCTGTTAGTAGGGTTACTTAGGGGTGTTTAAAGTGAACATAAACTTGTATAACATGCTTCTCATTCTACCTTTAAGAGCATTCAAAAACTAACTTATAGTTGTCTTACCTCACCTAATTTCTCCAATCCATGACACATATGTTTCAAGAAGTTTTGGTAAAAAAGTTTTGTTTAGGATTCTCATAGGACATTTTAGAAGATCAAAGTTTCTTTCTTGTCTGTTAGTAGGGTTACTTAGGGGTGTTTAAAGTGAACATAAACTTGTATAACATGCTTCTCATTCTACCTTTAAGAGCATGCAAAAACTAACTTATAGTTGTCTTACCTCACCTAATTTCTCTAATCCATGACACATATGTTTCAAGAAGTTTTGGTAAAAAAGTTTTGTTTAGGATTCTCATAGGACATTTTAGAAGATCAAAGTTTCTTTCTTGTCTGTTAGTAGGGTTACTTAGGGGTGTTTAAAGTGAACATAAACTTGTATAACATGCTTCTCATTCTACCTTTAAGAGCATGCAAAAACTAACTTATAGTTGTCTTACCTCACCTAATTTCTCCAATCCATGACACATATGTTTCAACAAGTTTTGGTAAAAAAGTTTTATTTAGGATTCTCATAGGACCTTTTAGAAGATCAAAGTTTCTTTCTTTTCCTTAAGTATGGTTACTTAGGGGTGTTAAAAAGAACATAAACTTGTATAACATTCTTCTTATTCTACCTTTAGGAGCATACAAAAACTATCTTATAGTTGTCTTACCTCACCTAATTTCTCTAATCCATGACACATATGTTTCAAGAAGTTTTGGTAAAAAAGTTTTGTTTAGGATTCTCATAGGACATTTTAGAAGATCAAAGTTTCTTTCTTGTCTGTTAGTAGGGTTACTTAGGGGTGTTTAAAGTGAACATAAACTTGTATAACATGCTTCTCATTCTACCTTTAAGAGCATGCAAAAACTAACTTATAGTTGTCTTACCTCACCTAATTTCTCCAATCCATGACACATATGTTTCAACAAGTTTTGGTAAAAAAGTTTTATTTAGGATTCTCATATGACCTTTTAGAAGATCAAAGTTTCTTTCTTTTCCTTAAGTATGGTTACTTAGGGGTGTTAAAAAGAACATAAACTTGTATAACATTCTTGTCATTCTTCCTTTAGGAGCATACAAAAACTATCTTATAGTTGTCTTACCTCACCTAATTTCTCTAATCCATGACACATATGTTTTAAGAAGTTTTGGTAAAAAAGTTTTGTTTAGGATTCTCATAGGACATTTTAGAAGATCAAAGTTTCTTTCTTGTCTGTTAGTAGGGTTACTTATGGGTGTTTAAAGTGAACATAAACTTGTATAACATGCTTCTCATTCTATCTTTAAGAGCATGCAAAAACTAACTTATAGTTGTCTTACCTCACCTAATTTCTCTAATCCATGACACATATGTTTCAAGAAGTTTTGGTAAAAATGTTTTGTTTAGGATTCTCATAGGACATTTTAGAAGATCAAAGTTTCTTTCTTGTCTGTTAGTAATGTTACTTAGGGGTGTTTAAAGGAACATAAACTTGTATAACATGCTTCTAATTTTACCTTTAGGAGCGTACAAAAACTAACTTATAGTTTTATTACCTCACCTAGTTTCTCCAATCCCTGACACATATGTTTCAAGAAGTTTTTGTTAAAAAGTTTTGTTCAGTATTCTCATAGGACCTTTTAGAAGATCTAAGTTTCTCTCCTGTCTGTTAGTAGGGTTACTTAGGGGTGTTTAAAATGAACATAAACTTGTATAACATGCATCTCATTCTACCTTTAAGAGCGTGCAAAAACTAACTTATAGTTGTCTTACCTCAAATAGTTTCTCCAATCCATGATACATATGTTTCAAGAAGTTTTTGTTAAAACGTTTTGTTTAGTATTCTCATAGGACCTTTTAGAAGATCAAAGTTTTGTTCTTTTCTTTTCTATAACATGCTTCTCATATGTTTCAAGAAGTTTTGGTAACACAAGTTTTGTTTCGGATTCTCATAGGACATTTTGGAATATCAAAGTTTCTTTCTTGTCTGTTAGTAGGGTTACTTAGGGGTGTTTAAAGTGAACATAAACTTGTATAACATGCTTCTCATTCTACCTTTAAGAGCATGCAAAAACTAACTTATAGTTGTCTTACCTCACCTAATTTCTCTAATCCATGACACATATGTTTCAAGAAGTTTTGGTAAAAATGTTTTGTTTAGGATTCTCATAGGACATTTTAGAAGATCAAAGTTTCTTTCTTGTCTGTTAGTAGGGTTACTTAGGGGTGTTTAAAGTGAACATAAACTTGTATAACATGCTTCTCATTCTACCTTTAAGAGCATGCAAAAACTAACTTATAGTTGTCTTACCTCACCTAATTTCTCTAATCCATGACACATATGTTTCAAGAAGTTTTGGTAAAAATGTTTTGTTTAGGATTCTCATAGGACATTTTAGAAGATCAAAGTTTCTTTCTTGTCTGTTAGTAGGGTTACTTAGGGGTGTTTAAAGTGAACATAAACTTGTATAACATGCTTCTCATTCTACCTTTAAGAGCATGCAAAAACTAACTTATAGTTGTCTTACCTCACCTAATTTCTCCAATCCATGACACATATGTTTCAACAAGTTTTGGTAAAAAAGTTTTATTTAGGATTCTCATAGGACCTTTTAGAAGATCAAAGTTTCTTTCTTTTCCTTAAGTATGGTTACTTAGGGGTGTTAAAAAGAACATAAACTTGTATAACATTCTTGTTATTCTTCCTTTAGGAGCATACAAAAACTATCTTATAGTTGTCTTACCTCACCTAATTTCTCTAATCCATGACACATATGTTTTAAGAAGTTTTGGTAAAAAAGTTTTGTTTAGGATTCTCATAGGACATTTTAGAAGATCAAAGTTTCTTTCTTGTCTGTTAGTAGGGTTACTTAAGGGTGTTTAAAGTGAACATAAACTTGTATAACATACTTCTCATCTACCTTTAAGAGCATGCAAAAACTAACTTATAGTTGTCTTACCTCACCTAATTTCTCCAATCCATGACACATATGTTTCAACAAGTTTTGGTAAAAAAGTTTTATTTAGGATTCTCATATGACCTTTTAGAAGATCAAAGTTTCTTTCTTTTCCTTAAGTATGGTTACTTAGGGGTGTTAAAAAGAACATAAACTTGTATAACATTCTTGTCATTCTTCCTTTAGGAGCATACAAAAACTATCTTATAGTTGTCTTACCTCACCTAATTTCTCTAATCCATGACACATATGTTTTAAGAAGTTTTGGTAAAAAAGTTTTGTTTAGGATTCTCATAGGACATTTTAGAAGATCAAAGTTTCTTTCTTGTCTGTTAGTAGGGTTACTTATGGGTGTTTAAAGTGAACATAAACTTGTATAACATGCTTCTCATTCTATCTTTAAGAGCATGCAAAAACTAACTTATAGTTGTCTTACCTCACCTAATTTCTCTAATCCATGACACATATGTTTCAAGAAGTTTTGGTAAAAATGTTTTGTTTAGGATTCTCATAGGACATTTTAGAAGATCAAAGTTTCTTTCTTGTCTGTTAGTAGTGTTACTTAGGGGTGTTTAAAGGAACATAAACTTGTATAACATGCTTCTAATTTTACCTTTAGGAGCGTACAAAAACTAACTTATAGTTTTATTACCTCACCTAGTTTCTCCAATCCCTGACACATATGTTTCAAGAAGTTTTTGTTAAAAAGTTTTGTTCAGTATTCTCATAGGACCTTTTAGAAGATCTAAGTTTCTCTCCTGTCTGTTAGTAGGGTTACTTAGGGGTGTTTAAAATGAACATAAACTTGTATAACATGCATCTCATTCTACCTTTAAGAGCGTGCAAAAACTAACTTATAGTTGTCTTACCTCAAATAGTTTCTCCAATCCATGATACATATGTTTCAAGAAGTTTTTGTTAAAACGTTTTGTTTAGTATTCTCATAGGACCTTTTAGAAGATCAAAGTTTTGTTCTTTTCTTTTCTATAACATGCTTCTCATATGTTTCAAGAAGTTTTGGTAACACAAGTTTTGTTTCGGATTCTCATAGGACATTTTGGAATATCAAAGTTTCTTTCTTGTCTGTTAGTAGGGTTACTTAGGGGTGTTTAAAGTGAACATAAACTTGTATAACATGCTTCTCATTCTACCTTTAAGAGCATGCAAAAACTAACTTATAGTTGTCTTACCTCACCTAATTTCTCCAATCCATGACACATATGTTTCAAGAAGTTTTGGTAAAAAAGTTTTGTTTAGGATTCTCATAGGACATTTTAGAAGATCAAAGTTTCTTTCTTGTCTGTTAGTAGGGTTACTTAGGGGTGTTTAAAGTGAACATAAACTTGTATAACATGCTTCTCATTCTACCTTTAAGAGCATGCAAAAACTAACTTATAGTTGTCTTACCTCACCTAATTTCTCTAATCCATGACACATATGTTTCAAGAAGTTTTGGTAAAAATGTTTTGTTTAGGATTCTCATAGGACATTTTAGAAGATCAAAGTTTCTTTCTTGTCTGTTAGTAGGGTTACTTAGGGGTGTTTAAAGTGAACATAAACTTGTATAACATGCTTCTCATTCTACCTTTAAGAGCATGCAAAAACTAACTTATAGTTGTCTTACCTCACCTAATTTCTCCAATCCATGACACATATGTTTCAACAAGTTTTGGTAAAAAAGTTTTATTTAGGATTCTCATAGGACCTTTTAGAAGATCAAAGTTTCTTTCTTTTCCTTAAGTATGGTTACTTAGGGGTGTTAAAAAGAACATAAACTTGTATAACATTCTTGTCATTCTTCCTTTAGGAGCATACAAAAACTATCTTATAGTTGTCTTACCTCACCTAATTTCTCTAATCCATGACACATATGTTTTAAGAAGTTTTGGTAAAAAAGTTTTGTTTAGGATTCTCATAGGACATTTTAGAAGATCAAAGTTTCTTTCTTGTCTGTTAGTAGGGTTACTTATGGGTGTTTAAAGGAACATAAACTTATAAAATGCTTCTCATTTTACCTTTAAGGGCAAAAACTAACTTATAGTTTAAAGTGAACATAAACTTTTATTTAATAGGACCTTTTAGAAGATCAAAGTTTCTTTCTTTTCCTTAAGTATTCTCATAAACTTGTATAACATTCTTGTCATTCTTCCTTTAGGAGCATACAAAAACTATCTTATAGTTTCTTAAGAATTTCTCTAATCCATGACACATATGTTTTAAGAAGTTTTGGTAAAAACTTTTGTTTAGGATTCTCATAGGACATTTTAGAAGATCAAAGTTTCTTTCTTGTCTGTTAGTAGGGTTACTTAGGGGTGTTTAAAGTGAACATAAACTTGTATAACATGCTTCTCATTCTACCTTTAAGAGCATGCAAAAACTAACTTATAGTTGTCTTACCTCACCTAATTTCTCTAATCCATGACACATATGTTTCAAGAAGTTTTGGTAAAAATGTTTTGTTTAGGATTCTCATAGGACATTTTAGAAGATCAAAGTTTCTTTCTTGTCTGTTAGTAGTGTTACTTAGGGGTGTTTAAAGGAACATAAACTTGTATAACATGCTTCTAATTTTACCTTTAGGAGCGTACAAAAACTAACTTATAGTTTTATTACCTCACCTAGTTTCTCCAATCCCTGACACATATGTTTCAAGAAGTTTTTGTTAAAAAGTTTTGTTCAGTATTCTCATAGGACCTTTTAGAAGATCTAAGTTTCTCTCCTGTCTGTTAGTAGGGTTACTTAGGGGTGTTTAAAATGAACATAAACTTGTATAACATGCATCTCATTCTACCTTTAAGAGCGTGCAAAAACTAACTTATAGTTGTCTTACCTCAAATAGTTTCTCCAATCCATGATACATATGTTTCAAGAAGTTTTTGTTAAAACGTTTTGTTTAGTATTCTCATAGGACCTTTTAGAAGATCAAAGTTTTGTTCTTTTCTTTTCTATAACATGCTTCATGCAAAAACTCTTATAGTTGTCTTATATAATTTCAAGAAGTTTTGGTAACACAAGTTTTGTTTCGGATTCTCATAGGACATTTTGGAATATCAAAGTTTCTTTCTTGTCTGTTAGTAGGGTTACTTAGGGGTGTTTAAAGTGAACATAAACTTGTATAACATGCTTCTCATTCTACCTTTAAGAGATAGCAAAAACTAACTTATAGTTGTCTTACCTCACCTAATTTCTCCAATCCATGACACATATGTTTCAACAAGTTTTGGTAAAAAAGTTTTATTTAGGATTCTCATAGGACCTTTTAGAAGATCAAAGTTTCTTTCTTTTCCTTAAGTATGGTTACTTAGGGGTGTTAAAAAGAACATAAACTTGTATAACATTCTTGTCATTCTTCCTTTAGGAGCATACAAAAACTATCTTATAGTTGTCTTACCTCACCTAATTTCTCTAATCCATGACACATATGTTTTAAGAAGTTTTGGTAAAAAAGTTTTGTTTAGGATTCTCATAGGACATTTTAGAAGATCAAAGTTTCTTTCTTGTCTGTTAGTAGGGTTACTTAGGGGTGTTTAAAGTGAACATAAACTTGTATAACATGCTTCTCATTCTACCTTTAAGAGCATGCAAAAACTAACTTATAGTTGTCTTACCTCACCTAATTTCTCTAATCCATGACACATATGTTTCAAGAAGTTTTGGTAAAAATGTTTTGTTTAGGATTCTCATAGGACATTTTAGAAGATCAAAGTTTCTTTCTTGTCTGTTAGTAGTGTTACTTAGGGGTGTTTAAAGGAACATAAACTTGTATAACATGCTTCTAATTTTACCTTTAGGAGCGTACAAAAACTAACTTATAGTTTTATTACCTCACCTAGTTTCTCCAATCCCTGACACATATGTTTCAAGAAGTTTTTGTTAAAAAGTTTTGTTCAGTATTCTCATAGGACCTTTTAGAAGATCTAAGTTTCTCTCCTGTCTGTTAGTAGGGTTACTTAGGGGTGTTTAAAATGAACATAAACTTGTATAACATGCATCTCATTCTACCTTTAAGAGCGTGCAAAAACTAACTTATAGTTGTCTTACCTCAAATAGTTTCTCCAATCCATGATACATATGTTTCAAGAAGTTTTTGTTAAAACGTTTTGTTTAGTATTCTCATAGGACCTTTTAGAAGATCAAAGTTTTGTTCTTTTCTTTTCTATAACATGCTTCTCATATGTTTCAAGAAGTTTTGGTAACACAAGTTTTGTTTCGGATTCTCATAGGACATTTTGGAATATCAAAGTTTCTTTCTTGTCTGTTAGTAGGGTTACTTAGGGGTGTTTAAAGTGAACATAAACTTGTATAACATGCTTCTCATTCTACCTTTAAGAGCATGCAAAAACTAACTTATAGTTGTCTTACCTCACCTAATTTCTCCAATCCATGACACATATGTTTCAACAAGTTTTGGTAAAAAAGTTTTATTTAGGATTCTCATAGGACCTTTTAGAAGATCAAAGTTTCTTTCTTTTCCTTAAGTATGGTTACTTAGGGGTGTTAAAAAGAACATAAACTTGTATAACATTCTTGTCATTCTTCCTTTAGGAGCATACAAAAACTATCTTATAGTTGTCTTACCTCACCTAATTTCTCTAATCCATGACACATATGTTTTAAGAAGTTTTGGTAAAAAAGTTTTGTTTAGGATTCTCATAGGACATTTTAGAAGATCAAAGTTTCTTTCTTGTCTGTTAGTAGGGTTACTTAGGGTGTTTAAAGTGAACATAAACTTGTATAACATGCTTCTCATTCTACCTTTAAGAGCATGCAAAAACTAACTTATAGTTGTCTTACCTCACCTAATTTCTCTAATCCATGACACATATGTTTCAAGAAGTTTTGGTAAAAATGTTTTGTTTAGGATTCTCATAGGACATTTTAGAAGATCAAAGTTTCTTTCTTGTCTGTTAGTAGTGTTACTTAGGGGTGTTTAAAGGAACATAAACTTGTATAACATGCTTCTAATTTTACCTTTAGGAGCGTACAAAAACTAACTTATAGTTTTATTACCTCACCTAGTTTCTCCAATCCCTGACACATATGTTTCAAGAAGTTTTTGTTAAAAAGTTTTGTTCAGTATTCTCATAGGACCTTTTAGAAGATCTAAGTTTCTCTCCTGTCTGTTAGTAGGGTTACTTAGGGGTGTTTAAAATGAACATAAACTTGTATAACATGCATCTCATTCTACCTTTAAGAGCGTGCAAAAACTAACTTATAGTTGTCTTACCTCAAATAGTTTCTCCAATCCATGATACATATGTTTCAAGAAGTTTTTGTTAAAACGTTTTGTTTAGTATTCTCATAGGACCTTTTAGAAGATCAAAGTTTTGTTCTTTTCTTTTCTATAACATGCTTCTCATATGTTTCAAGAAGTTTTGGTAACACAAGTTTTGTTTCGGATTCTCATAGGACATTTTGGAATATCAAAGTTTCTTTCTTGTCTGTTAGTAGGGTTACTTAGGGGTGTTTAAAGTGAACATAAACTTGTATAACATGCTTCTCATTCTACCTTCATGCAAAAACTAACTTATAGTTGTCTTACCTCACCTAATTTCTCTAATCCATGACACATATGTTTCAAGAAGTTTTGGTAATATCAAAGTTTGTTCTTTCTCATAGGACTTGTAGTAGTAAAGTTTCTTTCTTGTCTGTTAGTAGGGTTACTTAGGGGTGTTTAAAGTGAACATAAACTTGTATAACATGCTTCTCATTCTACCTTTAAGAGCATGCAAAAACTAACTTATAGTTGTCTTACCTCACCTAATTTCTCCAATCCATGACACATATGTTTCAACAAGTTTTGGTAAAAAAGTTTTATTTAGGATTCTCATAGGACCTTTTAGAAGATCAAAGTTTCTTTCTTTTCCTTAAGTATGGTTACTTAGGGGTGTTAAAAAGAACATAAACTTGTATAACATTCTTGTCATTCTTCCTTTAGGAGCATACAAAAACTATCTTATAGTTGTCTTACCTCACCTAATTTCTCTAATCCATGACACATATGTTTTAAGAAGTTTTGGTAAAAAAGTTTTGTTTAGGATTCTCATAGGACATTTTAGAAGATCAAAGTTTCTTTCTTGTCTGTTAGTAGGGTTACTTATGGGTGTTTAAAGTGAACATAAACTTGTATAACATGCTTCTCATTCTACCTTTAAGAGCATGCAAAAACTAACTTATAGTTGTCTTACCTCACCTAATTTCTCTAATCCATGACACATATGTTTCAAGAAGTTTTGGTAAAAATGTTTTGTTTAGGATTCTCATAGGACATTTTAGAAGATCAAAGTTTCTTTCTTGTCTGTTAGTAGTGTTACTTAGGGGTGTTTAAAGGAACATAAACTTGTATAACATGCTTCTAATTTTACCTTTAGGAGCGTACAAAAACTAACTTATAGTTTTATTACCTCACCTAGTTTCTCCAATCCCTGACACATATGTTTCAAGAAGTTTTTGTTAAAAAGTTTTGTTCAGTATTCTCATAGGACCTTTTAGAAGATCTAAGTTTCTCTCCTGTCTGTTAGTAGGGTTACTTAGGGGTGTTTAAAATGAACATAAACTTGTATAACATGCATCTCATTCTACCTTTAAGAGCGTGCAAAAACTAACTTATAGTTGTCTTACCTCAAATAGTTTCTCCAATCCATGATACATATGTTTCAAGAAGTTTTTGTTAAAACGTTTTGTTTAGTATTCTCATAGGACCTTTTAGAAGATCAAAGTTTTGTTCTTTTCTTTTCTATAACATGCTTCTCATATGTTTCAAGAAGTTTTGGTAACACAAGTTTTGTTTCGGATTCTCATAGGACATTTTGGAATATCAAAGTTTCTTTCTTGTCTGTTAGTAGGGTTACTTAGGGGTGTTTAAAGTGAACATAAACTTGTATAACATGCTTCTCATTCTACCTTTAAGAGCATGCAAAAACTAACTTATAGTTGTCTTACCTCACCTAATTTCTCCAATCCATGACACATATGTTTCAACAAGTTTTGGTAAAAAAGTTTTATTTAGGATTCTCATAGGACCTTTTAGAAGATCAAAGTTTCTTTCTTTTCCTTAAGTATGGTTACTTAGGGGTGTTAAAAAGAACATAAACTTGTATAACATTCTTGTCATTCTTCCTTTAGGAGCATACAAAAACTATCTTATAGTTGTCTTACCTCACCTAATTTCTCTAATCCATGACACATATGTTTTAAGAAGTTTTGGTAAAAAAGTTTTGTTTAGGATTCTCATAGGACATTTTAGAAGATCAAAGTTTCTTTCTTGTCTGTTAGTAGGGTTACTTAGGGGTGTTTAAAGTGAACATAAACTTGTATAACATGCTTCTCATTCTACCTTTAAGAGCATGCAAAAACTAACTTATAGTTGTCTTACCTCACCTAATTTCTCTAATCCATGACACATATGTTTCAAGAAGTTTTGGTAAAAATGTTTTGTTTAGGATTCTCATAGGACATTTTAGAAGATCAAAGTTTCTTTCTTGTCTGTTAGTAGTGTTACTTAGGGGTGTTTAAAGGAACATAAACTTGTATAACATGCTTCTAATTTTACCTTTAGGAGCGTACAAAAACTAACTTATAGTTTTATTACCTCACCTAGTTTCTCCAATCCCTGACACATATGTTTCAAGAAGTTTTTGTTAAAAAGTTTTGTTCAGTATTCTCATAGGACCTTTTAGAAGATCTAAGTTTCTCTCTTGTCTGTTAGTAGGGTTACTTAGGGGTGTTTAAAATGAACATAAACTTGTATAACATGCATCTCATTCTACCTTTAAGAGCGTGCAAAAACTAACTTATAGTTGTCTTACCTCAAATAGTTTCTCCAATCCATGATACATATGTTTCAAGAAGTTTTTGTTAAAACGTTTTGTTTAGTATTCTCATAGGACCTTTTAGAAGATCAAAGTTTTGTTCTTTTCTTTTCTATAACATGCTTCTCATATGTTTCAAGAAGTTTTGGTAACACAAGTTTTGTTTCGGATTCTCATAGGACATTTTGGAATATCAAAGTTTCTTTCTTGTCTGTTAGTAGGGTTACTTAGGGGTGTTTAAAGTGAACATAAACTTGTATAACATGCTTCTCATTCTACCTTTAAGAGCATGCAAAAACTAACTTATAGTTGTCTTACCTCACCTAATTTCTCCAATCCATGACACATATGTTTCAACAAGTTTTGGTAAAAAAGTTTTATTTAGGATTCTCATAGGACCTTTTAGAAGATCAAAGTTTCTTTCTTTTCCTTAAGTATGGTTACTTAGGGGTGTTAAAAAGAACATAAACTTGTATAACATTCTTGTCATTCTTCCTTTAGGAGCATACAAAAACTATCTTATAGTTGTCTTACCTCACCTAATTTCTCTAATCCATGACACATATGTTTTAAGAAGTTTTGGTAAAAAAGTTTTGTTTAGGATTCTCATAGGACATTTTAGAAGATCAAAGTTTCTTTCTTGTCTGTTAGTAGGGTTACTTAGGGGTGTTTAAAGTGAACATAAACTTGTATAACATGCTTCTCATTCTACCTTTAAGAGCATGCAAAAACTAACTTATAGTTGTCTTACCTCACCTAATTTCTCTAATCCATGACACATATGTTTCAAGAAGTTTTGGTAAAAATGTTTTGTTTAGGATTCTCATAGGACATTTTAGAAGATCAAAGTTTCTTTCTTGTCTGTTAGTAGTGTTACTTAGGGGTGTTTAAAGGAACATAAACTTGTATAACATGCTTCTAATTTTACCTTTAGGAGCGTACAAAAACTAACTTATAGTTTTATTACCTCACCTAGTTTCTCCAATCCCTGACACATATGTTTCAAGAAGTTTTTGTTAAAAAGTTTTGTTCAGTATTCTCATAGGACCTTTTAGAAGATCTAAGTTTCTCTCCTGTCTGTTAGTAGGGTTACTTAGGGGTGTTTAAAATGAACATAAACTTGTATAACATGCATCTCATTCTACCTTTAAGAGCGTGCAAAAACTAACTTATAGTTGTCTTACCTCAAATAGTTTCTCCAATCCATGATACATATGTTTCAAGAAGTTTTTGTTAAAACGTTTTGTTTAGTATTCTCATAGGACCTTTTAGAAGATCAAAGTTTTGTTCTTTTCTTTTCTATAACATGCTTCTCATATGTTTCAAGAAGTTTTGGTAACACAAGTTTTGTTTCGGATTCTCATAGGACATTTTGGAATATCAAAGTTTCTTTCTTGTCTGTTAGTAGGGTTACTTAGGGGTGTTTAAAGTGAACATAAACTTGTATAACATGCTTCTCATTCTACCTTTAAGAGCATGCAAAAACTAACTTATAGTTGTCTTACCTCACCTAATTTCTCCAATCCATGACACATATGTTTCAACAAGTTTTGGTAAAAAAGTTTTATTTAGGATTCTCATAGGACCTTTTAGAAGATCAAAGTTTCTTTCTTTTCCTTAAGTATGGTTACTTAGGGGTGTTAAAAAGAACATAAACTTGTATAACATTCTTGTCATTCTTCCTTTAGGAGCATACAAAAACTATCTTATAGTTGTCTTACCTCACCTAATTTCTCTAATCCATGACACATATGTTTTAAGAAGTTTTGGTAAAAAAGTTTTGTTTAGGATTCTCATAGGACATTTTAGAAGATCAAAGTTTCTTTCTTGTCTGTTAGTAGGGTTACTTAGGGGTGTTTAAAGTGAACATAAACTTGTATAACATGCTTCTCATTCTACCTTTAAGAGCATGCAAAAACTAACTTATAGTTGTCTTACCTCACCTAATTTCTCTAATCCATGACACATATGTTTCAAGAAGTTTTGGTAAAAATGTTTTGTTTAGGATTCTCATAGGACATTTTAGAAGATCAAAGTTTCTTTCTTGTCTGTTAGTAGTGTTACTTAGGGGTGTTTAAAGGAACATAAACTTGTATAACATGCTTCTAATTTTACCTTTAGGAGCATACAAAAACTAACTTATAGTTTTATTACCTCACCTAGTTTCTCCAATCCCTGACACATATGTTTCAAGAAGTTTTTGTTAAAAAGTTTTGTTCAGTATTCTCATAGGACCTTTTAGAAGATCTAAGTTTCTCTCTTGTCTGTTAGTAGGGTTACTTAGGGGTGTTTAAAATGAACATAAACTTGTATAACATGCATCTCATTCTACCTTTAAGAGCGTGCAAAAACTAACTTATAGTTGTCTTACCTCAAATAGTTTCTCCAATCCATGATACATATGTTTCAAGAAGTTTTTGTTAAAACGTTTTGTTTAGTATTCTCATAGGACCTTTTAGAAGATCAAAGTTTTGTTCTTTTCTTTTCTATAACATGCTTCTCATATGTTTCAAGAAGTTTTGGTAACACAAGTTTTGTTTCGGATTCTCATAGGACATTTTGGAATATCAAAGTTTCTTTCTTGTCTGTTAGTAGGGTTACTTAGGGGTGTTTAAAGTGAACATAAACTTGTATAACATGCTTCTCATTCTACCTTTAAGAGCATGCAAAAACTAACTTATAGTTGTCTTACCTCACCTAATTTCTCCAATCCATGACACATATGTTTCAACAAGTTTTGGTAAAAAAGTTTTATTTAGGATTCTCATAGGACCTTTTAGAAGATCAAAGTTTCTTTCTTTTCCTTAAGTATGGTTACTTAGGGGTGTTAAAAAGAACATAAACTTGTATAACATTCTTGTCATTCTTCCTTTAGGAGCATACAAAAACTATCTTATAGTTGTCTTACCTCACCTAATTTCTCTAATCCATGACACATATGTTTTAAGAAGTTTTGGTAAAAAAGTTTTGTTTAGGATTCTCATAGGACACTTTAGAAGATCAAAGTTTCTTTCTTGTCTGTTAGTAGGGTTACTTAGGGGTGTTTAAAGTGAACATAAACTTGTATAACATGCTTCTCATTCTACCTTTAAGAGCATGCAAAAACTAACTTATAGTTGTCTTACCTCACCTAATTTCTCTAATCCATGACACATATGTTTCAAGAAGTTTTGGTAAAAATGTTTTGTTTAGGATTCTCATAGGACATTTTAGAAGATCAAAGTTTCTTTCTTGTCTGTTAGTAGTGTTACTTAGGGGTGTTTAAAGGAACATAAACTTGTATAACATGCTTCTAATTTTACCTTTAGGAGCATACAAAAACTAACTTATAGTTTTATTACCTCACCTAGTTTCTCCAATCCCTGACACATATGTTTCAAGAAGTTTTTGTTAAAAAGTTTTGTTCAGTATTCTCATAGGACCTTTTAGAAGATCTAAGTTTCTCTCTTGTCTGTTAGTAGGGTTACTTAGGGGTGTTTAAAATGAACATAAACTTGTATAACATGCATCTCATTCTACCTTTAAGAGCGTGCAAAAACTAACTTATAGTTGTCTTACCTCAAATAGTTTCTCCAATCCATGATACATATGTTTCAAGAAGTTTTTGTTAAAACGTTTTGTTTAGTATTCTCATAGGACCTTTTAGAAGATCAAAGTTTTGTTCTTTTCTTTTCTATAACATGCTTCTCATATGTTTCAAGAAGTTTTGGTAACACAAGTTTTGTTTCGGATTCTCATAGGACATTTTGGAATATCAAAGTTTCTTTCTTGTCTGTTAGTAGGGTTACTTAGGGGTGTTTAAAGTGAACATAAACTTGTATAACATGCTTCTCATTCTACCTTTAAGAGCATGCAAAAACTAACTTATAGTTGTCTTCCCTCACCTAATTTCTCCAATCCATGACACATATGTTTCAACAAGTTTTGGTAAAAAAGTTTTATTTAGGATTCTCATAGGACCTTTTAGAAGATCAAAGTTTCTTTCTTTTCCTTAAGTATGGTTACTTAGGGGTGTTAAAAAGAACATAAACTTGTATAACATTCTTGTCATTCTTCCTTTAGGAGCATACAAAAACTATCTTATAGTTGTCTTACCTCACCTAATTTCTCTAATCCATGACACATATGTTTTAAGAAGTTTTGGTAAAAAAGTTTTGTTTAGGATTCTCATAGGACACTTTAGAAGATCAAAGTTTCTTTCTTGTCTGTTAGTAGGGTTACTTAGGGGTGTTTAAAGTGAACATAAACTTGTATAACATGCTTCTCATTCTACCTTTAAGAGCATGCAAAAACTAACTTATAGTTGTCTTACCTCACCTAATTTCTCTAATCCATGACACATATGTTTCAAGAAGTTTTGGTAAAAATGTTTTGTTTAGGATTCTCATAGGACATTTTAGAAGATCAAAGTTTCTTTCTTGTCTGTTAGTAGTGTTACTTAGGGGTGTTTAAAGGAACATAAACTTGTATAACATGCTTCTAATTTTACCTTTAGGAGCATACAAAAACTAACTTATAGTTTTATTACCTCACCTAGTTTCTCCAATCCCTGACACATATGTTTCAAGAAGTTTTTGTTAAAAAGTTTTGTTCAGTATTCTCATAGGACCTTTTAGAAGATCTAAGTTTCTCTCTTGTCTGTTAGTAGGGTTACTTAGGGGTGTTTAAAATGAACATAAACTTGTATAACATGCATCTCATTCTACCTTTAAGAGCGTGCAAAAACTAACTTATAGTTGTCTTACCTCAAATAGTTTCTCCAATCCATGATACATATGTTTCAAGAAGTTTTTGTTAAAGCGTTTTGTTTAGTATTCTCATAGGACCTTTTAGAAGATCAAAGTTTTGTTCTTTTCTTTTCTATAACATGCTTCTCGTATGTTTCAAGAAGTTTTGGTAACACAAGTTTTGTTTCGGATTCTCATAGGACATTTTGGAATATCAAAGTTTCTTTCTTGTCTGTTAGTAGGGTTACTTAGGGGTGTTTAAAGTGAACATAAACTTGTATAACATGCTTCTCATTCTACCTTTAAGAGCATGCAAAAACTAACTTATAGTTGTCTTACCTCACCTAATTTCTCCAATCCATGACACATATGTTTCAACAAGTTTTGGTAAAAAAGTTTTATTTAGGATTCTCATAGGACCTTTTAGAAGATCAAAGTTTCTTTCTTTTCCTTAAGTATGGTTACTTAGGGGTGTTAAAAAGAACATAAACTTGTATAACATTCTTGTCATTCTTCCTTTAGGAGCATACAAAAACTATCTTATAGTTGTCTTACCTCACCTAATTTCTCTAATCCATGACACATATGTTTTAAGAAGTTTTGGTAAAAAAGTTTTGTTTAGGATTCTCATAGGACACTTTAGAAGATCAAAGTTTCTTTCTTGTCTGTTAGTAGGGTTACTTAGGGGTGTTTAAAGTGAACATAAACTTGTATAACATGCTTCTCATTCTACCTTTAAGAGCATGCAAAAACTAACTTATAGTTGTCTTTCCTCACCTAATTTCTCTAATCCATGACACATATGTTTCAAGAAGTTTTGGTAAAAATGTTTTGTTTAGGATTCTCATAGGACATTTTAGAAGATCAAAGTTTCTTTCTTGTCTGTTAGTAGTGTTACTTAGGGGTGTTTAAAGGAACATAAACTTGTATAACATGCTTCTAATTTTACCTTTAGGAGCATACAAAAACTAACTTATAGTTTTATTACCTCACCTAGTTTCTCCAATCCCTGACACATATGTTTCAAGAAGTTTTTGTTAAAAAGTTTTGTTCAGTATTCTCATAGGACCTTTTAGAAGATCTAAGTTTCTCTCTTGTCTGTTAGTAGGGTTACATAGGGGTGTTTAAAATGAACATAAACTTGTATAACATGCATCTCATTCTACCTTTAAGAGCGTGCAAAAACTAACTTATAGTTGTCTTACCTCAAATAGTTTCTCCAATCCATGATACATATGTTTCAAGAAGTTTTTGTTAAAGCGTTTTGTTTAGTATTCTCATAGGACCTTTTAGAAGATCAAAGTTTTGTTCTTTTCTTTTCTATAACATGCTTCTCGTATGTTTCAAGAAGTTTTGGTAACACAAGTTTTGTTTCGGATTCTCATAGGACATTTTGGAATATCAAAGTTTCTTTCTTGTCTGTTAGTAGGGTTACTTAGGGGTGTTTAAAGTGAACATAAACTTGTATAACATGCTTCTCATTCTACCTTTAAGAGCATGAAAAAACTAACTTATAGTTGTCTTCCCTCACCTAATTTCTCCAATCCATGACACATATGTTTCAACAAGTTTTAGTAAAAAAGTTTTATTTAGGATTCTCATAGGACCTTTTAGAAGATCAAAGTTTCTTTCTTTTCCTTAAGTATGGTTACTTAGGGGTGTTAAAAAGAACATAAACTTGTATAACATTCTTGTCATTCTTCCTTTAGGAGCATACAAAAACTATCTTATAGTTGTCTTACCTCACCTAATTTCTCTAATCCATGACACATATGTTTTAAGAAGTTTTGGTAAAAAAGTTTTGTTTAGGATTCTCATAGGACACTTTAGAAGATCAAAGTTTCTTTCTTGTCTGTTAGTAGGGTTACTTAGGGGTGTTTAAAGTGAACATAAACTTGTATAACATGCTTCTCATTCTACCTTTAAGAGCATGCAAAAACTAACTTATAGTTGTCTTACCTCACCTAATTTCTCTAATCCATGACACATATGTTTCAAGAAGTTTTGGTAAAAATGTTTTGTTTAGGATTCTCATAGGACATTTTAGAAGATCAAAGTTTCTTTCTTGTCTGTTAGTAGTGTTACTTAGGGGTGTTTAAAGGAACATAAACTTGTATAACATGCTTCTAATTTTACCTTTAGGAGCATACAAAAACTAACTTATAGTTTTATTACCTCACCTAGTTTCTCCAATCCCTGACACATATGTTTCAAGAAGTTTTTGTTAAAAAGTTTTGTTCAGTATTCTCATAGGACCTTTTAGAAGATCTAAGTTTCTCTCTTGTCTGTTAGTAGGGTTACTTAGGGGTGTTTAAAATGAACATAAACTTGTATAACATGCATCTCATTCTACCTTTAAGAGCGTGCAAAAACTAACTTATAGTTGTCTTACCTCAAATAGTTTCTCCAATCCATGATACATATGTTTCAAGAAGTTTTTGTTAAAACGTTTTGTTTAGTATTCTCATAGGACCTTTTAGAAGATCAAAGTTTTGTTCTTTTCTTTTCTATAACATGCTTCTCATATGTTTCAAGAAGTTTTGGTAACACAAGTTTTGTTTCGGATTCTCATAGGACATTTTGGAATATCAAAGTTTCTTTCTTGTCTGTTAGTAGGGTTACTTAGGGGTGTTTAAAGTGAACATAAACTTGTATAACATGCTTCTCATTCTACCTTTAAGAGCATGCAAAAACTAACTTATAGTTGTCTTACCTCACCTAATTTCTCCAATCCATGACACATATGTTTCAACAAGTTTTGGTAAAAAAGTTTTATTTAGGATTCTCATAGGACCTTTTAGAAGATCAAAGTTTCTTTCTTTTCCTTAAGTATGGTTACTTAGGGGTGTTAAAAAGAACATAAACTTGTATAACATTCTTGTCATTCTTCCTTTAGGAGCATACAAAAACTATCTTATAGTTGTCTTACCTCACCTAATTTCTCTAATCCATGACACATATGTTTTAAGAAGTTTTGGTAAAAAAGTTTTGTTTAGGATTCTCATAGGACATTTTAGAAGATCAAAGTTTCTTTCTTGTCTGTTAGTAGGGTTACTTAGGGGTGTTTAAAGTGAACATAAACTTGTATAACATGCTTCTCATTCTACCTTTAAGAGCATGCAAAAACTAACTTATAGTTGTCTTACCTCACCTAATTTCTCTAATCCATGACACATATGTTTCAAGAAGTTTTGGTAAAAATGTTTTGTTTAGGATTCTCATAGGACATTTTAGAAGATCAAAGTTTCTTTCTTGTCTGTTAGTAATGTTACTTAGGGGTGTTTAAAGGAACATAAACTTGTATAACATGCTTCTAATTTTACCTTTAGGAGCGTACAAAAACTAACTTATAGTTTTATTACCTCACCTAGTTTCTCCAATCCCTGACACATATGTTTCAAGAAGTTTTTGTTAAAAAGTTTTGTTCAGTATTCTCATAGGACCTTTTAGAAGATCTAAGTTTCTCTCCTGTCTGTTAGTAGGGTTACTTAGGGGTGTTTAAAATGAACATAAACTTGTATAACATGCATCTCATTCTACCTTTAAGAGCGTGCAAAAACTAACTTATAGTTGTCTTACCTCAAATAGTTTCTCCAATCCATGATACATATGTTTCAAGAAGTTTTTGTTAAAACGTTTTGTTTAGTATTCTCATAGGACCTTTTAGAAGATCAAAGTTTTGTTCTTTTCTTTTCTATAACATGCTTCTCCTCACCTATGTTTCAAGAAGTTTTGGTAACACAAGTTTTGTTTCGGATTCTCATAGGACATTTTAGAATATCTAAGTTTCTTTCTTGTCTGTTAGTAGGGTTACTTAGGGGTGTTTAAAGTGAACATAAACTTGTATAACATGCTTCTCATTCTACCTTTAAGAGCATGCAAAAACTAACTTATAGTTGTCTTACCTCACCTAATTTCTCCAATCCATGACACATATGTTTCAACAAGTTTTGGTAAAAAAGTTTTATTTAGGATTCTCATAGGACCTTTTAGAAGATCAAAGTTTCTTTCTTTTCCTTAAGTATGGTTACTTAGGGGTGTTAAAAAGAACATAAACTTGTATAACATTCTTGTCATTCTTCCTTTAGGAGCATACAAAAACTATCTTATAGTTGTCTTACCTCACCTAATTTCTCTAATCCATGACACATATGTTTTAAGAAGTTTTGGTAAAAAAGTTTTGTTTAGGATTCTCATAGGACATTTTAGAAGATCAAAGTTTCTTTCTTGTCTGTTAGTAGGGTTACTTAGGGGTGTTTAAAGTGAACATAAACTTGTATAACATGCTTCTCATTCTACCTTTAAGAGCATGCAAAAACTAACTTATAGTTGTCTTACCTCACCTAATTTCTCTAATCCATGACACATATGTTTCAAGAAGTTTTGGTAAAAATGTTTTGTTTAGGATTCTCATAGGACATTTTAGAAGATCAAAGTTTCTTTCTTGTCTGTTAGTAGGGTGTTACTTAGGGGTGTTTAAAGGAACATAAACTTGTATAACATGCTTCTAATTTTACCTTTAGGAGCGTACAAAAACTAACTTATAGTTTTATTACCTCACCTAGTTTCTCCAATCCCTGACACATATGTTTCAAGAAGTTTTTGTTAAAAAGTTTTGTTCAGTATTCTCATAGGACCTTTTAGAAGATCTAAGTTTCTCTCCTGTCTGTTAGTAGGGTTACTTAGGGGTGTTTAAAATGAACATAAACTTGTATAACATGCATCTCATTCTACCTTTAAGAGCGTGCAAAAACTAACTTATAGTTGTCTTACCTCAAATAGTTTCTCCAATCCATGATACATATGTTTCAAGAAGTTTTTGTTAAAACGTTTTGTTTAGTATTCTCATAGGACCTTTTAGAAGATCAAAGTTTTGTTCTTTTCTTTTCTATAACATGCTTCTCATATGTTTCAAGAAGTTTTGGTAACACAAGTTTTGTTTCGGATTCTCATAGGACATTTTAAAATATCAAAGTTTCTTTCTTGTCTGTTAGTAGGGTTATTTAGGGGTGTTTAAAGTGAACATAAACTTGTATAACATGCTTCTCATTCTACCTTTAAGAGCATGCAAAAACTAACTTATAGTTGTCTTACCTCACCTAATTTCTCTAATCCATGACACATATGTTTCAAGAAGTATTGGTAAAAATGTTTTATTTAAGATTCTCATAGGACATTTTAGAAGATCAAAGTTTCTTTCTTGTCTGTTAGTAGGGTTACTTAGGGGTGTTTAAAGTGAACATAAACTTGTATAACATGCTTCTCATTCTACCTTTAAGAGCATGCAAAAACTAACTTATAGTTGTCTTACCTCACCTAATTTCTCTAATCCATGACACATATGTTTCAAGAAGTTTTGGTAAAAATGTTTTGTTTAGGATTCTCATAGGACATTTTAGAAGATCAAAGTTTCTTTCTTGTCTGTTAGTAGGGTTACTTTGGGGTGTTTAAAGTGAACATAAACTTGTATAACATGCTTCTCATTCTATCTTTAAGAGCATGCAAAAACTAACTTATAGTTGTCTTACCTCACCTAATTTCTCTAATCCATGACACATATGTTTCAAGAAGTTTTGGTAAAAATGTTTTGTTTAGGATTCTCATAGGACATTTTAGAAGATCAAAGTTTCTTTCTTGTCTGTTAGTAATGTTACTTAGGGGTGTTTAAAGGAACATAAACTTGTATAACATGCTTCTAATTTTACCTTTAGGAGCGTACAAAAACTAACTTATAGTTTTATTACCTCACCTAGTTTCTCCAATCCCTGACACATATGTTTCAAGAAGTTTTTGTTAAAAAGTTTTGTTCAGTATTCTCATAGGACCTTTTAGAAGATCTAAGTTTCTCTCCTGTCTGTTAGTAGGGTTACTTAGGGGTGTTTAAAATGAACATAAACTTGTATAACATGCATCTCATTCTACCTTTAAGAGCGTGCAAAAACTAACTTATAGTTGTCTTACCTC
Organism: Orychophragmus violaceus; assembly: GCA_030180135.1. NCBI lineage: Eukaryota > Viridiplantae > Streptophyta > Magnoliopsida > Brassicales > Brassicaceae > Orychophragmus > Orychophragmus violaceus. Next base: position 59,682,042 of record CM058240.1, on the reverse strand, counting down.
AAATAGTTTCTCCAATCCATGATACATATGTTTCAAGAAGTTTTTGTTAAAACGTTTTGTTTAGTATTCTCATAGGACCTTTTAGAAGATCAAAGTTTTGTTCTTTTCTTTTCTATAACATGCTTCTCATATGTTTCAAGAAGTTTTGGTAACACAAGTTTTGTTTCGGATTCTCATAGGACATTTTAAAATATCAAAGTTTCTTTCTTGTCTGTTAGTAGGGTTATTTAGGGGTGTTTAAAGTGAACATAAACTTGTATAACATGCTTCTCATTCTACCTTTAAGAGCATGCAAAAACTAACTTATAGTTGTCTTACCTCACCTAATTTCTCTAATCCATGACACATATGTTTCAAGAAGTATTGGTAAAAATGTTTTGTTTAGGATTCTCATAGGACATTTTAGAAGATCAAAGTTTCTTTCTTGTCTGTTAGTAGGGTTACTTAGGGGTGTTTAAAGTGAACATAAACTTGTATAACATGCTTCTCATTCTACCTTTAAGAGCATGCAAAAACTAACTTATAGTTGTCTTACCTCACCTAATTTCTCTAATCCATGACACATATGTTTCAAGAAGTTTTGGTAAAAATGTTTTGTTTAGGATTCTCATAGGACATTTTAGAAGATCAAAGTTTCTTTCTTGTCTGTTAGTAGGGTTACTTTGGGGTGTTTAAAGTGAACATAAACTTGTATAACATGCTTCTCATTCTACCTTTAAGAGCATGCAAAAACTAACTTATAGTTGTCTTACCTCACCTAATTTCTCCAATCCATGACACATATGTTTCAACAAGTTTTGGTAAAAAAGTTTTATTTAGGATTCTCATATGACCTTTTAGAAGATCAAAGTTTCTTTCTTTTCCTTAAGTATGGTTACTTAGGGGTGTTAAAAAGAACATAAACTTGTATAACATTCTTGTCATTCTTCCTTTAGGAGCATACAAAAACTATCTTATAGTTGTCTTACCTCACCTAATTTCTCTAATCCATGACACATATGTTTTAAGAAGTTTTGGTAAAAAAGTTTTGTTTAGGATTCTCATAGGACATTTTAAAATATCAAAGTTTCTTTCTTGTCTGTTAATAGGGTTACTTAGGGGTGTTTAAAGTGAACATAAACTTGTATAACATGCTTCTCATTCTACCTTTAAGAGCATGCAAAAACTAACTTATAGTTGTCTTACCTCACCTAATTTCTCTAATCCATGACACATATGTTTCAAGAAGTATTGGTAAAAATGTTTTGTTTAGGATTCTCATAGGACATTTTAGAAGATCAAAGTTTCTTTCTTGTCTGTTAGTAGGGTTACTTAGGGGTGTTTAAAGTGAACATAAACTTGTATAACATGCTTCTCATTCTACCTTTAAGAGCATGCAAAAACTAACTTATAGTTGTCTTACCTCACCTAATTTCTCTAATCCATGACACATATGTTTCAAGAAGTTTTGGTAAAAATGTTTTGTTTAGGATTCTCATAGGACATTTTAGAAGATCAAAGTTTCTTTCTTGTCTGTTAGTAGGGTTACTTGGGGGTGTTTAAAGTGAGCATAAACTTGTATAACATGCTTCTCATTCTACCTTTAAGAGCATGCAAAAACTAACTTATAGTTGTCTTACCTCACCTAATTTCTCCAATCCATGACACATATGTTTCAACAAGTTTTGGTAAAAAAGTTTTATTTAGGATTCTCATATGACCTTTTAGAAGATCAAAGTTTCTTTCTTTTCCTTAAGTATGGTTACTTAGGGGTGTTAAAAAGATCATAAACTTGTATAACATTCTTGTCATTCTTCCTTTAGGAGCATACAAAAACTATCTTATAGTTGTCTTACCTCACCTAATTTCTCTAATCCATGACACATATGTTTTAAGAAGTTTTGGTAAAAAAGTTTTGTTTAGGATTCTCATAGGACATTTTAGAAGATCAAAGTTTCTTTCTTGTCTGTTAGTAGGGTTACTTAGGGGTGTTTAAAGTGAACATAAACTTGTATAACATGCTTCTCATTCTACCTTTAAGAGCATGCAAAAACTAACTTATAGTTGTCTTACCTCACCTAATTTCTCTAATCCATGACACATATGTTTCAAGAAGTATTGGTAAAAATGTTTTGTTTAGGATTCTCATAGGACATTTTAGAAGATCAAAGTTTCTTTCTTGTCTGTTAGTAGGGTTACTTATGGGTGTTTAAAGTGAACATAAACTTGTATAACATGCTTCTCATTCTATCTTTAAGAGCATGCAAAAACTAACTTATAGTTGTCTTACCTCACCTAATTTCTCTAATCCATGACACATATGTTTCAAGAAGTTTTGGTAAAAATGTTTTGTTTAGGATTCTCATAGGACATTTTAGAAGATCAAAGTTTCTTTCTTGTCTGTTAGTAATGTTACTTAGGGGTGTTTAAAGGAACATAAACTTGTATAACATGCTTCTAATTTTACCTTTAGGAGCGTACAAAAACTAACTTATAGTTTTATTACCTCACCTAGTTTCTCCAATCCCTGACACATATGTTTCAAGAAGTTTTTGTTAAAAAGTTTTGTTCAGTATTCTCATAGGACCTTTTAGAAGATCTAAGTTTCTCTCCTGTCTGTTAGTAGGGTTACTTAGGGGTGTTTAAAATGAACATAAACTTGTATAACATGCATCTCATTCTACCTTTAAGAGCGTGCAAAAACTAACTTATAGTTGTCTTACCTCAAATAGTTTCTCCAATCCATGATACATATGTTTCAAGAAGTTTTTGTTAAAACGTTTTGTTTAGTATTCTCATAGGACCTTTTAGAAGATCAAAGTTTTGTTCTTTTCTTTTCTATAACATGCTTCTCATATGTTTCAAGAAGTTTTGGTAACACAAGTTTTGTTTCGGATTCTCATAGGACATTTTAAAATATCAAAGTTTCTTTCTTGTCTGTTAGTAGGGTTATTTAGGGGTGTTTAAAGTGAACATAAACTTGTATAACATGCTTCTCATTCTACCTTTAAGAGCATGCAAAAACTAACTTATAGTTGTCTTACCTCACCTAATTTCTCTAATCCATGACACATATGTTTCAAGAAGTATTGGTAAAAATGTTTTGTTTAAGATTCTCATAGGACATTTTAGAAGATCAAAGTTTCTTTCTTGTCTGTTAGTAGGGTTACTTAGGGGTGTTTAAAGTGAACATAAACTTGTATAACATGCTTCTCATTCTACCTTTAAGAGCATGCAAAAACTAACTTATAGTTGTCTTACCTCACCTAATTTCTCTAATCCATGACACATATGTTTCAAGAAGTTTTGGTAAAAATGTTTTGTTTAGGATTCTCATAGGACATTTTAGAAGATCAAAGTTTCTTTCTTGTCTGTTAGTAGGGTTACTTTGGGGTGTTTAAAGTGAACATAAACTTGTATAACATGCTTCTCATTCTATCTTTAAGAGCATGCAAAAACTAACTTATAGTTGTCTTACCTCACCTAATTTCTCTAATCCATGACACATATGTTTCAAGAAGTTTTGGTAAAAATGTTTTGTTTAGGATTCTCATAGGACATTTTAGAAGATCAAAGTTTCTTTCTTGTCTGTTAGTAATGTTACTTAGGGGTGTTTAAAGGAACATAAACTTGTATAACATGCTTCTAATTTTACCTTTAGGAGCGTACAAAAACTAACTTATAGTTTTATTACCTCACCTAGTTTCTCCAATCCCTGACACATATGTTTCAAGAAGTTTTTGTTAAAAAGTTTTGTTCAGTATTCTCATAGGACCTTTTAGAAGATCTAAGTTTCTCTCCTGTCTGTTAGTAGGGTTACTTAGGGGTGTTTAAAATGAACATAAACTTGTATAACATGCATCTCATTCTACCTTTAAGAGCGTGCAAAAACTAACTTATAGTTGTCTTACCTCAAATAGTTTCTCCAATCCATGATACATATGTTTCAAGAAGTTTTTGTTAAAACGTTTTGTTTAGTATTCTCATAGGACCTTTTAGAAGATCAAAGTTTTGTTCTTTTCTTTTCTATAACATGCTTCTCATATGTTTCAAGAAGTTTTGGTAACACAAGTTTTGTTTCGGATTCTCATAGGACATTTTAAAATATCAAAGTTTCTTTCTTGTCTGTTAGTAGGGTTATTTAGGGGTGTTTAAAGTGAACATAAACTTGTATAACATGCTTCTCATTCTACCTTTAAGAGCATGCAAAAACTAACTTATAGTTGTCTTACCTCACCTAATTTCTCTAATCCATGACACATATGTTTCAAGAAGTATTGGTAAAAATGTTTTGTTTAGGATTCTCATAGGACATTTTAGAAGATCAAAGTTTCTTTCTTGTCTGTTAGTAGGGTTACTTAGGGGTGTTTAAAGTGAACATAAACTTGTATAACATGCTTCTCATTCTACCTTTAAGAGCATGCAAAAACTAACTTATAGTTGTCTTACCTCACCTAATTTCTCTAATCCATGACACATATGTTTCAAGAAGTTTTGGTAAAAATGTTTTGTTTAGGATTCTCATAGGACATTTTAGAAGATCAAAGTTTCTTTCTTGTCTGTTAGTAGGGTTACTTTGGGGTGTTTAAAGTGAACATAAACTTGTATAACATGCTTCTCATTCTACCTTTAAGAGCATGCAAAAACTAACTTATAGTTGTCTTACCTCACCTAATTTCTCCAATCCATGACACATATGTTTCAACAAGTTTTGGTAAAAAAGTTTTATTTAGGATTCTCATATGACCTTTTAGAAGATCAAAGTTTCTTTCTTTTCCTTAAGTATGGTTACTTAGGGGTGTTAAAAAGAACATAAACTTGTATAACATTCTTGTCATTCTTCCTTTAGGAGCATACAAAAACTATCTTATAGTTGTCTTACCTCACCTAATTTCTCTAATCCATGACACATATGTTTTAAGAAGTTTTGGTAAAAAAGTTTTGTTTAGGATTCTCATAGGACATTTTAAAATATATAGTTTCTTTCTTGTCTGTTAATAGGGTTACTTAGGGGTGTTTAAAGTGAACATAAACTTGTATAACATGCTTCTCATTCTACCTTTAAGAGCATGCAAAAACTAACTTATAGTTGTCTTACCTCACCTAATTTCTCTAATCCATGACACATATGTTTCAAGAAGTATTGGTAAAAATGTTTTGTTTAGGATTCTCATAGGACATTTTAGAAGATCAAAGTTTCTTTCTTGTCTGTTAGTAGGGTTACTTAGGGGTGTTTAAAGTGAACATAAACTTGTATAACATGCTTCTCATTCTACCTTTAAGAGCATGCAAAAACTAACTTATAGTTGTCTTACCTCACCTAATTTCTCTAATCCATGACACATATGTTTCAAGAAGTTTTGGTAAAAATGTTTTGTTTAGGATTCTCATAGGACATTTTAGAAGATCAAAGTTTCTTTCTTGTCTGTTAGTAGGGTTACTTGGGGGTGTTTAAAGTGAGCATAAACTTGTATAACATGCTTCTCATTCTACCTTTAAGAGCATGCAAAAACTAACTTATAGTTGTCTTACCTCACCTAATTTCTCCAATCCATGACACATATGTTTCAACAAGTTTTGGTAAAAAAGTTTTATTTAGGATTCTCATATGACCTTTTAGAAGATCAAAGTTTCTTTCTTTTCCTTAAGTATGGTTACTTAGGGGTGTTAAAAAGAACATAAACTTGTATAACATTCTTGTCATTCTTCCTTTAGGAGCATACAAAAACTATCTTATAGTTGTCTTACCTCACCTAATTTCTCTAATCCATGACACATATGTTTTAAGAAGTTTTGGTAAAAAAGTTTTGTTTAGGATTCTCATAGGACATTTTAGAAGATCAAAGTTTCTTTCTTGTCTGTTAGTAGGGTTACTTAGGGGTGTTTAAAGTGAACATAAACTTGTATAACATGCTTCTCATTCTACCTTTAAGAGCATGCAAAAACTAACTTATAGTTGTCTTACCTCACCTAATTTCTCTAATCCATGACACATATGTTTCAAGAAGTATTGGTAAAAATGTTTTGTTTAGGATTCTCATAGGACATTTTAGAAGATCAAAGTTTCTTTCTTGTCTGTTAGTAGGGTTACTTATGGGTGTTTAAAGTGAACATAAACTTGTATAACATGCTTCTCATTCTATCTTTAAGAGCATGCAAAAACTAACTTATAGTTGTCTTACCTCACCTAATTTCTCTAATCCATGACACATATGTTTCAAGAAGTTTTGGTAAAAATGTTTTGTTTAGGATTCTCATAGGACATTTTAGAAGATCAAAGTTTCTTTCTTGTCTGTTAGTAATGTTACTTAGGGGTGTTTAAAGGAACATAAACTTGTATAACATGCTTCTAATTTTACCTTTAGGAGCGTACAAAAACTAACTTATAGTTTTATTACCTCACCTAGTTTCTCCAATCCCTGACACATATGTTTCAAGAAGTTTTTGTTAAAAAGTTTTGTTCAGTATTCTCATAGGACCTTTTAGAAGATCTAAGTTTCTCTCCTGTCTGTTAGTAGGGTTACTTAGGGGTGTTTAAAATGAACATAAACTTGTATAACATGCATCTCATTCTACCTTTAAGAGCGTGCAAAAACTAACTTATAGTTGTCTTACCTCAAATAGTTTCTCCAATCCATGATACATATGTTTCAAGAAGTTTTTGTTAAAACGTTTTGTTTAGTATTCTCATAGGACCTTTTAGAAGATCAAAGTTTTGTTCTTTTCTTTTCTATAACATGCTTCTCATATGTTTCAAGAAGTTTTGGTAACACAAGTTTTGTTTCGGATTCTCATAGGACATTTTAAAATATCAAAGTTTCTTTCTTGTCTGTTAGTAGGGTTATTTAGGGGTGTTTAAAGTGAACATAAACTTGTATAACATGCTTCTCATTCTACCTTTAAGAGCATGCAAAAACTAACTTATAATTGTCTTACCTCACCTAATTTCTCTAATCCATGACACATATGTTTCAAGAAGTATTGGTAAAAATGTTTTGTTTAGGATTCTCATAGGACATTTTAGAAGATCAAAGTTTCTTTCTTGTTTGTTAGTAGGGTTACTTAGGGGTGTTTAAAGTGAACATAAACTTGTATAACATGCTTCTCATTCTACCTTTAAGAGCATGCAAAAACTAACTTATAGTTGTCTTACCTCACCTAATTTCTCTAATCCATGACACATATGTTTCAAGAAGTTTTGGTAAAAATGTTTTGTTTAGGATTCTCATAGGACATTTTAGAAGATCAAAGTTTCTTTCTTGTCTTTTAGTAGGGTTACTTTGGGGTGTTTAAAGTGAACATAAACTTGTATAACATGCTTCTCATTCTACCTTTAAGAGCATGCAAAAACTAACTTATAGTTGTCTTACCTCACCTAATTTCTCCAATCCATGACACATATGTTTCAACAAGTTTTGGTAAAAAAGTTTTATTTAGGATTCTCATATGACCTTTTAGAAGATCAAAGTTTCTTTCTTTTCCTTAAGTATGGTTACTTAGGGGTGTTAAAAAGAACATAAACTTGTATAACATTCTTGTCATTCTTCCTTTAGGAGCATACAAAAACTATCTTATAGTTGTCTTACCTCACCTAATTTCTCTAATCCATGACACATATGTTTTAAGAAGTTTTGGTAAAAAAGTTTTGTTTAGGATTCTCATAGGACATTTTAAAATATCAAAGTTTCTTTCTTGTCTGTTAATAGGGTTACTTAGGGGAGTTTAAAGTGAACATAAACTTGTATAACATGCTTCTCATTCTACCTTTAAGAGCATGCAAAAACTAACTTATAGTTGTCTTACCTCACCTAATTTCTCTAATCCATGACACATATGTTTCAAGAAGTATTGGTAAAAATGTTTTGTTTAGGATTCTCATAGGACATTTTAGAAGATCAAAGTTTCTTTCTTGTCTGTTAGTAGGGTTACTTAGGGGTGTTTAAAGTGAACATAAACTTGTATAACATGCTTCTCATTCTACCTTTAAGAGCATGCAAAAACTAACTTATAGTTGTCTTACCTCACCTAATTTCTCTAATCCATGACACATATGTTTCAAGAAGTTTTGGTAAAAATGTTTTGTTTAGGATTCTCATAGGACATTTTAGAAGATCAAAGTTTCTTTCTTGTCTGTTAGTAGGGTTACTTGGGGGTGTTTAAAGTGAGCATAAACTTGTATAACATGCTTCTCATTCTACCTTTAAGAGCATGCAAAAACTAACTTATAGTTGTCTTACCTCACCTAATTTCTCCAATCCATGACACATATGTTTCAACAAGTTTTGGTAAAAAAGTTTTATTTAGGATTCTCATATGACCTTTTAGAAGATCAAAGTTTCTTTCTTTTCCTTAAGTATGGTTACTTAGGGGTGTTAAAAAGAACATAAACTTGTATAACATTCTTGTCATTCTTCCTTTAGGAGCATACAAAAACTATCTTATAGTTGTCTTACCTCACCTAATTTCTCTAATCCATGACACATATGTTTTAAGAAGTTTTGGTAAAAAAGTTTTGTTTAGGATTCTCATAGGACATTTTAGAAGATCAAAGTTTCTTTCTTGTCTGTTAGTAGGGTTACTTAGGGGTGTTTAAAGTGAACATAAACTTGTATAACATGCTTCTCATTCTACCTTTAAGAGCATGCAAAAACTAACTTATAGTTGTCTTACCTCACCTAATTTCTCTAATCCATGACACATATGTTTCAAGAAGTTTTGGTAAAAATGTTTTGTTTAGGATTCTCATAGGACATTTTAGAAGATCAAAGTTTCTTTCTTGTCTGTTAGTAGGGTTACTTTGGGGTGTTTAAAGTGAACATAAACTTGTATAACATGCTTCTCATTCTACCTTTAAGAGCATGCAAAAACTAACTTATAGTTGTCTTACCTCACCTAATTTCTCCAATCCATGACACATATGTTTCAACAAGTTTTGGTAAAAAAGTTTTATTTAGGATTCTCATATGACCTTTTAGAAGATCAAAGTTTCTTTCTTTTCCTTAAGTATGGTTACTTAGGGGTGTTAAAAAGAACATAAACTTGTATAACATTCTTGTCATTCTTCCTTTAGGAGCATACAAAAACTATCTTATAGTTGTCTTACCTCACCTAATTTCTCTAATCCATGACACATATGTTTTAAGAAGTTTTGGTAAAAAAGTTTTGTTTAGGATTCTCATAGGACATTTTAAAATATCAAAGTTTCTTTCTTGTCTGTTAATAGGGTTACTTAGGGGTGTTTAAAGTGAACATAAACTTGTATAACATGCTTCTCATTCTACCTTTAAGAGCATGCAAAAACTAACTTATAGTTGTCTTACCTCACCTAATTTCTCTAATCCATGACACATATGTTTCAAGAAGTATTGGTAAAAATGTTTTGTTTAGGATTCTCATAGGACATTTTAGAAGATCAAAGTTTCTTTCTTGTCTGTTAGTAGGGTTACTTAGGGGTGTTTAAAGTGAACATAAACTTGTATAACATGCTTCTCATTCTACCTTTAAGAGCATGCAAAAACTAACTTATAGTTGTCTTACCTCACCTAATTTCTCTAATCCATGACACATATGTTTCAAGAAGTTTTGGTAAAAATGTTTTGTTTAGGATTCTCATAGGACATTTTAGAAGATCAAAGTTTCTTTCTTGTCTGTTAGTAGGGTTACTTGGGGGTGTTTAAAGTGAGCATAAACTTGTATAACATGCTTCTCATTCTACCTTTAAGAGCATGCAAAAACTAACTTATAGTTGTCTTACCTCACCTAATTTCTCCAATCCATGACACATATGTTTCAACAAGTTTTGGTAAAAAAGTTTTATTTAGGATTCTCATATGACCTTTTAGAAGATCAAAGTTTCTTTCTTTTCCTTAAGTATGGTTACTTAGGGGTGTTAAAAAGAACATAAACTTGTATAACATTTTGTCATTCTTCCTTTAGGAGCATACAAAAACTATCTTATAGTTGTCTTACCTCACCTAATTTCTCCAATCCATGACACATATGTTTCAAGAAGTTTTGGTAAAAAAGTTTTGTTTAGGATTCTCATAGGACCTTTTAGAAGATCAAAATTTCTTTCTTTTCCTTATATATGGTTACTTAAGGGTGTTAAAAAGAACATAAACTTGTATAACATGCTTCTCATTCTACCTTTAGGAGCATACAAAAACTATCTTATCGTTGTCTTACCTCACCTAATTTCTCCAATGCATGACACATATGTTTTAAGAAGTTTTGGTAAAAAAGTTTTGTTTAGGATTCTCATAGGACATTTTAGAAGATCAAAGTTTCTTTCTTGTCTGTTAGTAGGGTTACTTATGGGTGTTTAAAGTGAACATAAACTTGTATAACATGCTTCTCATTCTATCTTTAAGAGCATTCAAAAACTAACTTATAGTTGTCTTACCTCACCTAGTTTCTCCAATCCATGACACATATGTTTCAAGAAGTTTTTGTTAAAAAGTTTTGTTTAGTATTTTTCATAGGACATTTTAGAAGATCAAAGTTTCTTTCTTGTCTGTTAGTAGTGTTACTTAGGGGTGTTTAAAGGAACATAAACTTGTATAACATGCTTCTAATTTTACCTTTAGGAGCGTACAAAAACTAACTTATAGTTTTAATACCTCACCTAGTTTCTTCAATCCATGACACATATGTTTCAAGAAGTTTTTGTTAAAAAGTTTTGTTTAGTATTCTCATAGGACCTTTTAGAAGATCAAAGTTTCTCTCTTGTCTGTTAGTAGGGTTACTTAGGGGTGTTTAAAGTGAACATAAACTTGTATAACATGCTTCTCATTCTACCTTTAAGAGCATGCAAAAACTAACTTATAGTTGTCTTACCTCACCTAATTTCTCTAATCCATGACACATATGTTTCAAGAAGTATTGGTAAAAATGTTTTGTTTAGGATTCTCATAGAACATTTTAGAAGATCAAAGTTTCTTTCTTGTCTGTTAGTAGGGTTACTTAGGGGTGTTTAAAGTGAACATAAACTTGTATAACATGCTTCTCATTCTACCTTTAAGAGCATGCAAAAACTAACTTATAGTTGTCTTACCTCACCTAATTTCTCTAATCCATGACACATATGTTTCAAGAAGTTTTGGTAAAAATGTTTTGTTTAGGATTCTCATAGGACATTTTAGAAGATCAAAGTTTCTTTCTTGTCTGTTAGTAGGGTTACTTGGGGGTGTTTAAAGTGAGCATAAACTTGTATAACATGCTTCTCATTCTACCTTTAAGAGCATGCAAAAACTAACTTATAGTTGTCTTACCTCACCTAATTTCTCCAATCCATGACACATATGTTTCAACAAGTTTTGGTAAAAAAGTTTTATTTAGGATTCTCATATGACCTTTTAGAAGATCAAAGTTTCTTTCTTTTCCTTAAGTATGGTTACTTAGGGGTGTTAAAAAGAACATAAACTTGTATAACATTCTTGTCATTCTTCCTTTAGGAGCATACAAAAACTATCTTATAGTTGTCTTACCTCACCTAATTTCTCTAATCCATGACACATATGTTTTAAGAAGTTTTGGTAAAAAAGTTTTGTTTAGGATTCTCATAGGACATTTTAGAAGATCAAAGTTTCTTTCTTGTCTGTTAGTAGGGTTACTTATGGGTGTTTAAAGTGAACATAAACTTGTATAACATAAACTTGTATAACATGCTTCTCATTCTATCTTTAAGAGCATTCAAAAACTAACTTATAGTTGTCTTACCTCACCTAGTTTCTCCAATCCATGACACATATGTTTCAAGAAGTTTTTGTTAAAAAGTTTTGTTTAGTATTTTTCATAGGACATTTTAGAAGATCAAAGTTTCTTTCTTGTCTGTTAGTAGTGTTACTTAGGGGTGTTTAAAGGAACATAAACTTGTATAACATGCTTCTAATTTTACCTTTAGGAGCGTACAAAAACTAACTTATAGTTTTATTACCTCACCTAGTTTCTCCAATCCCTGACACATATGTTTCAAAAAGTTTTTGTTAAAAAGTTTTTTTCAGTATTCTCATAGGACCTTTTAGAAGATCTAAGTTTCTCTCCTGTCTGTTAGTAGGGTTACTTAGGGGTGTTTAAAATGAACATAAACTTGTATAACATGCATCTCATTCTACCTTTAAGAGCGTGCAAAAACTAACTTATAGTTGTCTTACCTCAAATAGTTTCTCCAATCCATGATACATATGTTTCAAGAAGTTTTTGTTAAAACGTTTTGTTTAGTATTCTCATAGGACCTTTTAGAAGATCAAAGTTTTGTTCTTTTCTTTTCTATAACATGCTTCTCATATGTTTCAAGAAGTTTTGGTAACAAAAGTTTTATTTCGGATTCTCATAGGGCCTTTTGGAATATCAAAGTTTCTTTCTTGTCTGTTAGTAGGGTTACTTAGGGGTGTTAAAAAGAACATAAACTTGTATAACATTCTTGTCATTCTTCCTTTAGGAGCATACAAAAACTATCTTATAGTTGTCTTACCTCACCTAATTTCTCTAATCCATGACACATATGTTTTAAGAAGTTTTGGTAAAAAAGTTTTGTTTAGGATTCTCATAGGACCTTTTAGAAGATCAAAATTTCTTTCTTTTCCTTAAATATGGTTACTTAGGGGTGTTAAAAAGAACATAAACTTGTATAACATGCTTCTCATTCTACCTTTAGGAGCATACAAAAACTATCTTATCGTTGTCTTACCTCACCTAATTTCTTCAATGCATGACACATATGTTTCAAGAAGTTTTGGTAAAAAACGTTTTGTTTAGAATTCTCATAGGACATTTTAGAAGATCAAAGTTTCTTTCTTGTCTCTTAGCAGGGTTACTTAGGGGTGTTGAAATGAACATAAACTTGTATAACATGCTTCTAATTTTACCTTTGGGAGCATACAAAAACTAACTTATAGTTTTATTATCTCACCTAGTTTCTCCAATCCATGACACATATGTTTCAAGAAGTTTTTGTTAAAAAATTTTGTTTAGTATTCTCATAGGACCTTTTAGAAGATCAAAGTTTCTTTCGTTTCCTTAAGTATGGTTACTTAGGAGTGTTAAAAAGAACATTAACTTGTATAACATGCTTGTCATTCTACCTTTAGGAGCATACAAAAACTATTTTATAGTTGTCTTACATCACCTAGTTTATCCAATCCATGACACATTTGTTTCAAGAAGTTTTGGTAAAAAAAGTTTTGTTTAGAATTCTCATAGGACATTTTAGAAGATCAAAGTTTCTCTCTTGTCTGTTAGTAGGGTTACCTAGGGGTGTTTAAACGAACATAAACTTGTATAACATGCTTGTCATCCTACCTTTAGGAGCATACAAAACTATCATATAGTTGTCTTACCTCACCTAATTTCGCTAATCCATGACACATATATTTTAAGAAGTTTTGGTAAAAATGTTTTGTTTAGGATTCTCATAGGACATTTTAGAAGATCAAAGTTTCTTTCTTGTCTGTTAGTAGGGTTATTTAGTGGTGTTTAAAGTGAACATAAACTTGTATAACATGCTTCTCATTCTACCTTTAAGAGCATGCAAAAACTAACTTATAGTTGTCTTACCTCACCTAATTTCTCCAATCCATGACACATATGTTTCAACAAGTTTTGGTAAAAAAAAATTGTTTAGGATTCTTATAGGACATTTTAGAAGATCAAAGTTTCTTTCCTGTCTGTTAGTAGGGTTACTTAGGGGTGTTTAAAGGAACAGAAACTTGTATAACATGCTTCTAGTTTTACCTTTAGGAGCATACAAAAACTAACTTATAGTTTTATTACCTCACCTAGTTTCTCCAATCCATGACACATGTTTCAAGAAGTTTTTGTTAAAAAGTTTTGTTTAGTATTTTTCATAGGACCTTTTAGAAGATCAAAGTTTCTCTCTTGTTTGTTAGTAGGGTTACTTAGGGGTGTTTAAAATGAACATAAACTTGTATAACATGCTTCTCATTCTACCTTTAAGAGCGTGCAAAAACTAACTTATAGTTGTCTTACCTCACCTAGTTTCTCCAATCCATGACACATATGTTTCAAGAAGTTTTTGTTAAAAAGTTTTGTTTAGTATTCTCATAGGGCCTTTTAGAAGATCAAAGTTTCTTGTCTGTTAGTAGGGTTACTTAGGGGTGTTTAAACGAACATAAACTTGTATAACATGTTTCTCATTCTACCTTTAAGAACATGCAAAAACTAACTTATAGTTGTCTTACCTCACCTAATTTCTCCAATCCATGACACATATGTTTCAAGAAGTTTTGGTAAAAAAGTTTTGTTTAGGATTCTCATAGGACCTTTTAGAAGATCAAAATTTCTTTCTTTTCCTTATATATGGTTACTTAAGGGTGTTAAAAAGAACATAAACTTGTATAACATGCTTCTCATTCTACCTTTAGGAGCATACAAAAACTATCTTATCGTTGTCTTACCTCACCTAATTTCTCCAATGCATGACACATATGTTTCAAGAAGTTTTGGTAAAAAACGTTTTGCTTAGAATTCTCATAGGACATTTTAGAAGATCAAAGTTTCTTTCTTGTCTGTTAGTAGGGTTACTTAGGGGTGTTTAAAGGAACATAAACTTGTATAACATGCTTCTAATTTTACCTTTAGGAGCATACAAAAACTAACTTATAGTTTTATTACCTCACCTAGTTTCTCCAATCCGTGACACATATGTTTCAAGAAGTTTTTGTTAAAAAGTTTTGTTTAGTATTCTCATAGGACCTTTTAGAAGATCAAAGTTTCTCTCTTGTCTGTTAGTAGGGTTACTTAGGGGTGTTTAAAATGAACATAAACTTGTATAACATGCTTCTCATTCTACCTTTAAGAGCGTGCAAAAACTAACTTATAGTTGTCTTACCTCACCTAGTTTCTCCGATCCATGACACATATGTTTCAAGAAATTTTTGTTAAAAAGTTTTGTTTAGTATTCTCATAGGGCCTTTTAGAAGATCAAAATTTCTTTCTTTTCCTTAAATATGGTTACTTAGGGGTGTTAAAAAGAACATAAACTTGTATAACATGCTTCTCATTCTACCTTTAGGAGCATACAAAAACTATCTTATTGTTGTCTTACCTCACCTAATTTCTCCAATGCATGACACATATGTTTCAAGAAGTTTTGGTAAAAAAACGTTTTGTTTAGAATTCTCATAGGACATTTTAGAAGATCAAAGTTTCTTTCTTGTCTCTTAGTAGGGTTACTTAGGGGTGTTGAAAGGAACATAAACTTGTATAACATGCTTCTAATTTTACCTTTAGGAGCATACAAAAACTAACTTATAGTTTTATTACCTCACCTAGTTTCTTCAATCCATGACACATATGTTTCAAGAAGTTTTTGTTAAAAAGTTTTGTTTAGTATTCTCATAGGACCTTTTAGAAGATCAAAGTTTCTCTCTTGTCTGTTAGTAGGGTTACTTAGGGGTGTTTAAAGTGAACATAAACTTGTATAACATGCTTCTCATTCTACCTTTAAGAGCGTGCAAAAACTAACTTATAGTTGTCTTACCTCACCTAGTTTCTCCGATCCATGACACATATGTTTCAAGAAATTTTTGTTAAAAAGTTTTGTTTAGTATTCTCATAGGGCCTTTTAGAAGATCAAAGTTTCTTTCTTGTCTGTTAGTAGGGTTACTTAGGGGTGTTTAAACGAACATAAACTTGTATAACATGCTTCTCATTCTACCTTTAAGAACATGCAAAAACTAACTTATAGTTGTCTTACCTCACCTAATTTCTCCAATCCATGACACATATGTTTAAAGAAGTTTTGGTAAAAAAGTTTTGTTTAGGATTCTCATATGACCTTTTAGAAGATCAAAGTTTCTTTCTTTTCCTTAAGTATGGTTACTTAGGGGTGTTAAAAAGAACATAAACTTGTATAACATGCTTCTCATTCTACCTTTAGGAGCATACAAAAACTATCTTATCGTTATCTTACCTCACTTAATTTCTCCAATGCATGACACATATGTTTCAAGAAGTTTTGGTAAAAAAAGTTTTGTTTAGAATTCTCATAGGACATTTTAGAAGATCAAAATTTCTTTCTTGTCTCTTAGTAGGGTTACTTAGGGGTGTTGAAAGGAACATAAACTTGTATAACATGCTTCTAATTTTACCTTTGGGAGCATACAAAAACTAACTTATAGTTTTATTATCTCACCTAGTTTCTCCAATCCATGACACATATGTTTCAAGAAGTTTTTGTTAAAAAGTTTTGTTTAGTATTCTCATAGGACCTTTTAGAAGATCAAAGTTTTTTCTTTTCCTTAAGTATGGTTACTTAGGAGTGTTAAAAAGAATACTAACTTGTATAACATTCTTGTCATTCTACCTTTAGGAGCATACAAAAACTATTTTATAGTTGTCTTACCTCACCTAGTTTTTCCAATCCATGACACATTTGTTTCAAGAAGTTTTGGTAAAAAAAGTTTTGTTTAGAATTCTCATAGGACATTTTAGAAGATCAAAGTTTCTTTCTTGTCTGTTAGTAGGGTTACCCTGGGGTGTTTAAACGAACATAAACTTGTATAACATGCTTGTCATTCTACCTTTAGGAGCATACAAAACTATCATATAGTTGTCTTACCTCACCTAATTTCTCTAATCCATGACACATATATTTTAAGAAGTTTTAGTAAAAATGTTTTGTTTAGGATTCTCATAGGACATTTTAGAAGATCAAAGTTTCTTTCTTGTTTGTTAGTAGGGTTATTTAGGGGTGTTTAAAGTGAACAAAAACTTGTATAACATGCTTCTCATTCTACCTTTAAGAGCATGCAAAAACTAACTTATAGTTGTCTTACCTCACCTAATTTCTCCAATCCATGACACATATGTTTCAAGAAGTTTTGGTAAAAAAAGTTTGTTTAGGATTCTTATAGGACATTTTAGAAGATCAAGGTTTCTTTCTTGTCTGTTAGTAGGGTTACTTAGAGGTGTTTAAAGGAACATAAACTTGTATAACATGCTTCTAGTTTTACCTTTAGGAGCATACAAAAACTAACTTATAGTTTTATTAACTCACCTAGTTACTCCAATCCATGACACATATGTTTCAAGAAGTTTTTGTTAAAAAGTTTTGTTTAGTATTTTTCATAGGACCTTTTAGAAGATCAAAGTTTCTCTCTTGTCTGTTAGTAGGGTTACTTAGGGGTGTTTAAAATGAACATAAACTTGTATAACATGCTTCTCATTCTACATTTAAGAGCGTGCAAAAACTAACTTATTGTTGTCTTACCTCACCTAGTTTCTCCAATCCATGATACATATGTTTCAAGAAGTTTTTGTTAAAACGTTTTGTTTAGTATTCTCATAGGACTTTTTAGAAGATCAAAGTTTCGTTATTTTCTTTAAGTAGGGTTACTTAGGGGTGTTTAAATGAACATAAACTTGTATAACATGCTTCTCATTCTACCTTTAAGAGCATGCAAAAACTAATTTTAGGATTCTCGTAAGACATTTTAGAAGATCAAAGTTTTTTTCTTGTCTATTAGTAGGGTTACTTAGGGGTGTTGAAAGGAACATAAACTTGTATAACATGCTTCTAATTTTACCTTTGGGAGCATACAAAAACTAACTTATAGTTTTATTATCTCACCTAGTTTCTCCAATCCATGACACATATGTTTCAAGAAGTTTTTGTTAAAAAGTTTTGTTTAGTATTCTCATAGGACCTTTTAGAAGATCAAAGTTTCTTTCTTTTCCTTAAGTATGGTTACTTAGGAGTGTTAAAAAGAACATTAACTTGTATAACATGCTTGTCATTCTACCTTTAGGAGCATATAAAAACTATCTTATAGTTGTCTTACCTCACCTAGTTTATCCAATCCATGACACATTTGTTTCAAGAAGTTTTGGTAAAAAAAGTTTTGTTTAGAATTCTCATAGGACATTTTAGAAGATCAAAGTTTCTTTCTTGTCAGTTAGTAGGGTTACCCAGGGATGTTTAAATGAACATAAACTTGTATAACATGCTTGTCATTCTACCTTTAGGATCATACAAAACTATCATATAGTTGTCTTACCTCACCTAATTTCTCTAATCCATGGCACATATATTTGAAGAAGTTTTGGTAAAATTGTTTTGTTTAGGATTCTCACAGGACATTTTAGAAGATCAAAGTTTCTTTCTTGTCTGTTAGTAGGGTTACTTAGGGGTGTTTAAAGGAACATAAACTTGTATAACATGCTTCTAATTTTACCTTTAGGAGCATACAAAAACTAACTTATAGTTTTATTACCTCACCTAGTTTCTCCAATCTATGACACATATGTTTCAAAAAGTTTTTGTTAAAAAGTTTTGTTTAGTATTCTCATAGGACCTTTTAGAAGATCAAAGTTTCTCTCTTGTCTGTTAGTAGGGTTACTTAGGGGTGTTTAAAATGAACATAAACTTGTATAACATGCTTCTCATTCTACCTTTAAGAGCGTGCAAAAACTAACTTATAGTTGTCTTACCTCACCTAGTTTCTCCAATCCATGACACATATGTTTCAAGAAGTTTTTGTTAAAAAGTTTTGTTTAGTATTCTCATAGGGCCTTTTAGAAGATCAAAGTTTCTTTCTTGTCTGTTAGGAGGGTTACTTAGGGGTGTTTAAACGAACATAAACTTATATAACATGCTTCTCATTCTACCTTTAAGAACATGCAAAAACTAACTTATAGTTGTCTTACCTCACCTAATTTCTCCAATCCATGACACATATGTTTCAAGAAGTTTTGGTAAAAAAGTTTTGTTTAGGATTCTCATAGGACCTTTTAGAAGATCAAAATTTCTTTCTTTTCCTTAAATATGGTTACTTAGGGGTGTTAAAAAGAACATAAACTTGTATAACATGCTTCTCATTATACCTTTAGGAGCATACAAAGAATATCTTATCGTTGTCTTACCTCACCTAATTTCTCCAATGCATGACACATATGTTTCAAGAAGTTTTGGTAAAAAATGGTTTTGTTTAGAATTCTCATAGGACATTTTAGAAGATCAAAGTTTCTTTCTTGTCTCTTAGCAGGGTTACTTAGGGGTGTTGAAAGGAACATAAACTTGTATAACATGCTTCTAATTTTACCTTTGGGAGCATACAAAAACTAACTTATAGTTTTATTATCTCACCTAGTTTCTCCAATCCATGACACATATGTTTCAAGAAGTTTTTGTTAAAAAGTTTTGTTTAGTATTCTCATAGGACCTTTTAGAAGATCAAAGTTTTTTCTTTTCCTTAAGTATGGTTACTTAGGAGTGTTAAAAAGAACATTAACTTGTATAACATGCTTGTCATTCTACCTTTAGGAGCATACAAAAACTATTTTATAGTTGTCTTACCTCACCTAGTTTTTCCAATCCATGACACATTTGTTTCAAGAAGTTTTGGTAAAAAAAGTTTTGTTTAGAATTCTCATAGGACATTTTAGAAGATCAAAGTTTTTTTCTTGTCTGTTAGTAGGGTTACCCTGGGGTGTTTAAACGAACATAAACTTGTATAACATGCTTGTCATTCTACCTTTAGGAGCATACAAAACTATCATATAGTTGTCTTACCTCACCTAATTTCTCTAATCCTTGACACATATATTTTAAGAAGTTTTAGTAAAAATGTTTTGTTTAGGATTCTCATAGGACATTTTAGAAGATCAAAGTTTCTTTCTTGTCTGTTAGTAGGGTTATTTAGGGGTGTTTAAAGTGAACATAAACTTGTATAACATGCTTCTCATTCTACCTTTAAGAGCATGCAAAAACTAACTTATAGTTGTCTTACCTCACCTAATTTCTCCAATCCATGACACATATGTTTCAAGAAGTTTTGGTAAAAAAAATTTGTTTAGGATTCTTATAGGACATTTTAGAAGATCAAGGTTTCTTTCTTGTCTGTTAGTAGGGTTACTTAGGGGTGTTTAAAGGAACATAAACTTGTATAACATGCTTCTATTTTTACCTTTAGGAGCATACAAAAACTAACTTATAGTTTTATTACCTCACCTAGTTACTCCAATCCATGACACATATGTTTCAAGAAGTTTTTGTTAAAAAGTTTTGTTTAGTATTTTTCATAGGACCTTTTAGAAGATCAAAGTTTCTCTCTTGTTTGTTAGTAGGGTTACTTAGGGGTGTTTAAAATGAACATAAACTTGTATTACATGCTTCTCATTCCACCTTTAAGAGCGTGCAAAAACTAACTTATTGTTGTCTTACCTCACATAGTTTCTCCAATCCATGATACATATGTTTCAAGAAGTTTTTGTTAAAACGTTTTGTTTAGTATTCTCATAGGACTTTTTAGAAGATCAAAGTTTCGTTCTTTTCTTTAAGTAGGGTTACTTAGGGGTGTTTAAATGAACATAAACTTGTATAACATGCTTCTTCTACCTTTAAGAGCATGCAAAAACTAATTTTAGGATTCTCGTAGGACATTTTAGAAGATCAAAGTTTTTTCTTGTCTATTAGTAGGGTTACTTAGGGGTGTTGAAAGGAACATAAACTTGTATAACATGCTTCTAATTTTACCTTTGGGAGCATACAAAAACTAACTTATAGTTTTATTATCTCACCTAGTTTCTCCAATCCATGATACATATGTTTCAAGAAGTTTTTGTTAAAAAGTTTTGTTTAGTATTCTCATAGGACCTTTTTGAAGATCAAAGTTTCTTTCTTTTCCTTAAGTATGGTTACTTAGGAGTGTTAAAAAGAACATTAACTTGTATAACATGCTTGTCATTCTACCTTTAGGAGCATATAAAAACTATCTTATAGTTGTCTTACCTCACCTAGTTTATCCAATCCATGACACATTTGTTTCAAGAAGTTTTGGTAAAAAAAGTTTTGTTTAGAATTCTCATAGGATATTTTAGAAGATCAAAGTTTCTTTCTTGTCTGTTAGTAGGGTTACCCAGGGGTGTTTAAACGAACATAAACTTGTATAACATGCTTGTCATTCTACCTTTAGGATCATACAAAACTATCATATACTTGTCTTACCTCACCTAATTTCTCTAATCCATGACACATATATTTGAAGAAGTTTTGGTAAAATTGTTTTGTTTAGGATTCTCATAGGACATTTTAGAAGATCAAAGTTTCTTTCTTGTCTGTTAGTAGGGTTATTTAGGGGTGTTAAAAGTGAACATAAACTTGTATAACATGCTTCTCATTCTATCTTTAAGAGCATGCAAAAACTAACTTATAGTTGTCTTACCTCACCTAATTTCTCCAATCCATGACACATATGTTTCAAGAAGTTTTGGTAAAAAAAATTTGTTTAGGATTCTTATAGGACATTTTAGAAGATCAAAGTTTCTTTCTTGTCTGTTAGTAGGGTTACTTAGGGGTGTTTAAAGGAACATAAACTTGTATAACATGCTTCTCATTCTACTTTTAAAAGCATTCAAAAACTAACTTATAGTTGTCTTACCTCACCTAGTTTCTCCAATCCATGACACATATGTTTCAAGAAGTTTTTGTTAAAAAGTTTTGTTTAGTATTTTTCATAGGACCTTTTAGAAGATCAAAGTTTCTCTCTTGTCTGTTAGTAGGGTTACTTAGGGGTGTTTAAAAACTTGTATAACATGCTTCTCATTCTACCTTTAAGAGCGTGCAAAAACTAACTTATTGTTGTCTTACCTCACCTAGTTTCTCCAATCCATGATACATATGTTTCAAGAAGTTTTTGTTAAAACGTTTTGTTAAGTATTCTCATAGGACCTTTTAGAAGATCAAAGTTTCGTTCTTTTATTTAATTAGGGTTACTTAGGGGTGTTTAAATGAACATAAACTTGTATAACATGCTTCTCATTCTACCTCACCTAATTTCTCTAATCCATGATACATATGTTTCAAGAAGTTTTGGTAACAAAAGTTTTGTTTAGGATTCTCGTATGACATTTTAGAAGATCAAAGTTTTTTTCTTGTTTGTTAGTAGGGTTACTTAGGGGTGTTTAAAGGAACATAAACTTGTATAACATGCTTCTAATTTTACCTTTGGGAGCATACAAAAACTAACTTATAGTTTTATTATCTCA
This sequence comes from Orychophragmus violaceus, assembly GCA_030180135.1. Taxonomy (NCBI): domain Eukaryota; kingdom Viridiplantae; phylum Streptophyta; class Magnoliopsida; order Brassicales; family Brassicaceae; genus Orychophragmus; species Orychophragmus violaceus. The sequence goes on along the minus strand of CM058240.1, from coordinate 59,660,058 downwards.
GCTAGTTTCTCCAATCCATGACACATATGTTTCAAGAAGTTTTTGTTAAAAAGTTTTGTTTAGTATTCTCATAGGACTTTTTAGAAGATCAAAGTTTCTCTCTTGTCTGTTAGTAGGGTTACTTAAGGGTGTTTAAAATGAACATAAACTTGTATAACATGCTTCTCTTTCTACTTTTAAAAGCATGCAAAAACTAACTTATAGTTGTCTTACCTCACCTAGTTTCTCCAATCCATGACACATATGTTTCAAGAAGTTTTTGTTAAAAAGTTTTGTTTAGTATTCTCATCGGGCCTTTTAGAAGATCAAAGTTTCTTTCTTGTCTGTTAGTAGGGTTACATCCATTATATAATCTCAATAATACCCTTTTTAGTATGTAATGAAAACATTTTCTGCTTTTGAATTTATATCCATATAGCATAGCAGTTTTTTTTTTTAAGTATTAGTTCTCCTTGTATGATAGAAAGCTTTTATCTAATTATTTGTTATCAATCCTACAAGATAATAAAATATATTAAATTCAGAATGAAAAAAATTGACGTAATTTACGATTTTATATGGGTTTTAATTGGTGTAAAAATCGCCGTGCATGGACTAACGCGCATGCGATTTTTTCTCATGCGATTTTTTCTCTCCAACCCTAGCTGCGTTTCACCTTCCATTTCTCCGAATCGAGGTCCTTTCTGGCGCGCGACATACTGCTGAAGTCGTGAAGGGACCTCCGCTTTCCTTTCCTGCACTAAGAGCTTGCTAGACAGTGAAGGATTTCTGGGTTAAGTCGGAAGAGTTGCGCTCTATTGTCCAACGACGATGGGATGGATAACTGGTGGAGATAGTGTTGCGGAAGCTTGGAGCTCGGAATCGGTGGCTCTGGAAATAGGTCAGGTCATTTTCTGCTCGAAGACGGCGGTTCAGTCTGGTGTAGATCTCGAGGTTATCGGAGAAGAGATCCGAGTTGCGTCGTCTCCCGCGGTTTGGTGGGTTCGTCGTTTGTTGGTGCGACATTCGTCTTTGTCGTCTGAACACGGGTGTGAATGGCAGTTTTGCGCGGCGATGTTTTCTTTTTGGCGGCAGCGGCGGTTAATCTTACCAGATGGATGGTTCTCGGTTTCCAGGTTAAGATATTGGGTTGTTGAAAGCTTGTCATTTTCGCTGGTTTTGGTCTGTGAGTCGGCTTTCTAGTCGGTGTATTGGTCGCCGGGTTGGTTCAGGGCTGCGCCGGTGGTCTCCGAAGTCAGGGTGGTGGTAGCCCGCCTCCGATCTGTTACCTGCCATAGGTCTAGGTGTTTTTGGCTCTGTGACTTTGTCTTCTAAGCTTTCTTTACTTGTGGAACCACCCTTTTGGCTCCGATTAACCGGAATTGTAATCACCGATGCCTTTTTGAGTTTTTCTAAATATTAATATATATATAATTAAAAGAAAGAAGAAAAAAAATTGTATGGGTTTTTGGTTACCGTTTTGTCTTCTGTCGTATATATGCTTAAAAATGTTATAGGTTTTTCTTCCTTATAGTTGTTTTTTCTTTGTTTTTTCTTCTTTTAACAACCTTTTTAGTTGCTTTCTTTTGATAGGGTACACTCGTTTTATCTTTATCCAAATAGTAATAATCTAGATAAATTTTCATTTTGTTTTATCTCGCTCACTATCTCTTTTTTATTTATCTTTTTGGCTAAAACTTCGCTCACTATCTCTCTACATAAAAAAAAAAAAAAAAAAATATGATGCGGAAAAAATATGGTGGACCAAAGCAGGCTTAACTTAGTGTATATATAAGAACATAACACATCAAAGCAAAGCAGAACAGAGCATCCATAACAAGAGAAAGTTAAATAGCCAAACAGATTGGTAGATCCATTAGTGACAAACAAACAAAATAGAGAGAAGAATGAGTTGGTGGGGAGTGAAAGGAGTGGGAGAAGCTTGGAGAAAAGGTCCATGGACCGGCGAAGAAGACCGTCTCCTGATCGAATACGTCCGTGTCCACGGTGAAGGTCGTTGGAACTCTGTTGCTAGACGCGCTGGTACCACAACTCTTTCATAATTAAAATCGGGAATTCGGCCATAAAAATCTCCAACTTTACAGGAATGACCAATTGAGACATCAACTTTTTGTGTGGCCAAAAAAACACTAGACAATTCATTGACTTCCGTTAAAAACTCAAACTTTAGGTTGACTTGCCATTAAAGCATACCGTTAACTTTTTTAACGGAAAATTAAACACCATTAACCTCACCGTTTATTATTATCGTTAATGAAAAACGACGTCGTTTTTCTATTAAAAAAATTCTGCCATAAAAATCACCAACTTTGCAGGAATGGTCAATTAAAACACCAATTTTTTGTGTGACCAAAAAACACCAGACAATTCATTGACTTCTGTTAAAAACTCAAACTTTAGGTTGACTTGCCATTAAAACACATCGTTAACTTTTTTTAACGGAAAATTAAACACCATTATCCTCACCGTTTATTATTCTTAAAACGACGTCGTTTTTCTATTAAAAAAAAAAATATAAAATCGATCCAGCCGTGGATGGAACTTGAGACATGAGGCAAGAGTATACAGAACTTTACCATTGTGCTATTGTTCATCGTCGGTAATATATGAAACACATTTCATTATATCACCTATTAATAAGTCTTCCGGGATCAATTACAATTACTAAATCAGCCATGGCATCTGCATCTTCTTCGTCTCCGATGAATCGTTTAGCTTACACTCTTGAATGGTGAGGCTCGTCTCAGTGAATCCAGCATCGGCAAAGCTAGATCGAGCAGAGAATCTGATGAAGAACTCCATGAATCATCTAGCTAAAGAGTTTTACAGAATTCTCAAGTCAAATCGACGGTATCTCGATCCAGAATCCGTCTCCGTTCGTTCTCGTAACTCTGCAAGAAACGTCTCTAATTCAGACTCAGAGGGCGAATTTGAGAATCAGATGCCATGGCTGATTTAGTAATTGTAATTGATCCCGGAAGACTTATTAATAGGTGATATAATGAAATGTGTTTCATATATTACCGACGATGAACAATAGCACAATGGTAAAGTTCTGTATACTCTTGCCTCATGTCTCGAGTTCGATCCACGTTTAATAATAATAAACGGTGAGGTTAATGGTGTTTAATTTTCCGTTAAAAAAGTTAACGGTGTGCTTTAATGGCAAGTCAACCTAAAGTTTGTGTTTTTAACAGAAGTCAATGAATTGTCTGGTGTTTTTTGGTCACACAAAAAGTTGGTGTTTTAATTGACCATTCCTGCAAAGTTGGAGATTTTTATGGGAGAATTTTTTTAATAGAAAAACGACGTCGTTTTTCATTAACGATAATAATAAACGGTGAGGTTAATGGTGTTTAATTTTCCGTTAAAAAAGTTAACGGTGTGCTTTAATGGCAAATCAACCTAAAGTTTGGGTTTTTAACGGAAGTCAATGAATTGTCTAGTGTTTTTTTAGCCACACAAAAAGTTGGTGTCTCAATTGGCCATTCATGCAAAGTTGGGGATTTTTATGGCCGAATTCCCAATTAAAATCTCAACTATTTGTAAGCGCTTAATTCTTGTGTTTACATGTTATAATAAAATATTATTTCCCAACTTATATCACCATTTTCAATAATTTAAACAAAATAATTTTGATAACTGTAAACAATAACACCAAACGCTAACGCTAACACCAAACGCAAACGCTAACGCTAACACCAAACGCAAACGCTAAACATAATTGAAAAGGAGAGCAAAATTCTAACTAAACGCAACTACTTATGATACTGTGTTACGCCTAATCTTTTCTGACTAATACTTGGGTTCACCCCTAGAGGTGAACCCTTTTGTTCACCTCCACTTTTTCTAACCAATCAAATAATTCCACATAATTTAATATTAAAAATAATTAAAATTTTAAAAATATTTTAAAAATAAGAAAATAAAAAATGAAAATAAAAGAAAAGAAAATATATTTTATTTCAGACAAAACTTAAAAATAAAATTTTTTGTAAAAAATACTAAAAGCTAAATCTTAATCTCTAAACCCTAAATTCTAAACCTTAAATCCTAAACGATAATTTGAACCTAAAATATTAAAATTATAACTAAATCCTAATCCCTAAACCCAATATGTAAATCTTAAAAAATAAAAAACTAAACCCTAACCCCTAAACCCTAAACCCTAATCCAAAGAGCTTAAACCCTAATACATAAACCCTAAACCCAAAGAGCTTAAATCCTATACCATAAACCCTAATCCCTAAACCCAACATGTAAATTTTAAAAAATAAAAACTAAACCCTAATCCCTAAACCCTAAACCCTAATCCAAAGAGCTTAAACCCTAAATCCAAAAAGCTTAAACCCTATACCATAAACCCTAATCTATAAACCTTAAACCTCAAAGGGTTTACATTCAAAGGGTCCTTAAAATATTTGAATGTCTTTAATTTCTTAATTTTAATTTTATAATTTTATTTAAAAATAATATTACATGGCATATTTTTATTGGTTAAAAAAGAGGAGGTGAACAAATGGGTTCACCTCTAGGGGTGAACCTAAGTATTTTCCATCTTTTCTGCGCTATTCCTACGTTCTTAATTATTATTGGCTTAAACGAGTGAGTGATGCAACTAGGGCCGGGCGAAAAACCCGGAACCGAAATACCGAACCGAACCCGAACCGAAAAAGAAGAACCGAACCCGAACCCGAACCGACAAAATATCCGAATGGGTCCTAAATTTCTATACCCGAAGAACCGAAACCGAACCCGACCGGAACCGAGAACCGAATGGGTACCCGAAATATCCGAACTACAATTATATATCCAAAATATTAATTATATTTAGACTTAACATAACATAATTATTTAAAACTATAATTACAAGCTCATATATATTGATTAGTTTTAGATCAAAATAGCTAAAATACCCAGAATAAATGAAATATACGAAATTTATTGCTATATTTGTCTCATTTTAACAATTTTTTGTACAAATTAACCAATTTTATTTTTGTTTTATGATTTTATGGGTACCCGGACCCGAACCATAACCGAATGGAACCGAACCGAACCCGAACCGAAATTATGAAATACCCGAATGGGTCTTATATGCCTAGACCCGAAAACCCGAAAGACCCGAACCGAATCCAAACGGGTACCCAAACGCCCAGACCAAGATGCAACAAGAAAGACAAATTACAACGATCGTTTATTTGAAAATGGTTGTCGCGAGTTGCTCATTCAACTTTCGGTCGGAGACAGTTGAACGAAAAGGAAAAAAAAAATTGTCGCTCGATAGCGTTTTTTATGTTTACGTTTACACTTTGTATAAACATTTTACAAAAAAAAAATGTTCTATAATAGAAATGTTTATTTTCTAATTATTTTTTTCCATATGTAAACACATACATAAATTAACATTTAACACATTCTTAGCCTAGTTGACCATTTTCAAGAAAAATACATTAATGACCGATTCACGAATCTTTTTTCAATAGGATTGAAGAGGAATGGCAAAAGCTGTAGATTAAGGTGGGTGAATTATCTTAGACCAGACCTCAAGAGAGGACAAATCACTCCTCATGAAGAAAGTATAATACTTGAGCTACACGCAAAGTGGGGCAACAGGTAAACAAAACAAACTTACGTATTTTTTTCCAGTTTCTCTCGATGGCTTCTCTCGAAGCTCAACAGGTAAACAAAACAAAACCTCTATCGATTCTCTTATTCATCTCTACCATCTCTTTTGGATTCTCTGTGTTGTTAGATCGGAACTGTAACACCCCGACGCAGACAATGGACAATAGCTGAACCGAAGATGTCACAATGTGTTGAATACCGTGAATGGTCCAAACAAACCGAATGTTAGGCCAGTCCGTTCATGATATCCAACCCTCTCGTCTAAGGCATAAGGCTTTCCAACCCGTACCCAAAGCCTATAGTTGTATCGACTCGGACTAAATCACATATCATCACGTGCTAGATGGTTTGTTCCTGAAAATACATTATGCCTCGCAGAAAAATAAGATGTAGTCAATACATAATCTATATTTGAACTTCTGAAAAGACTTTAGTATTGAAAACAAAATATTTTACTTTACGTACTTATCTTTATAAAGACAACCAACTTATAAATCTACTTTGGCTTCCTATGTATGAGTCCGCTTATTAACATGTCTTTATGGTTTCCTGCGAGACAAAATCGTTTAATGAGTAACCTAGGGTTACCCAGTGAGTCCAGAATCCGGTAAACGAAATATTTGTGCCCAGTGCATCCTTATAGCCGAAGCACAAGCAATAATCGTATAAGCATTAACAATCAAGTCCAAGACATCAAGCAACACAAGCAGAAGTATGAATTTAAGCTGCAAAACCTAAAAAATCTATCAGTTTTTCCGCCGTCAGAGTTGGCGAAACCTAAAAAATCTCCAAGTAATAGCGAGTTTCCGCCTCCAAATCCTATTGAGCAGATTATGCTTCTACTAAATTTTTGGCCCATTCTCTCTCAGCCGCTTCTTCCTCAGTATTGATACTGATCGTTTCCCGTTGTGGTTCCAAATACATTTCCTCAATTGACAATGGCTCAAAGGGCGTGTACTGGTGGGTACACCCGAGTGAGAATGAGTAAGGGACAAACGGAGCCGGTGGGTCATCAGAGTCGTCCGAGATGGACATCGGGTTGTCGGATGTCAAGTTGGCCACCAGAGGTGCTGGTGGTTTGAGTATCTCCATGCCTGCATGCTCCGTCAGGAATGCTGTGAAACCGCTACCCCAGTGGGTTTCCAGAATCAATGTCTCTTGTGCTGAGGATCCGAGTGATAGGTTGGCAAAGTAATCATGATCCGTGATACTAGAGGCATAATCAGACATATATGGATCCGACTTAACCGAAATGTCTGAGTCAGTGTTGTAAACTTCATGTACCGAACCTGAGTCATCAGTGATATCATCTCCCATAATGTAGATCTCCTAGAGAGTCTGAGCTGTTCTCGGAGTTATTGGAGTTATCCTACAAATTTGACTCACTAGAACCGTCATACCCTGTCTACATCGTCTATTAACTGCTGACATGCTGCAATACTCAATAATAGGGTAAGTCCTAAAAGTCCCCCCCCCCCTCCCATTATCCTAATGGCATTCGGACGTCCGGATTCCTATAAGTTGGTTGTGACTCAATGGACTCGATAAAACCGATTAAAAACTATAAAGCTTGAGCATGATCATGACCAAGCTCGGATACCACCGCTTGTAACACCCCCGACGCGGACTACAGACAATAGCTGAACTGAAGATGTCACAAGGCATTGAATGCCATGAATGGTCCAGCCCGACCGAAGGTTTAGCCAGTTCGTACATGATATCCAACCCTCTTGACTAAGGCCTAAGGCTTGCCCACCCGTACCCAAAGCCGAGGGTTGTGTCGACTCGAACTAAGTCAGGTACTAGAGGGTTTGTTCCTCAGGTACTAGAGGGTTTGTTCCTGAAAATACGTTGTCCCTCGCAGCAAAATAAGATGTAGTCATACAAAATCTATATCTGAACTTCCCAAACGACTTTAGTATTGAAAACATAATTTTTACTTTATGTACTTATCATTATGTAGACAACCAACTTAGAAATCTACTTCGTCTTCCTATGTATGAGTCCGCTTACTAACCCGTCTTATGGTTTTCTACGAGACGAAATCGTTTAATGAGCAACCTAGGGTTACCCAATGAGTCTAGGACCCACTAAACGAAACATTAGTGCCCAACCAATCCTCAAAGCCGAAGCACAATAAATAATTGTATAAGTGTTAACAATAGAGTCCAAGACATCAAGCAACGCAAGCAGAAGCATGAATTTAAGATGCAAACATGAGTTGCTAGTCTAGACTCTATAGACTCGAAAATCTTAACATAATGCATGGGCCCTAAATGCACCGGCACCATCACACCCTTTATCTGACGTGACTACTCGCGGCCAATCACCACAAAGGATCATAGTCCGAGAATCACCCTGTTATTGGGACCTATCCTCGGAATCGTGTCGTCACACGATGCTCGACCATGAGAGTGAACCCTACGGGCCTTCTCCTATCACACACAAGGAGGTACAAAATGGGTGGCGCCGATTTCATTTACCTAGAGTATCTACACATACCCTAGGATGCACTTCCTATACCAATATGATGCATATTCTAGGACAACTTCACCTCTAACCTGCATGATCACACACAACATGCAGTTAAAATATCTCGTAAGGTGTATGGATGTGCAAAGGATCTGAAGATCATGGCAGCCACTACAGTCTTGTCACATGATGAGGACAACGGTTCTACCAAACCGGACCAGGTGAACCAGAGCCAGCCAGAAAGGACTCACGAAGAAATTCAAGGAGCTATGGATCATCTGATCACCAGGAGCAGCATAGACGACATCATGGAGAACTTAGACCAGTTAAATCATGATCAGCCCATTATAAACCAGCTCGCCAGAGGATGTCCGAGACGACCGATCCCAGTCACGACCATACGTTCACACCATAATCGTTTGTATGTACATCACTTAGGATCGACAATACATCAGTGATATTAACCATAGGAGCCGTTAATCCTTAAACCGGGTCTTCTCTGTGGACCAAAGGTTATACTCTTTTTCCCTTGCAAGGTTTTATCTCACTGGGTTTTCCTTGTAAGGTTTATAATGAGGTAACCTGAGGCCCGATTCACTAGACATAACGCACGGCCCAAGAGGCCCAAGCTACCACATGCCTAAGAGGCTTCTTTTCTCTTTATATTTCTATCTTATTTCTTGTCAGGCCTTAAGGCTTAATTCCTTTTATTTTTGTGAGGGTTTTTCGAAAACTAAATAGGCTATTTAGACTAGTACTCTTGTATAGTTTCACGTTTAATCATATTGTAAAACCTAAATCTACTTGTCTTGTTTGGCGATCGTGAGTATGTATTGTGTGGATTCCCCTTTTCAACTAAGACCAATATGTTCCAGTTCGAGCTCAACTCCCCATCGATCCATCTTATAGCATCAGCAGATAGTGACTTCAGTCCACTGCTCGCACTACAAGAAAAATGTCCATTCTTAGCTCAAGATAAACGCCATTGTACGTAAATGATAGCGTTTTTGAAATGGTTATATCTGCCCCAGCTATAATACGTAGGCCATATATGATAGCGTTTTTGTCCGTGCTATAATAACTTCCACAATCTATAGCATTATTCTTTCATGTTATTATTGGGGTTACTTTATGATAGCTTTAGTTTCGTTATCCATAAAAATATATGTTATAGCTTGGCTTCAATGCTCTAAATGATTTACTAATAGCATAAACAGATCTTTTGTGTTTGAAGTTATAGCTGTTGTATTGTGCTATTTCATACGAAGTCATAACATGTTATATATGTCATAATATTTGTTGTTATGGCATTTTTATATTGATACTTATACGGATGCATATACGATCAGTTTTCCAAAACCTGCTTTAAAACACAAATTTATTCCACTAAGAAAACCAAACAAGTTTCATACCAACAACACATTACCAATCCGAAACATTGGTCAAGTCTAACAACAATACATTACAAAGCTTAAGTCCAGCATACTAGATAAGTCTCAAATAGCCAAGAAGTACATGAAACATGATAAGCTTTAACATAAGATGACTTTCTTCTTTGGCCATGCAATGGATGAACCAATTGCATCTCCCATGCACTCGATTTTAGACGAAGGCCTCCAAACTTCTGCACCACTGACCTTCACTATATTAACCCAAACTCTAACTGCATTAGGCCCCAAAGGAACAAAATGAACCTTTTGGTCTGGATTGTCTGAATCCCAACGTCCTTCAGCAATCACCTGTTTCTTCCCAGCAATCGACATCAGCTTGCTATTCTGATTTTCCTTACCAGTTTTATTTGGACCGAGATCCTACAACAAATGAAAGACAAAACATCTCATTATCTTGAAATAAACAAACTCTAACAGCAAATTCATTAGACTAAGAAAATTACATGAGATGTTTGAAGAGGACAGTGGACTGCCTGAGGTTTCTTTGGACTAGGCTTTGGAGATTTCTTTTTGGGAGACGTCTGAGTTGGAGATTGCTCTGTTGGACATTTATGTGTTGCTGATGCATTACTTGGTCTGTCGGTTGCAGTTTTCTGCGTAGGAGATGCTGATGCTGATTTTTTACTTGATGTCTTCGCAGCTGAAGCTTGATACTGTTGAGGAGATCTTTGAAATGTAGAGTCGGCATTTTCAAATACACACTTACTTGCAGGCCATGCTACAAAAGTCCTCAAAGAGTCTCGAATGTAGGTCATCTCTGTTGTTGGCCTCCATAGGAAAGTGTCTGGTTCACGTACCACATCAACAAACACTTTCACTGCATTCGGTCCAAGAGGAAGACCATTCACCAATGCTTTTGGTTCTACACACTGCCACCGTCCTTCCGCAACTACCTCATCATTGCTACACCAATTCAGAAGTTTGCATTTGTTCACAAAATTGGGTGTTGGGCTCTATCATACACATGCATAAAACATATTGAATATGTCAAGTTCAACATTCCAGCAGATACTAACAAAGCAAACAAAAAAATTGTTGTTCTCTAGAAGAAACATTACCATAAGACGAATGTCATCTGAAAGGAGTCCATGGTCAGGAACGACGCAATTACTTGCAGGCCATGCAATCATCTCCCCAACGGCTTTCTCATCATTATACATCTTGGGTGCAGGTCTCCAGAGAAAGTCATCTAATTTGATTTCAGTGTCCACCAACACTTTAACTGCTAGAGGTCCTAACGGGATGCCATTTACGTAATCATCTGGATCAGTCGACAAAATACTTCCCTCAGCGACGTTCTCATCAGAATCAGACCATTCTACCAACACACACCTAGGATGTGCGTGTTTGTTAATACTCTGCAAATTGTTCAATTTGAAAATATCATACATAGCCATTTCAAGAACAACATGAATAACCATATTGTATTTTTCACTTACTTTGGCTCTAGCAGCAGCTGAATTTTCTCCCACTTCAGATTCCTTGTACTGAGACAGAATAACATAGTATATATTAAGATTGACATTCATCTCATCAAAACATAGTCCAAGTTTAACTAACATGTTTGAACTTTGCAAGTTCATCTTCCAACTCCTTCACTTTGTGTTGCAGACGATTTTGATTATCTTCCATATCAGCCATGAAGTGTTTCTTAATCTCAAAACAAGCTAATTTGGTCTTCCCTATGTTTCTACCCATTGCCCTCAAACGGTCCGGATTATCAGGTCCTAAAAGTTGGGAAACCTGGTCTCTTTGAGTTTGATGGACCATCATTATCAATGATCTCAGTTGCTTTTTTCTGCAAATGCATAATGTATGTAGTCAGGTGCTAAAACTGGAAAACAGACAAATATCTAACTAATGTACATAAAAACTTACAATATTTACAAAATTCTCTACGACAATTGTATTGACTAGTGTACCATCTTTTTGGTATGTGACTTGACCCACACCTTCAGCCTAGACACTTTAGTTCTTTCTCCACTTTCTCTTTTCTGTTAGTATACAAGTCATGATTGATAAAAGCCATTGTACTCGATTGTAGTATTAGCATAAGTAACTAAATAGATTGTACCATGTCTTCAGCTAGTCTAACCATCCCTCTACGGCTACAAGTGTGAGGTATCTGCTTCTTCCTCTTTTCTTTGTAGGACTCACTTACAACCTGTCACACGAGTATTAGCAAGATATTACCGAATAGAGAAATTCATGTGCATTACATGACAATACCTTAAAGGCTGAGTTGGTCTTTTGTTTGACAAATTTGCGCCACTCTGTTGGTGAAACATTCTTCGGTCTAATTTTCATCCTCTCTTGGTTAGTTGTAGCTTTACATCTCAACTGTGTAACTAGTCGTGATTTAGAATCCCTCCACAGACATCCCATTTGCTTCAACGCTGACTGAATTCTTTTGGTACTCTTCATCAAGCTCAAACCTAGCATGTATTCATATACCAACAAAACATAGAGCTTACAATCAAACAATCATAAAACAACAAGACACATAGATTACAATAAAAAGGAAAAGGTTACCTGTACAAATTTCCAAAAAACTATTTTCACTTCCTCACTGAGTTTCCTTCAATCTTCAACTGTGACATGAACATGTTCTCGAACTAAAGGACCAAGATAAGATGATAATTTCACTGATCCTGAACCAACAGGTTCACCCATATCAGTGAACTCAACTCTCTCTAAAATTTGGAACCTTGGCTATGTTCTTCATCTTTGTTGGTCCTCTGTGTTTCTTACGCTTGGGTTGATCTCCACCTTCAGGCTGATCAGACATCTCAATCTCACCTATGGCTCTTCTTCGACGACTGGTTCCTCGTTTTCTCCTCCTTTCTCATTCTTTGTTTCTTCATTCAATCCTCCAATCTCCTCCTCTCTTCCTTCCTCGTCCGGTATTTCACCATGGTTTTCTTGTTCAGATTGTGCTGCATGTGTTGCTCCTTCATCTGCATGAGCTTGTTCTTCATCTTCATGATGCTCATCATCCTTAGGTTCTTCTACACTTTCTGGAATTTCTTATGGCCGTTGTTCTCCTTTAGGTTGCGTTTGGTTCTCCACAACACCCACATGTTCCACGTTGTCTGACTCTTTCCTCACCGACACCTTCTTAGAGCCATTCCTGTTTTTTCTTTGTGCAATTGCCTTCTTGCGTACCATATTAACTCACCTGAAACAAATAACAGAATTCGTTAGTACAATATCAGAGTGATTACCTACTCTGCTACGCATAGTCCAAAAAACAAAACAAAAATACATTGTGGCAAAACAAAGCAAGAAACACACAATTCAAGAAAAACACACACAACAAAAGAGATCTAATCAAACATATATCCCTTCACAATCACTACGGGCATTCTGAGATTCTTCATTTTTGAAATCAAAGTAAAGAGTAGCTGGCAGTGGTCCAATATCTGCGTTCTCATCTCCTTCCTCTTCCTCATCGTTTCTTCTTGAAGAACCTCTAAGCACAACATACCCATTTGATGTGTCGTCATCTCTTGAGTAAAAAACTTGCTTGGTCTGTGAAGTTAATATGTATGGATCCCTCAAGAAGGAAATTTGATATTGATTCAAGGCGACATGTGTGTACACATCCTCCACCTTAACACCATTACCTCTTACTGCCCACTGACACCGGAAGAGAGGTACGTAAAATACATTGTAATCCAGTAAAATGATATCTACTACTCTCCCATAGTAAGATACCAGATCAGCAACTTGAGATGTGTCTTTCGCACTCGATCTACAAATTGCAGTTGCTTCATAAAAGACGCCACTATTTTGACTTTCCCTATGAACTGAGTGACTGTGAAACCGCTGACCATTCACTATGTAACCCGTATATGATCTAGCACTACTGCGTGGACCATATTCCAACCACTTTAGTGTTTCATCATGACTTTCTGAGTCGATGTGTACCTAGCAATAGTTACAAATAAAAGTTTAACTCCTTTCACATTAATATAAGAACATGAAATTCAAACGTTTAATAAGTCTTGCATATTCTTTTAACCAAGAAGCAAACTTCTGAGTATGCAGACTCCATAAATATGTAGCATCACGAATGAATCTTGCATTTGATTCTTGTAGATGTTGTAGATGCATGCTTGTAAGAGGAAAAAATAAGATATCAGTCCAAATATGTAATAAATCAATGACTAATTAAATCTTAAACATTCCTTCAACTTACTCCACGTATGGATCATTGACAGTCGTATTTTGAATGACTGCAAGGTGGACAATCCTCCTCTCCATCTCAGATAGATTAATTGTTGTGGATGTAGATAGTGGACGACCCTCTAATATAGATAGGCTCTCATAATCTGTATTCATGTCTAGTTTTTCCTCTACACTTGTTGTTCTTTTTGTTGGAATTGTGTCCAGTAATCTCGGTACTGTCTCTAGAAAGTAAGAGTATGTCAATGATCAGACATAAGTCATATAATACTGGGGGTCATGATGGCTTGCTAGAGTCCGCTCATGATCTATAAGTCTTGGACTTATTGCCTTTATTATATGATCCCATATGGGTCACACGCCTAAGCTAACAGGAAAATGTGTAGGAACGGTTTAGCAGAAGTACGGTAAAAGTGCTAGGCATTTACTGTACTTAGAGAGAATAAAACGGTTTAGCCACTGTGTGTCGATCGATACACAAGGTGTGTCGGTCGACACAGTGCGCGAATACCGTCGAGTTAATTGGTGTTTGGGCCAAATGGCCCAAACGGAACCGGACAAGTTTTATGAGATAAAACTCGAGTTCAGAACAATTAACCCTAGCTCCTCAACCGAAAACTCTCTCTCTCTGCGCCGAGTTCCTTGTGGTCTAGCAGCCGTTTTCTGTGATCGTGTGTGTGAACCTTTGGAGGATTCATCTCTCGGTGTTTCTCTGATCTCTGACCTGTTCTATCTCCTTCCGCTGCAACAAACAGGTAAAAGGTGAGATCATCAATTGTTTCTATTCTGAGAAGAACCTAGATCCGCATGTTTAGGTTGATATGAATCTAAGAATTGAATCAGGATCAACTAAACAATCCTTCAGTGGTATCAGAGCCAATGGTTCTGGTTTTTCTTGTTTAGATTCATGTTTAGGATTGTTTTCTTGTTTAAAAGTGTTTTGAATCAACTACTGATAAGAGAAATCACTTAAGCAACAAGGAATTGAAACCTAAACACACATAAAATCGCAGAAACCAAGCTATATGATTTGGTAGAATGCGATTTTCAAAAGTCAGTATCGACTGCGATCGCATGGATCGATCGATACGATCGCATGGATCGGTCGATACAGTCTATCGGCAAAACCAGTTAACGCGTGAAAGCATCGATCGATGCAGGATCGATGCAGGTTCGATGTTGGTGCATCGACCGATGCGGTTGGTGCATCGATCGACACGGTTAGGGTTTTGGCTCGGTTCCGTGCATGCGTGAGAGCATCGATCGATACAGGATCGATGCACGATCGATGCAGGATCGATGCTGAGAGCATCGACCGATGTGGTTGATGGATCGATCGACACGGTTGGTTCATCGATCGACATGGTTGGTTTAAGGCTCGGTTTAATATTTTGATTAAAATTAAACGTCACGGTTTAATAAACAGATTTAATAATTTTATTAAGTCTAGTTAAACCGGGATAAGAAATCCAAAGTCGAAAAATTGGATTTTGTGCCTAAACCAGGATTTTCTAATTTGATTTGGTTGGACCAAATAAATTGAGAAAATCCGGTTTAGTAAATAACCGGTTGACAATTGTGGTCATCGTAGTAATTAAAATTTGGTTAGACCAATTTTAATGAACCAGACCGGTTATGTCATTTAATTGGACAATTGGGTCATGTCTTGGACATGGACCAATTCTTGGGCCTCGGGCCAAGAAGTTAAAACAATTGGGCCAATTATTTGAGTCTTTCTTCAGATTAATTTAAAATTTATTTTATAAAGAATATAAATCGATTTTAAATTAAAGTTTCCGATATTTTGAAATTAGAAAGTTTCTTAATTTATAGAAGTTTCTAGATTTGCATGATTCGGATTTTAAGAAATTTCTAAAGTTAGAAAGTTTCCGTTTTTAGAAAGTTTCCAATTTTAGAAAGTTTCCAAAAATAGTAGGTTTCCAAAAATGGAAAGTTTCCCGAAATAGTAATCTTCTATTTTGGGAATGAATTTTTAAATAAACCTACGAACCTCAAATAATATCAAGCGTTGGATGTCTTGTCCATTCTATGTCAGCTGTCGAAGCCCATTCAATTGTATTCATGGCCTTACAGTGTGAGGGTGTCTGCTTTTGCGTGGATAAGACGGTTTGTGATTCATAAATGTCATTGGGAGTCCCAGACATTAATGATTACATGACTGTATAGTCTGGTTTTCTTGACTGGGCCATCGGGAGTCCCGGGCCTTGAGACATCAGAGTGGATTGGGCCTCGGGCCCAGATTCACAACCAAGAGTTATATCACGGATATAATTAGCCGATATAGGGCTTACCGATATAAGCTAAGGTTTGGTGACGGCCAGTGGCCCACTTTAATCTTAGTTATATGTGGATCTTGGAATCATTATATTCTATTGAGGGTAACTTATGTTATTGAATATAATGCGTGATTAATCATATCAAATTTAATACGAGATTAATCATATTGAACATTTTAACTAATAACCTTTTTATCTATATATTTCAGCTATGACTACTACAAGCACACAAAACACATTCTCGATCCGGTCTGTTCTCGAAAAGGAGAAGCTGACTGGAACGAACTTCCTGACGTGGTCAAGGAACTTGAGGCTAGTCCTCAAGCAGGAGAAGAAGGATTATGTCCTTCGTGATCCTCTCCCCGAGAGGCCTCCTGCCAATGCCGCCAGGACTCTGCATAATGCTTGGGAAAAGCATTCGTCAGATGAAAATGATGCCTATTGCCTGATGTTGGTGACAATGACTCCTGAGCTGCAAAAACAGTTCGAGAGTGTATTGTCACCCATCGAGATAATGGCAAGCCTGAAATCGCTTTTTCAGGAGCAGGCTAGGACTGAGAGGTTTCAAACAGTTAAGAACCTCTTGGACTGCAAGTTGGCTGCGAATGCGGCAGTGAGTCCTCATGTCTTGAAGATGATGGGTTATCTCGATCATCTTCAGAAACTCGACTGCCCAGTCAGCCAGGAACTTGCCTGCGACATCATTCTGCAGTCATTACCTGCAAGCTATGATCAGTTCATTCTGAACTTTAACATGCATGGCTTGAGTAAGACATTGCCTGAGCTTCACGGAATGCTCAAGACTGCAGAGCCCAACTTGAGGAAAACCGCCAAGGACCCCAATGTACTTATGGTGCAAAAGGGCAAGGGGTTTAAGAAATCCTCTGCTAAGGATAAGGGAAAGGCCAAGGCTGTCCAAGTCGCGGACAAGGACACGCCAAAGCCCAAGCCCAAGTCCAAGGCTGGGCCAACTGACATATGCAGGTTCTGTAAAGAACCAGGGCATTGGAGGAGAGAATGTAAGAAATTCCAGGAAGGTCTAAAGGAATTGAAGAAGAAGACTTTTGAGACTTCTTCAACAGGTATTTTTGTTATAGAAGTTAATACAACTACTTCTGATAATACCTCATGGGTTATGGATACTGGTTGTGGGGCTCATATTTGTACTAATATGCAGGCACTCAGCAACAGTAGAAGGCTGAAGCAAGGACAAGTGGAGCTACGAGTTGGGAATGGAGCGAAAGTTCCAGCACTAGCTGTAGGCACTTACTTGTTGTCTTTACCTTCGGGATTGATTTTAGAACTCAATAATTGTTATTTTGTACCTGCTATAAGCAGAAATATTATTTCAATTTCTTTGTTGGATTTGGAAGGTTATGATTTTTCAGTTAAGAATAAATTATGTTCCTTCAATCGCAACAATTTGTTCTATGGTTCTGCCCCTCTTATGAATGGGCTTTACATACTCGATCAATCCGCGCCAATTTATAACATTAATACCAAACGGTTCAAACCTAATGAGGAGAACCGAACGTTTCTATGGCATTGTCGTTTAGGGCACATCAGCGAGAAACGCATCAAGAGGCTCCATTCGAATGGACTTCTTGGCTCATTTGACTTTGAGTCATGTGAGAAATGCGAATCCTGCATGATGGGCAAAATGACACGGGCCCCCTTTAATAAACCTAACGAGAGGGCCAGTGACTTATTGGGCCTGATACACACTGATGTGTGTGGCCCAATGTCCACAAATGCAAGAGGAAACTATCAGTACTTCATTACCTTTACTGATGATTTCAGTAGGTATGGATATGTTTATTTAATGAAACATAAGTCTGAATCTTTTGAGAAGTTCAGAGAATTCCAAAATGAAGTACAGAACCAACTTGGCAAAAGCATTAAGGCTCTTCGGTCCGACCGAGGAGGAGAATACTTAAGCCAAGAATTCAGTGATCATCTGAGAGAGTGTGGGATCGTATCCCAACTCACTCCTCCTGGAACACCTCAATGGAATGGTGTGTCTGAAAGGAGAAATCGGACCTTATTGGATATGGTTCGATCTATGATGAGTCACACAGACCTTCCAATATCCCTTTGGGGATATGCTCTGCTAACAGCAGTGTTCACTCTAAATAGAGCGCCATCGAAAGCAGTAGCAAAGACACCATATGAATTATGGACTGGAATAGCTCCAGTGCTGTCTTATCTCAGAATTTGGGGTTGTGAAGCCTATGTCAAGAGATTGATCTCAGACAAGCTTACACCAAAATCTGACAAATGCTACTTCATTGGTTATCCACGGGAAACCAAGGCTTATTACTTCTATCTACGTTCCGAGAACAAGATCTTTGTTGCCCGGGATTGTAACTTTCTTGAGAGGGAGTTTCTCTCTAAGAAAGACAGTGGGAGTAAGGTACTGCTTGAAGAAATTCAAGATGAACAGGATACTGCTCAACCTAATGAGGAAGAGCAGCAGGAGGACCTACAAGAAATTGTAGAGCCTGAACCTGTAGTACCTGAAGTTCGAAGATCCGGGAGGATCCGTCACGAACCCGAGAGATATCAAGGATTCCTCGTGACTGACTGTCATGATCTTCTGATCATTGATGGTGATGAACCATCGAACTTCAATCAAGCCATGATGGGCCCAGATTCCTCTAAGTGGCGCAAGGCCACTGATTCCGAAATGGACTCCATGTCGGTCAACCAAGTGTTTTCGTTGGTTGACTTACCCGCTGGTGTAAAAGCCATCGAGTGCAAATGGATCTTCAAGAAGAAGATTGACGTGGATGGAAATGTCCAGATTTATAAAGCCAGGTTGGTGGCAAAAGGTTTCAGACAAGTTCACGGTGTGGATTACGATGAAACCTATTCACCAGTGGCTATGATGAAATCTATTCGGATTCTACTAGCAACTGCAGCTTTTCATGATTATGAAATTTGGCAGATGGACGTGAAAACCGCCTTCCTGAATGGTATTCTGGAAGAGGATGTGTATATGACACAACCTGACGGTTACATAGATCCAAAGAATGCTGGAAAAGTATGCAAGCTTCATAAATCCATTTATGGATTGAAGCAAGCATCGAGGAGCTGGAATCTTCGTTTTGATGAAGCGATCAAGCAATTTGACTTCATCAGAAACGAAGAAGAACAATGCGTGTATAAGAAATCTAGTGGGAGCAAGATTGTATTTCTTATTCTGTATGTCGATGACATACTGCTTCTCGGAAACGACGTTCCAATGCTGAAGTCCGTAAAGGACTGGCTTGGAAGTTGTTTTTCCATGAAAGACATGGGTGAAGCCGCATACGTTCTTGGAATCAGGATCTACCGGGATAGATCTAGAAGGCTGATAGGCTTGTGTCAAGATTCATACATTGACAAAGTCCTACAAAGATTCAGCATGAAGGATTCCAAGAAGGGCTTCACGCCAATGGTACATGGCACAACGCTAAGCAAGAAGCAGAGCCCTACGACGGCTGCTGAGCTTGAGCGCATGAAGAATATTCCTTATGCATCTGCAATAGGATCTGTCATGTATGCCATGATCTGTACTCGTCCTGATGTTGCTTATGCATTGAGCATGACGAGTAGATACCAGTCAAATCCAGGTGAAAACCATTGGATTGCCGTAAAGAATATATTGAAGTATCTAAGACATACTAAGGATAAGTTCTTAGTGTACGGTGGAAGTGATGTGCTTAAAGTCAGTGGATTCACGGACGCAAGTTTCCAGACAGACCAAGATGATTTCCGGTCACAGTCCGGTTATATCTTTTGTCTGAATGGCGGTGCAATCAGTTGGAGAAGCTCCAAGCAAGACACCGTTGCTGATTCCACTACAGAAGCTGAATATATCGCCGCCTCAGAAGCTGCGAAGGAAGCTGTTTGGATACGAAAGTTCATTATTGAACTAGGTGTGATACCAGATGCGGCTGAGCCTCTGGCACTGTTTTGTGACAACAATGGTGCTATAGCTCAGGCAAAGGAACCAAGATCACACCAGAAATCCAAGCATGTTCTAAGAAGATTTCACTTGATACGTGACATCATTAATAGAAAGGAAGTCAAGATCAGCCGAGTTCAGACAGATGATAACGTCGCTGATCCGTTGACAAAGCCACTCCCAAGGCCTAAGCTCGAGTTTCTGACTGAAGCTGTAGGCATTAGAGACATAGAAATGTAATCTAAATTTGAGTGGGAGTTTGAGGGCTTTTATTTAGTTATTTGATATGTTCTTGTAAAACATTCTTATGTTTAATGAAATTATGATTTCAAGATTATTTTAACTGTGATGAAATAATCGTTCCAAAGTGATATGAACCATTTTATAGGTCATCGAAGTAAATGACCTGATCTTGAGTCATCGAAGTCATTTAGCTTGATCATGAGACCCTATATTTGATAAATGTTTTATATCATCCCGTCCCTAGTCGAAGGTTGTTGAAATTGGAACACCAACAACCGTGTGAGACTGGATTGGTACGTGACTTATGACAAAGTCTCAGTGTGTCATAGATGCGCGGCATCAAAGTCAGTACATAGGTGTATGTTTGGGAACATACGACCGGACAAGACCCGCTTATAAGAACTCTTCAGGATATTTATATCTGTGTCATAAGAGATTCTTACTACGACTATAGAGTATAGTCCTTAGACCTGAGTTCGCATGCATGTGACTGCACATGGACTGATGCACTTTGATCATTGTCTAACGCTATCGTTCTGCGATAGTTATAAGGACCTTGTTTGGGTACATTATGAAATGAGTAGTTTACAGTGATGGAACAAGACGGAATTTGTCCCTCCAATATAAATGGAGTGAATATCTCTAGGCCAATCGGAGATTTGAATACTGGAAAATGCATGGCCATGCTCAAACGGACTGTCCCGAGTCGTTTGGATTGTCAGTATCGAATCAGAGTCCGATGAACAAGATTAGGCTTTATAAGGATGACACCAATCTTGCCTTATGACTAATCGAGATATTGTGACAAAAGGATTATGAATACAGAGATTCCAGTACAAGTGGGAGATTGTTGGAATTGTGTCCAGTAATCTCGGTACTGTCTCTAGAAAGTAAGAGTATGTCAATGATCAGACATAAGTCATATAATACTGGGGGTCATGATGGCTTGCTAGAGTCCGCTCATGATCTATAAGTCTTGGACTTATTGCCTTTATTATATGATCCCATATGGGTCACACGCCTAAGCTAACAGGAAAATGTGTAGGAACGGTTTAGCAGAAGTACGGTAAAAGTGCTAGGCATTTACTGTACTTAGAGAGAATAAAACGGTTTAGCCACTGTGTGTCGATCGATACACAAGGTGTGTCGGTCGACACAGTGCGCGAATACCGTCGAGTTAATTGGTGTTTGGGCCAAATGGCCCAAACGGAACCGGACAAGTTTTATGAGATAAAACTCGAGTTCAGAACAATTAACCCTAGCTCCTCAACCGAAAACTCTCTCTCTCTGCGCCGAGTTCCTTGTGGTCTAGCAGCCGTTTTCTGTGATCGCATGTGTGAACCTTTGGAGGATTCATCTCTCGGTGTTTCTCTGATCTCTGACCTGTTCTATCTCCTTCCGCTGCAACAAACAGGTAAAAGGTGAGATCATCAATTGTTTCTATTCTGAGAAGAACCTAGATCCGCATGTTTAGGTTGATATGAATCTAAGAATTGAATCAGGATCAACTAAACAATCCTTCACTTTTAATAAAGTCGCTACAGAATTGCATGCATTCTTCTCCTAGATAAGACTCAGCAATACACCCCTCGGGTCTGGAAAGGATTCTAACAAAGTCTTTGAGCACCTTCATGTACCTAGATAGAGTACAAAAGTATTAGTATCTTATATGATTACTAAATAAATTAATTACAAGTAGGATATAGTGGGAATTATATCTTTCAAATGGGTACATCCAATGGAAATGGACTGGTCCACTTAATCTAGCTTCTCTTCCTATATGAATTGTCAAGTAGACCATTATATCGAAGAAGGTGGGAGGGGAAAATCTCTCAAAAATGCATAGAGTTTCCACAACATGAGCTTCCATTGCTGCAATCTGGTCCCTATCAATCACCTGCTGACACAGACGTTTTAAAAATGCGCATAACCGTGTAATTGCTATCTGTGGACCTTTAGGAAGTAGACCTCTAAGGGCGACCGGTGGGAATTGTTGCATTAGGACATGGTAGTCATTTGATTTAAGACCAGATACCTTACTGTCTTCCAAAGAAACGTCCCTTGATATATTAGAACAATATCTATCAGGCCCTTTAAAGTCATATAGTCGCTTGCAGAACACTTTGTTCTCAGTCTTGGACAAAGATCAAGGTGCTGCAGGAAGGTATGTCCTTTTGCCTTTGATTCTAGAATGCAGATCCTTCCTAATACCCAGATGTTCCAGATCTTTACGAGTATTGTTGACTTGCCACAATGCAGTAATGTTAGGACAATGCTTGCAGCCACATTTCGCTCTATATGCATACACTACAAGAAAATTGAACATTGATAGCACATGAAGATAGCACGGTTTTGCGAAGTGTTGTTATAGAGGATATGCTGGAGCGGGATACTCTATAATAGCATTATATCAATGCTATACCGTTTTTTCATTAAGCGGGAAACAAAAATTATGTTTGGAGCCTAATTTATACTATAAGCGCCAACACTTAGTCATTTTGACAAAATTTTATACACAATTTTTGGGTTTTGGGGTAATTTTTTTCCCCTCTCACTTTTTTTTCTATTAACTTTTGTTTCTTCTCTTCCTCATGAATCTTTTTCCTCCACAGCAGCTCTTCCTCCGACATCATCTTCCATCGTCTCTTCCATTCCTTTCAATTTCTCTCTCTTAATCTTCAACATCTTTTCTAATCTTGCAAAATCTATTAAATCCCCAAAACTCCCAAACCCAAATCCCTATTCTCTAGATCTTCTCATATTCCACCTTCTGAAATCTCGCGAAGGCTTTTAGCAGATCACCGGAGCGGAGCCGAACGATCCCGGATGTCAATCGCGCATCAGAGACCTTTTCATCGAACAAGAACAGCATGACTTTGGTCTTTATGTAAAGTTCTTAGAGCAATAATGTATGTCGTGTTCTTTGTACTAAGATGATTCAAAGTTTGGGACTTGTGATGATTGCAGGAAGGTAACACTGGCTTGGTCGATGGGATCCGCGAGAAGCCGTAAGATCTATGTTTTCCTTATGATTTTCGTACATAGTGTTGGATCTAAAAAAAAATTAGTATATTTGAAGCTGTGCAAAATTGATAATCTTTTGTGTGGGTGATATTGTTGCTGTTCAGGCTTAGTAAAGGATTGCCATGGGTCCCGAATTCGTGTGATTATAATAAGAAAATGGTCGGAGACATCAACTGATTTCGATGAACCCTA
Source organism: Orychophragmus violaceus (assembly GCA_030180135.1). NCBI lineage: Eukaryota > Viridiplantae > Streptophyta > Magnoliopsida > Brassicales > Brassicaceae > Orychophragmus > Orychophragmus violaceus. The sequence goes on along the minus strand of CM058240.1, from coordinate 59,636,614 downwards.
CATGTAAAGTTTGATTCTGCTTCTTTTTCTTTCTTTGTGGCCAACAAACTTTGATCCGGGATGTAGTAATCGAACATAGTAATTTTTGTTCTCTGTGTTGGTACTTTAGCAAGGATTTGATTGAAGGTTATAAAATCACACGAAAAGATAGATTTGATTAGTGATTCAAATAGTTGTAGCTGGTAGAAATTAGTGTTTTTTCTTACCTTATCTAGCCTCTAATTTCATGGTGATGAAGTTATATGTAGCATCTTAAGATACTTGATCGTAGGATGTAAATGGTTGGTGACTGTGTTAGTGTTTATGTGTGGGTGATGTTATATCGAGCGGCTGATTATAGAGGAAGATCTTACTTTGCTTTCTTGAATCAACTTATACAGATTCTCAGATGGGTTGCTTTTGATCCGAGTCATGAATTGGGTTTCTAGAAATGGATACTTGTTAATCTCTCAATGTTATGCTTTTTGCTTCACTGATAATTTGAATTGACATCTTGGTTTTCTCCCTTTTTCTGTTTTGCTTTGCAGGGAAAGAAGAGGAAGGATACTGTGTGCATTGCTTTTCTATTTTGCTCCCTCAGATTCAAAACAAGAGCCAGCAAAAGAATCGTCATGCATTGGTATGTATATGTTTTGATCTTTTTGTGTATATATCTTCTTGGCAAAGACCTTTGTGGATTTTTCGTTTTGATTGTATATATTTGTAGGTACTTTGTGAGTATAGTATGGATGCGGTTCCGTTTCTAGCAGACCTTAAACCAAGTGGGAAATATGTTATGGAAGATATACAGAAGGTGCTTCTTTGGCAATATCATTTTGCTTATTAGTCATTTGTATTCTATAATCTATTGATCATTTTATATTTTCGTTGTTTTTGTTTGATCTACAAATAGGTGGTACACCAGCTGTTCTACGCTATCTATTAGAGGCTGTATTTATGGATGGGGATTGTATCACATGTATAAAGGCTCAAACTTTGTAGAAACTGATTACATAATTGTTCTTTTGTGTCTCCTACCAGTCACAGGACAGACTTTGGCTCAAAATTTAGAAAACGTCACTTGATGTGTGTTATTGTCAGGTGATCAACAGAGCTGTCTCAATGCTGCGACATTAATGGTATGTTGTGTAATCAGGAACAAGATCAGCTTGGATCAATGCTGCGACTCTAGCTCCTGCAGATGGGTGGTATGGGTGGTGGAACAGGGTCTGGTGCTGCACATGTCGTAGCTCAGATATCAAAGGATGCAGGTTATTTGACCGTCGTTGGTGTTGTTACCTATCCCGTTAGCTTCGAAGGCCGTAAAAGATCCTTGCAGGTAATGTGTTGACACCGTTTCTTGTTTGAATTGTTTAAGTCTTAGTCTTGTTATGGTGTTATGTTTAATGTTGTTTGATTCTCTAGGCACTGGAAGCCATTGAAAAGCTGCAGAAGAACGTGGATACCCTTATTGTGATACTAAATGATCGTCTGCAAGATATTGCGGATGAACAGACACCTCTTCAGGACGCTTTTCTTCTTGCAGATGATGTTTTACGCCAAGGAGTGCAAGGAATCTCAGATATTATTACTGTGAGTCTGGTGTACATGTAAAGCTTAACAAGTTGGTTTGATGAGAATGCTCACTGATTAATCTATCTTTCATGTTTCTAGTCTTGTATGAACTTAAAAAAGGTTGTCTTTTTTACTTACCATTCTTTTGATTTCAAGTGAAACATGTGAAGTAGACCGAAGGATTGTGTTTGGACAGCTGAGAAGATTTTCATGGAGAGAGATTCAGTTGGCTGATTTCAAACGTCTTGGACAAGGAGGCTTTGAGAAAGTTTACAAAGGTGTGCTTTTGGATAGCACATGTTTGGCTTCTGGTGCTGCAGCTATGTTCCAAATCCAGTGTTGGTCATTATTGATGTCCAACCTAAAGAACTTGGAATTCCCACAAAAGCTTACTATGCAGTGGAGGAGGTCAAGGAGGTAAGATACATATGATGTCTACTCTTTTTCATTTTTGTATAGTTGTGTCCTTTTATTAATCAGCTTAATTAATTGCTTTTGTCTCTTTAGAATGCTACTCAGAAAAGCCAGAAAGTCTTCTGAGTCTCTGACACGTACCTAGTTTATTCTCGTTCTCTAATAGGCGTGGAACATTTGCTCAGGGATGTGAAAGACACAACTATCAGTACCCTGGCGACTGAGGTATTTGCAGATATTAAACGAGGTGAGCCAATTGTGGATTGGTTCAGGAGGAAACATATTGCTCTAGGTGCAACAAGAGAACTTGAATATCTTCATGAACATTGCAACCCACAAGTCATACATCGAGACATAAAGGCTGTGAATGTGTTACTAGTTGAAGATTTTGAAACCGTGGTGGTGATTTTGGTTTAGCTAAGTTGGTAGATGTTAGAAAGACCAATGTTACTACTCATGTCCAAGTAACAATGGTAGATGCCAATCTCAATTGTTTCAGATCCTTGTAATTGGTGATGGTGTTAAACATACAAAATTCATGATTTTGATTTTAGGGTATATTTAGGGATTAGGATTGAAATATTATTTGTTTGTTTGTAATTTTCGAAATTAAATAAAAATACAAAATTAATAACTTGTAATATTATAAGTCTAATTTTAATAATATAATCTTAAAAATAAAAATAACATAAAAGTAAATGTATCATAACCATTTGATTTAGAGGTTAGGGTATTGGAAGGTTTAGGGTATAACATAAATTATTGTCTTTTATATTAGTTTAGGGCATAAATAGGGTTTAGGGTATTGAAATACAACTAATTTAGTTGTAATTTTTTAACCAAGTATAACATATGAAAAATTACTATCTCATAACATTATAAGTTATGACAATTTTAGTAACATAATCTATAAAAATAATTGCAACAACTATAAAAATTAATGTCTCACAAACATTTTGTTTATGGTTTAGGGTATTGCAAGGTTAGGGTTAGGGTATTGGATGATAAGAGTTTTTGATTAGTGAGTCTTTGATTAACTTAGGATAGAGAGTTTGAGTCTTTAATTAGTTAGTCTTTGATTAGTTTAGGATATATGATTTGAGTTTTTGATTAGTTTAGGGTATAGGTTTGGATTTTAGGGTATGATATTTCCAAACATTAACCTCAGACCTTAAACATAAAATTTATAACCTTTAAAAGTATAATTGCATAAAAATTCCAATTAATATAAAAGTTAAAGTCTCACAAACACATTGTATAGGGTTTAGAGTATTGGAGGGTTAGGGTTTAGAGTTAGGGTATTGATGATTATATTTTCATCCTAAATTATAAAACATTAACTCTATACCATAAACTTTAAACCTTAAATTTTAAAGTTTTAATATTTAACTTTAAAATCTTAAATCATAGAAATTAATTACATCCATAAGTTCTAAATTTGCGTTTAAATTTTAAACTCTTAATTATAAAATTAATATTATGATACATATGCTTAAAATATAACATTTACTTAGCTTTTTGTCAAATAACTTTTACTTAACTACTAAATAAAATTTGGTCAATTTTAGGCTAAAAATTATAATAAAACCATTTTTTTCTAGAGTACACTTAAGCGCCAAAAATTTAAGGAAAATTTTAGTTTTTACCTCCAAAATTTTAAGTTTTTTCCTGAAACCAAAAACAAATCCTAAAATCTCTCCTCTCCCGAGACGTTTCTTCTTTTCCTAGGTAATTACACTCTCATCTCCTTCTTCTTCTCTTAGATTAAAAAAAATCAGTCTGTCTCTAGGGTCTCGTTCTTCTCCAATCTTCTTCAACGATTCGGGTTTCGATTTTATTCAATCAACCCTAACGGCGATGGCGATCGCTCTGTAGCTAACAATGACGGGAAGAAATCTCCGTTTTTCCCCTTTTACAGTCCAGTCATGCCCACTACTTCTTCTCCAAGAAGACTCCGGTGAGATCTCCGGCGACAAGTAACGCCAGTGGAAACTCCACACCTAAGAGATTATTCAAACGGTCGTTTCCTCCTCCGTCTCCGGCTAAACACATCAGAGGTGTTCTCGCGAGACGACACGGCTCCGTGAAGCCGAATTCTTCTGCGATCCCGGAAGGTAGCGAGGCGGAAGGAGGCGGAGTGGGTCTGGATAAAAGCTTTTTCTCAAAGAGTTTCTCTAGCAAGTACGAGCTCGGTGATGAAGTTGGTCGTGGCCATTTTGGATACACTTGTGCTGCTAAGTTTAAGAAAGGTGATAACAAAGGACAACAAGTCGCTGTTAAAGTTATTCCCAAAGCAAAGGTGAGTCATTTTCTTTATTTGATGAGATATGTTAGATTGTTGGTGAATGTGATATGTCGTGCAAAGCTTTTCAATTTCAGTTTGGTGTCAGATTTATTGTTTGTAATTTGTTGTGTAGATGACGACGGCTATTGCCATTGAAGATGCGAGGAGAGAAGTGAAGATATTGAGAGCATTGTCTGGTCATGACTACCTTCCTCATTTATATGATGCATATGAGGATCATGATAATGTCTATATAGTCATGGAGTAAGCTCTCTTTTAGCTAAGACTTATTTCCAAATTCAGTCTTGGAAAGTCTTAACAAGTGGTTTGTTTTATGATTTTTGTTTCAGGCTATGTGAAGGAGGAGAGCTTTTGGATAGAACACTGTCAAGGTAAATGGATAGTACACTTCAGAATTAGGATTGTTTGTTCTATTAGTTTCTGTCTGTCTTCGTTTCTTATGAACTTCGAAACCTGCTCTCTTGTTTAACTAGAATTTGAGTAATTGTTGATTCTGGTTTCTTGAAGTGTCTTCGATGGAAATTCGAATTCTCAGCTGGTTAAAGATAAATACGAGAGCTATACGGAAAATGGTGGTGGAAACCAGAGCCCCATAAGCATGAGGATAGTGAAATATATCGACATTAGTGTTCTTTTAGTTTGATGTTCGACTGGTCATTAAAAGTCTTCCGTCTTTGCTCGGATTCAAGTTCTTGAGAATTGGCTCTATTGCAAAACAAAGTATCAATTGTTTCCTTGGATCAGTGAGCTCTTTATGTTCTTAGTCATTGCGTCTTAAATGTGTTCCAAGGTCTGTTAGACGCTCGTACTTAATACTTTGATTGCTCATATTGGCTTTCTTACTCTATGATCTTGTAGATGAACAATAAGAAGCGAGATGGGACAATAACAATATCGAGGGATGGGAGGAGAATGGTGTACACAATATATTTATCTTAAGGAGAAGTTGTTATGATGCATCTCTCCACTGTTATTCCTGCCATTAAGGAGAAGCTGGATGATGCTGATGAACGTTTGAGGAGCTGATATAGTACAGAAGGTAAGATTCACAAGTTTTATAATTTGGTTTAAAGCTACAAGTGATCAGTTAAAATCAAAACTTATAAGGGTTTATGTTTTCAATACAACAGGCTTTTGAATCCTGAGATAGTATACTTTGATTCTTTCATTTTTATTGTAGTTTAGCTCTTAAGACGTTTTCTGGTCAATGTCATGCAGGTAAGGATAGCAAATGAATGTGGAACGGTTCTGTCAATGGCGTTATGGTGTTGTGAGGATAGGCCAGAGAGGAGACCAACAATGTCATAAGTGGTGAAGTAGAAACTAGCAAAGATATAGGAGTTAAGGAATTTTTAGAGTACCATTTGTCTTTTTGCTACTATGTATTTGATATTTGATTAGTAATCAATAAAAAAAATCCAATTTTTAAATATAATTTTTTTTATATAAATTTAATTGATTTTTAAATAATATTATGTAATGAAATTTTAACAGTTCTCATTAATATTAAACATGACAAAAAATAAAAGTTCTCATAAAATATTCGATAGCCATAAGGCAAATTGAAGAATATAGATCTTTTCTTCCATCTTGGCATTTCCTCTTCATCTACTTATGTTTCTTCCTCTTCCCCAAACTCACTAGAGGGAGAGTCAATTTGTGTTTCTTGTACAACAGTCCTTTTTCTCTTCTTTACAGATTCTTTAACCTTTCCAAAGTTGTTATTGTAGTTTTTCAAGCGGTGGGAAATTTCTTGACCAAATAAAATCCTGGCTTTCTTGTCATGTTAGGCGTGTCCATCGAACCAAGCCTTCTTTACCCGAAACCTATGCATTGGTGCCAAACCCTTTCTATGTGACATATACACGTGCTTCCTACTATACTTCAGCCACCTACTGTTAGTGTGTTTCCCGCACAATGGACATCCCATTTTTCTCTTCACTTTGCATCCAGCCAAATTTCCATATGCAGGAAAATCTGAGATTGTCCTGAGAAGCATTGCCTTGAGATTGAACACGGATTTACTGAAGGCATCATACGTTAGCTCTCCTATGCTCCACAACTAGTTCAAATCCTCTATTGGTTCTAAGTAGACATCAATACTATTTCCAGGTTGATGTGGACCAGGAATCAGCAAAGTTAGCATGATATTCTCCTTCTTCATACAAAGATCAGGTGGCAAGTTGTAGTTCACCAACAACATAGGCCAACAGCTGTACATATTATTCTTCATATTGAACGGATTAAGCCCATCTGTTGATAGTTCAATTCGAATATTCCTTTCTTCTGCAGCAAAAGCAGGATATCTATCATTCATCTGGTCTCATGTCACAGAATCTACTGGATGTCTGAGTTTTCCCTCTCTGCTCTTGTTAGTAAAATGCCACCTATGGTTTTGGCCATTTCCTCAGACCTAAACATCCTCTCCAGCTTGGGAAGTACCTTAGAACTTTCTATGGGACACCTTTCTTCACCTCTCCGGTGCTCATGTTGACTTTCCAGCTGGAAGCTTTGCACTTAGGACAATTGTCGAGGTATGTAGTACGTTATCCTCAGGTAACATCTTCTTCAAAGTCTCTAGCAGATCATTGAAGCTCTTATCAGACCATCCATTCCGAGTCTTCAATCTGAATAGTGACAAATGGTAGACATCTTGCTATGGTGTGCGCAGTTTGGATACAGTGGTGTCTCAGCATCTGCTAGCTTAGCCAAGAACTCATCTTCTTCCATGTCCTCTCCCTCTGCCATCTCACAGAAGTCAAGCGAACTAGCCAAGTCTCCATCTAAACACTTAGCAGCTCTGTATAACCTAACAATCTCTTCATTCCACCCATTTGTTTTCCTTTCACCTTCAGCTTCTGAGATGACTTCTCCATGATGGTACCAGTCTTTACGCAACTCATATTCCTCATCCATCCCTCTTGTTATAAGGTGGTCTACTACATCACTCCTTAAGCGACGATCTACATTGCGGCAGTCCTTGCAAGGGCAAATTACCAGCTGTTTTTCTCCTCTATCCGCAGCCACAGAGTTTACAAAATCCGATGCACCTATCTCATATGCAGGATCAAGTCTTAAGATAAAGGACAGTTTAAAATCTTAAAGACTAAAATCCCCAAACGAAATCTAAGTAATTTATTTATGTTAGATCAATACCAACAAAGATGAACCCATTTCTTCTCCAACATTTATATGATCTAACCTTATTTAAGTCGTAATAACAAGAATTCAAGCGGATGAGTTATCATTTCGTAATTGTAAGAAGGTTAGTATATCACATAAACTCATGCTCATACAAATCAACCAGAACATACATTATGGCAGACACAAACAAATCAGTTGGAAATCATTAACAATTAAGCCAAAAGTAAAAAAAATCAACAACAATCTATAATATACTCATGTGTAGACAGTAACATCACATAAATCATAACAGTTAAGCCAAAGAACAAAATCAACCAACAATTTCATTAATATACTATAAATAATCTACTTATGCATATAAATCAGGACCAAACAAAATATCTCACAAACAATCGAGAAAACAATAGGAGAATCATAAGAAATGTGTAACAAACAAAGTATATTAAGATGAAACTAACCTGAACTTTGGCATGAACAAATGTGAAGCATTTAGATGTGGAAAAAACCTGTCACAAACACTCGGAAAACAAATGGAGAGTCGGAACTCAGAAGAAATTAGTACTTCTCGGGTTGAAAGAGTATAAGAGATGAGCAAAATACACATTTTAAACTTCGACTATACAAGTTGTTGATGTCAAATTCATTGGTAATTTGTGAGATAAGAACATCAACAGATAAAATACGCATGCAAACAAGTTAAGATTTAGAAGCCCAAAAAGATTATGAATCTGTAATTCGGTGTTTAAGAACCCTAAATCTAATTGATTCACAGAAAATACACAAGCAACGAAATTATGTATGCAAGGAAGTAATGATTTAGAAGACGAAACAGATAACGATTCTTTGCAATTGATGTGTAAGAACCCTAAACCTGATAGATTCTCAAGAAAACTACAAAATTTCACAACGAAATTGATAATACCGACTAATAAAAGAAGAATCTTTCGCTAAATACTTTCGATTTTGTTGACCGGAATCGAGCTAAAGTAGAACGAGCTTGAATGTGTCGGCGGAAGTATTCGGCGAGCTCCGGGTTTGTTCGACAGAGAGATTGAGCAGCTTTGATTTTGAGTTATGTCTGTCTATCGGAGACAAAGATTGAGATTGAGCTGATAATTTGGGGGGGGGGGGGGGGGGGGGGGGGTTAAGGGTTTCGCAGTTTGGGTGAATTTTTGGCTAAGTATAGCTCGAATAAAAGAGGGGAAAGTTCGCGGGCTACTAAAAATCCGCCTAAGTGTTGGCGGATTGGGCTAAATTGGTTTCCCGCTTATTAAAACCCTATCTTAGCATTATATCAATGCTATTAAAAGTTTAAAAATCTGAAAATTGTCTGCAATAGCAGATTGGAAAACCGTGCTAGAGTATTATGCTATCAATAAGGATAATTTTTGTAGTGTCGTGCTCCATCTCTCTATCTCGTTCGTGGCCTAAAGGAGAGCGGCCTCAGTCCATCCTTTGCGTCATCCTCAGATCGGTTCAGTGTGAGCTTCCATTGAAGCTTACATCATTTGGTATCAAAGCTTGGGCTCTTGAAACCGTCCAGTCAACTCTATCCCGATTCTCCTTACTTGCTTTTGTGATTCGTTTTTGTTGCTCTATCTTTCAAAAAAATTCAAAAAAAATATGTTTCAGCATTGTTTCAGTCATTTATCTTGCTTGTTAGTGCATATTCATTCATAAAATAAATTAAACGAGTTGCTAATTTATTGAATAGAAACTGGCCACATTTCAAATTACATTAGGGTTTGCGAGATTGAATTGTTTCTTTGTCCTGCCGATTTGCTTGTGGTTTAATTCATCTTCTGTTTTCCTGCTCTAGACTGCATCTAGGTTGTTAGTTATTTTTTTGGTTTGCATACATCAAAAGAAAAAAAAAACAGAAATCGTTTGTTAACTTGTTGAAACCGGCCGGACTGCATTTCTCTCTAAGGGGTTTAGTTGGATTGCTTGTTGCTTGCGGGTTTTGTTACAGTAAATAAAGGATGAGAAATAATACACGTGGACGGCTCAGATTCTTTTATTCAATACTGTTATAAACAAGTTGTAACAAACATTTTCTGGTATCGAAAAACATAAATGAAAAGTTCTTCTTTCTCTCTCTTTCTTGGTCTTTGAAGGACGACATCGATTCTGAGCTCCTTCATCGGGTTCGAGATCGTTTTGGTGAGGAGTTTCTGTTCTTGGAACATTAGCTTCTATCTCTATCTTGTGTTGTATAGCGACACTAACCAGTTTGTAACAAAGGTATCAGATTGCTAGATCTTCCTCGGAATCATGGCGGAGACGAGATCACAATCGCAAACACAGCGAATCGAGACCACCGTTCGTGAACTCGAAGATTCTTTTGGAAATCGATTTCAGCAACTGGAAGGCACAATTGCTACACAGAACGCGGAGATGGCGAAGAATATCGCGGATATGTTTGAGTCAATTAGGTTATTGACAACTCAAAGACAAGGTGAACAGCCGTTTGTCGCCGGATCGTCGAACAGTCCGACGGGATCACACAATCGAACCGGAGGTTCGAATTACGCAGGCATGACTCGGCTCGCTAAAATTGATTTCCCAAGATTCAATGGCGAAGCAATAAAGGACTGGATCTTCACGGCTGAGCAATTCTTTGATGTTGACAGAACGCCTCCTAAAATGAAAGTCAATTTAGCAGCAATGCATCTTCAGGGAGAAGCTGCGACTTGGCATCGGTCAATAATCCAAGAAAAGGGAGATGAGGTAACACGTGATTGGGAACGTTACCGTAGTTTGTTGATAGATAGGTTTGCTGAAGTGATAGATGACCCGATATTAGAGTTGAAGAACTTGCAGGAAACAAATGGGATAAAAGACTATCATGCTAAGTTTGAGATGATCAGAACTAGAGTGACACTTTGTGAAGAATATCTAGTTAGCTCTTATTTGGCTGGTCTTAGAACGGATACTCAGATGCATGTGAGAATGTTTCAGCCAACGACAGTGAGACAGTGTCTAATGTTGGGAAGATTGTATGAAACTGCTCATCCTAAGCCAGTTGGGGGTTCGGATTGGTCTTCTAGATCACATGCTAAAGGTATTTTACCCGTCAAGAAGGAGTATTCTAAACCACTGTAGAAGCAACAACAATGGGAGAAACCAAAAGAGAAGGTAGTACAACCCAAGAAGTTTCTTACGAATGAAGAGATGAGTGACAGGAGATCTAAAGGACTGTGTTATTTCTGTGATGAAAAGTACTCACCTGCTCATGCTCAGATTCATCGTAAGACACAGCTATACTTCATGGAAGTACAAGAAGAGGATGACAGTGACTGTGAGATAGAAGAGCACCAAGAGAGTATTGATATCGCAACTATATCACTTAATGCAGTGGCAGGACACTCTGATTATGCTACGATGAGAGTCAAAGGAACACATGAAAAAAGAGTACTCTTCATATTGCTGGACACAGGAGCCACTCACAATTTCATGGATCCATTTGTTGCAGAGAAGTTGGGTTGCGAAGTAAAATCAATGGGGAATGCAAAGGTTAAAGTAGCTGATGGTAGTAAGCTGGGAGTACAAGGTCAGATCAGCAAATTCAAGTGGCAGTTTCATGATGTTGCATTTACAGATGATTTTTTGGTTATTCCGCTTGGTGGTTGTGATATGGTATTGGGAGTCCTATGGCTACATGAATTGGGTACAATTCAGTGGAACCTTAAGAACCTGGAAATGCAGTTCAAGTGGAATAACAGGAAGGTTTTATTAAAAGGCATTAAGAAGGAGGTGATCAAAACAGTAAAAGCTGCAAAGATCAATAAAACCAAAGAAGAGGATATCCAAATTTCAATGATATGTGCCTGTTTTGAGGATTGGAAAGCAGATGCAGTGGATCAGATATCAGTGGCAGCAATACAAACAGAGGAATCCGAGTCTGTTATGAATCAGTTGGTAGCCACTTACCCGGATGTCTTTGCTGAGCCAACAAACCTTCCTCCATTCAGACCAAACCATGACCATAAAATTCCCCTATTGGAAGGCTCTAATCCCATAAACCAAAGGCCTTACAGGTATGCTCTTTATCAAAAGAATGAGATTGATAAAATAGTTCAGGAGATGTTGGACAGTGGAACTATTCAGCCAAGCTCAAGCTCTTATGCATCACCTGTTGTCTTAGTCAAGAAAAAAGATGGTACATGGCGCTTATGTGTGGATTACAGAGGTCTAAATGCACTCACAGTCAAGGACAGATTCCCAATTCCACTTAATGAAGATCTGATGGATGAATTGGGAGGTTCAACTATCTATTCCAAGATAGATCTCAGAGCTGGTTATCATCAAGTCAGAATGTCTCCACAAGATATTCATAAGACTGCATTCAAGACTCATAGTGGACACTATGAATACTTGGTGATGCCCTTTGGATTGACCAAAGCTCCAGCAACATTCCAAGGGTTAATGAACTCAGTCTTTAAGAGTTTTCTAAGGAAATTCGTACTGATATTTTTTGATGATATTCTAATCTACAGCAGCTCTTACGACAAGCATTTGGATCATCTGAGAGTTGTATTTGAAGTGATGAGAGAAAATCAGTTATATGCCAAGCAAAGTAAGTATGCTTTTGCAACCAACCGAGTGGAATATTTGGGTCACTATATACAGGCTGATGGCATATCAACTGATCCTGAGAAGATTAAAGCAGTGCAAGCTTGGCCTGTGCCTAAAAGTTTGAAACAGTTAAGAGGCTTTTTGGGTTTGGCAGGGTACTACAGACGCTTTGTGAAGGGATTTGGTACCATTGCAAGACCGCTGAATGATCTGACTAAAAAGGACGCATTTGGCTGGAATGATTTAGCTCAGACAGCTTTTGAGAAACTGAAGGAAGCTTTATGTTGTGCACCAGTGTTAGCACTGCCTCTTTTTGATCAAACTTTTGTAGTAGAAACGGATGCTTGCAGCAATGGGATAGGTGCAGTTTTGATGCAGAATGGCCACCCATTAGCATATATAAGCAGACACTTAAAAGGGAAACAGCTCAACCTCTCCATTTATGAAAAGGAACTGTTGGCTGTAGTGTTTGCAGTGCAGAAGTGGAGACACTATTTGTTGACTGGTCATTTCATCATCAAAACAGACCAGAGAAGCTTGAAGTACTTACTTGAGCAGAGGCTGAACACACCAATCCAACAACAGTGGCTCCCAAAACTATTGGAGTTCAGCTATGAGATACAGTATAAGGAAGGCAAAGATAACCTTGTAGCTGATGCATTATCTCGGGTAGAAGGCAGTGAGATTTTACATATGGCATTGACATTTTTGGAATGTGATATGTTGCAGAGGATAAAGGAGGGCTATGCCTTAGATCTACAGTTGCAAAACATGATCAAGGAGTTAGAAGAGAAGCCCAATTCTCATCCATTATACTCGTGGTCTGCAGGGTTATTACGAAGGCGTAGCAAGATTGTTGTTCCTGCTGACTCAACCATAAAGCATATGATATTGCAGGCTTCATGGTTCAGCCGTGGGAGGTCATTCAGGGAAGGATGCAACACACCAGAGAATTAAAGGAATTTTCTACTGGAAAGGAATGACAAAAGAGATTCAGTCTTACATCAGAGGCTGTAGCATCTGCCAACAGTGTAAATCAGATAATGCAGCTTATCCAGGATTGTTACAACCTCTTCCCATCCCTGAATCCATATGGTCAGAGATTTCTATGGATTTCATAGACGGGTTACCATAATCCTTTGGTAAGACAGTGATTCTGGTTGTGGTAGATAGACTGAGTAAGGCAGCTCACTTTATAGCTATGGATCATCCTTACACAGCTTGCTCGGTTGCACATGCGTTTTTAGATAATGTGTATAAGCTGCATGGGTTACCTAACTCTATTGTTTCAGATAGAGATGTAGTCTTCCTCAGTGACTTCTGGAGAGAGCTCTTTACATTACAAGGAGTTGCTTTGAATTACTCTTCAGCCTATCACCCTCAAAGTGATGGGAGGTAGTAAACCGATGTGTGGAGTCTTATCTCAGGTGTATGTGCTGTGAAAATTCAAATCAATGGAGCAGATGGTTGCCATTAGCTGAATTCTGGTATAATACGAATTACCACACAGCAACTCGTATTACACCGTATGAAGCTGTTTATGGGAAACCCCCACCACTACATCTTCCTTACCTTCCTGGAGAGTCTAAGGTTGCAGTTGTAGCTAAGAATCTGGAGGAACGAGAAAGCATGTTACTCTTACTGAAATTTCATTTGTTGAGATCGCAACACAGGATGATGCAGGTTGTAAATCAACATCGAAGTGACAGACAGCTTTCCATTGGAGACTATGCTTATGTAAAGCTCCAACCATATCGACAGAATTCAGTGGTACTGCGTAGTAATCAGAAGCTGTCCCCGAAGTATTTTGGACCTTTCAAGGTGATTGACAAGATTGGAAAAGTCACATATAAACTGGAATTACCAGCTACCTCTCAAGTTCACCCTGTTTTCCATGTTTCACAACTTAAGCTCAGCGTTGGTGCATTTGATATTGCCAGCCATTTCCCAACAGTAGTATCAGATCATTTGATCAAGGAGCCTGAATTGATACTGGAAAGGAAAATGATACAAAGACAGGGTAAAGCAGTGACTCAGGTATTGGTTAAGTGGAAGAATCAGCCTGTTGAGGAAGCTACTTGGGAGTTATACTTCGATCTGCAGAAGAAATTTCCAGCATTTCAACCTTGAGGACAAGGTTCTCTAAAGGGGGAAGATTTGTTACAGTAAATAAAGGATGAGAAATAATACACGTGGACGGCATTCTTTTATTCAATACTGTTATAAACAAGTTGTAACAAACATTTTCTGGTATCGAAAAACATAAATGAAAAGTTCTTCTTTCTCTCTCTTTCTTGTTCTTGGTCTTTGAAGGACGACATCGATTCTGAGCTCCTTCATCGGGTTGGAGATCGTTTTGGTGAGGAGTTTCTGTTCTTGGAACATTAGCTTCTATCTCTATCTTGTGTTGTATAGCGACACTAACCAGTTTGTAACAGGTTTGATTGTTTGGGTTTACATGTTTCTGAGTTTAACATTGGTTTAGTATCATATTGTATCATCAAAAAAGAAAGAAAAAAAAACGGATCGCTAGGTTGTATTGCTTAGAAATCGGGTGCACATTATTTGATATGATTGTGTGTTTACTTCAGAATTTAGTAATCCTGCAAGATTTGTTACTTGAGTTTTTTAAGTGTTGCCTGGTTTAGCTTGTTGACTTGTTCATTTGTGTAAGTGGCATCATAATATCAAGAACCAAAAAAATGACGTAGGACAGTGCATTCGCCGGACCAACATCACATCTCGATTAGGTTTTGGTGCAAATTGCGTTAGTCGGCTTTATTGTCAATTAGTTGATGCGACAGTATTTTCTCGTTGTTGTGTTGAGATCATTCTGCATTAGGACCTGCATCTAGATTAGTAAAGTTAAAAAAGGTAATAGGAAATCGATTAGTTTAGTTGCATTATTCCAATTTTGCATATTTTCCATTTGTTGCATGTTATTCATCTTTTCCTTTTTGCATTTAAGTTTTTGTTGAGTGTGCAGGAGAACAGGTATGGGCGACCATCAGAACGCCCCAGCTGACTTTGCTCAACTACCTGGAGCGATCCAAGCCGTCCGAGCACGACTGGACCGACTTGAGCAACCAGCCGCTCCCGCACCGCCTGCGCTCCCACAAGTACCACCGAACGCCCCAACTCGCAGAGGTCAGAACATTCGGGTCAACAAGTTCGATGACACGGATGATGATATGCCCGGGCTCGACGACGAACCACCCGACCGACACATCCGACAATTCAACCGACAATATGACCCGATCCATCGTGGACGCATACGCGACAATGAGGTACAGTTACCTATTTCGAATGATATCAAACTAAAAGCTCCCACTTTTGCAGGAAATTTTAACCTGAGGTGTATCTCGAGTGGAAACGGAGGATGGAGCACATATTCGATTACTATGCATACAACGATCGGAGAAAGGTGGCGTTAGCAACGGCCCAGTTTATGGACCATGCCTTTTCCTTGTCGGATCGAGACGCGTCTGGACGTAGACGACATCACCACAATCAGTTCACCACGTTGGCCAACATGAAATACAACCTAAGGCGAAGGTATGTGCCTCTGCATTTCCATAGAGACTTACAGAAAAGATTTCGTAAGTTGGTTCAGAGAAACAGGTATAAGAATAATTCGAAGAGTTCAAACAACTACGGAACCAGTTTGAGCTAGACGACTCTAAGGAGACTCTCATGGCCCAGTTCATCGATGGACTACATGATTGTATCACCCGGAAGATCGAGATCCAGCCGTACCACGACCTGTCTGAGTGACTGCACATGAGCATTCAGGTCGAGCATCACGTCAAACGGAAGGCGGTAACGACGAACCGAGATTGGAGCAACTCTACATGGACACCACATATGTCTAGAGCCGTTGACAAAGCCAAGGACGTTGAAGTCGAGTCACGGTTTAAAATCCGAAAACCGAAGCTCCTCCAAATTTCAACCGTACCGAGGCAGGTAAGTTTTGTAGTACCTTCCGAGCTAGAGATATTACATGTTTTAAATGTCAAGGAAAATGACATATGGCCTAAGAAAGTCTGAACCGACGGGTCCTCACGGAGGCTGGCGAGTACGAGTCACAGGACGAGCAGGAAGAAGACAAGGAGATGGCCAACACGGGAATGCTCATTGAATATCCAGGCACCATAGAGATGCTAGTGATCAAGATCTCTCTCTCAACGCCCTAGTAAATCCCGAGACGGTCCAACGGGAGAATATCTTTCATACCCGGCTCATGGTGAACAACAAAGTCTGCAACCTTATCATCGACGGAATATTGTGTGCCAACATAGATAGTAGATATATGCTTGCAAAGCTCGGTCTTTAAACATCGAAGCACGTGCGACCATACCGGCTTAGGTGGCTCAACGACGATATAGAGATACGGATAGCCGATCAAGTCACCATTCCGTTCAGCGTTGGAAAGTACAGTGAAAAAGTAGTGTGCGACGTCGTTCCCATGCAATTTGGTCATTTACTTCTAGGCCGACCCTGGCAGTTCGATAAAGAGACGCTTCAAAATGGACGTACCAACCAATATTCGTTCAGCCAAAACAAGCGCAAGTACCATCTCACACCGCTCAGACCACTGGAGGTCCACAAGATGCAGCTAAAACTCGCCAAGGAGAGCAAGGTCAGTAAGGCCAACCTGCTCATTATGTCAAGTTCCATATATAAGGCTACTAGCCAGAACACGCAGGTGCTGCTAATGAACTTTAAGAAGGCGTTACACTCTTTTTCTAGCGATATAGAGCTGCCCCGAGAAGTGTTTTATTTGTTGGAAAGGTTTAAGGACGTGTTCCCGAAGGAGACTCATGCTGGCTTACCACTAATCTACCAAACCGACCGGCGTACTGAATGAACCCTACGAAGTTCAAGGGTAGGAAAAGTATTCAGGACCTTATGTTTAAGGTCTATAACCGGGAGAGTCTCATCCCATGTGCCGTTCCGGTCTATAACCGGGAGAGTCTCATCCCATGTGCCGAGCAATCAACAACATCACCATAAAGTATTAGCACTCGATACCGCGTCTAGACGACATGTTGGACGAGCTGCACAGAGCATTTGTCTTCTCTAAGATCGATCTACGGAGTGGCTACCACAAGGTGAGGATGAAAGAGGGAGAAGAATGGAAAACGGTGTTAAATACCAATCAGGGACTATATGAATGGCTCTTCATGCCGTTCGGTCTTACCAACGCCCCCAACACTTTCGTGAGGCTCATGAACCAGGTCCTACGAGTCTACATCATAAAGTTTTTGGTCGTTACTTTGACGAAATTCTAATTTACAGTAAATGTTTTATGACCACCTTGTGTACCTTGAGCAAGTAATAGAGACTCTTCGTTAAGAAGGACTTTATGCAAACCTCAAGAAGTAAACATTATGCACTGATCAACTTGTTTTCCTAGGTTTTGTTGTGAGTTCGCAGAGATTAGAGGTGGATCAAGAAAAGGTTTAGGCTATCCAGGAATGGCCAACACCGACCAGCATTGGCATGTCCGGAGCTTCCACGGATTGGATAGTTTCTACCGGAGGTTCGTTAAAGATTTCAACACCTATCTGCCCGCTGACAGCCGTGATCAAGAAGGATGTTCCATTCAAATGAGGACCCGCGCAGGAGGACGCATTCCAGAAGCTCAAGGATCTTTTGACAAGACTTTCGACATTGAATGTGATGATTCAGCTTTAGGGATCGGGGCAGTACTCACGCAGGGAGGACGACCCGTGGTTTACTTCAGCGAGAAACTCAACGGAGCCACACTCAACTATTCGACCTACATTAAGGAGTTGTACGCCTTGGTGAGATCGTTGGAGATGTGGAAGATTTACATTCTGGCCAAATCGTGATCCACACCAATCATGAGACGTTGAAGCATCTACGAGGACAGACAACGCTTAAGAGGAGGCACGCAAAATGACTTGAGTTCGTGGAGACATTTCCGTACTTCATCAACTACAATAGGGGAAAGGAGAACATCGTGGCTGACGCCCTATCCCGGAGATACACCTTGATCAGCACCATGGAGGCCACAGTTTTGGGGTTTGAGCAAATTAAGGAACATTATGATGTTGACTCTGATTTTGGTGCAATTTTTCAGGAATGCAGAAAAGTAGCTAAAGGACCATTCTAGTTGCACGGCGGTTTCCTGTTCCGAGACCGGCGACTATGCATTCCGCAAGGCTCGATGTGATACCTACTGATTCGTGAATCTCATGGAGGCGTCTTGATGGGACACTTTGGCGTGGATAAGACGATGAGCGTTATGTCCGACCATTTCTTCTGACCACACTTGAAACAAGAGATATAGAGATTCTGCTCTAAGTGCACCACATGCCTTTATACTAAGTCCAGGTCACATTCTTACGGTTTTTACTTGCCCTTACAGATTCCTAACATGCCTTGGGTAAATATTTCTATGGATTTCATGTTAGATTTACCTAAGACCACGCATGAGGATTCCATATTCATGGTGCTTGATCAATTCTCGAAGATGGCCCATTTCATAACATGCGCTAAGACGAATGACGCAACTCAGACGACCGAATTTTTCTTCCGAGAAGAAGTGAGGCTACATGGCCTACCCCGGACCATTGTCTCAGACCGATATACGAAGTTCCTGAGCCACTGGAGGACATTCTGTAGGGAAATAATACCAAGCTGCTGTTTTCTACGACTTGTCATCCGCAGACAGACGGCTAGACCGAGGTCGTCAATCAGACCCTATCAGCCCTCTTACGGGCCACGGTCGGTAAAAACTTAAGTAACTTGTTAGATTATATTTCGTATGTTGAATTCGCTTATAATAATGCTAACCACTCTACTACTAAGCTTTCACATTTTGAGATTGTGTATGGATTTAAGCCAGAGATGCCAATAGATCTCAAGTCATTACCGCCACTGGGGTTCACCAATCAAGATGGAGAACGTAAGCCAAGTCCATCAAGAAGCTGCACCATAAGGTCAAGGACAACCTGGAAAAGAAGACGGCCCAATACAAACAACAAGCCGGCAAGAAGAGGAAGGAGATCACCTTCAAGCCCGGAGATTGGGTGTGGTTGCACATGCAACCCAAAAGGTTGCCAAATCAACGAAAATCAAATCTTGCACCACGAGGAAACCACCGGTTTCGAGTCCGAGGGAAGATTAATTACAACGCCTACAAACTCAAACTTCCAGGTGAGTTGAACATTTCTTTGAGCATAATGTTTCTGATTTATCTCCTTTTTGTGCAGGTGATGCGGTTCTGAAGACAGAACCTTCTCAAGAGGGTGGGAATGATGAGGACATCAGTTAAACCGAACCAGACATGGCTGAGCAAGACGAACCATTCCCGACCATGGTGAGCATCCCCAGGAACCGATCCGGCCAGAAGAGACTCACGGAGAAATTCAACTGAGCTATGGATCATCTGATCATCAGGAGCATCATAGACGACATCACAGAGCACTTGGACATGTTGGATCATGATCATCCCGTTCTAAACCAGCTGGCCCGGAGGATGTATGAGACGAACGATCCCAAACACGACCATACTTTCACACCAGGATTGTCCGCCTGGTCATTACTTAGGATCGACGATACATCAGTGATCTTCACCATAGGAGTCGTCGATCCTTAGACTATGTCGTCTCTGTATACCAAATGTTATACTCCTTTTTCCCTTGCAAGGTTTTATCCCACTGGGTTTTTCTTGTAAGGTTTTTAACGAGGTAGCCCAAGGCCAGATTCACTAGACAAAACGCATGGCCTAAGAGCTTCAAGCTACCACACGCCTAAGAGGCTTCTTTTTCACGCCCATTTCATTTTATTTTTGTGAGGGTTTTTCAAAACTAAAGAGGATGTTTAGCCTAGTACTCTTGTATATTTTAGTTTCACGTTTAATCATATTGAAAACCCTAAAGCTACTTGTCTTGTTTGGCGGCCGTGAGTGTGTATTGTATGGATTCCACTTTGCAACTCATACCAATTTGTTCATGTTCGAGCTGAACTGCCCAGCGATCCATCTTCTATCATCAAAAGAGAGTGACTTTAGTCCAGCTGCTCGGGCACCATCTCTATATCTCGTTTGTGGCCCAAAGGAGAGCGACCTCAATCCAACTTTGTGTCATCCTCAGATCGGTTCAGTTTGAGCTTCCCCAAAAGCATACATCATCACAATCAGAAGGAGTATGGCGCGGATCAACGATCACGCGAAGCCAACGCATCCTCACCTCTCGGGTTAACAACTCATCTCATCAAACATGCATTATCACCCATACTCAAAGAAATCTACCATGCATTTCTAAGAGAATCATGCAAACAATCCACACCTCAAATGAAATATGCATGCAAAGCTTAACAAATTAACGGTACTGAAACATCAAGTAAACAATACATAAACCGTTAACATGCATGCATAAATCTTAAACCACACAAGCCAATAAGGATAAATACTCTAAGTATTTCAATTCTCAAGGAAAATCCTGCAGAAAAACGTCAGTCCTATCTACCGGAACTCACTCCGCTCTAGTGCGGTTTTCAGGACTATCTCGGGCTTCGGTTGAACATATTAAGGCCTTCTTGCTAAAACGTAGATGGGGTGGTTTCTTGAAGTTATCCTCCATGGTATGTTTCCTCCTAGGCTTGTCACGGTGTCAGAACATCCACAAAATCACCCAGAACGCTCTCCGGAAACACCCTCCCCCACGCCCTCTTTTCTCTTGGTTTTTGCTCTCGGTTTCTCTCTCTAAGTTCTTGCTGTTTCTCTCACTAAAATGAGTTGTGGTCTAAGAAAAAATCTCCATAAATGAGATGAGGAGAGTCTTATATAAGCTGGAGGGTCAGGGGACACATTTGAAAAGTGTTAGGCTGGATGGGACATTTCATGCAAATGGGAGCACAAATGTCATCAAGGAGAATGTGGTGGTGAAAGCTGGTGCTAACAGGTCGTTGCTCTACTCCCCCAAGGTAGGACTGGTGGCAGCTTAGACTATTCTTGGTTCAAAGAATGTGGATTTCCATTTGGTGCGCGCGGGTGACGATAAACAGTCCGCACAGTTTCCTTCCCGTCGTCCGTCATCCGTCGTCCAACCCTACCCCACAATACCTCATTACACATTTCAATTCATGTTTCCTGAGTGGAAAATTGTCAGTATAGTCTTGTGCATGGAAGTTTTACGGAAAAACAATGTCTTGGGATAATGTTGCACTGTATCGGGTCTGTCACTTAAACCGTTACACCAACGCTACAGTCCGCTGATACAAAGCCCGAGATCGTCAACCGCGATAGTCCCGAAAATCGTTACAAAAAAAAAATAACAAGAGTTTTGCGGTTTTTTTAGAAAATTTATAATCGAAATTGGCTACTTTATTTTTAAACCCGTTCTTGTAATAATTTAAATATTTTTTAATTTGATGGAATAACCCTAAAAAGTGAAATCATAAAAACATCAATCGTAATATGACATCTAATATTTGAACAATATAAATAACAACTAATTTTAATATTTTATCAAAGTAAAAATATATCGATCTAATTTTTAGTATTATAATTTTTAAAAATATTTTATAAATTAAATTATAGTTTATAGTAATTTATTATTTTTATAATATTCACTTTTAAAAAATTAGTTATGTTAAAATACATGAATATGTCTTTATATTGGTCTTAGTATAAAGATTTTTGTGTTTATTATAGACCAAAATGTAATTAAATTATTGGTTTTTAAGTTTTAATAATAATTATGAATTAAATGAGTTTAGTAATTATTTTTCTTAATAAACTAATAAATTAAAATATTTTGTTTGATTTTTTATAATAATAAATACATATTTATATTTCAAACAAAAAGATAATATAAATATATTTTGAATAAAATAAAACGTTAGAGAAATTAAGGTTGAAAGGTAATTAAAATGATTTTATAATAATTTTTTAAAAATAAATACGAATTCAATAGTTATTTTCTTAAGAAATAAAAATAAAATATTTTTATAAGATTTTATTATAATATAAAGTATATTTATATTTGAAACAAAAATAAAAAAGATATTAAAATATATTATAAATATATTTTGAGTAAAATTATAAATTAGAGAATATTACTTTATATATAAATAGTTGATGTATAAATTATTTATTTATATTTATTTATTCGTTTAACAGTTTCATGGTTATATATATTAATTAATTAGGTAAGTGTGATCTATTATATTTAGATTGTTTAGCTATATGCTTAATCATTCTCTTGTTTGGAAACATGGATAGTAGAGAAATTGTTATATTTTTAATTTATTAATTTGTATACATGTAATATATATGGAAGAAAGTTTTTTTTTAATATACTCTATTTTTTAATAATATTAATTTAATATGCGAAAGTCTTTTTTGGTTTTGTTCATGTGACAGTTAATCACGATGAAGTGTGAAAAGTCACCACTAGAAACCTTTTAATTATTGTAAGAATATAAGAGCACCTCCATGGGAGGTTCTAAGAGCTTTTTTGGCTCGAAATCATATGCAAAAAAAATAAAAAATTAATAAATTTAAGAACCTCTCCCACAACAGATCCTTAGCTAAGAACCGCTTCTTACACTGTAGCGCTGACGTAGCCGGATTTGATTGGTCCTTTTTTGATTTTTTTTTATCTGTAAAAAAAAAATTAATAAAAAATTATCTTAAGAACCCTAAGGGGGGTTCACCGCTGTAATCTGGTTATATTCTCTGTTGGTTAGGATATCAGTTAGGATATTCTGTTAGCATATCACTAGATACCTGTATGGTTACGATCTCATACGATCTCATACGTTTGTATATATACCGATCCATACTCAATGATATAATCATCAAGTCTTGTACACTTACATGGTATCAGACGTCTAAAACCGATCCAGCTTCATATTTTGCGATTTTCTTGTTCTCTTTCTTTCTCCCCTTCTCGTCTTTCTCTCTATCCTTCTCTCTCTCTTTTCCATCGCAATGGCTGCTATCGTTAACCCTACGTCGCTCACCTCCTCTGAAAAGCCATGGGGCATCAGTCAGATCCGCGCGTACATTCCCATCGTGCTCGATCTCGACAAGATGAACTACGACGTATGGAGAGAACTTTTTGAGACTCATTGTCTCACCTTTGGTTTTCTCGACAACCTTGACGGCACAGCCGTCGCCACACCTCAAACTGAGAAAGTGTGGAAAGAACGGGATGGTCTCGTGAAGATGTGGATCTACGGAACCATCACCGATTCACTAACCGAGACAATTCTCAAACCTAAGAGCACTGCTCACGAGCTCTGGGTTGCTCTGGAGGATCTATTTCGCGACAACAAGGAGAATCGGGCTCTTCAGCTCGAGAACGAGCTTCGTACAATCACCATCGGAGACCTATCTGTCCAGGAGTACTGCCGCAAGATCAAATCCCTATCTGATCTCTTGGCAAATGTTGATTCTCCTGTCACGGACCGAGCCCTCGTCATGCACTGTCTTAACGGTCTGAATGACAAATTCGAGGGAATTCACAACGTTATTCGACAACGTGTTCCCTTTCTGAGTTTTCATGTCACGCGATCCATGCTGTTGGCAGAAGAAGAGCGCCTCAAACGCACGGTCAAGCAACCTGCTACAACAACTGTGAGCACTTCGTCACCCACTGTGTTATACACGGCGGACTCATCCACTCAACACCAGCCATCGTCTCATCACAACAACAACAGACATGGCAACAAGAACAACCGTGGTCGCGGCGGTCGTGGCAACCGAGGCAAAGGCCGAAACAATCAGTTTGGTACTCCACAGTACCACACTGGCGGCTTTGGCTATCCACCGTGGTCATACGGCCCTCCTCAGTGGCCATACCAGTACTATCCCGGTGGTCACCAAATGGTCCAGGCTGCACCGGCTTATCCATTTCCGCAGATGCCATCTTCCCAACCTAGTGTCCTTGGTCCGTATCAACCACGTCACACGACTCCTCCACCTGAAGCGCATCTTGCAAACACCATGGTTCCCACAGCCTTGGCGAATGCTTTTAACACGATGACACTTCAGCAACCCAATGACCCGGCTTGGTACATGGATTCTGGAGCAACGGATCACATCACCGGTTCTCAAGGTAATCTCACTTCTGTTTTTAGTTCGAGTATCACGCCTTCGGTTTTGGTCGGTAATGGATCTTTAGCTCCTGTTACGAAATCCGGTTCTTCCTTTATATCCACCCATGCTCGTCCTCTTTCTCTTACAAATGTGCTCGTTTGTCCCTCCATTGTTAAGAATCTTGTTTCGGTCCGTCGATTTGTTACTGACAATAATTGCTCAATAGATTTTGACCCATTTGGTTTCTCTATTAAGGATCTGAAAACCAGGAAACTCCTGCTCCGCTGTGATAGTCCAGGCCCTCTGTACTCATTGACTCCGTCCACGCCTTCTCTTGCTCTCACCGCGGGAAGTTTGATCTGGCACCGACGGCTCGGTCATCCGGGTTCCTCTGTTCAACGTTCTTTATTTTCTTCAGGATTGTTTTCTAGGAATAAGGCCGACTTGACTGCTTTGTGTCATGCGTGCCAATTGGGTAAACATGTTAAGCTGCCTTTCTTTTCATCTTCTACTACTGTCTCTGAACCATTTCAAATCATTCATTCAGATATTTGGACTTCTCCTGTTTTGAGTAATAGTGGTTTCAAGTATTATCTACTTTTTCTTGATCATTTTACTCACTTTATTTGGATCTATCCTTTGCACAGAAAAAGCGAAACACTTGGGAAATACATTCAATTCTCTAATCTCATTAAGACTCAGTTTAACAAATCAATCCGTTCTTTTCAGTGTGACAATGGGGGTGAATACACGAGCACAGCCTTTCTTGATTTTCTGGCCAATTTAGGAACACAAATCTGGCTCTCTTGCCCACATACCTCACAACAAAATGGTCGAGCTGAACGAATGCTTCGCACTATTAACAATCTGGTGCGAACTCTTCTTGTTCAAGCTCACCTGCCGGCTCCTTATTGGGTCGAGGCCTTATTCACCTCTGTCCATCTTCTCAACCTCCTTCCTTCTTCTTCGATTAGCAATGACATTCCATCTCAGCGTTTACTTCATAAACCTGTTTCTTACAATCACCTTCGGGTATTTGGCTGTTTATGTTATCCTAATCTTCTCTCCACATCTTCTCACAAACTTGCTCCTAGATCTACAGCTTGCATCTTTTTAGGATATCCGGAGAACCACAAGGGATACAGGTGCTTGGATATTGTTTCGCGAAAGATAATCATCTCAAGACATGTTATCTTTTTCGAAAACATCTTTCCATTTGCTAACCTCCCATCGGCTCCATCTTCACGACCTGAACTGCCGTTTGTTCCTTCCCCGGTTATCCCACCACCACCGCTTCCTTCTCCCACTACCGGTACTCAACCGCCGGTGGCTCGTCGTCCGGTCCAGCCCAACCATCGTATGACCACACGCCTCAAAGACGGTATTACAAAACCGCTTGTGCGGATGTGCTTACATACTGATACAATATCACTTATTCCTCTCTCTCATGTACAGGCTGCTAAAGATCCAAACTGGACTAACTCTATGCAGGTGGAATATGATGCTCTTATTAAACGCAGAACGTGGGACTTGGTTCCACGTCCTCGCAATACTAATGTGATTCGTTCCATGTGGCTTTTTCGTCATAAGTTTGATGCAGATGGAAAGCTCCAACGCTACAAGTCACGGTTAGTAGCTAATGGCAAATCACAGCAACTGGGAATTGATTGCGATGAGACCTTTAGCCCCGTGGTCAAACCAGCATCCATTCGAACTGTCCTACACGTTGCCCTTGCTCGCGGTTGGCCACTCCGACAACTCGATGTCAAAAACGCCTTCCTTCACGGCAACTTGGAGGAAACAGTCTACATGCACCAGCCTCCGGGATTTACAGATAAATTGAAACCATCACATGTCTGTTTACTCCGACGCTCACTCTATGGCCTTAAACAGGCTCCAAGGGCGTGGTATAACCGGTTTGCTTCAGTTGCTCGTACCATTGGATTCATTCAAAGCCGATCCGACTCGTCTCTCTTTACCTTGGGTCGAGATAAGCCTCAAGCGTTTCTTCTCTTATATGTCGATGACATAGTTCTAACTGCTGCTTCCACAACACTTTGCGATCAGATTGTTGCGAAGCTTGGAGCAGTCTTTGACCTTACAGATCTTGGTCGACTACATCACTTCCTCGGCATTGCAGTCACATACAATGATGCCGGAATTCTGCTCAGCCAACAGAACTATGATGCGGATGTTCTCCACCGTGCGCAAATGTTACAATGTAACCCGACAAATACACCAGTGGACACGAAGACGAAGCTTGCGGCCGAAGACAGTGCACCGGTCTCTGATCCCTCTCTCTATCGCAGCCTCGCTGGTGCATTGCAGTACCTTACATTCACGCGTCCAGACATCGCGTTTGCCGTATAGCAGGTGTGTTTATTTATGCATGACCCGCGTGAAAATCACTTCACAGCTTTGAAACGCATACTCCGGTATGTCAAGGGTACAATTTCACATGGCCTTCAGCTGAATAGATCATCACTCACGGACCTGGTCGCCTACTCCGACGCCGATTGGGCCGGTTGTCCATCGACGCGACGGTCCACCTCGGGTTATGCGGTGTTTCTGGGTGATAGTCTGATCTCGTGGTCGTCCAAACGACAACACACAGTCTCCAGGTCTAGCGCAGAGGCAGAATATCGCGGTGTCGCTAATGCTGTTGCTGAGACGTCCTGGCTTCGTAATCTTCTTCTCGAACTCGGGTGTCCTCTCACTAAAGCCACAGTTGTTTACTGCGACAACACCTCGGCCGTCTACCTCTCATGTAATCCGATACAACACCAACGCACAAAACACGTCGAGATTGATCTCCACTTTGTGCGTGAACGGGTTCAACTCGGCCAGCTACGTGTACTCCACGTTCCATCATCTTCTCAATACGCTGATATCTTTACCAAGGGCTTACCGTCTCCACTCTTCAATGACTTTCGTTCCAGTCTCAACGTCCGTACACCTACCGTTGAACTGCGGGGGAGTGTTGGTTAGGATATCAGTTAGGATATCAGTTAGGATATTCTGTTAGCATATCACTAGATACCTGTATGGTTACGATCTCATATGATCTCATACGTTTGTATATATACCGATCCATACTCAATGATATGATCATCAAGTCTTGTACACTTACATTCTCCGGATGGAATATACAATGTTAAATCTTGTTAAATCTGGGTATCGCAAATGTAAAGATCAACAGCAAAGGATAACCAGCGAGATTTCTCGCCTAGCAGTACAAAGAGACTTAATTTCTAACTTATGGAAATAACCAATAGCACCTGAATTACACCATTTTCTGTGACGGCATCTTTCACGTACTCTTCCGGTCAAAGAAAATCCTTCACATCGACATATCGCAATAGATCCTATATGTCCAAGATGTCGCTCGGAGGTAAAGACTACATATCACCTTTTCTTCACATGTCCGTATGCACAGGCTACTTGGCGATTATCGTGCCTTCATTCATAATATTTCTCTGATTTGACTCTACCGATTAAAGGAAAGTCAACTACTTCCAGTATGGGTTCTCTGGAGACTTTGGAAAGGGAGAAATGAACTCATCTTTGGTAACAAAATCATTACAGAGATGGAAACGATGAATAAGGCCAATGAGGATGTTAATGAATGGATATCTTGTCATTCATGTCCATCAAATAGACAAATACTTTACGCAATGGTCCATTGCTACAACAAACGATCTCCTAATCTCAGGATTGGGTTACTTGTCATTACGATGCATCACACCACGCTGGACGTACAACCTCAAGATTAGTGTGATTATTCATAGTGACAATTCTGGAATGTGGAATGGGGAAATTTTAAGGTCGGTATACAGCCCTCGAATCTGAGTCTAAACTCAAACCGATGGTTTATTATGATTGCTGGTTTAGTGTATATTTTAAACCGACGGTTCATATGGCTATGAACATATTAAATTTATAATATTTTATTTATTAAAAATATTATAAAGAATTGAGT
The DNA here is from genome assembly GCA_030180135.1 of Orychophragmus violaceus. Taxonomy (NCBI): domain Eukaryota; kingdom Viridiplantae; phylum Streptophyta; class Magnoliopsida; order Brassicales; family Brassicaceae; genus Orychophragmus; species Orychophragmus violaceus. Next base: position 59,608,564 of record CM058240.1, on the reverse strand, counting down.
GTCTAGTTTAAAATCATTCCGTTGCATTTTATTAAATGAGTGATTTTGTGTTATAAAATATTACAATAAATTTAGTAATATTTTATAAATATAAATTCACCAATTAAAATTTTAATATTTATATTGTATATAACATATTAGTCACCAACATGACTTTGTTATATTACATGTAAAAATTAAAAGTGATAAAAGAGAAAATATATATATTATAATTGATTATAATTAAAAAATACTAAAATGATATTAAAATTTAGTTAATCAATTATTTTACTATTTATATTTTAGAAGATCATCGGTGGATCATTGAATATAATTAGTAATACAAAAAGGATTAATCATTTTCACTATGGTTGATAATATGCATACGCAAAGCTAGTATACTATACAACATGTGTGTGATTTGATTAATTATAAAAGTATTAACTTAACATCAATGAAAGTTCATGTATTTAAGTATTACCCAAAAGTTGCTTAAATGCAAGCGTTAAAGTTAAAATTATCAGTGAATCTGTATAAAAGTCTCAAACCATAAACGAGTAAATATGTATAAAAACTTGCAGCTTTATAACTCTATCGTGAAGTTCAATGGGCTCAATTATAAGAGTGGTCTAAACAAATCCGGTTTACACTTGGTGTTTTGGCATTGGATTCCGCCCTACTACCTAATGAGGAAATGTTTAAAGGACAATAGGAAAGGAAAAGTATTTTGTGAAAGAACATGTAAGTCAAATCCACAAGGAGAAGAAATATTTTTTTGAAAGCAAATGAGACATTTCAAGAAAAATTTCCCTAAAAGAATGTCTTGGTTCGATAAGAAACATGATGAAAGCAAAAATATAAGGCATTGAGACTTATAGACTGATCTTAGACACTAAGTGTCATGTGGATCTTGAAAGGTGTCTCTATGTATCTGAATGTGCTAAAAATCTTGTTTTTATAAATAGATTGGAAAATTTAGGGTTTGAGTTTAAAGTTGGACATAGTGTTTTCTTATTGTACAGAAATTATTACTTTTTATCTTGGTGGTACTTTGTTTGATTCGCTTTTTCGGTTCAATCTTTATGGAAAGTTCTATGAATCTTTGTTTAGTATTGAAAGTAGAGATGTTTACCATAGTGCATGCTAATGAAATTTTTGATTTTTTGTGGCCTAAAAGATTATGTCACATTTCCAAAGAAAGGTGATATGATCCTCCCAAAGATAGGCACTCTTAGTGTGGTAGATTGGATAGGTCTTGGTTCAACAGAAACTACTAGCAACCGATTTTAACAAGGGAAGTGGATCGATGGGTCGCACAGTAGATGCAAAAGGCCACTGATGTTCCCACCTCTTTCACAGCCTGATATGACGCACAAGTCGTGCTATAGAAAGTTGAAGACTTGGATATTACGTACCAGATCTTCAGAAAGTTCACAAGGAATAAATGTGAGATTCCTCTCAAAGATGATCAAAGATCAAAAGTTAAAAGATGAAAAAGTTGTTTAATGATTGTGAAATCAAAATAAATATAAAGGTTCTCTTGCATGAAGAATGTAGAAATCTAACTTAGGAAATAGAAAACAATAAAGAACAAAGACTTAGACTAAATTAAGACTCTTGACTGGAATAAATTAAATTAGTAAATTTAAATTTAAAAATTGTAAAAATATTATTTTGTTAAAAAAAATATACATAAATTAAATATAGGTGGTTTTGAAGTATATAAATTAAATTTCGTAAAATTGAATAAAATTAAAAATATAAGGTAGAGTAGGTTCTAAACCTCAAAACATGCTTTGTAATAGAGCATTTACATATAATTTATGTAAAACTTTAGTGCTAGATTCATGATTTACCAAATTTACATTTGAAATTTATATATATGTGTTATAATGTACATATATTTAATAAGTTCGATATTTTCACATAAGGTGTTTGTTTAAATATTTTCACTTATAAGTGATAAATATTAGATTTAGGATTTCTTAAACTTCTGGAAAAGTTTGAATTTTAGGATTTATCAGACTTTTAAGGCACACTTAAGTTAAACATTTAAATAAAAAATAAATAAATTTGAACCAAATATACGTTCAGTGGTTAAATTTGGCTAAAATTTATATAGTTTTAATTAATATAAAGTAAAATGTTAATGTGTAATTTATCTATCAAAAATTTATATCAAATTAATTTTTATAAATTTTTAAATTAAATTTTCGATTTAAATACTTCTTAGACTTTTCACTGAAGTATTTAAGTTGAAAAAAAGTCTAATAAATATCGAGAATTCGGCCAAAAAAATCTCCAACTTTGCAGGAATGGCCAAAATAGACACGAACTTTGGCACTGACCAAAAAAACACTTAACTTTTTGACTTTCAGATAAAAAAAACAAAGTTTCGATTAACTTACCAAATAAGCACACCGTTAATAGATTTAGCAGATAATTTAGACGCCATTAACTTCACGTTCAGTGTCCTTAATACGACGTCGTTTTGGCAAAAAAAAAAAAATTCGAACTCACATACTTGAAACAATTAGAGGGGTCTTTTGCCAGTGAACTAGTGACAATTTTAGTTATATATGGAGTAGACATTTTTATATTGTATTCAACTCCAAAACTTTTATGAGAATCCAACTAAACTCTATCGATCGGAGGACCCATCTCGTATTTGTCACTAGGATCCGACGAATCTCTAACAATTGAAGCCTTCTTCGATCAAGCTAAACCACTAGCATGTGTAGGTTTCATCGATTTTGCAGGTTTCGTCGATTTCTTCGGAGCAAGGCGTCTCGATTCACCACCACCAGGCGTCTTCTGAGTAGATGATTTCTTCGTCTTCACCGTGTCTAGGATTTCTCAGCTGAGAGAAAAAGTTCCCAAATCGATTTGGGGACTCTGGGAAATTAGGGTTCCTGACATAAACTCTAAATTGATAAAGTTTCCAACCGGCGTCGTTTAAGTTATTGAATAAGAACTCGTTAGCAGTTAATCAAAGCAAAATAATTTTGACAAACTCTCGAAAATGTAATTAGCTTAGTGGCAATAAACCCCCATTGAATGCATCAGTACACAAGTTCGAACCAGGTGAAATGCAACACATTAAAAACTCGTTAGCACTTAATAAAACAAAACAATTTGACAAACTCTCGTAAATTTCATTGGCTTAATGGCAATAAACCTCCATTGAATGTACTTGTTCACGAGTTCGAACTAGGTGTAATGCGATTTTTTGAAATCATATTAAAAACTCGTTAGCAGTAATAATTTTCTGTTAAAAAAAAAAAGATAACAGTGTGTTTTATTGGCAAGTCAACGATAACTTAATGAATAAATTTTGAAAGTCAAGAAAAGTCTTTTTTTGGTCGGACCAAAGTTTGTGTCTGTTTTGACTATTCCAGCAAAGTTAGGAATTTTTTTGTCGAATTCCCAATAAATATTTAAGTTGAAAATTTCAATCCAATTTTTTTCCACCTATTTAATTTTTTAAGAAATAAAAAATCATTTGTCACACATCCAACAGCTCAAAAACAAAAACAAAATTCCTTCTTTTTATGAGTGAAACCCTTAGACTATGTACAATGGTTTGCGAATTCAACACTCTAATTTTTATTTCCCCAAATCATCTTCTTTTTCCTCCACCTTACAATTCAACACTTATACAATTTTTTCTTCTACAATGATTTATGTTTAATAAAATTCAACATCATATCTATTATTTTTGTTTTACATTTTTATTTTTTATTACATTTTTAGAATTACAAATTAGTAACCTTATTTATTGAAATTAACTTTTATAATTTTGTATAATTTTTTAAAGGTATAAAAAATCAGTTATTAAAGAATAGTTAAAAATGTAATAAAATATATTTTTTATATATGTCCAAATGAAATGAACCAAGTTCTATTGGTAAAGCACAAAAAATAATAAATTTTGATATAAAAATGTAAAAATAAAATTTAATTTATTATAAAATAGTTGAGTTTAGATAGTTAGGATGTGGTGTGGACTGGTTGTTTCTGGTTTAGGCTCTCCGGTTTAGTTTGGTCTTGTAGTAGGTGCCAGTTGGTTAGACTGTTTTGGTTAATCTCAGCCTTGAAGTTGGTCTTGGTCAGATCTTTGCTCTAAGTAGCAGCTTTGTGGATGGCTTCCTGCTTGTTTGTTGTGTTAGTTAGCTCGGTGGGTTTCTTGTCTTCGGTTTAGCTGCGGTGGTTATGGTTTAATAGGCTTTAGGTAGTGTTGTTGCCTTGCTGTGGGAGTGTGTTTTTTCTTTTTGTTGATGCATCGGTATAGTTCCTACTGTTCTCATCCTTATCATATGCTATTGATATCTTATCTCTGCCAAGGGTTCTCCGGCACAACCTTAAGGAATTGAGGCTTCGGCCTTCTTCGCATCTGGTCGTTCGTTGGCAAATGGTAAACGGTTTGGTCCTTCGTCTTTCTTGGTTGGTTTGCATACGGCTTGCTCGTGGCTCCTTTGGATGGAGCAATATAATGAGTGTCGGTGGATCAACCCCAATAATTTTCGGCTTCAGGTGTTACGTTCCTTCTCTCTCTTGCTGTTGGGTGATCGATGCCTCTTCGTTGTCTTGTTAACTTCTTCTCGATCTGATCGCTACTACTTTTTAGTTGTCGATTAACGTCATCTGTTTAACTGTTTTATGTTCTTGTGTTGGTAAGTTGATCTTTATGTTTGACTCCTATATGTGGGCTTTCGACTCCGATATCGTGTTAGATAGTCGGCTCTGTCTTCTTCAAATCCGTATCCGAACAATGTATTTCATCATGTATAATTAATGGAAAATCTTCTAGCAAAAAAAAAAAGAAGATAGTTAGGATGTAATAAAAAATGTATGATTATTTACAAGCAATGAAAAGAAAACACATGGCAATACATAGTTTTTTTTTAGCTTTTTGTATTTTCAACATGTTCGTTATAAACATTAAACAGTAAAAAAAAAAGACTACAAAAAAAAAAGCACTTGAACAAAAAAATTCAACTTTCAGAATCGCTTTGGTCGTAGCTAAGGTCTAGATCTGTTCGATTGTAACTCTTGTGCGGAAATTTTGATTTTGTGCTTTCTAATTTTTGTTTCAGGTAGTTAATTTGCACTCCAGAATGACTGAGGTATTTATCTCTTTTCACTGGTTTGAAGTTAATTGGGCTTGCTTCGTTGTTTGTTTGATTGATTGGGTGGATTATGTGATATGGCAGGAAGCGAAGGAGAAGGGTTATCGAATGAGAAGACCCAGGTGAGTTTCATCACTTTGCTAGCTTCGTATTTCCAATTACTGGTTTAATCTTGTGTTAAGTTTCAACCTTCGATGAATCTGTTCTCGTTTTGGTAAAAAATGTATTTGTTCCTTACTCTTGAATCCTTTGTTGTAGAGTCACATTAGAGCTTGAGGAAGAAGTACGACTTCTCAAGAATCTTTCACATCCAAACATATGTTTGATTATCATCATGTTCGCTAAGGAAAATCTCATTAGTTTGTTTAAAGATAAAGTCTTGGATCAAGATCTAATCTTTGGATTGACGTCTTCAGAAATGATTAAAGTTATATCATTTGTGGAATCTATCTTAGAGTCTAGAGATTGAGATCGCTTTTGACAGATCTGCTATGGATTGGTGTCATCTAAATTTGTGATCTTTTTGCAGATTTCTTCTTTTTGGTCGATCCAAAAACATGGCTTGCTGGATGTAGCTGGTGTTCGAGAGGTTCATTTCCTTCCATTCAATCCCACTGATAAGAGCTATTGAAACTATGATCTACACTAAACTGTTAAGAAAGAGATATTGAGTGGAGAGTTCATGCTGTAATAGACAAGTTTGCTGAACGGGGTTTGAGATCTCTTGTCGTGGCTGCTGTAATAGACAAGTTCGCTGAACGGGGTTTGAGATCTCTTGTCGTGGCTTACCAGGTAACTGGAGAAACATGCTCCTCAAATTTCTCAGGTTATTTAATTTTAGTGTAAAGTTAATACAAGACTCAAAATAGATAAGAGTTTTGGTGGGTTTTTTTTTTTGGCATCAAAAACTCCATTTTATTAAGAATTCGGTATTCGACTTTCTTCAAGAGAGCCAATCGGGAACCGATGAGCTTACATGGGAAAATAAGAGGCCACGAGCTCTAGCTTTCTTATCAAGACTATCTGCACAGATATTAAACTTCCTACTAATAAACTTAATACAAAAACCAGGAAAGAAATTTCTAAGAGCGTGGAATTCTTCTAACTCCGACGAGGTGACTTAATCTGTTGTTTTCGTTTGCCCCAGGTGACACCATTTTTGCTAATCGGCGTGGAGTATGGCCCCTTCATAACACTGTTGACAGTAGCGGAGCCGGAAATTTTTTGTACTAAGGGTAGAGAAATAGAACAAAAAAATATTATTTATAAATTATCGAGGAAACTATAAATGTACTCTACGATCACTCTCGACAAGTCTCCAAGACTTTTCATATCAACAAACAGTAAATCTTCTCATACGTTATCAATATAATGTTAAGTTGCTGCTCAAGAGGTATGCACTTCACACTACTAGAAAATCCTTAGGATAAAGTTTAGCCAATCTCATCAACTTTTCTTTATCAAATTCATGAAATGAATCAATAGGACTTAAAGCCGATACGCAAATAAGTAATTCAGAATTTACCTCGTTAAAGCGGTCATTAAACTTTTGAAGCTGCATATCCAATACAGTATAAAAACAATGGACTCGATAGTAATGCAAGTTGGTCATGTTGGTCTTTTTGCGTGGCTTCTTTGGATCGATGAAATCATTTTCCATATGAAATCATTTTCCATATTGACAATTTCAGTGTCAATTTCAGTGACAATTTTTGTGTGGCTTCCTTGGACTCTCTTCACGAAAGAATCTCATCCATCATCTCTGAACTTTTGTAGTTGACGCTTAGTGGATTCCACTAGTGAGACGACATTTAGAATGTCTTGATTTTTTCTTTGTAATGACATTAACAAATTTTCCGTGAGTCCCACAGGATGCAGCATCAAGTGTAGGTAAAATACAAAATCAAAAGTGTGAATATATTTGAGAAGACCATTTGCTTGACTTCTTTGGGTATTGTCTATACCTTCACCCTCGACATACTCAAGCACCTTACTCACAGAAGAAAACAACTCAACTAACCGGAGCAACGTTTTATAATGAGAACCCCAACGTGTATTTCCTGGTCTTGGAAGTGAAGACTCTTGATTCAATCAATTTCCTGTTTTGATTTCACCACTATCCACTCCCTTTTCAATCGCATCTCGCTGAATTTCTATCAACTTGTCTTTCCTTTTGCAAAAAGTTGCAACCACATTCACTAGCACATAAATCTTATCAAAAAAATCTACAAGATCAAAATGTTTCTTTGCAACTAAAACAAAAACAAACTGAAGTTGATGAGAAAAACAGGGGTAAACGACCTATTTCCCCACCATAAGGATCGTATATTAATAGATCACCACAATGTTACAGGTTCTTCCTATATCCCCACCGATTTAAAGATCGAAACATATATACACACACGAGTTTAAAAGATCGAAACCCGAATCCCATAAAATTCAAATTATAATTAAATTCCGGTTTAATTTTCGGATTAGCAATCCTGACCAATCGAGAACTTCACTAAACCTAACTAAACCCGATTAGGATCCGATTATGACCCACTAGACATAGTAAACCGAGTCCCTAAACCAGCCTCTTTTTATTACCCAGAAACCCCTAAATTGAAAACCCTAGAAATTAAAATCCCCAAATCCTAGAGAGAAAAAAATCGGAGATAGCACAATGTCGGTCGTGGAGTAGAACACAAACCCAGAATCGTCACCTCCAGAAGACTATTCACACCATGACAGAGCCCCTGATTTTGATTCCGACGGTGAAGATCGTAGTTAGCGAAACGACTACAACATCGAGAAGGATGTCGGTGAGTTTCGGGACGAGCTTCCGGTGAGGCAAGACGTCTACCCAGAAACTGATTCCGACGAGGAGGGAGAAGAAGTCCAGCGGACGATGGGATATTGTACGGAGGGAAAATCTTCGTTAATGGAATAACTTTTAAGGAGGTTGTGGTGGATTATGTTCTTAGAACTCATAGGAATCTTAGGCAAGACAGATATGACAAAACGAAGATTTCGTATGCGTGTAAAGGAAACAAGTGTTCATGGCGTGTGTATTGTTAAACTTCTGGAAAATCGGATGGCTCTTCTATGTGAAATATGAAGAAGATCTCGAAGGTTCATGCTTGTATTCCAAGTGGTATATGTCCGATGTTGAAGGTCCCTGTTATTGCTCGTCTGTTTATGGAAAAAAAATCAGAGAGAGCCCGATTATTTCATGCCAAAGAAAATTGAAGATTGATTATGGTGAAGTGGAAGTTTACCGTCACTTGGCCTCAGTGTCAGCATGCTAGGATCAAAGCTCGGAGGTGGACTGAAAAAGAGTATGATGAGCAGTTTGGTCGTCTCCGGGATTACGCAGCCGAGATCATGCAGTCTAACCCAAACTCATTTGTCGAGGTAGATTGTGTGAGGAATGAGGATGATATAGATGTGTTCAACAGGTTTTATGTCTGTTTTGACATCCTTAGGAGAACATGGAAAGCTAAATGTAGGCCTCTTGTTGGAGTTGATGGCTGTTTTTTGAAATCAAGGATGAAAGGTCAGCTCCTTATTGATATGGGTCGAGATGCAGATAACACCATTTATCCACTCGCATGGGCTACTATTTCAGTGGAGAACAAAGATAATTGGCTGTGGTTTGTTAGGAAGATCAAATTCGATCTTGGTCTTGGAAATGGAGATGGTTATGTGTTGGTTTCAGATCGCCAGAAGATAATATTCACTAACTTGGTTTTGTTATGTTAAGAGATATCAAACTTTGTTATGTGATCATCGTTTCTCTTTTGCAGGGTTTGATTGTTGCTGTCAACATAGAGCTTCTTCTATTGAGCATAGAATGTGTGTGAGACACATTTATAGGAATCTGAAGAATAGATTTGGAAAGAAACCAGAGATGAAGTCTTTGATATGGAACTTAACTTGGTGTTACAATCAGGCATATTACAGAGCGTAATTGTTCAAGATTTTCATGTACGATTGAGAGGTGTATGATGTTCTGATGAAATCAAAACCCGAGACATGGTGCAGGGCATTGTACAAACTTGGACCGTTTGTTGAAGACGTGGAGAACAACTCGACAGAGTCGTTTAATAACTCCATCAGTAAAGCCAGGGACAAGCTTTATGTACCAATGTTGGAGACAATCACCCGTTTGGCTATGGTTCGTATAGCCAAAAGAGACGTCATTGTTAGTTATCACGAAGGAGCTTGCACTCTTTATGTCTTCGAGATGCTTCTGGGATTGCATAAGAAAGCATCTGAATGCACAATAAGGCCATCAACGAACATGACATTTGAGGCTACTATTGGTGGATGCGCACATCGGGTGAGCTTGGAACAAAGGACATGTAGCTGCAGGAGATGGGAAATCACATGGATTCCATGTGAGCATGCATATGGAGTGATGTTGAAGAGGGGTTTAGAAGCTGAAGACTATGTCTGCCATTGGTTTAGAACACCCACTTGGAGAAGAACCTATGAGGAAGGAATTAATCCCATTAGGGGTGCAATGTTCTGGCCAGTTGGAGCTGAACCTCCTATCATAGAGCCTGAGATTCCAAAGGGGGAGAAAAAGAAGAAGGTACCTAAGAAGGACAAAAGAGGAAGAGAGGGATAAATGAGTCACCAACCAAAAAGAGTGAAAAAGTGTTGAAGAGGGTTATGCATTATGGAGTTTGTGGTGAAGCAAACCACAACTCACGCTTTTACAAGAAGAAGAAATCGGCCAAGGTTTGTATCATAACATTCACTTTCAATATAAGTATAATCATTGTCTTTTTTGTAGGCTGCTTTTGAAGGTGAGGCGTCTGAAGTTGTAGCTACACAAGGTGAAGCTACACAAGGCACTTTGACTCAAGAAACAAACTGAGGATTTAGAAGTGTCCTTAGGAACTTTTTTAAAAACTTTTTTCGGTTCTTAGGAACTGTTTTGGTGCGGATTTAGATGTGTTTTTTGGTGGCTATATCTATGTCTTTTGCGGCTTTAGATGATGTTAGAACATCCATGTATTGGCCTTATATGCCATCTTTTGGTATTGGCCTTATGTGCCATCTTTTAGTTCATAAGTGTATTATGTGTAATGTTTTAAACATATGAACTGGCCTTGCCTTTTGCAGGAAGAAAACTGCCATATTTTAAGCATCATATTGATTGCAGGAAGAAAACTGATGTTTTAATAAATACGAACTTCAAACACAAACACACGTACCAAATGTCAAACACTACAAACACATACTCCTGGCCTAAACAATCTTATTAAGAACAACAATAAACAAACATCCTAACATTGTAATTACCATCATCTTCATCATATGCCCTTTTGCTAGAACAATCTCTTTATCCACCTTCATTTGTATATTATCCAGCAACTTCTTCTCTTCTTCCATTCGATTCATATCAATTTGTTGCTCAATCTTTCCAGTCCTAAACCCGAGAGCTTCTATCTCCTCTGACAATGCCTCATCAAGCCATTTATAGACGTGATTATCATTGGTGAGCTACACAAGAGAATCACAATCAACTCATAACATACAAATCTCATGTTCAGATGATATATAAGGGAATTACCTTTATTTCAAGATTAAACTCAAAACGATAGTAACGCCTATAAGGATTGTTGTTGGAGTTGGACATTTTGGAAACTACCATCTCGCCACACCAGCACCTTCTCGGGAGACCGACGACTCGGCTTCTAACACACCCGATTGACGCTCCAGATGGAGCCCCATATTCATTACTCATCCTCTTGTTCGAATTTGGAGTTGAAGCTCCAGTCTAATTTTGTTAGGGTTCGTCGATGATGAATCCAAATTGGGGATTTCAGATTTTATTTGGGATTACAAACTGGGTTACTCAGTCGGATCTAAAATCGAGTAGGGCTATTCTTTTGGTTAGGTATTTGTGGTTTTCTATCGGTTTACGAATCAAATCACGAAAACCAAGACAAACCGTGTGGGTTAGGGATTCGGGTTTCGATCTTTTAAACTCGTGTGTGTCTATGTTTCGATCTTTAGATCGGTGGGGATATAGGAAGAACTTGTAACATTTTGGTGATCCGTTAATATACGATATTTATGGTGGGGAAATAGGTCGATTACTTGAAAAACAGTGTACATAGTATGCAGAACTGTTTTCTCTTGAAATCAATGCGCTCAGACCATTCAATTCACCTCTCATATTTCCTGCTCGATCATAACCTTGTCCTCTCAGCTTTTTCAAACTCAAACCATATTTAGCAAACAATGAATCAATTCCAAATTTTAGTGATAAAGAGCATGTATCCTTCACATGGATAAGACCAACAAATCTCTCTTTCACTATGCCAAGTTTATCAATAAAACGAAAAACTATAGCCATCTGCTCTTTCTTAGAACAGTCTGCAGATTCGTTTACCAACAGAGCAAACACATCATGATCCATATCTTGAACTATGGAGCTAACTACTTCTTCTAAAAAGCAATTAACAATGCCTTTCTGAATTGGATGAGATACCATTTGGTTATTTCGAGGAGCATTCTTCAGCACAACCTTACTCACTGCTTCATTTTGTTCAGCAGAATACTTCACTAACTCCAAGAAATTTCCTTGGTTACTAGAATCTATTGTTTCATCATGACCACGAAAAGGTAATCCTTGTCTCAATAAGTATCTAGAAGCATCGATTGAAGCATTTAATCGAATACGATACTCACTTTTCACAACATCAGTTTGCTTGTGCAGAGCATGTTTGATTGATTGACCTTGTCTCATCAAATCCTCACACTTCTTCTTAGCTATATTGTGAAAGCTAATTATTGACGCACCTACATGACCAGACAATCTCTCAAATTTATTCCAACAATCAAATCTCTTTGTTACAAATCCAATACTACCACTTTTTTTTCCGTTGCTGAACAAATAACAACATAAGCAATATGCCTTTTCTTTCTTCACACTGTATTTCAACCAATCACCATACTGATCAAATCAACGAGGATTAAACCTCTTTGGTGTATTTCCTATAAGTCGTTGTTTAAAACTATGACCACGAGTTTGACAAGGCCCTCTAATTAAATATTTGCATCTTACCTCATCTCTTTGATTATGTTGATATTCTAGTATTCCATTTTTTTCAATGGGATCATAAGGCAATTCATCTAAATCAACATCATCGGTCGGAGTTTTTTTTTCAAATTCAGAAGTCGTTCCATTATTTATCTTTTTAAAAAATTAGTCTATTTCTAGATATAGACTTAAACACTAAAGATTTAAATTATAAATATAAAACATAAATATTTCTATGAATTTGTTATGAATAATAATTATTTCTCTTTTAAAAAATATACAGTATGACAAAGTTTAACATAAAAAATGAATAGTTATAACCTGAAATTGAAACAAAAATTGCTTGGTGATGCTCTGATGTAAGGAAGAGAAGACGCAGTCCGGCAGAGTCAACGAGAAAGGTAAAACTTTTGCTAATTAATTTAGGTTATGTTTCGTTCTTTTTTTTTTTCTAAAAAGGATTCTTAATTAAACCACTAAGGTTATTAGTTTCTTATTAAATCAATTGAGTTTAAATTAAAAGCTAAATCCATTAACTTTAATTTTTAATTAAACCTATTAGCTATGTATTAAATTCTTATTAATATTTTGTCTTGATTATTTTTTATGGGTGTCAAATTTTTTTTTTTAAAGGGTCACATAATTTTTGTAGATTTATTTACTCGACACTTATTTATTACACAATAAGACATTTATGTGTTCTAAGACACTTCACCTTGTGAAAATTCAGCTTTACCCTTTGTTCTCAACTAAATCAATTAACTATTTCTCTTTTCAACTAAATCAATTATAGCTTTTTTTGTTAACTAAACTATTGGGGTGTATTTATGTAAACCGGTTATTTGGTTATTGTATTTCGGTTTAGGGATTAGTTGGTTTAGGACAAACTGTATATAACGTTATTGTACAGCTTTCATTTACGATTGAATCAAATACATATATTTTGAAATCATCATCTTCTTCGTAATATGGTATCAGAGCCTCTGAGCTTCGATTCTCTTTGATTCCTTCGATTCAGCACTTGATTAAGCTTTTCATCTTCATCAATGGTGTCAGTTCACTTCCAGCCTCGTAGATCGGCTCGATTGAAAGCTTCTACGAGCTCGTCTGGTATTTCCGCTCGCAAGAAGTCTCGATCCACTGGTATTTCTAAATCACCTCCGATCTCTCCTTCCAGCAACAGATCTGGCAGATCGCGAGCTCATGATATTCCAGAATCGATCGATGACAAACACTCTCCGTACTTCCTTCACAGTGGCGACCATCCAGGTTTACACATGGTTTCTATTCACCTAGATGAGTCTAATTATGATGATTGGAGTACTGCTATGCTTTGTTCACTGGAAGCTAAGAATAAAGTAGGATTCGTTGATGGTAGCTTACCTAGGCCTGTTGGATTTGATTCGAAAACTAGGATCTGGTCTCAATGCAACAGCATGGTTAAGTCTTGGATGTTGAACTCTCTTTCACCTCAGATCTATCGCAGTGTATTACGTTTCACTGATGCATCTGCAGTCTGGCGTGACCTTTATGAGCGTTTTCACATGACAAATCTACCACGAACCTTTTTTCTTACTCAACAGATTCAGGATCTACGTCAGGGAGCTATGTCTCTCTCTGAATATTACACTACCTTGAAGACTTTGTGGGATAATTTAGAAGCTGCAGAAGAACCTTGTCTTTGTACGTGTGGACAAACAGCTAGTTTACATAAACGAGCTGAGAAAGGAAAAATCATCAAGTTCCTTGCTGGCCTTAATGAATCTTATGCAATCATTCGGCGTCAGATCATTATGAAGAAGGCTTTGCCCACACTGACTGAGGTTTACAAAATGTTAGACCAGGATGAGAGTCAAAAGAGCTTCTCCCCTGTTCTTCCTCCTCCGGCAGCTTTCCACATTGCTGAGACAGGGAACATTTCTCAGATGACCTCTTCTTCTGTTTCATATGTTCAGACAGGTCTCAACAAGGGTAAACCTATATGTTCTCATTGCAACAAGGTAGGACATATTGCAGCCCACCTGGTTTTACTCCAAAAGGGAAGCTTACAAATGCAAAGACTAGCTCTACTCCTGCGACTGTTGTGGCACAAGTTGGTGTGTCACCTGTTCCTACTAAACCTGATCCACTCAGTGGTTTGATTGAGAATCTCAGTAAGGAACAGATTCAGCAATTCATTGCTCTTTTCAGCTCTCAGCTGCAGAGTCAATCTCTCACTATGACAGGCGATACTGGTCCATCAAACTCTGGTGGTGAATCATCTGGTATCTCATTTTCTTCCTCCACTTTTTGTTTTGTTGGTATCCTCAATGTGTCCCAAGATATCTTTAACCCTTGTACATGGGTTATTGACTCTGGTGCTACACATCATGTGGCACATGACAGAAGCTGTTTTCTATCATTGGATACTTCAATATGTTGTTCTGTTAATCTACCAAATGGTTCTGCTATTCGAATCAGTGGAGTGGGTTCTTTGAGACTGAATGGAAATATTCTTCTTCAGAATGTTTTATTTATCCCAGAATTTTGTCTGAATCTTCTAAGTATCAGTTCACTGACTTCTGATCTTGGATTCAGTGTAACATTTGACCCTACTTCTTGTGCTATTCAGGATCCTATCAGGGGCTTGAAGATTGGACAGGGTAGACGTCTTGGTAAACTATATGTGCTCAATCCAGTATCACCATCAGTTTCAGTCAATGCAGTGGTTGATATCAGCTTGTGGCACAAGAGACTTGGGCATCCTTCTTTTTCAAGATTAGATGCTATTTCAACTACCTTGGGAACTACTAAGCATAAGAATAAAGGCTTGAAATATTGCCATGTTTGTCATTTTGCCAAACAGAGAAAACTATCTTTTCCCTCATCTCATCATATATGTAATTCCAACTTTGATTTATTACATATTGATATTTGGGGTCCCTTTTCTGTTGAAACTCAAGAAGGATATAAATACTTTTTAACCATAGTTGATGACCATTCTCGTGCCACTTGGATTCACCTTCTCAAGACAAAATCAGATGTTTTAACTGTTTTTCCAGCCTTTCTTCAACAGGTTGAAACACAATTTGGTGTTAAGGTGAAATGAGTGCGCTCAGATAATGCTCCAGAGTTGAGATTTACAGCATTGTTTCAGCAGAAAGGGATTGTTCCATACCACTCCTGTCCAGAGACACCTGAACAGAATTCAGTGGTGGAACGAAAACCCCAACATCTTCTCAACGTGGCTAGAGCTCTTATGCTACAATCTCAAGTTCCATTATCTCTTTGGGGAGATTGCATCATGACAGCAGTTTTTCTTATCAACAGGACTCCTTCACAGCTGCTTTCAGATAAAACTCCATATGAGATTCTTACTGGTAAAGCTCCTGTTTATAATCAGTTGAAAACCTTTGGATGTTTGTGTTATGGATCTACCTCTCCAAAACAGAGGCATAAATTTCAGCCTCGTTCTCGTGCCTGCGTATTTTTGGGTTATCCTGCTGGATACAAAGGGTACAAATTATTGGACTTGGAGAGCAATAAGGTGTTTATCTCACGGAATGTTCTATTTCATGAGGATCTTTTTCCATTTGCAAAGGATTCCTCATCAGACGTTTCTGCTGAATTCTTCACACCATTGAACTCTTCTTCAGGTATGATTCCATCACAAATTTCTCCATCCTCTTCTACTCTTCCACCAGAAATTTCTCCATTACAATCTCTTCCATCTAAGAGATCTCATAAAGTTCCTGCTCATCTTCAGGACTATCATTGCTATTCTCTCTCTTCTGAGATAGCTTATCCCATCTCTTCATCTCTATCTTATTCCAAACTGTCTCCTTCTTATCATGCTTACATAAATAGCATCACACAAATACCCATCCCTCAATCATATCATGAAGCAAAGAGTTCTAAGGAATGGTATGAAGCTGTTGATAAAGAAATTGGTGCAATGGAGATGACTAATACATGGGATATTACTTCTCTTCCACCAGGTAAGAAAGCAGTTGGTTGTAAATGGGTGTTTACTCTGAAATTTTTGGCAGATGGAACATTGGAGAGATATAAGGCGAGGTTAGTGGCTAAAGGCTATACACAGAAGGAGGGGTTGGATTACAATGATACTTTTTCCTCTGTTGCTAAGTTAGCCACTGTCAAGTTGTTATTCAAAGTATCAACTTCTAAGAAATGGCACTTGACACAGCTTGATATCTCCAATGCTTTTCTTAATGGAGATTTGACTGAAGAGATCTACATGCGCCTTCCTGATGGATATGCAGAAAGAAAGGGAATTACTCTACCACCAAAGTCTGTCTGTCGTCTTAAGAAGTCCATATATGGACTCAAACAGGCCTCGAGACAATGGTTTTTGAAATTCTCAACTTCTCTGATTCAGCTAGGCTTTTCTAAAGCTCATGGGGATCATACTTTGTTTGTCAAGGGCTCAGGATCAGACTTTATGGCCATATTGGTCTATGTTGACGATATTATAATCGCAAGTGCTGATCCGGCTCTATCAGCTTCATTTGTGGATGATCTGCAGCAACAGTTCAAACTGAGGGATCTTGGAGCACCTAAATATTTTTTGGGTCTCGAAATAGCTCGTTCAGCTTCTGGTATATCTATCTGTCAAAGAAAGTATGCTTTGGAGCTGTTGACTTCTTCAGGAATGTTGGGATGCAAACCATCTTATGTTCCTATGGTTCTAAATCTGAAGCTTTCTAAGTCTGATGGAGTGTTAATGTCTAATCCAGAAATGTATCGCAGCTTGGTAGGGAGACTTATGTATCTCACTATCACGCGTCCAGATATTACATTTGCAGTTAATAAACTGTGTCAATATGCTTCAGCTCCAAGGACCTCACATCTCCAAGCAGTCTCTAAAGTTCTTCAGTATATCAAGGGCACTGTTGGACAGGGTTTGTTTTACTCATCTGATCCTGATCTTACTTTGGTTGGTTCTGCTGATTCAGATTGGGCATCTTGCCAAGATAGTAGACGGTCGACTACTAGATTCAGTATGTTCTTAGGGAACTCTCTCATTTCTTGGAGATCCAAGAAGCAGCCAACTGTCTCCCGCTCTTCTGCTGAAGCAGAGTATAGAGCTCTTGCTCTTGCTTCATGTGAATTGGTCTGGCTTCGTATTCTGTTGACAGACTTGAAGATCACACTTCCTGCAATTCCTGTTCTCTTCTCGGACAGTACTGCAGCCATTTATATTGCCACTAATCCCGTTTTTCACGAGAGGACAAACACATTGAAGTGGATTGTCACTCTGTTCGTGAACGTTTGGATAAAGGTCTCATCAAGCTACTTCATGTAAATACTGAAGATCAAGTAGCTGACTTGCTCACTAAACCTCTCTTCCCACATCAGTTTGAGCATTTGAAATCCAAGATGAGCCTTATTAACATATACAGCTCATCTTGAGGGAGCCTATTGGAATGTATTTATGTAAACCGGTTATTTGGTTATTGTATTTCGGTTTAGGGATTAGTTGGTTTAGGACAAACTGTATATAAAGTTATTGTACAGCTTTCATTTAAGATTGAATCAAATACAGATATTTGAAATCATCATCTTCTTCCTAATATAAACCTATCCGATTAACCTTTCCTTCACTCTCCTCTCTCCTCTGCTTCTCAATCTCTTCTTCTCGTGTAATAAGATCCAGACTCCGAAAACTTCTGTTGCCAACTACTAGATCGGAGGAGAAGCCGTTCGTCGCTAAGGAGAGCTCGGCCATGGATATCTTACGGATGGATTGTAGCTCTCGCTTTGGCTGCTCACCACGGAAGCTTTACTGCTTCGAACATGGGATCCAGTCTGCCGGCATGAAGGGTAGGTATATAATCTAATTGTCGTTTCTATTTCTGTGGATCCAAGGTTTTTGAGAGAGGAACCAAAGTATTTATAGAGATTGTGGACCTTTGCTTCTTCTTCTTCACGTTCAAAAGGTGCTCACTTTTTCCTGCAAATTTGTCTCTATGTTCCTCTCTGTTCACAGACGTCGTAGATTCTTTAAATTTCTTAAAAGACCCGTCTTTTATAAAATTTAGATGCCCTTCAGTGGATAACGATCCTTGAAATTCGTCAAAGGAGGAAAATGTCTGAAATTTTGGTAATTGAAAGAAATTGGAACTTATTGGTTATGTAGTCGACTGCTTCAATTGTCTTCGATGGCTGCCACTATCGAGTTTGAAGATAGAATTTTGTGCAAAGCATCTGTCTTGATTGCTTATATTCTTAAACATGCATGAGTTTTCTTTTGTTCCTTGTCTTCTGGTCTTCAACTGCAGATGTAAATACAGAGCCAAAAAAGAAAGTGAAACTAAGAGAAAGGAAGAAACAAGTCTAAGTATTGTTTGGTGGCTAGCAAGTAGATGGTTGGGATATTCCTAACCCTTTGGGTGAAGAGTGATCTAAGGGACAGTGTAAAGAACCTCAAAGTATCTTGTGTAGGGAGAGGTTTGATTGGTTATCTCGGAAACAAGGTAAGATCCAGATTATTCTCCAAAATGGAGTTTACACTTTGAATGTCTCTGGGGGAAGAGGTTGTCAAAGTTTGGATCTTTGATATTTTTTAAAACTTTTTCTGTTTATTTTGGTGTTGCTCTTTGGGAGTTTTCTGATAATAAATAATCTGGTCTTGAGGGGCTTTTCAGTGGAATGGTCACGAGAGATCTCTCTGGTGCATGTCCATGTTGGGAACTGTTGGGAACATGGGAGAATATTCGAGTGAAAAGAGAAGAAGTATAAAATATATATATATATATATATATATATATATATATTTATATTTATCTTTAGGATTATAGAGGAATTGTCCAGTTTTTTGCACTTGAAACCATTAGTTTCTCCATAGAGCGTAGTGTAGTGCAGTGGGGGACTCATCAAAATTGTGTATATCTCTGTGTTTGCTTGTACATCTGTAATGGATTCTTTGTACCGCGACCAATGGGTTTCAAATTGAGAGTTTATTTCCCAGTTTTCTTGTCCACAAATTATATGGGTGTCAATGCCAGTGTTATAACCCATGTTCGAAAACGCGGCCACCTAGGCGGCCGCATAGTCACTCGACGGTGGTCTGCCGAGGCGAGGAAGGCCAAATCGGTTGAATAAGTCAACCAACCGCGTTTGACCATAGAAACCCGACTAGTTGACAAATCGGCCGAGTAATGAGGACAGGCCGCAGAAAAAATTGGGCTAAATGTGTATTTGGCCCGTTATCCAGAAGATAACAAGTCTCATAAATTTAAAACTTTAGGGCAAGCATTGGACGTGAAAGCCCACTCGCTATTTGCTATTACTTGATGTGAGTAGATGTCTTTATTTATAATGAACTGTCTAGACTCCTTCCTTCTCTGTTAGTCGATGTGGGACTTTAGAAATTTTGTCTTTTTTCTTCTCTTCTATCGTTATTATATCACTACAAGAATTACACACGCTTGCGTCGGTTTAATTGTATCAGAAAAGTAACTGATGTTAGTTAAAATCATATATATAATGGGAGAGTTTTTCTCTCCAATTCTAAGGTGTCCACATCAGCAAGAGACTCTGGCCCACATTTTTTTTCCAATAGTCAATCGACGAGAATTTTTAACACTCTTCTTCAGCCCAACAAGTTTGCAGCTGTTCATCTTCATGCCTTCCTTTTCATCTTCCTTCCTTCACTTCACGAACTACTCGGCGACAAAGACGAAGAAGCCGATGGATCCAACCAGGGACGAGAGACGCACATCGAGACACATCGAGACTTCAACTCTTCTCTCAGATTCAGAAACCACAGGCTTGATTTGTGCGAGCACAGGTAACTTTTGAATTTTCACTCTCAGTCTCAGATTTGGATGAAAGAGACTTACGTCTTTCTCTCTCTCTTTATCCTTTGTTTTGTTCTATGTATTTTTACTGTCGATCGGTTGATTCGGTTCTTCTCTGCCTCTATCTATATCTTCTGCAGCGGCAATGGAGTCTACCGATTCATACGCGGCAGCTCCCCCTGAAGAGCTGACGAAGAGATCCCCTGAACCGCATCATTCTTCGGAATGTGTTATTTCCAAGGTACTTGGAGGTTAAGCAGATTCTGCTACTGGCCTATTGCCAATCTATAACATTTTATTTTCTACTCAAGTCTGAGGGCCAGCCCATTCGTGATCATCCTGTCCTTACCCGTCTTGTAGACATCAAAGCTTTGTTGGACAAGGTTATGTGGTACCCTTTAAAGTTATTGATATCCAGCGATGCTATTTGCATGTTGTATGACTTTACAAGCAGATTGACTAAAGTATTCCTTTGTGAATGATTAGATCAACGAACTTGATGGAGAACTTCCCCCTGGATGTGATGCGTCTCTAGCGAAAAGTATTGCTAATGAAACAGTGCAAAAGGTGGTCAAGGAAGATACGCCCTCATTACCTGTTTCTGCTTCAGTAGTTAGAATAACACATGACACAGTCGAGGTAGAAGTTTGATCTTACTCGCTGTCACTTTAGTTAAATCTCTTATGAGTTTTTGGCATTTCCTTTGTATCCACTTGCTGATCTCTGATTGTACAACCCGTGGAAATCGATAAATCGAGAGATGGCAAAAAGAAAAACGGAGAGAAACGCAAACACCATGTGAAAACAGATCTAAGCATTTCCCTGAGTTTTCTATTAAACCCTCTAGCTTACTGGCATATTTCCTTTGTTTAGTAATCACTGCTATTATTTTGTTTAACTTGAATAATTCTGCTTTCTTTGTAGCAGAATGATCAAGTTGATATTCATAATGAGGAAAAGCTGAAACTTCAAGCTGCTCTAGAGGGAAAGTTAAGAAGGAATGGAGTTTTTGGTTCTACTGTTTCGCAGTCTGATAAAGCTCAGAAACGTCAGAAATTAGCTAATAGGTAATATCTTGTGTTATTATTTCTTACTCCTTTACTATGATGATCTTCGTTCTGCCTTTCTGAAGATTGTGATGTATTAATAATCTTCAATCTCGGATGCAACCAGGAAGCTAGAGACATTCAATGATTATGTGGATGATGCAGACAATAGCACACATAATGGTAAACTCACCAAGCTTGTGGCCACCAAACGGAAGCCGAAGGTAAACCATATAGCAGATATGAAACTTAGGCTGTTTCTGGAAATGATGATTTACCGCAAAGGGATGATATTGGAGAACGACGTAGAAAGTTTTAGCTCAAAAGTTTTGGCTGGAGCTGGTGTGAAGTCGTCAGAGGAAGATGGCAGGAATGAAAGTGAGACATTCGCTTCAGATGAAGACAACGATAAGGATGATTATGATAATGACATGGTTGATAGTACGAAATGGTGAAAAGGAGGTAATCTTTTTTTCATGGGTCGTGTTTGACTAATTTGTATTTAATGTCACAACTGTGATTAACAAATATATATATAATATGTATTTATGAGAGCAATTTTGTTTTTTCTATTTGTTTGTTTAGCATCATGCTTAAGAGGGTAGTGATGTTGAGAAGAATTAGACTTGCGCTTCCTAACAGTTCTTTAGGAGGCATAATTGGAAAAGGAGTGGCCACCATCAAGTAAGCTTTTGTGAATTTGTCTCAGTATATTCTATGAGATTGTTAGAGACTCAGAGCTTCCATGGCCTCCTTCCTTTAACACATCTCACTATAACACAATAAACCACCAACTAACATCTAGATGTATCTGCTCATGTCCGTGCATTGTTTACATACTCAAATTTCGTCTGATTCATTTTAAGAGAGTATTTTTTCCTCTGAATGCGTGTGTAAACAAGCCAAGACCTTATAACAGTCGTAAAAGGTTTATGGATATTAGAGATGATTCACTTTAAAGTGTTAGTGTTTGTCTGCGATATTTAATTATTCTTAAGTTTTAGATTATGGCGTTGCATTTTCTAGCTTTGGCTTAAGGAATAGAGACCTCAGTAGTACTGCTTTCACCAACCGTTAAGACATTTCTTTCTTTTGATTCAGGTCATTCCTTGAGGAATCTAAAGCTGATATCAAGATATCCCCTCTGGATAATACCTACTATGGTTAAGAGTATATGGTGTGGTTACTCTTCGGAGAATGTGTGTTTATCTTGAGTTTGTGTATGGTGTGTATGATGCTATTTGGTATATCAGTGTTTAAGATAGCTTCAGTGATGATGCAGTGTACATGATGATTATGAAGTGGTGAGGAAGGTGGGAAGGGGAAAATATAGTGAGGTCTTTGAAGGCATCCATGCCACATATGCCGCGAAGTGCGCTAACAAGATTTTGAAGCCTGTGAAGAAGAAGGTTTGTAAAAAACAGCTTCTTGCTGATATTTGGCATTAAGAATGCTCAGGAGGAAGTGTGAATGAATTCATCTCTTAACATAATTAGACCCTCCTTGCCTTACATGATAGATACAATTTGAGCTTATTGTAACACAACACATGTCTCACAAAAAACATACTAAATGATGGTGGCAGGCGACATTCCACCTCCGGACAACCCACCATCCACTATGAACAAGAACGAGACCTCCAAGCCTGCACATCACCAGAAGAACAAGTCCATATATATTCAGGCAAAGATGCGTTAAAGACCCACAAACATGGCCGTGATTAGTCCTTCGGTGATCTGGAAATAAAGCCCCGGGCCCCCGTCAATGTTTTTACACTCCAGATTTATGTACTCGGCTCTTTTAACTTTTTAAATATCTGTACTGCTATTTGTGTTTTTAAGTGGGATTCACGTTACCCACTGTTTCTGACTTAATTTTAAATGGGAGTAACGGGCGTTGATAACAAATATTGCTAGCAACATCTGTCTTCAAATACCCATTCATAGAATTAGAAAATCGCATGTGCATACTAATTACCATGAGTACTTTAATAAACAAAATCGTCAACTCACATGATGCAAAGATGCAATCAGAACATGGTAAACATTTACCATCATCTCCTCCTACTTAGAAAACAAAAAACTTCGGAAATATGACATTTATATTCTAAATGATAAACAACAAGGGATTGAGAAAATTATGTTCAGAGAAAAACAATGATAAATTTTGCTTCCAGAATTTCGAATAGGAATTACACAAAAAATGTTAGATAAATGATTATTTACAGATTTAGAGAGACATACTTCAACTGGAAAACTGACAAGAGTGGGTGAAACATAAAAAAAATTACCACTACCAAATTTACAAAACCAAATAAACAACTCATTAGAAGAATGAAGGACCTAAACTCTAAACCAAATATAGTTCATATATAAATGATACACCACCTCCGTGCGTGCGCGGAAGTTACAGATCCTAGTTACTTATTAATAAGTGATCGTAATTTTATTGATTAACGTCAGTTAAAGTAGTTGATGCTTTTAAAAATAAATATATGTCGTTTTAGTTATAAACGATGCTTTAAAATACTAATTGGTATCACTTAAAAAAGCAACACAAATAAAAGTATTAGTTTCAATTATTTAACTGATACAATTACTTTTTTTTTTTTTTTTTTGAACAACAACTGATACAATTACTTAAGTGACATAAAATATGAGATATGATACACTCACTTACAAAAAGCAACACAAATAAAAGTATTTGCCTTGGTAATTTAGGCCGCACAGTCATACAAAGTAGAAGGCAACTTCAGCTTGAGTGCTTCCGGTGAAAAACAGTGGAACTAGGACAAGTAAAGTTTGACCAAGAAGTCAGATTCTTGTAAAATCAGTGATGTAGGTGATTAATTAGGAGAATTAGCTGACGGCAGAGGCTTGGACTTGTTTCCGGCTCCATTAAATCGTAGTAGTAAAAGAAAGCTTAGCATAAAGCTAGATATTGGAAGAGATGACATCCAAATAACAGAGGGCGCTAGAGATCTACTTCGAAACGGAGGTAGATCGAGCCTGACGACGATAGCACATGAGAGAGACGGCTCCGGTGTTCCTGGATTCTAAAACTGATGTAGATCTTGATTTTAATCTTTGGAGGCTTGCAAGTATGCTGAGATTCGTTTGATGGCATCAAATGGACCTTAGACAAAGTTGAAAAGTCAACCCATCTTCAAATGGTGCTTAGAAAAAAATCCCAGGTTTTTGGTATTGCGAGAATTCGCCGAGAAGACAATCTGATTCCATCGTGCTTTGTTCTTCTGAGTTAAACCACTGTTCGTTGCCTTTGCCAATATTCTTCCGTTGTTACATTTTTTTTTATTACACAAACAACCAACCCATAAAGGTACTTAAGTTCATAATATTTTGTCATGTATGTGTCCCACATCGGTTGCTCAAGGAAAACCAAGCTTAATAATACACTTACATAACATTTGCATACCATCAGAATTTATGACCGGCTTTTTTTTTTGTTTAACTAAGGCCCATAGTATTATTTTGTATTTATAATTAAATATCGGTGTTGATTCAAGTGGTTTATGAATAAACGGTATAATTGCATTAGTAAAACTGATGCAGAACAAACATATAAAGTGATACAACAATACCATACTACAATGACACATATTATTTACGTCGATATATATAATTGTGATAATATTACTATCACATGTTGTAACTGTTACAAATAATAATGTCAATTATCAATAACTGATATAAATATTTCCATCGTTTGTAATAATTAATGTAAATATTAATATCACATATTCTAAAGGGCAAATCATAGAAGAAAATTGTTTTAGGGTCGCCCTAATACAGAACCTCCCAGACACGCATATCGAGGAAGCCGCCTCTCCTTTGGATCTCGCTTTCTCCCCGGCCGGTGGCCTCTGTCGTTGCCGGGGAGGGTCTCGCCGTTGATTAGTACCTTGCCTCGTCCCAGCTAGCCGACCTCTACGACGGTTTGCTGCCCTGTTCCTTCCTCTGGTCCTCGCCTCATCCTCTGCTCGCCGCCGTTCTTGTCTGCCTCCACCTGTTTGTTGTGTGTGCGGCCGTGTTGTTGTTGACGCCGAATCTTCTGCCTGCCCGGAGTCCTTGCTCGCCGGTGTGGTGAGCCTGTGTTTTTCTTCTTCGATCTAAGCTTCTCTGGGTTGATAGATGGCGTTTGGTCAGGTTTTGATGTCGGTGAGTTTGGTTTGGTTTATGAGTCCGGTTGTTGAGTCAGATCTGGGTTATGCTGTTTCCGGTTTAGGTTTTGGTTTTGGGATGTGGGTTCTTCGATTCTATAAGCTTTTGTCTAGTTACCTCTATAATCCATGCCATCGTTGGTCCTTAAACCTATTTTGACATTTGAGCTTGCTTTATGTTCGATTTTTTTGTGGGAGTTTGTTAGGAGTGCTTTCTTATCTACTTGATCTCCGGGTTTTGTTTGGATTCGGGGTAGATTGGGTAAGTTTGGCTTTGGTTGTTTCAAATCTTGTGAGATTTGAGTGTTTAGGCTTCTATCTAGGCGTTCATGGGCGTATAGAGTTGCGTCTTAGCCGTATCCGAAAGAGTCATAGTGGTCCTTGTAAGGATTCTTTCTTGTCGGGTTATGGAGTCTTGGTTCTTTGAGTCTGAGAGAGGGTCTTTCAGCGTCTGTTCGTGTAGCTGATGTTACCGTTGGTGTGCCGTGGGCAACAACGGTAAATCTCGCTCCTGCTCCTCTACTTTGGTCATGATTTGCAAGTTCGGATTGTTCTTTATTTGGCTTTGGACTGTATCGATTGTTTTTCTGGTTATTTGTAGGTGTTGTTTCCTTTATTTAGGACTTGTTTCCGGGGATATCTTCGTGATCCGCCGGTTTAGTTTCCCCTGCGTGGGATTTGGTACCGGAGATTGTACTTTTGTCTGCCGGTTTATGTATTCCACTCTTGTAAGATACACGTTTATTAATATAATTTAGACGACAAAAAAAAAGGGCAAATCGCATTAATAGCACAAAACATGACTTGTCAAAAATATAGCACCAAGGAAGAAAAATCATAAAAATAGCACAAAAACATGTTTTGTCATTAAATTAGCCCTAACCCTAAATCTTAAATACTAAACCCTAACCTTGAATAATAAACCCTAAATACTAAATCCTAAACCTTAAATAATAAACCCTAAATCCTAAATAATTAACCCTAAACCCTAAATTATATAATGCTATAAAAGTCTTTATAATTAAAATAATGCTAAAAATGTGAATTATTTTCCTTGGTGCTATATTTACGATAAGGTATGTTTTTTGTGCTATTTTATGACTTTTCTCTATTCTAAATGACACAAATAATTGACATCATTTATAGTAACCAATTTAATTTAAAATCACTAATTATAATTGATGTTAATATTACCATCACTTGCTATAACTGACTCATTAATTTGCATCACTGCTTTCAGATTCGGTTACATAACTGATGGTAACAAATTAATGTCATTCAATAATTGATGTAATCATAGAAAATAAGTGACACAACACACCATGTTTTTTGTAGTGTATTTATTGGTTTGTACACAAAGATAACTAGGATAATGGATAATTGGGCTTTCAATCAATTGGGCTTTAGTGATTTATATGTCATTTATACAAAATTACATTAAATATTAGTTTTAAGTGTTGTAAATTTAAATAAAATATTTTTGTTCCTATGAAATATTGTAAATTTTAATTTTTGCTTATGATAATACTTTCAATAAAACTAATAATGATTTTTATTATTTAACATAATGTGTTTATTTTCATTTTATAACTAAAAATATAAATAAAATTCTTAAAATTCTGCCCCGCGTAATCTCCGCTTAATCTCCGATTTTTTCGCTAGGCGCTAGGCCCAACCCCACCGCCCGACTAGCGTCTAGCGAGTTTTCGACCAGAGGTTATAACAAATTCATAAACTTAATTATGTCAATGTCCATAAACCAATATCCACAGACCTAAAATATGTCGATGTTATAAAAAATTCATGGACAACCATTTGAGTAATTTTCTAAAATTATCATAGTAATTTTCTAAAAATATCATAGGTTGTTAAAATTGTGAATATAATTTGGTGGAGATAAAGTTTATCTTTTAGTCTATTTAGCTACTTACTGTTTTTTATCACTTAAATTGTCAATTCTCGTGGACAATCAACTCAATAACACCACATTTTGATGTCAATGTCCATCAAACCATATCCACAAACCTAAATTATGTCAATATTACTACAAATTCGATTTATCGTGGACAACCATTTGAGTGATTTTTTAAACGATATCATACGGTGCTACAATTATGGACATCGTAACGTGGACATAAAGTTGAATATTAATTGTTTTCATGAGAGTGTTGACATGTTTTACCGTGGAAGATAACATGGTTGTTGAATGTATTTAAATTTTTTTCATCATCCATGTCAACATGTTTATGTGTACATTTGTTTATGGACAATGTTTTGATGTAGCTTTTATAGTAACGACGTCCATAAAATTTGACCTAAAATTAAAATTAATTAAAATATATCAAAATGGATATCATAATGTAGAGACAAAAAATTATAATTTTTAGTATAAAAATAATATAATTTACGTTTTTAGAAAAGTCTATAAACTTAAATAAAGATGAAAGAGGTGAGAAAAAAAGATAAACTAAAAATTGATTTAAGAAAAAAAAAACGTGAATGAGAGAAAGAGAAAAAGAAATAGAAAAAAATAAAATTTTCCACCTATTTAATGAGCATACACGTGTTTTAATCCCAAAGTATCTGACAAAAAAGCAAAACTATATCCAATGGACGCGATTTAATCACGTGCTTTTTTAAATATTCTCCTTTTCCAGCCATCCGATTGTAAAGCATCTAACGGTCAATGTTGATTCAAGACTTTAGTTTCCCCCATTTTTACTTTCATCCCCAGCCACATGATTATTAAAAAAGACGGTCCAGATCGCTCTCGCATAACCAAATCGCTTCTCTTCTAGTTACGCAAACATGTGACAATAATGATTCAATTGAAGGGCAAGTTTGACATTAATGTACACCAAAGAGTGTACAGTAAGGAAGGTGCATTATTGTGTAATAACATTGACCAAATGTGCCTTTTTGTGTAAATCACTCAATTTTTGTATTAAGAAAAAAACAAATATTTTTTAAAAATTGATGGGGTCAGCTGAGCCCCACCCTTGTTACTCCTTCTGCCACTGACTGTGGAAGTACTCGTATATGATAGACATGACAGACAAAATTAAGGAATGTGATGTGTATGGCGATACAAAGAATGCGAAGTTTGATAATAAATTATCAGACTACAACTGAAGTGTGAGAGTGAAACTTCAACATGAAATCTGACATTAGTCTGCTTTTGAAGTGATGTGTATGTCAATACAAGGGCCGCGAAGTCTGAGAGTCCAATATCAGACTACAACTAAAGTCTGAGAGTGAAACTTCAACATAAAGTCTTATACAGCTTTTGAAGTCTGAAGTCTGATATTAGATTAGATGTTTTCTTATTTTTGTAGACTTTTTACTGGTTATTAGTTTTTTTATTGAACATATTGTATTGTATTAGACTAGGTATATTGTCCGTGTTACGCTGCAGGTTGTTTTTAAATTTATTTTGTGTAATTGATGATTTTTTATTAGATTTTCACTGTTTTGACATTTCTTATTCTTTCTTGTTAATATTTTAGGCTTATATATCATTTGTTAGTACATTACTACTGATATCCTCAGACCGAGATATCTTGCCTAACTTCCCTGAATCGGTCTAAATAGGACGATAGTTAAAGCGGTTCTAATTCTAACGCAATGATGTTGGAACCGTTTGAACTCATAATATATACCTAATGCAATTTTTGAACATTTTCTGTTAGGCATATTCTTTGTGTCCCCAAACTTTCACAAATTTATGTTTTTCCCCTCAGCAAGTGCATCCCACTAAACAATACATCGTTTTAAGTGGGCGTACGTATATATTAGATGATCGGACATTACTATTAAGAAACTGAATAAAGAGTTGTTTTAGGGAATAGAGAAACAAATTAACATGAATTTTAAGCATGGCCATGTAAAAACAAAGTAATACATAAAAGAGTATTTCCCAACAAGCTTAGAGACGGTTTCACTTGTTTGATTCATGCCAATGTTATTTTCTTATCCTTTCTCTAACCAACAGTTTCGTTGTAAGGTAATTCATTTTGTAATCGTCCTTCTTGGTTTCCTTCTCCTATTTGTTTGTTTGTGTTTGGTTAGTTTTAAATATTTATACACACGATATTAAAATACTTGTTTTTGGAGGAATATTTCTATGGTCACACTGTTCAGATTTATTGTGATACTGATTGTAATGGTCAAAATTTACCATTAAATAATTTATTGTTTAGTAGTTATTACAATTATGTTTTAACCGGTAGGTTTTTTATTAATCACATTTAGTTATGGCTTTGATTGGTAACATATGAGTAATCGCGGAATGGCGGAACGATATTTAAAAACGTGATTCTGAAAGTATTGCGTTTAAACGCAATTTCGCCATTCCACGAGTTACCAATCAACTAATATTAATTCCGCAATAATCTACATAGACCTCACTTTTTCGCGGAATGAATTTTCCTTTGTAATTTTTGCAGCGAAAACGCAGACTTGCGTTTTCGCGTTTTTTTCCTCATTCCACAAATTTTTATGATTGGCAAGATTCTGCCATTCCGCGGCTTACCAATCAAAGCCTATGTTTTATAATAGTTGATTGAAGTAGAAGATGAAGATAAGTTTTGTATCAATCACACTTAGTTATGTTTTGATGAAGTTTGCCAGTGCACTCTTTTGCATCTTTAATAGCCTGATGTAATGGTTAATAATAAACCAAAGTAAAGTGTAAAACTAAATATTACCATAATTAATGCTTTTGAGAATAACAAAATGTTGTGTTATCATTGTCGAGGCAATAAACAAATGGCTCAATACTAAAAAAATAAAAAAATTTATAGTAGGGAGATTTATTTATTTAGTATGAATAAATAAATCAATTACTAGGCAAGTATTAATCTTGTGGGTTTTTTTCAATACATTATTGCCTAAAATACCCATATAACGATTTGGAAGGAAAAAAATTAATTACAGAAATGCCATTAATTTTTTTTCCATGTCAGCAAAAAAATTTAATTACTTACGAAAGCCATCTTCCCTACGAATTTAAATCCGCAGTCGTGTGTTGAAGATTTTTTGGGTTGTGGATTTGTTAGGGAGATTACAGATTTGTGGTTGCAGATTTAAATTTACGTGTTGGAGATTTGTTTCTTTGTTGCGGATTTAATATAAGATAAGACATGCATGTTATGTGTTACATTTAAGAAGACGACGACAACTTCTGAAAATTCTAAGGATAACACGGAAGAGGATGTGGTAGATGACGAGAGCGATGAAGAAGGAATGATATTTGATTGCTGTGAAGATTCAGATGTTGCTAGTTCTAGTGACGAGAATTATGATTTGTCTGGGAGAGTTTCAAGAGAGTTTGAGGAACCAAGTTTGCCAAAGAAGAAAAAGGATTTTGGGAAAGCTGTCCACGAAGGTGTTGATGATGAAAATACAGGAAAATAGAGTTACAAACCTTGGATATTGCTGTTGGGCAAAGGTGCGATAGCAAAGATGCATTGGTTAATAGGTTGCAACTTCTGTCAATAGCGCAGAAGTTTGATTTTAACCATGTAGACTCAAGGCCGGACTTATTGATTGTTCAGTGCTGGGTAGAAGGATGCACATGGAGAGTTCGTGCCAGAACAGTTGGAGATTCGCCTTGTTTTCATATCAAAGTATACAAAAAAAGTTCATACTTGCTCTGTCACAGAACGAGGTGGGCGGAGTCGTCAAGCCACGAAAAATATCTTGGAGCAGCTGTACTATGATTCGGTTGGTAGTGTTGGGCCAAAAGTGATACCAGATCATGTTGCTGTGGCTCTGAACTTCAAATTTGGTATAAAGGTATGTTCAAATGTCCTTATACTAGTTGCAGCTTTTTTTAATAATTTGTTTGATGTAGTTTTTTTTTCTAGTTATTACGACTTGTTGCGGATTTTTTATGAATAACATATTTAATATAAGTTGAATATATGGCAGATTGATTATTGGAAAGCTCATCGGGCTCTTGTTTACGCACATTTGTTGGCTAATGGTAGCCATGAGAGTGGATATGCGGAACTTCCTACTTATTTGTACTTGATTAGAAAGGCTAATCCAGGGACTTTTACACGTTTAGCGGTGGACGAAAAAGGCCGATTCAAGTACGCATTTATCTCTTTCGGTGCAAGTATCAATAGCTTACAATACATGAGAAAAGTGGTTGTTGTTGATGGGACATATCTGAAAGGGAGATATAAAGGGACACTCTTAGTCGCAACATGTCAAGATGGTAACTTCCAAATTTTTCCTATAGCATTTGCGATTGTTGACACAGAGAAAGATGAATCATGAGAATGGTTCTTCAGACAATTGAACCGTGTAATTCAAGACGAGGCTGGTCTATCCATCATTTTCGACAAACATAGATCGATAGCTAAAGCCATTGGAAAATTCTATCCACTGGCTACTAGGGGTATATGCAGATATCATATGTACAAAAAACATACTAGTGCGATTTAAAGGTGGTGACGCATTTCAGATGGTAAAGAAGACAGCAAACGCGTATAGAATATCTGATTTCAATTTCATATTCAGTGAGATCCAAAACCTCAAACCGGGTCTCCATGCTTATCTGGAGAAAGCTGGTTTTAAGGTGTGGAGTCGTGCTCACTTTCCAAGTCAGACATAAAATATTTTAACTTCCAATATAGCCGAGTCGATCATCAGGGTCCTATAAGATGCGAGAACTCTGCCAGTTGCCAAGCTCTTAGACGCCATTCGGTCCATGCTAACAAGATGGTTCTCCGACAGGAGGCGGGCGGCATAACAAATGTGTACTAGGTTGACAGATGGTTCAGAAAAACTGATAGAGGTTAGTGGTTATAAATTTCAACTGATAAGCGTATTGATCTTTGTTTACTTGTATGTAGCCCCGTGTTACTGCCGCTAGACTGTTGGCAGTGCAGGAAATAGACGCTGATCAACATCAATGTCTCTATTGACATCATCTCTAGCCTGCTTCTACAGAATCACACTTAGCAAGTAAATCTGCATTTTGGTAGTAAATCCGCAACAAAAGGAAATATAGCAAAAAAATCCGCAGAGAGGAAAAAAAACTACGCAAGTAGTTGGGAGTTCGAAAGTTACCAGCTTTTTTGAAGAACATGTATCGTCAATTTCTTCCTGATGGAGAACCGGTTTCTGCTGTCGATTATGTCTGTCCATCTCACCCAGTTTCTCAGTCACAGATTTCAGAAGGTTAACAACTTCGGCATTGGCACTCGTCTCACCACTCTGCTCAAAACCCTCCTTCACCTTTACTTTCTTATTTTTCGTACCAATTGTACTCGCAACCTCGTCTTTGAATTGTGCTTACTACTCGCACGCTTTTTGTTACCCGGGTTTTTGTGTTTATGACCATCAAAAACTCTTCCATGCCATTCTCAAGTCCATTCATTCTTCTGCAAACTCTGGTTGATGATGTCTTGTAACAGTGTATCCACTCTTTCGTCATCAACTTCATTAGGCCACTCGGGATAAATCTCATTCATCAGTTTCATTACCATATTACGAACCTGAACATGCAGATTCAGAGTTAGAATAACTCATGCTTAATAATCTGCAAACACCTCAGAAATAAGCTTCTAGACTAGTAATCAACAACAGATAGATACATCTATATCACGGTAATTAAGTCTGCGTAGATCAGAAGAAAAATCCGCAATCACTAAACAAATCCCTAGCATGTAAACACGAAATTTGAACAAAAGCCAGACATCAAATGACACGTTAGAAATCGAGACATACCTCATAGTTCTCACTTTTAGCTGCCAATATCACATCATCAACATCGTAATGATCGTGTGATCCACCCCAACGAAGTATAAGAAGCGCTTCATCTATCTTTCTACCACCATGCATTTCTCCCAACTTCGGATATGACTCAAGAGCCCATACATTCACCGCGTGAACAAATCCATTTAGTATAACCGATGATGCAGCAAGATTTGTTTATTTGATGGACTTTATCAGAACCTCGAATGCTAGCCGTCCCCACTGGAAACTATTAAAAACATCTTTATCTAAAGCCTTTTTCGCGTACTTTAACTTAGTAAAACTAGCGTAATGGATACTAAGATAGTAATTAATCTAAAGATTAATACCATTTGGAGTAAATTTCACTTTATAGTATCATTGCCAAGGTATATATAAGTTGTTTGTCTGGTGATTTATCAAACTATGAAACGCATATATTACCATTTGGGCTAGTCTTTTGTAACACCAACGTCCGTGGAGTCGTGGACAACAAGTAGTATTTCCAGAAACAGAAACTGGGCTATGGAGAAGTCATTTGCCATTACAGCCTGCAAAAGAATAGAAATGACTTTTCTCAAATAAAAAAAAAGCTGGTGAAATTTAAGTGTCATAATGTTGAAGAAAAGTTTAAGCACACGCATGCCTTCAATGCCATTGATGTTCCAGGATCAGTTGCTTCTTCCCTATCGTTAAACGTTCTCACGAGGAAGGAGTTCATTAGATGATATATTATGAGCGGTCTAAACCTCAATATCCTCCTAGAAACACTTGCCCATCCACCCACCGTTATATATGTTATAAAGAAGGTTCATTGGAATCGAGACGCCAATTATCTTTGGAATACTGCAGAAAAAGTAAGTCAGAGGAGATATGAGGTTTCCAAGTTAAAATGTAAATATCGCAGAGGTTTACTCACGCACAAAAATTTCGCAGACCCTAGGCAGCAACACTCTGTTAAATTTTTTTTAAGAGACAATTTACGATTGAATTAGAGATTGATCCAGAGAGATTGTTATGAGACAGTGAGACGAACTTAGTCTTGTTGCATATAGCTCCAACAGAGAAAAATGAATCTCTCCAGTAAACCCATTTTAAAACAAGTTGAGAAAACTTAAGCTAGACAATCCATGGCTCAGACCAGAAAACGAATTGAAACTAACATTAATCGTGCACAAAGTCTGTAAATTGGAGTAATCCAACAGTAAATTACCTAAAACATGTTTCCAAACAAGATCAGAACTCGAATAAACCTTAAACCCGGAAAGTCTCGGAGTTAAGGTTCCGGCGAGACTTGTTCTACAGAACGATATTGTCCACGAACCTAACGTTTTGATTGGTTCTTAACGTTTTATGGACGAAATAGTCGGAGTTTTCTAGAAGATGGTTTTTTTTTACCTCTGAAGGGTCGCTTTTGAAACCCAATCTGAATCGGAGACAGATGGAGTATCAGCCTCATGCTCATCAACCCGATCTGAATCGGAAAAAGGGTCGCCGAATCGACACAATCTTCGGATATGGATTTAAGCTTATTCTGTGGGGAGAGATCCATTTTACCGATATGGGGCTTTACACAAATGGTTTCCGAAGAATCGGTAACGCAGTATAGGGAATTTACATTCTGATTTTTCTCAGAAGATACAAAGACATATGAGAAGAAGAGATTTGGTTTGATCGGCGAATTTTATATATTCAAGGTAAAAGGCAAAGTTTACACAGATGGCAGCTGACGTGGGAGAAACTTATAATATTATTTGTTTATACATTTTATTCATTAAATAAGGTGTCATGTTCACAGAGCTTGTAGATGCTGAGGTGTCAACACCCGGAGAGACGTTTCTTCTCTTATATACCCAGAAAAAGATATGAACCTTGGAAGATTCACGACGAATGTAAAGCCTCATCTTATTCTTGTCTGTTGATTTTCTTCTTTTTATCTCTCAATCAGTTCCATAGGGTGTTGTAAAAGGTTTTTTATTAAACAAAATTGATTACAATGTACAGGTGGCAAGTTTTTAGAGTAGATTGTATTGCTGAGTTGGCTAGCCTCTCGAGCCCCAAATAGCTCCTTTCATATAGTATAATTATTGATTTATTGGTAAAAAACAAAATTATGTGGCAGTTTTATCCATTTTATGCATTTTTAGTGTCTACAAAAAGTTATGTTTCGGATTGAGATGCTGATGAGATCTTAAAGAAGTGGATGATCAAATCAGATGAAGGAAACTCTCTTTGTTTACTATACTTGTAGAGAAAAAAATATAAAGTTGTATAAATTTACTTTTTTCTACTCAAATCAACAATGGTTTTGTTCATTAAAGTATACAATATCCAAAAATGGGTCACCTTAACATTGGAGAAAAATTGGTTAGAAAAATTAAGAGTTAAGAAAATTGTTTAGAAAACAATACACTTAGGAAAAATGGGTCACCTTAATCTTGGAGAAAAATGTGTCACCTTAACCTTAGAGAATTTTCTTAGACTTGAGAAAAATGGGTCACTTGTAATATTCAAACTGCCAAAGAAGTCTAATAATATGGTCTTCGGACATCTAGTGTTGTTTGATTCTTATGAGCCAAAAGCTTATAAACTTAGCAAGTCTAAATGACAAGTTTGTTCTCTCATCACCACATTAGCGATCTTATTGAAAAACTCATTCTTTGCGAAGTCTGATTCTAACATTGCCAATATTCTTAAAATATTGATTAAAAAATAATTACCAAACATAAGAATGTAAAACTCACGCAGAAGGAACACATTTATAAAAAAAAAAAAAAAAATCAATGAAATTCAGCACAAAAAAAAAAATTTGTTTTTAATTTTTTTATCATTTCAGATTTTGAAAGAAGTCTGACAGTACTTTCATCAGACCTCTATTGCAGTCTGAAAAAGGGTATTTTACAATTAAAATGTTACAAAGCAGACTGCAGATGCAGTTTAACAGCCATTCAGACAGCGAACGCAATCTTCTTTGTAATTTATTGACTTTTCTACCAGGCAGCTTATGAAGTCTATGATCATTAAAAGGGTAGTTTTGCAACTGACCCAACTCACATGTTTTGGAAAATGGCATGTGGATTCATTTGGGAGATTTCCTATCTGAGACATGAGCCATGGTGCATCTGAGTCATCTAAAGTGTTAGCTTCTCGTTCTAGCTGCTCCAGTTGCACCAAGAACATGTTGAACTTGTGTTGGATGTTCCTGGTCATTCTCGTAGTCATTGGCCCACTTGGAAAAAATGGTGCAATGATCTCCTTTGGTTTAATTGCATATGGTTCCATGTCCTCATCACTCCCTCCTTCTTCAAGAGGTTTTGTCCTCAAAACTGAATCATATGTATCAAAAAGATCTAAGTCAGTAACATTAAACGTAGAGGACACATTAAACTCACCTGATAGTTCAAGCTTGTAGGCATTGTCATTGATCTTCTCTATGATCTTGAAAGGACCATCTCCTCTTGGTGCAAGATTGTTCTTCCTTTTGTTTGAGAACCTCGTGGCCTCGTGTGCAGCCACACCCATTCTCCAACGTCAAAGGTCATGGCATTCTTGCCCTTATCAGCATACCTCAGTTTTGTTATATATGTTATGTCTAGCCTTATGGTGAAGTATCTTAACCAAATTGTCCTTCTTTTCACCATCTTTGCTGATGTATGCTGATGGTGGAAGTGGTGTAAGGTCCAATGGAGTGAGTGGGTTCAATCCATGGACAAGCTGAAAAGGAGATATAAGATTGGCCGAGTAACAAGTTCTATTATAAGCAAATTCAATAAACGATAATGCCTCAAACCAATTCTTAAGGTTACTCCATATTGTTTCCCTTATAAGGGTGGATAGTGTCTTGTTGAAAACTTCAGTTTGTCCATATATTTGAGGATGGAACATTGTGAAGAAGAGAAGCTTGGTTCCTAGATTCTTCCAAACTGTTCTCCGAAAGTGGCTAAAGAACTTTGTGTCTCGACCAGACATTATTGTCCTTGGAACTCCATGTAAACGCAGCACCTCTTTGAAGAAGAGATCAATTGTTTGAGTTGCATCATTTTCCTTGTTTCATGGTATGAAGTAAGCCATCTTGGAAAAATGGTCCACAACCACAATCTTGTTCATGATCTTGGGAAATCCTACCACAAAATCCGTGGAAATATCAATCCAAGGGGATGTAGAAATTGTTAAAATAAGATACAAACCGTGGGGATGTGTTCTGGATTTTGCTTTTTTACAAGTGATACACCTTGCACAAAACGTTTCAACGGTCTTCCTTAGGCGATGCCAAAATTTGTGCTCCTTGAGGATGGAATGAGTCTTGTCTACTCTAAAGTATCCCATCAATCCTCCTTCATGTGCCTCACAGGTTAGAATCTCCCTTAAGGTAACTTTTGGAATGCACAATCTCTTGTCTATAAAGATATACCCTTCATGGATATAATAAGAACCAAAATCTCCTTTTCCATGGTCCTTATAACTCTCTGCAAAATCAAGGTCAGTCTCATACAAATATCTTAATGAATTCAAAACCAAAAACCTTAGCATACATTGTGGTGATCAAGGCATGTCATCTAGATAGTGCATCTGACACCACATTGTCTTTGCCCTTCTTGTACTTGATGATGGAAGGGAAGATCTATATGAACTCCAGACACTTAGCATGCCTATTCTTCAGGTTGGTTTGTCCTCTTGATTGCTTCAAGGTCTCATGGTTTGTGTGTATAATACACTACTTAGCCATAAAGTAATGTTGCCAAGTTTCGATGGCCCGGACCAATGCTAGAACTCTTTATCATATGTGGGATAGTTAAGGGTAGCACCACTTAACTTCTCACTAAAAAAGGCTATGGTTCATCCTCCTTCGGCCATAATAGCTCCAATCCCTAAAACTGAGGCTTCACACTCAATTTCAAAAGTTTTAGTAAAATCGGGAAGAACTAAAACAAGTGCATTGCTTAATCGGTTCTTCAAGATCTGAAATGCTGGTTCTTGGGTTGTTCCCATATGAACCCCATGTCTTTCTTGATGATGGACGTGAGAGGTGCATACAAGGGGCTAAAATTCTTTACAAACCGCATGTCGAAGATATCCAATCCATGGAAGCTCCAGACATGACTGACATTGGTTGGGGTTGACCATTCTTAAATAACCTTTATCTTCTCTTCAGCAACATGTAATCCATGTGAACTAACAACAAAGCGTAGGGAAAAAAGTTGGTTAGTGCAAAATGTACACTTCTTGAGGTTAGCGAAGAGATCCTCTTGTCCAAGAGTGCTCAAAGCTTTATCTACATGTGATACATGGTTAGATAATGATTTGCTATATACAAGAATATCATAAAAAAACAACATCAAACCTAATGATGTATGAACTAAGAGCATGGTTCAAGAGGTGCATAAAAGTGCTTGGTGCATTGGTGAGACCAAATGGCATCACAAGCCAGTCATAAAGCCCTTGCTTAGTTTTTAAGGCGTTCTTCCATTCATCACATTCCTTCATGCGTACTTGTTGGTAACCACTCCTAAGATCAACCTTAGAAAACACATTAACTCCACTTAACTCATTAATCATATCATCTAACTTTGGTATTATATGTCTTTATTTGATGGTGATGTTGTTTATGACTCTATAATCCACACACATCCTCCAAGTTCCATCCTTCTTGGACACTAGAAGGACAGGTACAACACATTGGCTTAATCTTTCCCTAACATAACTTTTGTCCAGAAGCTAATTGACATATCTTTCTAGCTCTTTGGACTCTTCAGGATTCACTATATAGGATGGTCAGTTAGGCAATGATGCTCCTGGTACAAGATAATTATGGTGCTCTCTGCCTCTTAAAGGACGAAGACCGAATGGTATTGTAATGACCCAAGAATCTAAGCCCATGTGTTTTACTTTCCCTTGGCCCAACTGATTTTCTCCCGCTCCAACCCATATGATCCAATTCTCTTTTCTTTCTTTTAATTTCATGTGATTCATTGTGTAGATATTAGGCCTGGGACGGATCCGGATATCCGGCTTTTTTGAAGTATCCGGATCCGGATCCGATTTCACCGGATATGTAATATGACTATCCGATATCCGTGTTTGTTGCATACTGGTGCGGAGAAGAGAGTCACCATGACGTCACCTCTGTTCAACGTCTTGAGAAGCCACAAACCACTAGA
Organism: Orychophragmus violaceus; assembly: GCA_030180135.1. Taxonomy (NCBI): domain Eukaryota; kingdom Viridiplantae; phylum Streptophyta; class Magnoliopsida; order Brassicales; family Brassicaceae; genus Orychophragmus; species Orychophragmus violaceus. The sequence continues at coordinate 59,569,482 of CM058240.1, read as the reverse complement.
ATACCCCGCCTTCCTTGTCAGAGTTTTCGTGAGTCGTCATCGACTCGATCCGAGCTGCTTAGGTTACGACCTACGATTTACTTGCAGCACAAGTTTTCCTCCTCTCCACCTCCGTTGAACGTTGCATCTCCACCACCATGGCTTCGCTCGTGCTCCAACGTTCTCGTGTTTCCGCCGGTGCCGTCAGGGTGTCCCGCCGCCAAGAACGGTTTTGTCCAATTTTTGCCTCCCCCAAATCTTGTAACCATATCAACTTCTCTTTCTTTCTATATATTTATTCTTTTTTAATTATTGGTTTAATAATTTTAATCTTGTTTAACTCGGTTTAATTGGTTTAAGTCAATTTGAATCGGTTTAGTTATGTTCAATTGGGTTAATTAATTTTTATTCGGTTTAGGACGCTTTGGTTCAGGTCGGGTCGGGTCATCTAACGGGTCGACTTTTATTGGGTAAACTTTGACCATTGACTTTTCCATTGAATTTGACCAGGTTAATCCGTTATCCGTTTCTTGCCATTCGAAGACCGTTCTCACTCGACTTTTCCTGCTAATTTCAGATTTTGAGTCCGTTTGAGCACCACTAGTCCCGAAAGTAATTTTTTTCTTTGCTAAGGTGAGGGCTATTCTGCAACTTCCGTACTTAGTATGTAAACCTTGTGCTATAGTTCGTTTAGTACTAAATGTGATCCGTCTGTTTACTAAGTCTAACTAGGTTGTTTGTTAATTGAAGATATGATTCTAGATGATTCAACCCATTGTTTATGTTTCTGTTTAATTTTTAATTGCATTTTATACTTATATAAATATAAAGAGATATATAATAGATGTGTAGTGGTATGAGTAGGCGTATGTGATGGGTATAGAGACATAGTTTTGTACTAGTTCTGCGTTGTGTGTGGGGGCACAAGCAGGTCTGAGTCGATTTACTGCTCATGTCTGAGCCGTTGATTGCTGCTTGGGTGCTTTAGATGCTGTTTTGTTTCATGTTTAGACTTGGTTGCTATTTTGGAAGTGCTAGAACCGAGTATGTGGACTTGCGTTTTGGCATCCCAAAACTCACTGAGCGACTCCCCTGTAGCTCACTTCTCCTTCTTTCCCTCCTTTCAGGTGAGCTTTCCGAGTAGATGGATGCTTAGATGGATCGGTGCTTTGGGATTTTATCGCATTTTTTGCATATTATTTTTGAACGTTATTTACGATTTATTAAGCTTAGTGGTTATTGTCAAGTTATTTTGGTTATGTTGGTTGTTGGAGTTTATTGGATATAATTTAGTTGTACGTTAGGGTTAGTATCACGTTATCTCGAGAGTGTAGGAGACGGGTATTACAAGTATCTCCTTTGATAAGACATCAACAAACTGATCAAGCACTCCTTTGATCTCTGTTAGAACCGTGAGATCTAAGTCTTCATGTCGTGCACTTAAAGACTCCTTAAATATCAATATTAATACCGATTTTTTACAAGCAATGGCCTTATCTATATAGCTTAATTTGTTCAGAAAGTCAGGCCTAGAAAATGATTCTTTTTGCTTAAGCATCTTAACTTGAATTTCATTCACTTGTCTAGGTGTTAAAGGTGATATAATATACTTCTTCTTGTCATGCATAAAAGAATATATGTTCGTGCGTCCATAGTGAATGCTATCCTTATGAAACATCCAAGGCCTACTAAGAAGAAGTTGGCCAGCTTGCATAGGAACCACATCACACAAGACTGAACTATCACTTGATCAGAGATCTTTAACTCGTCCTTATCATTAAGCCATCTAAGCTTGTAAGGGTAAGGGTATTTAGTCCTTTATAGACCAATTTTAGTGACCATGTAGTCACTAGCCACATTAGCAAAATATCCATCATCAATGATTAGATTACATACCTTTCTTTGATGGTGCATCTAGTGTGGAAGATGTTCTCCCTTTGAGCAGTCTCATCAGGATGAATTGTAAGGTTGAGAACTCTTCTAATGACAAGAGATTCTCCATATTCTGGATACTCTATCTCATTGGAATCCTCTTGAGTTTCTTTCTCCTCTTCATCTTGAGATTTATACTTTCCAGCCTCGGTCAGGATCATAGCTATTTGGTTTGAGCATTCCCTTGAAATATGTCCACTGCCTATGCATCTAAAACAAGTAATGTTATGAGTTTTAGCTTGATTAGAGGAAAAAGACTTACCTTTCTCCACACGGTTCTGGTCATTGATTTTGAACCGGTTTACAACTACCATTGCTTTGCCCTTTTCTATTGATTTTGGTGGAGCTACAAACGGACTGGAGTTGTTTTTGTTCCATGGTTGAATATGGTTAGAATGGTTGTTTCCCTTCTTCTTGAGGTGTTTCTCAGATTGGACAGCATGGTGAAGAAGATCCATAAGGTCATGGTAAGACCGCCTCTCCACTTTATTGTTGATTCTCTCATTCAACCCATCAAGGAATTGTGAAATCAAGGTTTCAGCATCTTCATCTAGCTCCAGCCTTTTCCTAAAGTGCTCAAACTCCTCATAGTACTGTTCCACACTCCTTTTTCCTTGTGACAATTTTCTAAATTTTCTTTGTAAATCTCTATGGAAATAATATGGGACATACCTTCTTCTCAAGTGGAACTTTGTCTGTCCATGAGTTGAGTTGGGAATAGTTGTTTTTTCTTCTGTTTGAGACTTTTCTATCCCACCAATACAAGGCATGCTTAGTGAGTTGAGCTACTTCTAGGAAAAGTTTCTTCTGCTCAGTGTAGTTTTAGTAGGTGAAGATATGGTCCATACGCCTCTCCCATTCAAGTTAGGCTTATGGATCCAGAAGGCCAGCAAAGTGAGGTGGGGTTAGCTTCATGTCATGATTGGTCTGTCCTTGTTTCTCATCCATCTCTTCATCTTCATCAAACCGTACGGGTTGCCTTGAAGCTCTCCTACATGGTGGATGATATCTAGGCTCTTCATGGTGTAGGTGATGGTTTTGTCCTTGTCCACCGACTGTTTGATTTCTTTGTGGAGGAGGTGGTGGTGCAAATGCTGGTTGATCTACTCTATCAAGCTTAGCTCCAAGTGTTTTGAATTGGTTTTGCATTTTAGTTTGCATATTGGTGAGCATTAGCATCATAGCTCAAAAGGACCAGTTGCATCATTGTCTCCCATTGTTTATGACCTACAAAAGACAATAAACAATGGAGAAAACAATCATTTCCCCTATGAACTTAAGGGAAATAGATTTTAATACATGAGTTATCAAGCAATGCCAAAACTTACATCAATTAAACTAAAATTTTAATTTCAACTACATAATTTCCAAATGTGGTCAAATCCACCAAATCACTTAATAGTGTTAAGATTCTGTTAAAAAGGTTTATATGTTATTAAACGAAGTTAATTTAATTAAACTAATATTTCTTTATTAATCACCCAAAATAAAACGATGTCGTTTTGTCTTCTCTTTCAAATTTGGGGGGAAAATCGTGATTTAGGGTTCATTTGGGTTAAATCACAATTTTTAACAGAGAGTGGAGAAGATGGATTTAGAGGAGATGAGAGTGTGAGCTAGGCTACGTGAAATTCTATAGAAATCGATTAAGCTGAGAGAAGTTATAGGTGATTTTCGAGTGGGTTGTCCAAAACATGCTTCGAGAATGAGGTAAGTTGTTGGTAAATGTTTGGATTTTCTGTGTGTCTAATTGTTTGTTTAAGTGTTGAATTGTTGTAGTTATTGTTATTTGATTGGTTTCCATTAGATTGTGTTGCCAATAATGTTCAATTTTTAGATGTATGGAACCAAATTAAAATGCCCACCAAGTGTTGGATTAAATGTTTGCTCGAGTTTAAAGTTGTTTAAAAGTGTTCTTTCGTGCTATTTTTTGCAGTGATGATGTTGACAAACCGATAGTTTTTACTTGTTTCTACAGGGGGAAGTTTGACACAGTAATGGCAAGCTTCCAGTGGTTATCAGATTATTGAAGGGTGACCTACTCAGTTGTATTCAGAGCTCCAAAACCAGCTGCTGATTAGCATGTATGGTCAGAGAGTATGGTATGAAGATCCCTTTGAATAATTTGATGAATGGAAGTTGTTGGGAATTGGGGAAGGAATTTTAAGAAGATGTATCAAGCTGTAATGTTGACAAAAACTATTGATATATTCATAGATTCCGAGCCAGAGAACACTGAGAATAATAGAGATGATAATCAATCGGTGAAAGAGATGAGCATGAGATAGATGAGCATGATAGAGCTGAGGATGAGAGAGATCACTCTGAGAGAGATGAGTCTGAGGGAAATCAACCTGATAGAGTTGACCGTCAGTTTCATGAGAACCAAGAGTTAGAAATAAATGATGTGGACTTTGTTGATGAAGAGATAGATGAGTTCGTTACACTTTTTTCCTCAGATGATGATGATGAAGATGTAAATGATGGTGACGGTTATTTAACTTATAAGAAAGGCAGTGGTGAGCTCATGAAGCGTTTGATAGTTTAGAGGCTTTTAAGCAGGCGATGGTGGATTATGTATTTTAGTATGGATGGAATGTGAAATATGTACGGTGGGAGAAATACAAATCAGAGCTGATGTGTGCTAGTGAGGCAGAAGAAGGAGAGGAAGACCATATTTGGATGATTTATTGTTCATATGAAGAACCTCTGCGAAAATGGATAGTCAAAGTGTTCATCAAGGATATCGTGAAGATACAATATTCAACACTGCTTATTCGAGAGGTAATTCCTAGGTTACTTGTACACGACCTAATGGATAATCAAATCTTAATGCCTAAGGATATGCTAGAAGAAATTCATATGCGGTGGGATTTGATTGCAACCATCGATCAGTGTAGAAAGGCTAAGAAAAGGGCATTGGAAATGATATAATAGGAGCATCACTTGCAGTTATCCAAGCTAAGAGACTACCAGATTGAGTTGTTGAAGTAAGTTGTTTCCTACTTTAAAATTCATAGTAGATTACCTTATGTTGGCCAATTAGATTAAATTGTTTATGTTTGTATATGTCAGGTCAAAATCGGAATCCACTGTTGATTTAGAGACAGTCCAAAACAATGATGGAAGGGATGTTTTTTAATAGATTTTATGTATGTTTTACCCTGAAGAAGACTTAGTGCTCTCATTGTTAGCCTATCTTTGGTTTTGATGGCTGCTTTCTTAAGTGCACGACAAACAGTCAGTTATTAGCAGTTGTGGGAAGAAATGCTAACAACCAAATGTTCCCCCTTGCTTGAGCTGTTGTTGATCTCGAGAATGAAGAAAATTGGATGTGGGTCATTGGGAATCTATAATCTGATCTTAATCTCCGTAATGGTGATGGATTTACCGTATATCCGATAAACATAAGTTATTTTCAGTCTTTGTTTGTATCTATTGCACCTTTTTTATTTGATATATAGGAATTGATGACTGTTGTTGCCGCCTAATTGCAGGGTCTAATGAATGATGTTGGCGCTTTGTTACCAAAAGTTAGGAATAGGATGTGTGCAAGGCACATCTATGCAAACCTCAAGAAGAAACATCCTAACATAGTTGATATGAAGGGATTATTCTGGAATATTGTAAAGAGCTACAATAGACCACAATACAATAGTGTTGGAAGTTTCGGTTGATCCTGATTCAATTCTCATATTGATATCAACCTAAACATGCATCAGATCTAGGTGTTCTTATTTAGAAACAATATGATCTCACCTTTTACCTGTTTGTTTGCAGCGGAATTGATGAACAGGTCAGAGATCAGGGAGATACACCAAGGGATGAATCCTCCAAAGGCTCACACACGCAATCACAGGAAATTGGCTGCTAGACCACGAGGAGATGGGGCGCAGAGAGAGGAGAGAAATCGCGGCTGGGTTAGGGTTGGGGAGAAGAGACTTGGCTTTTAGACATTAAAAGCCTTCTCTTTCCCTTTTGGGCTTTTGGGCCCAATCTGATTAAATCCCATTTAATCAGACCCATTATTCATTCTCTCTTAGTACGACAAATGCCTAGCACTTTTGTCGTACTTCTGCTATGCCTTTCAACATTATTTCCTGCTAGCTTAAGCGTGTGACCCATATGGGATCATACAATAAAGGCAATAAGTCCAAGACTTATAGATCATGAGCGGACTCTAGCAAGCCATCATGACCCCCAGTATTGTATGACTTATGTCTGATCACTGACATACTCTTACGTTATAGAGACAGTACAGAGATTGCTGGACACAATTCCAACAATCTCCCACTTGAACTGGAATCTCTGTATTCATAATCCCTTTCGTCTCAATATCTCGATTAGTCATAAGGCAAGATTAGTGTCATCCTTATAAAGCCTAATCTTGTTCATCGGACTCTGATTTGATACTGACAATACAAACGACTCGGGAAAGTCCGTTTGAGCATGGCCATGCGTTTTCCAGTATTCAAATCTCCGATTGGCCTAGAGATATTCACTCCATTTATATTGGAGGGACAAATCCCATCTTGTTCCATCACTGTAAACTACTCATTTCACAATGCACCCAAACAAGGTCCTTATAACTATCACAGAACGATAGCGTTAGACAATGATCAAAGTACATCAGTCCATGTGCAGTCACATGCATGTGAACTCAGGTCTAAGGACTATACTTTATAGTCGTAGTAAGAATCTCTTATGACACAGATATAAATATCCTGAAGAGTTCTTATAGTCGGGTCTTGTCCGGTCGTATGTTCCCAACATACACCTATGTACTGACTTTGATGCCGCGCATCTATGACACACTGAGACTTTGTCATAAGTCACGTACCAATCCAGTCTCACACGGTTGTTGATGTTCCAATTTCAACAACCTTCGACTGGGGACGGGATGACATAAAACATCTATCAAATATAGGGTCTCATGATCAAGCTAAATGACTTCGATGACTCAAGATCAAATCATTTACTTCGATGACCTATAAAATGGTTCATATCATTTTGGAACGATTATTTCATCACAGTTAAAATAATCTTGAAATAATAATTTCATTAAAACATAAATAATGTTTTACAAGAACATATCGAATAACTAAAATAAAGCTCACAAAACTCCCACTCAAATTTAGATTACATTTCAATGTTTCTAATGCCTACAGCTTCAGTCAGGAACTCGAGCTTAGGCCTTGGGAGTGGCTTTGTCAATGGATCAGCGACGTTATCATCTGTCGGAACTCGGCTGATCTTGACTTCCTTTCTATTAATGATGTCACGTATCAAGTGATATCTTCTTTGAACATGCTTGGATTTCTGGTGTGATCTTGGTTCCTTTGCCTGAGCTATAGCACCATTGTTGTCATAAAACAGTGCCAGAGGCTCAGCCGCATCTGGTATCACACCTAGTTCCATAATGAACTTTCGTATCCAAACAGCTTCCTTCGCTGCTTCTGAGGCGGCGATATATTCAGCTTCCGTAGTGGAATCAGCAACGGTGTCCTGCTTGGAGCTTCTCCAACTTACTGCACCGCCATTCAGACAAAAGACATAACCGGACTGTGACCGGAAATCATCTGTGTCTGTCTGGAAACTTGCGTCCGTGAATCCACTGACTTTAAGCACATCACTTCCACCGTACACTAAGAACTTATCCTTAGTATGTCTTAGATACTTCAAGATGTTCTTTACGGCAATCCAATGGTTTTCACCTGGATTTGACTGGTATCTACTCGTCATGCTCAATGCATAAGCAACATCAGGACGAGTACAGATCATGGCATACATGACAGATCCTATTGCAGATGCATAAGGAATATTCTTCATGCACTCAAGCTCAGCAGCCGACGTAGGGCTCTGCTTCTTGCTTAGCGTTGTGCCATGTACCATTGGCGTGAAGCCCTTCTTGGAATCTTTCATGCTGAATCTTTGTAGGACTTTGTCAATGTATGAGTCTTGACACAAGCCTATCAGCCTCTTAGGTCTATCCCGATAGATCCTAATTCCAAGAACGTATGCGGCTTCACCCATGTCTTTCATGGAAAAACAACTTCCAAGCCAGTCTTTTACAGACTTCAGCATTGGAACGTCGTTTCCGAGAAGCAGTATGTCATCGACATACAGAATAAGAAATACAATCTTGCTCCCACTAGATTTCTTATACACGCATTGTTCTTCTTCGTTTCTGATAAAGTCAAATTGCTTGATCGCTTCATCAAAACGAAGATTCCAGCTCCTCGATGCTTGCTTCAATCCATAAATGGATTTATGAAGCTTGCATACTTTCCCAGCATTCTTTGGATCTATGTAACCGTCAGGTTGCGTCATATACACATCCTCTTCCAGAATACCATTCAGGAAGGCGGTTTTCACGTCCATCTGCCAAATTTCATAATCATGAAAAGCTGCAGTTGCTAGTAGAATCCGAATAGATTTCATCATAGCCACCGGTGAATAGGTTTCATCGTAGTCCACACCGTGAACTTGTCTGAAACCTTTTGCCACCAACCTGGCTTTATAAATCTGGACATTTCCATCCACGTCAATCTTCTTCTTGAAGATCCATTTGCACTCGATGGCTTTTACACCAACGGGTAAGTCAACCAACGAAAATACTTGGTTGACCGACATGGAGTCCATTTCGGAATCAGTGGCCTTGCGCCACTTAGAGGAATCTGGGCCCATCATGGCTTGATTGAAGTTCGATGGTTCATCACCATCAATGATCAAAAGATCATGACAGTCAGTCACGAGGAATCCCTGATATCTCTCGGGTTCGTGACGGATCCTCCCGGATCTTCGAACTTCAGGTACTACAGGTTCAGGCTCTACAATTTCTTGTAGGTCCTCCTGCTGCTCTTCCTCATTAGGTTGAGCAGTATCCTGTTCATCTTGAATTTCTTCAAGCAGTACCTTACTCCCACTGTCTTTCTTAGAGAGAAACTCTCTTTCAAGAAAGTTACAATCCCGGGCAACAAATATCTTGTTCTCGGAACGTAGATAGAAGTAATAAGCCTTGGTTTCCCGTGGATAACCAATGAAGTAGCATTTGTCAGATTTTGGTGTAAGCTTATCTGAGATTAATCTCTTAACATAGGCTTCACAACCCCAAATTCTGAGATAAGACAGCACTGGAGCTTCTCCAGTCCATAATTCATATGGTGTCTTTGCTACTGCTTTTGATGGCGCTCTATTTAGAGTGAACACTGCTGTTAGCAGAGCATATCCCCAAAGGGATATTGGAAGGTCTGTGTGACTCATCATAGATCGAACCATATCCAATAAGGTCCGATTTCTCCTCTCAGATACACCGTTCCATTGAGGTGTTCCAGGAGGAGTGAGTTGGGATACGATCCCACACTCTCTCAGATGATCACTGAAACGTTCGGTTTTCCTCATTAGGTTTAAACCGTTTTGTATTAATGTTATAAATTGGCGCGGATTGATCGAGTATGTAAAGCCCATTCGTAAGAGGGGCAGAACCATAGAACATATTGTTGCGATTGAAGGAACATAATTTATTCTTAACTGAAAAATCATAACCTTCCAAATCCAACAAAGAAATTGAAATAATATTTCTGCTTATAGCAGGTACAAAATAACAATTATTAAGTTCTAAAATCAATCCCGAAGGTAAAGACAACAAGTAAGTTCCTACAGCTAGTGCTGAAACTTTCGCTCCATTCCCAACTCGTAGTTCCACTTGTCCTTGATTCAGCCTTCTACTGTTGCTGAGTGCCTGCATATTAGTACAAATATGAGCCCCACAACCAGTATCCATGACCCATGAGGTATTATCAGAAGTAGTTGTATTAACTTCTATAACAAAAATACCTGATGAAGAAGTCTCGAAAGTCTTCTTCTTCAATTCCTTTAGACCTTCCTGGAATTTCTTACAATCTCTTCTCCAATGCCCCAGTTCTTTGCAGAACCTGCACATGTCAGTAGGCCCAGCCTTGGACTTGGGCTTGGGCTTTGGCGTGTCCTTGTCCGCGACTTGGACACCCTTGGCCTTTCCCTTATCCTTAGCAGAAGACTTCTTAAACCCCTTGCCCTTTTGTACCATAAGTACATTGGGGTCCTTGGCGGTTTTCTTCAAGTTGGGCTCTGCAGTCTTGAGCATTCCGTGAAGCTCAGGCAGTGTCTTACTCAAGCCATGCATGTTAAAGTTCAGAATGAACTGATCATAGCTTGCAGGTAAAGACTGCAGAATGATGTCGCAGGCAAGTTCCTGGCTGATTGGGCAGTCGAGTTTGTGAAGATGATCGAGATAACCCATCATCTTCAACACATGAGGACTCACTGCCGCATTCGCAGCCAACTTACAGTCCAAGAGGTTCTTAACTGTCTGGAACCTCTCAGTCCTAGCCTGCTCCTGAAAAAGCGATTTCAGGCTTGCCATGATCTCGATTGGAGACAATACACTTTCGAACTGTTTTTGCAGCTCTGGAGTCATTGTCACCAACATCAGGCAATAAACATCATTTTCATCTGACGAATGCTTTTCCCAAGCATTGTGCAGAGTCCTGGCAGCATTGGCAAGAGGCCTCTCGGGGAGGGGATCTCGAAGGACATAATCCTTCTTCTCCTGCTTGAGGACCAGCCTCAAGTTCCTTGACCATGTCAGGAAGTTCGTTCCAGTCAGCTTCTCCTTCTCGAGAACAGACCGGATCGAGAATGTGTTTTGTGTGCTTGTAGTAGTCATATCTGAAATATATAAATAAAAAGGTTATTAGTTATATGTTCAAAATGATTAATCTCGTATTAAAATATAATATGATTAATCATGCATTATATTCAATAACATAAGTTACCCTCAATAGAATATAATGATTCCAAGATCCACATATAACCAAGATTAAAGTGGGCCACTGGCCGTCACCCAACCTTAGCTTATATCGGTAAGCCCTATATCGGCTAATTATATCCGTGATATAACTCTTGGTTGTGAATCTGGGCCCGAGGCCCAATCCACTCTGATGTCTCAAGGCCCGGGACTCCCGATGGCCTAGTCAAGAAAACCGGACTATACAGTCATGTAATCATTAATGTCTGGGACTCCCAATGACATTTATGAATCACAAACCGTCTTACCCACGCAAAAGCAGACATCCTCACACTGTAAGGCCATGAATGCAATTGAATGGGCTTTGACAGCTGACATAGCCTGGACAAGACATCCAACGCTTGATATTGCTTGAGGTTCGTAGGTTTATTAAAATTATTCCCAAAATAGAAGATTACTATTTCGGGAAACTTTCTATTTATGGAAACCTACTATTTTTGGAAACTTTCTAAAATTGGAAACTTTCTAAAACTGGAAACTTTCTAACTTTAGAAATTTCTTTAAAATCCAAAACCCGCAAATTCAGAAAATTCTATTTTAAGAAACTTTCTAATTATAAAATTTCGGAAACTTTAATTTAAAATCGACTTTATAATATTATAAAATAAATTTTAAATTAATCTGAAGAAAGACTCAATTAACTGGCCCAATTGTTTTAACTTCTTGGCCCGAGGCCCAAGAATTGGTCCATGTCCAAGACATGACCCAATTGTCCAATTAATTGACATAACCGGTCTGGTTCATTAAAACTGGTCTAACCAAGTTTTAATTACTACGATGACCACAATTGTCAACCGGTTATTTACTAAACCGGAATTTCTCAATTTATTTGGTCCAACCAAATCAAATTAGAAATTCCTGGTTTAGGCACTAAATCCAATATTTCTTTCGACATTGGATTTCTTATTCCGGTTTAACCAGATTTAATAAAATTATTAAATCTGTTTATTAAACCGAAACGTTGATTTTAATCAAGTTTTAAACCGAACCAGCTAACCGAAATCGAACCGGTCACGAACCATCCATGGCCGTGACCTAGTCCACACGATCACAGCCGACCAGCCGCGTTCAATCCACGATCCACGGACGGCCGAGCCTCACGCGATCGGGATGCAGCTGGACGGGACGAGCTCGGGACGTGAGACGGTACGATCGCAGGCGGGACGAGGCGCGACGATCCGATCGCTATCGATCGTGCGATCCTCGGCTGATCGGATCGACCACGCGACGCGATCCGTGATCCGTCCGTGCGTCGTGTCCGATCCAGTCGCCCATGAGCCGATCCCGACCCAACCGGCCATACCTCTCGGCCATAATCACCAACCGGCCAAGCCGGTCGATCCAATACCCGGCCGATCGCAAATCTGAGTCATATAGCTCATGTTTTGCGATTTTTCTTGTGTGTTTAGAGTTCAATTCTGATTCTTAACTGTTTTATCTTATCAGTAATTGATTCAAAAACAATTCTAAGCAGATTAAACAACCTAAACTTGAATCTAAAACAAGAAACCTAAGAACCAATGGCTCTGATACCACTGTTGGAAGTTTCGGTTGATCCTGATTCAATTCTCATATTGATATCAACCTAAACATGCATCAGATCTAGGTGTTCTTATTTAGAAACAATATGATCTCACCTTTTACCTGTTTGTTTGCAGCGGAATTGATGAACAGGTCAGAGATCAGGGAGATACACCAAGGGATGAATCCTCCAAAGGCTCACACACGCAATCACAGGAAATTGGCTGCTAGACCACGAGGAGATGGGGCGCAGAGAGAGGAGAGAAATCGCGGCTGGGTTAGGGTTGGGGAGAAGAGACTTGGCTTTTAGACATTAAAAGCCTTCTCTTTCCCTTTTGGGCTTTTGGGCCCAATCTGATTAAATCCCATTTAATCAGACCCATTATTCATTCTCTCTTAGTACGACAAATGCCTAGCACTTTTGTCGTACTTCTGCTATGCCTTTCAACATTATTTCCTGCTAGCTTAAGCGTGTGACCCATATGGGATCATACAATAAAGGCAATAAGTCCAAGACTTATAGATCATGAGCGGACTCTAGCAAGCCATCATGACCCCCAGTATTGTATGACTTATGTCTGATCACTGACATACTCTTACGTTATAGAGACAGTACAGAGATTGCTGGACACAATTCCAACAAATAGAGGGTTAGAAGCAGTAACAGCCTATGACATGGATGTCTACAATTACATGATGATGAATAATCCTAAAAATTGCAATCTCGCTTATTTCAGTCTTAAATCAATGGAGAAAGTGGGTGGGGAATAAAAAATACGTCATTTTAAGATCTTCCCATGTGGTCATGAATATTTTGAGGTTAAGGAGAAGAACATGGAATTTAAGGTGAAGATGATAGAGCATACATGCGACTGTGGAAGGTGGGACATGTCTGTAGTTCCTAGTCGACATGGTCTTAAGGTTATTTCAGAAAAAAGCGCAAGTCAAAGGATTATATAGAAAATTGTTACATGACTTCGAATTGCAGAAAGCAGTATGAAACACCAATTGAGGCAGTGCGTGGTGTAAACTTTTGGGGACAAACTGATGAGGCCGGAATTTTTCCTCCGCCAACCGAACCAGAGTCATTGAAAGGAAGGAAAAATATCCCTAAAAGGATCAAAGGGAAAAAATGAGTCTCCTAGTAAAAAAAAGACAAAAGAAAGGGATGCATCTCCAACCAAGGTTTCAAGGGCAAGAAGAATCTTTCACTGTGGGAGATGTGGTGCAAGTGGACATAACACAAGAAATTGTCAGAAAATTGGTTTTGCGATTCAAAGACCACGAAAAAGAAATATGCCGTGGTGAGGGACAAATTATGCAAAGCCAGCTTATGCAAAGCCAATTTATTGAATAGTTTTAGGGTCAGTTTTTTATTAGGACATTTTTCGAGGATTTAGTTAGCTTAAGACTTGCAGATTAGATGATCATGTTTTTTGGTGGTGATGTAATTTGGTAGTGTTGGTCGGCTTAAGAAACAGGAATGTGATGTATTTTGTTGGATTCCATAATGGATATCGGCTTATATGTATATTTGCTCATTTGTTTCTCATTTGTGTACTTCATTAGCAAAACATAACATATCAATATCATGGCCACAACACATAACACAAACAAGAAAAAAAGAAAACACATACCAAATATGAGTTCCTAACCAAACTACATTCTATATTAGAAACTTATACACAATGACTGATGAGGAAATCGGTATGACCGAGCTGGACCAGACGAAAAAAACGAGCCATTCTCGACCATGGGGATCGCACCACAGACCCGGTCATGCCAAAGCATGCTTACAGAGACATTCAACAGAGCCATGGAGAATTTGATCATCATGAGCAGCATAGATGATATTACGGAGCACTTGTACAAGTTGGCCCATGATCAGCCCTTTCTAAATCAGTTGGCCCAAAAGATGTCCGAGACGAACCCGATCAAAGCTACCTAGCCAACAAATACAGATCAAGAACACATGTTCACATCAGGCCCATCCATTTGGCCCATGATGAAGATCAACAGCACATAAATGATCATCACCATCAAAGCATTGAGCCTTAGAGCGTGCCATCTCTATGGGGAAAAGGTTATACTCTTTTTCCTTGCAAGGTTTTGTTCCAAATGGATTTTCTTTGCAAGGTTTTTAATGAGGTAATCTGAGGCTTGTTCCTTTAGAAGAGAGCACGGACCATCCGGCTTTAGTCCTTTACACGGCCCATTGGCCTTTGTTTATTTTATTAATTTTTGTATAAGGCCTTAAGGCCCATGTCTTTAGTTTACTTCTTTTTAGACTTAAGCTATAAAAGACCATTGTATTACTTTTGAAAGGTTTAAGTTTTAATCAAACAAAATAAACCTTAAGGTTTCTTAAGCCATTGACGGCGCTGGATCTAAGAGCTTGATGTGGATTTCCCTTGCTTGCTGGGTCCATTCTTACCTATTGCTTGTTCCTTGTTCGAGTTCACCAATCATTCAACAACCCACAAAGAGAGCGCCCTCAGGCCAGCTGCTAAGCCCAACCGTTCCACCCACTTAACCAACGGCCCAAGGAGAGAGCATCTTCAGATAAGATCATTGCTCCATCAACCAATACATATGTGCCCAAGGCTTACATTATCTGGTATCAGAGCCTAGGCTCTTGAAACCAACCGGTCCATTCTTTACCTTTCACTTTTGTTTTTCATTTTTTGCTTTGCTTGTTTTTGTCTTATCATTCGAAAATCAAAACAAAAATTCTCTAGTTCTGTTTCAGATTGTTCATTGCCTTATTATTTCATTACCATCATAAAAACAAAATAAAATTCAACTAGGATGTGCTTGCTAAATTCAGCCGCATATCATTGATATTAGGGTTTGCTTGAACCGATTGGTGTTGTTGCTTGCTGCCATTTTTTCTTGTTTGTATCAGCTGTTGGTTTTGGTTATATTTTGCGTTAGGTTTTAGTTACTTTCTTAGTTTACATAAAAGTAAACAAAAAACAAAAAAAAGTGTTAGGTTCAGCTTGTTTAGTGTCGGCCAATGCATCTCGTAGGGTTGTACTTATTGATTCTTTGCTAGTTTGCTTGGTCGATTTTACTGTTTTGTTTGGTTCTGTTATCTGGTTTTCATTCTATAGTATTTATTAGCTCAGCATTCTGTTTGCATCATAAAGATTTAAAAAAAGTCAGTAGAAGTTGTTAGGATTATATCGGTTGTACTTGTTAATCTGACCCTTGCTTGCATTGAACCGATTGTTGAAGTTTGCGGTTTATTTGTTTTTGTCTTTCTCTGTTCTGAATTAACAAGGTTGCTAATTCTACCGCATTGCATCGTAATAAATTGATAAGGAATTAGCATAGGAGTTAGAGTGCATTTGCGGTCCATTGTTGCATATTGGTTAGGTTGCTTGTGCATTGCTTGAACCAGCTGTCTTGTTCTTGTTCGTGTTTGCATTCATTCCATATGATCTTGCCATTTATGTTAGCTGAATTAGCTTTCACCTAGTTCAATCTTTTAATTAGTCAAAAAAAGTAAACCGATCATTAAATTTGCAAAGTTTCCGTTTTTTCTCATCTTGCTTGTTTGCTTAGATTTCAAGTTTGCATCTTTTCTGTTTTTACTTGTTTTCTCCTTTTTCGTTTGGCACTTGATTGTTTTTGAGTGTTGCAGGATAAGAAGTAATGGGAGACAACCAAGCCACACCGGTCGACTTAGCGCAGTTGCTCGGAGCGATCCAAGCCCTCGGCGAGCGTCTGAACTGGCTCGAACAAACGGCGGTTTAACCACCGCCCGCGCCTCAACATCAGCATCGACCAGCACCACCGAAAATTCCAGCTAGGAGAGGACAACACGTCTGATCCGACCTGCTAGAAGAAACGAACGAGGACATGCCCGAGCTTGAGGACAATCTTCCCAACCAAAATCATCGACCATTCAACCGGCTGAGAGATCCGGTCCACCGAAGCCAAATGCGAGAGGACGAGATACAATTACATGTCCATAATGATGTTAAACTGGCCGCTCTTACTTTTGCAGGAAAGGTCAGTCTCGAGGCGTATCTAGATTTGGAATGGAGGATAGAATACATCTTTGACTACTATGCTTACAACGACCAGGAAAGGATGCCTTGGCAGCGGCACAACTCACGCACCACGTCTTATCTTAGTGGGATAGAGATGTTTCTGAGCAGAGACGACATCGATACGAACAAATCACCATCTGGACCGCCATGAAATATAGCCTGAGACGAAGGTACGTACCACCACATTTCCTTAGGGACTACAATTACATGTCCATAATGATGTTGGGCAGCGGCCCAACTCACGGACCACGCCTCATCTTGGTGGGATAGAGATGTTTCTGAGCAGAGGCGACATAGATACGAATAAATCACCACGTGGACCGCCATGAAATATAGCCTTAGACGAAGGTACGTAACACCACATTTCCTTAGGGACTACAATTACATGTCCATAATGATGTTAAACTGACTGCTCTTACTTTTGCAGGAAAAGTCAGTCCCGAGGCGTATCTAGATGTGGAACGGAAGATGGAATACATCTTTGACTACTATGCTTACAACGACCAGGAAAGGTTGCCTTGGCAGCGGCTTAACTCACGGACCACGTCTTATCTTGGTGGGATAGAGATGTTTCTGATCAGAGGCGACATCGATACGAAAAAATCACCTCGTGGACCACCATGAAATATAGCCTGAGACGAAGGTACGTACCACCACATTTCCTTAGGGACTTACAGAAAATGTTTCGGAAGCTAGTGCAGGGAACCAGGTCCGTAGATGAGTATTTCGAGGAGTTTGAGAAACTACGGAATACGGAACCATACCGAGTTAGACGACTCAAAGAACAGAGGTACTTATTGTCTCTGTTGAATCCACCATGAGTCTGATCTCCTTCCCATAGTCAAGCTAATGACTTAAAACAAGCGATGAGTGGGAGGTAACCCACTGGTTAGTATGTTCTTACTTTATTTTTCGTTTTGTTTTTGGTTGCTTTGATTTTTATTGTTTTGGTTTGTTCACGGCGTGAGAACAGATCAGTACGACCAGCATCGATTGACACGGTCCTGTGCATCAGTTGATGCAGGTGTCGGATGCGGTTAAACATGCGCTAGCAGCACTAGAAACATGACCACTGGAGTTTGAGGATTTTATCACTACAAGAAAAAAAATGATTTTCTTAGCGGCTGAATAATGCGGTCTAACGATATCATAGCGTTTTTATAAGCACTATGACATCGCCCGTCATAATAGGTCAGACACTTTAGATAACGGTTTTTGATTTTGCTATCATATTTTCACATACTATAACGTTTATTTGTCTGTAATTAAATATTATATAATAGAATTTTAAATTGTTATCTTTTATGAGATGTTTTACTATAACATTCGGATTTTTGTTATGCTCTATTATTCATTTTTTTATCTAATTGCTAAATATGGAAACCTGCTTTAAATAATGAATTTGTATAGTCCTGGGCACATTAACCGGACCCGAAAACCCGAACCGAACCCGACCCGAAAAAAACCGGTTCGGTTCGGGTTCGGGTATACTTAAATACACGATCGGGTTTCATGTGCGAGTACTTTCGGGTTTCGGGTCGGGTTCGGTTTATACCCAAAACCCGAACAACCCGAACATAACCAAACCTGTTTGTATACATATATATATATATATACATATGATATTATACCTTATAAGTTTATATTATAAAGTATATGAATACGACTTTAAAATAAAAACTTTAGGACTAAAACGAAAAAAAAACTGTCCAACTTCTGCTTCTGTCGAATATCCCTAAAAATAAGAGAACCCTAATTTCAATTTTACAATCTGGAAAATCTATTCATCTCATTCTCTCCTCCCTCTGAGACATCAATCAATCAATCTCAGGTAATGTGCTTCTTCTTCATTGATTCATCGTTTTTGCTTTCGTTTGTGAAAGGTTTCAGATTTCGTTTTTGACAGGTTTTATGATTTCGTTTTCGATTTAAAGTAGTAATAGCTGATGGTTATTTCGTTTTCGATTTAAAGTAGTAACAATCTTTTCAGATTTCGTTTTTGTTGTGTCTAATGTTGTTGCTAAAATAACTGATCTTGTTGACTTGTTGACTTGTTGTGCTGATTGTTGAGACTGTAACCGATGTGGTTGTGAAAATTGAATTAAGTCAAGAAGATACACTATAAAAACTCGTGAGTTCAAGGTAATTAGCTGATCGTTTTGTTCACTTGCTCTGGGAAATTCAGTCAGGGAATATTGCTTAAAAAACTTGTGAGTTTAAGGAAATACTATAACAAATTTAAAAACTATTTACTGCAACTTGAGTGTTTAAATTTTGTTTATGGTCTGAGACAGAGCATGAGCCAGTTCTTGGGTTAGTACCTCGACGATGATAACTTTTTCCTCTGTGGTCTCTTTTAACATGGCTATCTCCTTTTCTTATGTATGACCATTTACATTAGGTCCACCTGCATCTTCAATGGCACATTACTACAAAATTATTTACCGAAAGATTGTTACTACAAAAGGCATTTTGTTTAAATTTTGGTATGGTCTTACGATTGGTATAACAAGCATGCACCTGATATTTACTTAAATATAGTTCGACCAATATCATTGATTTTTGTAATATCAAGTCTGAACTCAGTGTTACTGCTTGTTGCTTGTTGTTTATGCACTTCGATTGCGGCACTTGCGTTCACTTGCTTATATAGTTATATACTTGATTTTCAAAATTCTATATGCATATAACTAGTTATGTGTTCCTGCCTGTGTTTAAAATGGAGCGAGGCGCGTCGAGGCGCCAAGGTGGTGATCTGAGCCTCGAGCCTAGGCGCAGCCTCAGGCGCGCCTTTGGTACACGAGAGACACCTGCAAACCATAAGGTAATGATAGTTATCTTACATGATCTCTAGCTTATGTAAATACTATATTTGACTGTAAAATCAATAAGAAAAGTAGATTTATTTAGAAAAGAGAAATATCCAATCCAAGTAGATAATAAAAGCTAAAACAATAAGTTCTCAGAAATGAAAACAAAGAAACACCAATGCAAACAAAGTCTTAAAATTCTAAAACAGAGAATGAATGATGAATCAAACTCTGATGAACAAAGACTTAAAAGAGAACAGGTTAAGAGATGAGAAGAATTGCTATATGTATTTAGAAGAGAAAGGTGAAGTTGAATAGGCAAAAAAAAGACAGAACAAGAAGAGTTAAAAGAGATCGTTGGAACTTTTTTCACGTTTAGGTTAGAGCCGTCATTGAATATTGTGTGAAATTGTATTGAAAACATAAAAAGGCAACTAATAACAACTAGTATAATTATAATTAATGTGCAAATTTTTTCAGAATTGAATTTTACATGAAACTTACCTATTTTGAATGCAGGCGCGCCTCGGACAGAGCCTCGCTCCAAGGGAAGGCGCTCGCTCCGGTGAGCCTTTGAGACATAGCCTCGCTCCAGTATGACTAGGCGCTAACTGCTTAGCCTCGGTGCGCCTCGCGCCTGAGCGCGCCTCGAGCGCGCCTTTTTAAACACAGTTCCTGCTATTCTCTTTTTCAGATGGATTCATCATCATCACCAACTCAAGCAAACCATAATGTTGAGGAAGAGGAGAATATTGCAGAGTTGCCAACTATTGAAGTTAGAGGAAAACGCAAGGAATCATCTGGTGCTAGTAATGCTGGTTCTAGAATGTTGTCCACAACTCATTTAGGTATGGTTTTCTATCTCTTGTAATCTTTATATTGCTTTCAATTCAGTTTGACACTAAGAAGGTTTTTCATTTATGTTGTTGACTTGTGGATTATATGTGATCATTTGGTATTATAGAATCGTTTAGTCTGGTGAGTGGTTGATTTATTAAACGTTAGTTTTTGGTGTGAGCTGCACGTTTTAAGTAGATGAGCTGCACGTTTTAAGTAGATGAGCACAATCCCAAGTAA
This sequence comes from Orychophragmus violaceus, assembly GCA_030180135.1. NCBI lineage: Eukaryota > Viridiplantae > Streptophyta > Magnoliopsida > Brassicales > Brassicaceae > Orychophragmus > Orychophragmus violaceus. The sequence goes on along the minus strand of CM058240.1, from coordinate 59,549,257 downwards.
CAGAAGAATCATGATCTTAGGATTAGGATGTTGTAAAGTTCTTATAATTGTCGGTTTGAATTCATATGTACAGTACGTACATGAGCCAAAGCTGACATGTTTTGTTTCATGTGTAAATTGCAGCTTGGAGATGGATTGATCTATGAAGCTGTGGATGATAATGTCAAGCGAACTTGTTTCATTTTCATTTTTTAAGACTTATGGATGTTAAGTTTATTAGTATTTTGAACTTTTTGGTGTTTGCAATTTGAACATGTGTTACATTTGTGTTGCTATTTTATGGTTATTGACATTTTTAACTCGTTTTAAACTCGTAAAAATCAATTGCGGGTTCTGATTATGAATCAACTAGTTTGGTTATGTTCAGGTAGTTTGGTTACAAAATGTCACGTTTGGTTACTTCGGGTACTATATACCCGAAGTACTAAGAAACCCGAAAATATTCGGGTATATTTCGGTTCCTATTACGTCCTACTCACCCGACCCGAACCTGAACATACCCGAACCGAAACCGACCCGATACATGTATATACCCGAACGGGTTTAAAAGTTGAGAACCGAAAAACCCGAAACCCAAAATACCCGAACCGAACCCGAACGGGTACCCGAACGCCCAGGCCTAAATTTGTAAACCAAACATAATGAAATGAAAACATGTTTATATTATTAAGCAAAGCGAGATCTTGCTACAAGTTCACACCAAGACATAACAAATAATAAAAGTCATTGATTGATCCCGAAACAACGACCATACAATATCCCTAATTCAGAAACTACAATACAATATCCCTCATCTTTCGCTGCCTTCTAACTTCTCTCACTCATAGGTGATAAATCCGAGCTGAAATGACCTCGCCTCTTGTCCCTTCAAGCTGCTTTAATCTCTTTCAGTCTATACTCTCCAACCAATTAAACCTTGTATAGTGTCTGGAAAGAAAATGCAAACAAATAAGTTTTGAATCTCTAATATGCATATCTTAACACATTCCTCAAAAAAGACAAATAATTATCTCAAAGTTACCTTAGTCCTCTCTGCAATATTATAACAGAAAAAGACCATTTAACACAGAAGAATACATGGGGAATGATAGAGAGAGTTTAAAATGTAACAAACCTTTCATGCCTAGAGAGTTCAGTGGTTTTCTACACGCTTGTTATTGCTTCCTGCAGTAAGAATATCACTCTGTTCAAGAGAATTTGGAGAAGTAATCCAATCTGTTTCATCGTCTGTTCCATTCTCTATTACATCCCTCCCATCCAAGTACAGTTCATCTCCATGAGACTGACTTTTCTTGAGATGCCGTACCTGAGGAGTCCCAAAATCATGCTCAAGAATGCAACTGGGTTTTATTTCCTCGGACTTCCAGACACGCTCAATCCATTCCACTTAGACCCATCTTCTCTGATCACTCGTTTTGACAATCCTTCCACTGATTTCTGCATCAAAGGAACATAGAAATGGATTAGTGTCCTCTTATAAGACATGTAAATCTAGCGCAGAGAATCTAACACAAAGGTTCTACAGTACAAGAGTCAGTGATGTTTCAACTTTACCTTAGGTCTTTCGTGGAGGACGTGGGCGTTGAAGCACGAAAACCTTACCATTGTGTCAAACGCAATAACATCGACTACATCACCCACTAGACCAGCATAGCAATACTAAAAAACGTTTTTAACTTAATTACAACATGACTAGAAACAAATAAGATCAAGTTACGTTTTTTCAAGAAAGAAAGCTCTTATAAGTTTTGTACGTTCATGTGCTTAAATAAATGTTAGCCATAATCAAGGGTTAGACCCTCGGAAACACGACGGAGACTCCAAATGATGGATGCTAGAGAAATCCTTGGAAGAGAAAGTGAACTCACCAGTTCAAGGCCACCCCACACCTGGGCAGAGGCGCGAGAAGCACACGACTTTGCAGAAGCAGCCAGAGTGAAGAACAACTGGGTTCAAGCTTAAGAAAGCCAAGTTTATAAAACCCCAATAAGTTGCTCACCTGATAGACAAAAAATTGAATAAGAGACACGACCCATAGAAAAGTAAAAAGCTTGCAATTCAGATAATTAAAACTTGATACCAAAGGAGAAGAACAAAGAAACGAAACCACCAAGATCAAGGAACTACCGTCAAAATCGAATCGAACATGAAGATATCAACCGAACAACGAAACTACAGGAACCGTAATAACAAAACACGAACACAAATTTTCAAAATACCATAGAAAACGAAACCTATGTCACGAAAAACACGTAAGAACGAAGAAGGAACACAAAATCGAAGAAGTAAAAAAAGAGAAGAGGAGAGGAGAAGTATTCTCACCAGAGCGGGCCGTGGAGAGACGAAGGCGGAAACAGAAGGATGAAGCAGTGTCGACGCGAGCTGGGTGAGAGGAGAGAAGGAGAACGACCACCAGAGCTGTCGTCGTCTTCGGAACTGCATTTCCGGCGAGTATCGTCCTTGATAAGTCTCGTATCAGAAGAGATGAAATGTTTACGGCGAGAGTTTTTTATTTAACAAAATTAGGGTTTTCTGATTTTGTGAGATAGGGATAATGAAAATATTAATTGGGTAAATCGCATTAATAGCACAAAAAACATGACTTGTCAAAAATATAGCACCTAGGAAGAAAAATCATAAAAATAGCACAAAAACATGTTTTGTCACTAAATTAGCTCTAACCCTAAATCTTAAATAATAAACCCTAAACTCTAAATACTAAACCCTAACCTTAAATAATAAACCCTAAACCCTAAACCCTAAATAATTAACCCTAACCCTAAATTATATAATGCTATAAAAGTTTTTATAATTAAAATAATGCTAAAAATGTAAATTATTTTTCTTGGTGCTATATTTATGATAAAGTATGTTTTTGTGCTATTTTATGTCTTTTCTCATATTAATTTTTTATTTTTCTATTAAATGTTAAGAGGGAAAATAATTTTGTGGGAGGGAAACCTGAAAAATTAGGCGCCTATTTTTTTCACTAAGTATTAAGCCAGCAAATGAAATATTTTTTCATCCATTATCCATAACGTTTCGAAACTAATCAATGCTATGATGCTACATTTTTTGAAAAGTGTTCGCATAACCAAAATCGGACCACCAAACACAGTGTTTGTTTTTCGATAAACGCTATCTAAAATCGAAGAGTATGTCAATTATAGTAGAAATGCAAAAAACGCTATCTTCTAGTGCTATCAATACCCCCAATTTCTTTTAGTGTATGTCGTATGGATTGCGGTTCAGATAGCGGTTCATTTCAAACCGCGAGAAAGCATACACGAGATGCGTCGATCGATGCTCAGGACCGCATCGATCGACACACATCCGCGACAGGTAAGCGTTCTGCATTCTAGACCTCTGTTCATTCTGATTATTCATTCTCCCGAGCCCAAGCTTTTATAACACTGGAGACAATGTTGTTTAAGTGTGGGGGAGGTAGCTACTGACGCACCGTTTTCTGTTTTCTTACAGTCAGTTGAGTCTATTTTATTGAGTCAAATTTGAGTAGGAAACAAGGACTTTTTGAGGAGATCGTTATACTTTCAGGAACCTAAGTGACCGTTGGATGAGTTTGCAGATGATCTCTGACTATTAGAAAATACTACGCAGATCAGACTACTGAAGACACCCATATCACTTCAGGTATTCAGAGAATCCATTACTGACTTCACATTTAACTTGATTTAATTTTCTCACATAGGGGCTTGGTATACCTTGAGTCGGATTCCTCTGTTAGTTCTGACACAGCTTGTAAACCTGTCTAAGTATGGTTCCCTTCTCCCCCTCCTTAAAGTAAAAAAAGAGATAAACTACGAATAAGCTAGTATCTTCGAAATGATCACAAGAGTGATAGAGACCCCTATTACCTCATGTGCATTCATGGAATGTGTCCAAAGTACATCCCAATGCGGGAAGGGCACTGATAGAAAAAATAAAATGATACCCAATGGGAAAAATCAGTTGCTAAGGAAGGAAAAGGAGAAGAAAGGAACCAGAAAATGATAGAGTGGTTAGATGCTAACAGAGGAAGAGTCCATGTGTTCTTTAATCGATACTCCCTAGGTGAGACCGCACTTATTAGATTATATAAGTCAGTATGTTGAATTTGAATGCTCTGAATGTGATTGTGGAGTTTACTTAGGACAATTGCTAAGTGTGGGTGAAGTATATATTGGTCTTGATGTCTAGATGTTCATTTTTCATGTGGATTACTAAGGGGAATCTGAGTGTAGCACTTCAACGATGAAATGAGTTTCTGAAGTTTTCAAACTTCTTCTCCTGATCTTCGTTTTCTGTTTGCTTGAGGGCAAGCAAAGGCTAAGTGTGAGGGAATTGATATATCATGGTTTTCAGGATTTTTAACCATGATATAAGTCTTTGTTATTGAGTCTTTCTATGTGTTTTGGAGTCTTTTAGAATGTTTTACAAGTTTACGTACATTTGGAGCTTGATTTGACGTTTTGGAAGCATTTGGAGCAATTTTGCACTATATAGAGATTTCACATAGTTCCCTGGCTGCTTCTGCATTGTGCGTCGATCAACGCAGTATGTGCGTCGGTCGACGCTGTCCCTGTTTCAGAATTCTGCGCACAAAAATCTGCATTCTTGGAAATTACAGTTTTGCCCAGAAGTTTCCCAGATTTACAAAAGGCCCAAATCGTGTTTAGACTATTATATTAGGGTTTTAAGCCATTGTTTAGGCTACGCTTTATTTTACATTTAGAGAGATTGAGAGAGCTTTTGGGGCTGATCTGAGACTCGACAGAGAGAAGATTTCGAACCCCTTTTATTATTCTATTGATTTCTTTATGCTTTCTATTCCAAACATGTCTTTTGTTATGATTGCCATGTCTGAGTAGTTTACCAATTAGGTTTAGGGATTCTCATTAGGGATTTCATGGAATATTAGGTTAATCAATCTATAGGGATTCACACTTTCTAGTTCTTTGTCTAGGGTTGATGTTAATACTTAGTCTGAATTAGCTACCCCGATTATTGTTTTTAGATTGATTTTCACAAACGACAGTTGGTTAATTAGCTTGAAAGAACCTAGATGAGCAATTTGACTATTCGCAAAGAAATTTGGCTAAGGAAAATTGTGGACGAACGAACCTGAGATTAATGCATGTTTAGGATCTCTAGAACTCGCAACGAAAGTTGGTTTGCTAGGTTGCTAGATATAGATAATACTCGCAACGAAAGTTGGTTTCTTATACTTCTATGGTTTTAGTTCTAAAACAGTTCTTAATTTGATCCCGATTGATTGATTTGCATGTATTCCTGATTTTATGAGAACTCCCTTGACCTGACGCTTCGCTTGATTGATTACAAACCGTTTGATTTACTTTTCTGCTTTGTTTATTGCTTATTCTCTGCTGCTGCTTAGCTTAATTCGAACCTCTACAATCTATCATAATATTTTGAGCCTCTGTGGATTCGACCCCTATATACTACTAGTCACGTTTGTGCACTTGCAATGTATCTCTAGGAATTAAACTTTGAGCATATCAATGTCAAAATGGCAAAATCAGAGGCTAACAGAATTTATGCGGTTTGTGCAACAAAGACATGCAATTGGAGAGTGGTTTTCTCCTTTGAGGTTCCAATTAACAAATGGATGGTCAAAGTCTATCATATGCACCACAGCCACGATAAGAAAAACAGAGTATCAATGCTGAAACAAGGGGTGATAGCAGGGATTTTTAGAGAAGAGTTTGTTGGAATTATGTCCAGTAATCTCTGTACTGTCTCTAGAAAGTAAGAGTATGTCAATGATCAGACATAAGTCATATAATACTGGGGGTCATGATGGCTTGCTAGAGTCCGCTCATGATCTATAAGTCTTGGACTTATTTCTTTTATTATATGATCCCATATGGGTCACACGCCTAAGCTAACAGGAAAATGTGTAGGAACGGTATAGCAGAAGTACGGTAAAAGTGCGAGGCATTTACTGTGCTTAGAGAGATAGAAGGGCCTGATTAAATCCAAGGGATTTAATCAGACTGGGAATTGGGCCCAAAAGCCCAAAAGGAACTAGGCATAAGTTTTATGATTAAAACTTAACCTAGCCACCTAATTTTCCCTAACCCTCTGCGCCAACTCTCTCTCTCTTCTGCGCCTCCCTCCTCGTGGTCTAGCAGCCAAATTTCCTCTGTGTGCGTGTGTGAGCCTTTGGAGGAGCTATCCCTTGGTGGTTCTGCTGATCTCTGACCCGTGCCTCTTAATTCCGCTGCATAACAAGGTAACATGTGAGATCTTTTATGATTCTAGCAAGAGAACCTAGATCTGGCATGTTTAGGAGTTTAATCTGAAGAATTGAATCAGGATTAACACTAAACCAATCCTTCAGTGGTATCAGAGCCATTGGTTCTGTTAGTTTTTCTTGTTTAGAATCATGTTTAGGATTGTTTAAGAAGTGTTTTGAATCAATCTACTGATAAGAGAAAACACTTAAGAAACAAAGAATTAAAAACCTAAACAAACAAGAAATCGCATGATCCAATCTATATGAATTGGTTGCGTCGGAGTGTTGATCGCCAAAGGATCACACGTCCGGATCAAGTCGCGTCGCGTCATCCGATCATGGATCGGTATGCGTCGGACCGATCAGCTACATGGACCGTGAGTTGCTCGGCCGAGGCGATCGCATGCTTCGATCGCGGATCACGGCCTGCCTCTCCCGCGTCCCGATCGCGTGAGTCTCTCGTCCCGATCGCGTCATGATCACACGACCCGAGCTCGACGATCACGCTCCCGTCCCGATCACGCAACCGAACTCGTCCCGATCGCGGCATGCGGCTGTCCCGATCATTCCCGATCGCGTGAAGCCTGCATCTCGGTTCGGTTCACCGTGACCTAATGGTCGGTTCGGTTTGGCTGAGTGATGGTTCGGTTTAATTTGATTAAAACTTAAATCGTCTTGGTTCAATAAACAGACTTAATAAATTTATTAAGTTCTGGTTAAACCGGGATAAGAAATCCAAAGTCGAAAAAATTGGATTTTGTGCCTAAACCAGTGATTTTCTAATTTGATTTGGTTGGACCAAATAAATTGAGAAAATCCGGTTTAGTAAATAACCGGTTGACAATTGTGGTCATCGTAGTAATTAATTTTGGTTAGACCAATTTTAATGAACCAGACCGGTTATGTCATTTAATTGGACAATTGGGTTATGTCTTGGACATAGACCAATTCTTGGGCCTTGGGCCAAGAAGTTAAAACAATTGGGCCAATTATTTGAGTCTTATTCTTCAGATTAATTTAAAAAAAAAAAAATTTTATTTTATTTTAAAATTCTTTTTAAATTAATCAGTTTCCAAAATTTCTGAAATTAGAAAATTTCTTAGAATAGAAGTTTCTAGATTTGCATGTTTTGGATATTTAGGAAATTTCCATTATTAGAAAGTTTCCATTTTAGGAAGTTTCCAATTTTAGAAAGTTTCCAAAATAGTAGGTTTCCCAAAAGGAAAGTTTCCCAAAATAGTAATCTTCTATTTTGGGATGAAATTTTAATAAACCTACAAACCTCAAATAATATCAAGCGTTGGATGTCTTGTCCAGTCTATGTCAGCTGTCGAAGCCTATTCAATTGTACTCATGGCCTTACAGTGTGAGGGTGTCTACTTTTGCGTGGGTAAGACGGTTTGTGATTCATAAATGTCATTGGGAGTCCCAGACATTAGTGATTACATGACTGTATAGTCTGGTTTTCTTGACTAGGCCATCGGGAGTCCCGGGCCTTGAGACATCAGAGTGGATTGGGCCTCGGGCCCAGATTCACAACCAAGAGTTATATCACGGATATAATTAGCCGAGATAGGGCTTACCGATATAAGCTAAGGTTGGGTGACGGCCAGTGGCCCACTTTGATCTTAGTTATATGTGGATCTTGGAATCATTATATTCTATTGAGGGTAACTGATGTTATGGAATATAATGCGAGATTAATCATATTAAGTATAATACGAGATTAATCACATTGAACATATTAACTAAAATCCTTTTTATCTTATATTTCAGCTATGACTACTACAAGCACTCAAAACACATTCTCAATCCGGTCTGTTCTCGAAAAGGAGAAGCTGACTGGAACGAACTTCCTGACGTGGTCAAGGAACTTGAGGCTGGCCCTCAAGCAGGAGAAGAAGGATTATGTCCTTCGTGATCCCCTCCCCGAGAGGCCTCCTAACAATGCCGCCAGGACTCTGCATAATGCTTGGGAAAAGCATTCGTCAGATGAAAATGATGTCTATTGCCTGATGTTGGCGACCATGACTGCTGAGCTGCAAATGCAGTTCGAGAGTGTGTTGTCGCCCATCGAGATAATGGCAAGCCTGAAATCGCTTTTTCAGGAGCAGGCAAGGACTGAGAGGTTCCAGACAGTTAAGAACCTCTTAGACTGTAAGTTGGCTGCAAATGCGGCAGTGAATCCTCATGTCTTGAAGATGATGGGTTATCTCGATCATCTTCAGAAACTCGACTGCCCTATCAGCCAGGAACTTGCCTGCGACATCGTTCTGCAGTCTTTACCTGCAAGCTATGATCAGTTCATCCTGAACTTCAATATGCATGGCTTGAGTAAGACATTGCCTGAGCTTCACGGAATGCTCAAGACTGCAGAGCCCAACTTGAGGAAAACCGCCAAGGACCCCAATGTGCTTATGGTGCAAAAGGGCAAGGGCTTTAAGAAATCCTCTGCCAAGGACAAGGGAAAGGCTAAGGCTGTCCAAGTCTCGGACAAGGACACGCCAAAGCCCAAGCCCAAATCCAAGGCTGGGCCTACTGACATCTGCAGGTTCTGTAAAGAACCAGGGCATTGGAGGAGAGAATGTAAGAAATTCCTGGAAGGTCTAAAGGTATTGAAGAAGAAGACTCTCGAGACTTCTTCATCAGGTATTTTTGTTATAGAAGTTAATACAACTACTTCTGATAATACCTCATGGGTTATGGATACTGGTTGTGGGGCTCATATTTGTACTAATATGCAGGCACTCAGCAACAGTAGAAGGCTGAAGCAAGGACAAGTGGAGCTACGAGTTGGGAATGGAGCGAAAGTTCCTGCACTAGCTGTAGGCACATACTTGTTGTCTTTACCTTCGGGATTGGTTTTAGAACTCAATAATTGTTATTTTGTACCTGCGATAAGCAGAAATATTATTTCAATTTCTTGTTGGATTTGGAAGGTTATGATTTTTCAGTTAAGAATAAATTATGTTCCTTCAATCGCAACAATTTGTTATATGGTTGTGCCCCTCTTACGAATGGGCTTTACATACTTGATCAATCCGCGCCAATTTATAACATTAATACCAAACGGTTCAAACCTAATGAGGAGAACCGAACGTTTCTATGGCATTGTCGTTTAGGGCACATCAGCGAGAAACGCATTAAGAGGCTCCATTCGAATGGACTTCTTGGCTCATTTGACTTTGAGTCATGTGAGAAATGCGAATCCTGCATGATGGGCAAAATGACACGGGCCCCCTTTAATAAACCTAACGAGAGGGCCAGTGACTTATTGGGCCTGATACACACAGATGTGTGTGGCCCAATGTCCACAAATGCAAGAGGAAACTATCAGTACTTCATTACCTTCACTGATGATTTCAGTAGGTATGGATATGTTTATTTGATGAAACATAAATCTGAATCGTTTGAGAAATTCAGAGAATTCCAAAATGAAGTACAGAACCAACTTGGCAAAAGCATTAAGGCTCTTCGGTCCGACCGAGGAGGAGAATACTTAAGCCAAGAATTCAGTGATCATCTGAGAGAGTGTGGGATCGTATCCCAACTCACTCCTCCTGGAACACCTCAATGGAATGGTGTGTCTGAGAGGAGAAATCGGACCTTATTGGATATGGTTCGGTCTATGATGAGTCACACAGACCTTCCAATATCCCTTTGGGGATATGCTCTGCTAACAGCAGTGTTCACTCTAAATAGAGCGCCATCAAAAGCAGTAGCTAAGACACCATATGAATTATGGACTGGAGAAGCTCCAGTGCTGTCATACCTTAGAATTTGGGGTTGTGAAGCCTATGTCAAGAGATTGATCTCTGACAAGCTTACACCAAAGTCTGATAAATGCTACTTCATTGGTTATCCGAAGGAAACCAAGGCTTATTACTTCTATCTACGTTCCGAGAACAAGATCTTTGTTGCACGGGATTGTAACTTTCTTGAGAGGGAGTTTCTCTCTAAGAAAGACAGTGGGAGTAAGGTACTGCTTGAAGAAATTCAAGATGAACAGGATACTGCTCAACCTAATGAGGAAGAGCAGCAGGAGGACCTACAAGAAATTGTAGAGCCTGAACCTGTAGTACCTGAAGTTCGAAGATCCGGGAGGATCCGTCACGAACCCGAGAGATATCAAGGATTCCTCGTGACTAACTGTCATGATCTTCTGATCATTGATGGTGATGAACCATCGAACTTCAATCAAGCCATGATGGGCCCAGATTCCTCTAAGTGGCGTAAAGCCACTGATTCCGAAATGGACTCCATGTCGGTCAACCAAGTGTTTTCGTTGGTTGACTTACCCGCTGGTGTAAAAGCCATCGAGTGCAAATGGATCTTCAAGAAGAAGATTGACGTGGATGGAAATGTCCAGATTTATAAAGCCAGGTTGGTGGCAAAAGGTTTCAGACAAGTTCACGGTGTGGATTACGATGAAACCTATTCCCCAGTGGCAATGATGAAATCTATTCGGATTCTACTAGCAACTGCAGCCTTTCATGATTATGAAATTTGGCAGATGGACGTGAAAACCGCCTTCCTGAATGGAATTCTGGAAGAGGATGTGTATATGACACAACCTGACGGTTACATAGATCCAAAGAATGCTGGGAAAGTATGCAAGCTTCATAAATCCATTTATGGATTGAAGCAAGCATCGAGGAGCTGGAATCTTCGTTTTGATGAAGCGATCAAGCAATTTGACTTCATCAGAAACGAAGAAGAACAATGCGTGTATAAGAAAACTAGTGGGAGCAAGATAGTATTTCTTATTCTGTATGTCGATGACATACTGCTTCTCGGAAACGACGTTCCAATGCTGAAGTCGGTAAAGGACTGGCTTGGAAGTTGTTTTTCCATGAAAGACATGGGTGAAGCCGCATACGTTCTTGGAATCAGGATCTACCGGGATAGATCTAAAAGGCTGATAGGCTTGTGTCAAGATTCATACATTGACAAAGTCCTACAGAGATTCAGCATGAAAGATTCCAAGAAGGGCTTCACGCCAATGGTACATGGCACAACGCTAAGCAAGAAGCAGAGCCCTACGACGGCTGCTGAGCTTGAGCGCATGAAGAATATTCCTTATGCATCTGCAATAGGATCTGTCATGTATGCCATGATCTGTACTCGTCCTGATGTTGCTTATGCATTGAGCATGACGAGTAGATACCAGTCAAATCCAGGTGAAAACCATTGGATTGCCGTCAAGAATATCCTGAAGTATCTAAGACATACTAAGGATAAGTTCTTGGTGTACGGTGGAAGTGATGTGCTTGAAGTCAGTGGATTCACGGACGCAAGTTTCCAGACAGACCAAGATGATTTCCGGTCACAGTCCGGTTATATCTTTTGTCTGAATGGCGGTGCAATCAGTTGGAGAAGCTCCAAGCAAGACACCGTTGCTGATTCCACTACAGAAGCTGAATATATCGCCGCTTCGGAAGCAGCGAAGGAAGCTGTTTGGATACGAAAGTTCATTATTGAACTAGGTGTGATACCAAATGCGGCTGAGCCTCTGGCACTGTTTTGTGATAACAATGGTGCTATTGCTCAGGCAAAGGAACCAAGATCACACCAGAAATCCAAGCATGTCCTAAGAAGATTTCACTTGATACGTGACATCATTAATAGAAAGGAAGTCAAGATCAGCCGAGTTCAGACAGATGATAACGTCGCTGATCCATTGACAAAGCCACTCCCAAGACCTAAGCTCGAGTTCCTGACTGAAGCTGTAGGCATTAGAAACATTGAAATGTAATCTAAATTTGAGTGGGAGTTTGAGGGCTTTATTTAGTTATTTGATATGTTCTTGTAAAACATTTTATGTTTAATGAAATTATTATTTCAAGATTATTTTAACTGTGATGAAATAATCGTTCCAAAGTGATATGAACCATTTTATAGGTCATCGAAGTAAGTGACTTGATCTTGAGTTATCAAAGTCATTTAGCTTGATCATGAGACCCTATATTTGATAGATGGCTTATATCATCCTGTCCCTAGTCGAAGGTTGTTGAAATTGGAACACCAACAACCGCGTGAGACTAGATTGGTATGTGACTTATGACGAAGTCTCAGGACGTCATAGATGCACGGCATCAAAGTCAATACATAGGTGTATGTTGGGGAACATACGACCGGACAAGACCCGCTTATAAGAACTCTTCAGGATATTTATATCTGTGTCATAAGAGATTCTTACTACGACTATAGAGTATAGTCCTTAGACCTGAGTTCGCATGCATGTGACTGCACATGAACTGATGCACTTTGATCATTGTCTAACACTGTCGTTCAGAGATAGTTATAAAGACCCTGTTTGGGTGTATTATGAAATGAGTAGTTTACAGTGATGGAACAAGACGGGATTTGTCCCTCCAATATAAATGGAGTGAATATCTCTAGGCCAATCGGAGATTTGAATACTGGAAAATGCATGGCCATGCTCAAACGGACTGTCCCGAGTCGTTTGGATTGTCAGTATCAAATCAGAGTCCGATGAACAAGATTAGGCTTTATAAGGATGACACTCATCTTGCCTTATGACTAATCGAGATATTGTGACAAAAGGATTATGAATACAAAGATTCCAGTTCAAGTGGGAGATTGTTGGAATTATGTCCAGTAATCTCTGTACTGTCTCTAGAAAGTAAGAGTATGTCAATGATCAGACATAAGTCATATAATACTGGGGGTCATGATGGCTTGCTAGAGTCCGCTCATGATCTATAAGTCTTGGACTTATTGCTTTTATTATATGATCCCATATGGGCCACACGCCTAAGCTAACAGGAAAATGTGTAGGAACGGTATAGCAGAAGTACGGTAAAAGTGCGAGGCATTTACTGTGCTTAGAGAGATAGAAGGGCCTGATTAAATCCAATCAGACTGGGAATTGGGCCCAAAAGCCCAAAAGGAACTAGGCATAAGTTTTATGATTAAAACTTAACCTAGCCACCTAATTTTCCCTAACCCTCTGCGCCAACTTTCTCTCTCTTCTGCGCCTCCCTCCTCGTGGTCTAGCAGCCAAATTTCCTCTGTGTGCGTGTGTGAGCCTTTGGAGGAGCTATCCCTTGGTGGTTCTGCTGATCTCTGACCCGTGCCTCTTAATTCCACTGCATAACAAGGTAACAGGTGAGATCTTTTATGATTCTAGCAAGAGAACCTAGATCTGGCATGTTTAGGAGTTTAATCTGAAGAATTGAATCAGGATTAACACTAAACCAATCCTTCAGAGTTAAGGAGAAACTTGCACCGACCCGCTTCAGAGATTAAGGACCCTATAAAAGTAAAGTGTAACATTGTCGTTCCAATGTCTAAGTGCTACTGAGGTAGAAGGATAGCTTTAGACACGATCTTGCAAGCTCAGACCATACAATTTGCTAAGCTGTAGGATTATGAGGCAGAACTTAAGAGAACGTATCCTGGGATTACAACTTAGATATGCACTGCACCGGTAAATGGTGGTCATATGTTTGATTGCTTTTACATATTCTTTAAGGAATTTCGTGATGCTTGGAAGGATAATTGTAGACCAGTTATTGGTCTTTGATGGATGCTTCCTAAAATGGGAGTTGACTGGTGATGTGCTGTCAGCTGTTGGTAGAGATGCAGACAACATAATGTTTCCCATCGCATGGGCAGTGGTACGAGGTGAAAACAAAGATACTTTGGGTTGGTTTCTTAGAAAGCTCAAAGAAAACCTGGGCTTAGGAAGAGGTGGCGGTTTGACCCTTATTCAGACAAACAAAAGGTCTTTTTATTGCAGTAGGTACTGAACTTCCTAGAACAGAGCATCGAATGTGCGCTAGGCATATATACGCCAACTGGAGGAAGAATTTTTCAAGGTCTGAGTGTAAAAATCTGTTCTAGAGAGTTGCTTACAGCTATAACCAAGGGGATTTTGATGAGGAAATGAATCTGGTTGAGTTGTATGATGTAGTTGCTCATGCGTCTTTGCAGAATTTTGAGCCGCATGAGTGGTGTAGAGCCTTCTTTGCTGTCGAATCACATTGTCATGATGTTCATAACAATCTGTCTGAAGCATTTAATTGGACAATCAATGTAGCCTGATTAAAGCCGGTTCTTTAGTTGTTAGAGGATATAAGAACATAAGGAATGAGAAGGATGTCTAGGATGTTTCTAAAAGCGAAGAAGATTGATATTATCATCATGCCTATCACAATGGTGATCTTAGAAAAGGCTCGGGTTAACAAAAAGTATTGTTCACAGATTAGGAGAAGCTCTAAATTGTTTGAGGTTGATGAATTTGGTTGCAGCTACATAGTTAACCTTTCAACACACGAATGTGCTTGTCGACGTTGGGACCTCACAAGTAAGTTTTAACTCATTATACGTTGTTTAACTTCAATGCATTTTCTACATGTACTTATAGTTAGTATATGATTGCAGGAATTCCATGCAAGCATACTATATGTGTGTTGAATGATGACCAATCTGATCGAGTCAACTATATATCTCGCTATTACTCCTCAGCTCTCATGAAAGCCACATATAAGGAGAATATCAAACCAATTAACGGTGAGAAGTTATGTAATAAGACATATAAACCTCCCTTTTGAATTCCAGAGTTTAGAAAACCTCGTGGTCGACCAAAGACCCGTGACAGAATGAAAGAACCGTTTGAGGATCTGGATAACAGAGGAAAGGCAACTAGGCATGGAAGGACATTTCAGTGCAGTAGATGTGGTAAAGCTGGCTATATAAAGAGTTGATGTAAAAATGAGCTTGTTGTCATCGAAGGACCAAAAAACAGACGCGGCCGTCCTCATAAAAATCCAGATGATGTAAGTATTTTGGTTTTGGTTATCATTTATTCGTAAATACTTGCTTATTGAGTGTTCAACTTAAACATACAGATTCTGCCAAAGCGTCCTACTCAACAAAGAAAGAAAAGGAAGACAGCTTCCAGGGTGATGAGCTCTCGACATGCTGCTTCAACTGCCCCTCTAGTATGAGAATAAAGCACGTATTATCCATCTGCATCTAGTGATCCTAAACCTGCTGCGAAGAAAACTAAGAGGAGAAGGCCACTGAAGTTAACAAAGACAGAGAACAATGTCGTCAAGGGAGTTAAACTTATAAATCCTTTCACGGATAAATCTTTTGATGTCTTTACATACAAAGGTGGTAGTTCTAAGCCTCCATCAGATTAGATTTCTATTTTATGTTCTTTTTATGTTTTGGTAAAAACCTAAAGTTGGTCTTTGCAACTTGCTTATTCGGCGCTTAGTGGTTGTGATGTTTGTTTTTCTGGTAAAGAACTTGTTGGTCGGTCTTTTCAACTTGCTTATTCGACAAAAAACCTGATGCTTGCTTTTGATGTCTTTAAGATCGATCTTGTGACATTGCTTTTTTTTTTTATTCGGCTGTTTTAAGATCATCAAAATGCAAACTAACAACATCCAACATAGTCTAAAACATTAAAACCCCACAATGCATATAACCAAAATCCAACAATGTCTAAAACAATAAATCATAAACTGACAAATCCAACAATGCTAATACATCCAAATTCCACCCTCAGACAAACAAACTTAAACATCTAAATCTTCCAGACATCCAAAACGACTCCAAATGCAACTGTGAAACCAATCGACGAGGATATCAGAATATTTCGGAAAATCCTGCTCCTCTCAGTAAGAATCGACACCTCTGTCTTCAGAGCTTCACATGGTCATGTATTTGCTTCAGCTCAGACTCTATATCAGGTGGATTTTCTACCACATTTTGAATGTCATTGGTTAGAGTTCTAACCGCTTCCTTTAGCTTCCTAATCTCTTTTTTTTTTTTTTTATCATGCATAACATCTCTTGCCTCTAACAGTGCGGTGTGTTGCCAACCATGTGGTTTCTCCACATCAAACAATCGAAAAAATTGCACCCTCCATATCACCATGCTTCTAGCCGATGCAAGTATAAAATCGCCTCTCAGGGTTATCATTAGTCCAAGCTTTCACAACCTTAGCTACCTGCTTGCAATTACACAGAACATTCTCGTTCTTGTTCTCGATGATGGATGAGGAACTTGAACTCTAAGCCATCTTCGGAATTTCTGTGAAAAACACAACTCACTACACACTAATACAGTTCAATATAAACATTAGAGAATAATTCGACTTACCTTTGCCTTCAGACTCTCCTAATCGCCGATGTTGAATGCTTTTGTGTAAATTAAGATTTAGTTATGGGTTTCGGGTCTAAGAACCCTAAATCGCAATTTGGGGATTTTATCCCACTTTTCGGTCTTTAAAACATTTAAATTAAGCATGTTTTAATTAACAAATGGAGATTAGAGTGACTAAAATGGGGTTAATTAATCCATTAACGGTGTTTACCAGCCCGATAATTATCCAGACGGCCTGTAATAATTTCCCAAATTGGTAATTAATTGTGTTAAGATAATTTCATTGGTGGTTAAAACTGTAAGCATTAAACCATCGAGGTTTAAAGTGTCAATGGCTATCACTTTGAAGGTGTATTATGCTTTTTTCCTAATTATATATGATAATAGAATGATAAACATTTAACATTACCTAAAACACATGTTCGCATTCCTCTCTCGAAAAAAATCCCTTCTTTATCTGGAAAATTTCCATATTTCATTCTCTCCTCCCTATAAAACTTCTATAAATCGATCTCAAGTAAATATTTTTGAATCTTTGTTCTTCTTCTTTTTTGATTTTGGTATCTCCTATGTTATCGATTTGCTTTTTTTTTTTTGCCGATTCATTTCAAAAAATCAGTTCGTGGAATCACTTTCTTTGGTCGATGTATGCTTGATTTTGATAATTACTTAATTTTTTTAGTTTTATTTTCTATTTGATTATGATTTGTTTTTATTTTGGTTTTAAATACGAGACTAGACCAATGACTTGCACTACAATATTATATCGTATAGAGAGCGTCCATAAAACGCTATTACAGGATACCATGGCGTTCTGGCAAGCGCTATGTCTACCCCGTCATCGTAGGTCTGACACTTTACGTAGCGTTTTTTACTTATGCTACATTAATTATTTTTCTATGTCGTTTATTAGATTTGCAATTGTATAGTTTATAATAACACATAATTATTGTTATGATTTATTAATGCACAACATTCTTGTACGTCACCAATAGTTGTAATATAGCAATTGATTTTTGTTACTGTTTGAGTAGTTTTATTTGTAGCTATTTGCTTTGTAATATTTTGATCATTATAGAAACAAAATGTACGTAGCCAAACCATCAATAGTCGAACAGAAAGGTTCTATAGCCAAACCATATATCATGTCTTACACAACCAACCTCAAACAGAAGATTCTATTAGGCAAACAAGTTCTAATACCCAAACTAATCCAACATAATACAATGGTTCACATAAAAACAATTTTGTCATTAGGCCAAGCGACTGTAGAACCTAATGCATCAACAACAATCTTGAATTCTGAGGCTGGTTTCCATACGCGTGCATCCTCAATTTTACATACCTCAACCCATACCTTGCTGGTGTTTGCACCCAATGGAACGAAATGGGCTTTGTCTTTTGGATTAGTTGACAAAACTCGGCCTTCTGCAACTTTTTGTCCTGATCCACAACAGTCTAAGAGGAAGCATTTCTTCTTAGAAGAGCCGCTACTGTTTGAGCTGTTACTTACATTCTAGAAATGAACAATCCAGACAGATCATCACAATCACAAAACAGTACAACACATCAAGTAAAAGACATGTATTATGTAGAATTTTACTTTAGGTGATAAATCTTTAGATGCTACTGATTCTTTGGGAACCAATGGTACTCCTCCTTTAAGAACCGATGGTCCTGCTCCTTTAGAAACTGATGCTTTATTATAAACCGCTTCCTCCCTTGGCTGTAGATTACACAGTTGCACCTTATAAATTGGCCATGGTATGTGATGAAACAATGCATCAGGCATCACAATCATGTCTTCACTTGGTCTCCACATGTAAGCATCTTTGTCAATCACATTGTCAATCTTCACCACTGCAGCATTAGGACCCAAAGGGATTTTATTGACCATCTCTTCTGGGTCAGTTGAAGTCAAATAACCCTCAGCAATTACTTCATCAACATGATTCCAAGCAAGAATCTGGATTCTATCTTCCAATGCATTTGTAGCCTAAGGATTCATCCAAAAACAAAACACATGGATCACATACCCAATAAGATCTCTATTGAAATAACTTGTAAATAAAATCACATGATAAGAACTTTACAGAGGAACCAGCAGTCTTGTTTACTGTTGGGGAGTCCATACTGTCCAGGATGAACTTATCGAATGACCATGCAATTTTGGCTCCCACAACATCGCCAAGTGCGGTGATAGATGGTGTAGGCCTCCATACATATGCTTCTTTATGTGCTGCGAAGGTTACAACTACAGCTGCTGCATTAGGTCCAAGTGGAATACGACCAATCTTGTATTATGGTTCAACAAAGCATAGTTCTCCTTCACCAACAACTAGATCATCTTCACCAACAACAACAAGATTTTGAACCATCATCATGATGTTTCCGAGAAGAAACAACCAATTCATATTTCTCAATAATATAATATACCATTACTTTATTAAGGCAGTAGAATATTAACTTACCCTTTTCACTTCAGCTAAGTCACGAACTACGTATTTCAAATCTTCAATCTCGCTCACCAATTGTGCTTGTTTAGCTTCAAGCTTCTGCACATGTGCATCTCTTGCCTGTAAAAAAGCTAACTTGGTAGCAGTAATCTCTCTCCCCATTTCTCTGACTCTTCCACTCTTGTCTTTACATAGAATTTTACTCACAGCATCTCTTTAACATTTATATTGGAGTTTGAGCCCATCTCACTATCAAGTGATTTAATTTGTTCCTGATTTCAAATTTTGTACATGTATCAATATAAATTACCAACTAGTATGTCGTAAAGAAAAGTTTGATAACTTCTTACAATGGTTTGTTCAAACTCTGGTTTGACAAGTCTTCCATCTGCATGGGTATGTCCAGTTATCCATATCTTGCTTCTAGTAATCTTACTCGGGTCAGATGCCTTTTTATTCTACAAGCACCAAATAAATTTAGTTACAAAGAGTAATCATAGTCTCTAATTTGTCATTAATACAGTACATCATAGACATACCATTTCATCAGCTAGGCGAACCATTCATTTGCGACTAGTGGTGTGTGGAATCTGATTCTTCCTTAAAGCCATGTACTGGTCACTTTTTTCCTACAAAATCATTCCAAGAATTAATATAAAAAATTTCCATAAAACAAACAGGTATTCTTATGGCAAGATTTAAATATTAACCACCTTGAACGATTGGCCAGTCCTACTCTTCACCCTTTATCCAAGCGGAGACATTTTGAATGTTGCTTGGTTTTAAGTCTCGTAGCTGTTCATTACTCCTTGTAGAAGACAGTTTGGTAACTAGCCTAGACTTACAAGATCTCCATATTCAACCCATATGCTTGAAGACACAAATCTTTTGTCAATCTTCTGTCAAATTGAACCACCCCTACAATAATTTACCACTGTTGATATACTCAGAGTTTAATTCCCTAAGTTACACTGCAAGTTCACAGGCAAATGTAGTATTTCGGATGTCCATCTAAATTTAATAATAAAATGAAGGAATGCATTTTTCTTTGAACATTTTTGAAGTAAGAAATGCATTCACTTCTGGCACATTAGTAGATGATGCAAAAAAAGCTATATGAACCTTAACGTAGCAAAAGAGCTCGTGAGGAACTACCTTATGTTGGAGATTTATGAATGGTATTTTTGAGAATGAACCGAGAAATTTCACTAAAGATATGTTTACACCAAACGCACCTTCAGGAAAGGAAACCGTCAATAGTAAAATTGACTCCATTATAAAAAACCATACATGGAAGATAAGTCGGTTTATCACAAGGGATTAAAGCCTTAAGGGTGTAAACGGGTTTTCAGAATAAAATTGAAAACTAGTGGCTCAATTGATAAATGCAAGTATAGGCTTGTGGTGCAAAGTTTCAGACAAAAAGAAGGACTGGATTTCTTTGCGAATATTATCCGGCAACGAGAATAACTTCAATCTGAATACTGATAGGAATTGTAATATTACGAGTCCTAAAATCCATCAGATGGATGACAAAACCGTCTTTAGAACTTGAGTTTTATGTGAAACAACCCAATGGGTTTGTTATTACAAGACAAGAACACTAAGTATGTGGACTTTTGAAGTTGTTGTATGGACTTAAGTAAGCTCCAAATAATGGCATGAAAATTTTGACAATGTTATGATGTCCAATAGTTTCAACCTTAATAACTGTGATAAGTGTATATTAAGTATTCGACATGGATGCATTTTGGTATGTTTGTACATGCTCATTATTGAGCGTAATAGAGACATGATCAGACAAACTAATAGTTTGCTGGGTAGCAAGTTTTATATGAAGCACATGAACTAGCGGATGTCATTCTAGGGATTACGATCACTCGAAATAACGAAGGAATCACCTTGTCTCTAACTCATTACGCTGAAAAGTTACTCACGTGAGAATGAAAAAACTCTTGGGGACACGGCTCACAATTGTAAGCGAAGCGGTGTCAAAATTGGAGCATGTTCGTGTAATTGGAAGTCCAATGTACTTAAAGAATTGCACTAGACCTGATCAACAATATTCTGTTAATGTAATTAGTCGCTACACAAGTAATCGAAGTAATACACACTGGATAGTCATAACTAGAGTATTGAACTACTTATGTTATACTAAAAGTTATGAGTTACATTATGGTAAAGAACACACAATTTTGGAAGGATACAATGATACCAACTAGAATTCCGACTTCAAAATATCAAAATCTATAAGTGGATACGTCTTACGCTTGGCGGTGTAGCTAATGTCTTCGAAATCTTTCAAACAAAATATGTTGGCCAGATCGACCATGGAATCTGAGTTCAAAGCTTTGGATAAAGTTGTAAAGGGAGCGGAGTTGCTTTGAAATTTTTTGAAAGATATTCAGGTGGGAAAACTTGTGTGAGTATTATGTGTACATAATGACAATCAGTCAACTGTAGCTCTTACACTGAGTTTAGTGAATAATGGTTTGTCATGTCTTTGTAGAAGATGACATAAAAAAATTAGACAACTTGTCTCAACTAAAGTAATCTTAATAGATTATATGACAACCTAGGATCCATTCAAAAAATGTGTGTCATGAGATCATATTGTGAGTACATCAAGAAGAATGGGCTTAAAGCCTATGAATTAAGAGGATGTTTGATTGTAACCCTACCAAAACGACTTGGATCCCATGAAACATGTTCAAGGGGAATACTAAGTCAAACTGAATCTGCCAAATGCACTATGAGACTGCGGTCTCTACCCAATTCCTAGGATGAAAGTACAGTTCTACATGTATGATGTTAAGGATAAACGTTTGCTTTCAATGATTTGAGTCCATAGTTTGAGATATAATTGTAGCGTATGATACTCAATGAAACAAGGCTAATGGAAAATCACTTTTTGAGTGTGAAATGGGGCCACTTCTAAGAGAATGGAATTGTGGCTATATTCTCCAAATTCACTCATGATTAACCAAGCATGTTCAAGGCAAAAATGAACACAATAGAGAACCTAATTTTGTGAGAGAATAAAATTGTGTTATAGCTATTCTCTCAGTTTACATAAAATAATGGGAGGTTCAAGACATCGTGTTCACATTTTGGTCGAGTAAATCCGATAGCTATTAACAATTACTGGTTCAAGGCTGAAATATGCTACCAACTCATATGCAATGGATTTTTATTTGTACTCTCAAAAGTCTTTTTGAGTCTTCATTTGTTTAGAATCATTTCTATTCATGTGGGAGATTGTTGGAACTTAAAAGTAAAACATGTGTATTCATGTGTTCAAAATTAGAGTTTATTTGAATGATAAATGTTTCTCATATGTTTGTTGCTAAAGAGACACAAAATGGGCATGGAGAAATTCTAATAAGGTTAAAAACTTTATGACAATTGTAGAGAAGAGTGAACCCATAGTAAACCATGCGCGCACCAAGACGAGACAAGATGGACTCGGGCTACGGTTTAGGTTCATATGCGGTTTGGGTAGATGGACATTGGTTCAATAACCTATTTTCTATCAAATTTTTTATTTGGGTAGTTGATCACTACATAAATTTTAGTTTGGTCAAAAGTAAATAATTCTTTTAGAGAATTATTCTTGATCAAAAGTAATAATTCCTTAGAGAATTAGTCTTAGTCAATAAAATAAAATGTCTTTTCGATTTTGTGATTAATTCTATGGTAAATGTCATAATTAATACAAAATATATCTCTACTAATGACCAAAAACTGTTTTGGTATTTATAAGAGATATTATGCTCTTTCTCATTCTATTATATAAACAAAAACATAATAACAATATTTTACAATTACCACACATTCTTCTCTTTTCATATTCTTTCATTTTTTTAGAGTACAACACAAAAGGGGTTTGTAAACTTATGAATTTAGGTGGCGTAAATCATAAAAAGTACGCAATTGTATCATGTGATTCGGAACGCCATGCAACCATCACACTACGAGAAGTTTTTCAGAATTAAAGAAAAATATCAAATCTCGCCTCTGCAAATCTGTTCTTCTCCAAATTTTTATATCTGTATCATTTTAATATTATTATAATCGAATATATTTTATTTCACAAATATCAGTTTGTCTTATTATTAAATATGCATTCTTACATATATAAAATCGTGTACAGTTACCATAGTTATATATATCACCAAGCAAAAAGAATACAAGAGAAAACCTAATTAAATCACTGAAATCTATACGACAACAACTGCCAATGATTATGATGAAAAGCATCCCTATCAAACGAATAAACCTCTGCAACCGAAGAGGAAATCAAAAATTTATTTACCAAATTGACATATAGTGGACATTTCCTTCCACGGTGATGATATATTCTGAGTGGAGAAGTGGCTGACATCAGCACTCAAACTTATCTTTTCTGTCATGCCATGGCTCAGTTTTTTTTTTTTTTTTTTTAATTCTTTCTCAAACCCAAAAAACTCACTAGTCTATCTAATTAAACTTTAGGTTTTCTTTCCTTTTTCTCTATTAGATGAGTAACCATCTTAGGGAAGAGGAAAGAAGAGATCGACGGCGAAGCCTTACCCGTCGCTTACCGGAAGCAACCGTCGCCAAATTCCGTCAAAGAGCAGCCGCAGACGTCTCCTACCGTCGTTGCCCTCCGTTGATCTCCATCGATTCCTCTTATTCCGTGCATCCTCTCTTCTCGATTCTTCTCCCAGATAAATAAATCCTTGATCTCAATCGAATCTGCTCTTTTCCTTATCTCTCTGTCACGTCTTGATTCCATGTGGTGATAGATCGGAGATTTATTCTCGTTTCTCCGATCATTCACTTTTCCGAATACATATCTAGGACCGAGGAAATTTTGGCCGTCTGATTGATTCTCCGATCGGAGATCTCATCGCATTTCCTCTTCCGCGATCACGGATCGCAGTCCGTCATCTCATGCACATCTGCGGTTCATCATCATCGTCAGCCAAGACTAAGCTGAGGACTGGCCGTGATCTTTACCTTAATCTGTCTCAGTTCCGGGACGTGAGTCCTTTGTTAATATCGTCTTTCATAGGTAGCTTAGGTTTAGTACTGACTTGTGGTGATCTGACTGAAAGGACATAGAATCATAGGTAGAATGTAATACCTCTTTTAAGTATCAACATCGTCGGGTAATTACAAGATCAGAGAAAGTATCAGAAAGGGACATTTCCATAATTTTGGAGAAAAGGACATTTTGGTAATTTTGAAGAAAATGAGAGCCGGGAAGAAACATTGTGCAAAATAATTCTTTAATAATCTTCAAAAATTATTTAGAAGACAAAATCATCAAAACAGATTTTAGAAGGGAATTAGAGTTTATAGGGAAAGGAATCCGATGAACTAGAAATTTTTTGCGAAGCTTATTTTTAGAGATTTAGAGGCTACAAAAGGTCACGAGCAGCCAATACTTGCCGCTC
The DNA here is from genome assembly GCA_030180135.1 of Orychophragmus violaceus. Classification (NCBI taxonomy): domain Eukaryota; kingdom Viridiplantae; phylum Streptophyta; class Magnoliopsida; order Brassicales; family Brassicaceae; genus Orychophragmus; species Orychophragmus violaceus. The sequence goes on along the minus strand of CM058240.1, from coordinate 59,524,961 downwards.
TCTATCGCCGGTCTCATCCACCTTTCGTCGGAGGTTTGCTTGAGATCTAGACCGGAGGAATCGCCGGAGTCAATGCGGTCAACCCGATCAACCCGATCAACACTAGCAGTCAACGCATGTTGATTGTTTGCGTTGATAGAATTGTTTGCATGATTATTTGAGTGATCGTTGATTGGTGCATTGCATATAGAATAGTATGACTAGGAAAATATATGCAATATATAAGAATATAAGAACTATATAAATCTATATAATAAATCTATAAAAAATGGAATTAAGAGTTAAGTAATTAAAATGAGAATTAAATAAATAAATCCTAAAAATTAGATGAAAAAGATTAAAAAAAATTTAATAATGAAAATAGGTTGTTCTCTGATATACGGTTTAGCCTGAAGCGAACACAACTCGAGGAAGCGGTACGAGTTGAAAAGCTTTGTACTATAGAAACGAGATAAACAGAGTCGAGAATACATCGGCTCGAAACTTTTGTCTCAAATTGAACGAGATAAACGGAGTCGAGGATACATCGGTTCGAGCTTTTTGTCTCAAATCGGACTGTCTCCAGTTTTCGTATTGTTAATTACTATGTGAATTGTTATGAGAAATCGGAATTGAGACACCATCTCCACCAAAAAACATTTAAGTGAGATATATATATATATATATATATATATATATATATATATTTTTTTTAACACTGTTTATTAATCTGATTTGAAACACATTACATCATATAAGAAGTTCACAAAATGAAGAACAATGAGAAGCTAATGGTCTTTACACAAGGAAACCAATTGATGATGACACACTAGCAAAACCATGCCGATCTTTTTCCGAAACAAGATAGAAAATCAGACGTTCCCAATCCTACACTAGCAGGCAGACTTCTACTTTTAATACCTTTTGATAATTCTCATATAAGATAGATCTTCTTCTTCAATTGCTTTGTCAAATTTTCCGGAAAGAGCTTCACTGAAACTACCGTTGAACAAATTTGAACATCAATAAGCAAATCAGATTGATAGTTAGGAACGACAACTCCCAAAATCCAAGCTTGAGAAAGAGAGGATTGCGATCAGTGCCGCAGAGAATCTTGAAAAAATCTAAAAACCACCGACTTCTTCCCGAAGAGGTTTATGATTCCACCACCAAGACAATTCTGAAAATCTCCAGACCGAAGAAACTAACACAAAAAAAACATGAGAAGCCTTTTGATGGATATGAAGAGCTTACTGGAACAGGCCGGCGGAGATCCACGTCAAGACATGGCTAACCTCACCCGTGACCGAAGGAATCCCAGAGAAAGGACCGCCAACGCAACTCGAGACCGACAACACGAAATCGACTCCAGATCCGCCAAACAGAGCATATGAGGGAGAGCTATGGCCAGCACCGCTCATTAGTGCACCACCGCAGTGGTTCAAAATCGCCATGAGCTTCGCCGTAGAACAATCGAACGCGTCACCGTCTTCAACCCGTGAGATACCCACCAGATATGCTCGAACCCACCCAACAAGAGGCATTATTGGAATAAAAAACGATGACTAGAGACTATTAGGGCCAGCGCCGGCGCTGAGGGAGCCGCTGCGCGCTGGCCGGAAATCCATCAAAAAAAAAAAGTGGTTGGCGGCGCTTAAAGGCTTTGTAAACTAGACGGATCATGGAAGCTTTCAGATTCTCAAAAAGAAACGGAATGTATCTAAAGAGAGTTGTAAATATAATTTTTAAAGTGCGAAGAATTAAAAAAAAAAATCTCATGTACTTCCCGAATATTGTAACTAAAATGTTAAACTTAACACCTAAAGAAGAGAAGAGTGTGCCATTACCAAGAGGGCTAGTGACTCTCTTACTCTAACTATTGGCCCCTACTATAGATGAAGATTCAGCGGCTCAAAGATTATGCTTCATTTCATCTATGAGGGGCCATGTCTGTTTGAACAATAACATGCATGATATCAATCATTAAGTGGACTGCCAAGCGTTTGAATTGGACAGTATTCTCAACTGATTAAAATGACATCTCCATGAAACTTTTCACAGCCCAAATTTCACACCCAAACAAAATTAAAATTTCTCTTTTTCAAGTACAAAAAGCCTTTAACTCCACTTCTTCTAAATCTAGAATCTTCTTCTTTTCCTATAAATAAAGATGGCCACCAAAAAAGAAAAAGCAAGAAGGAGAATTTCGGCGAAGCTCTGCCCATTTTACATCACAACAGCCGTCGCCGGAGACCGCATCCGCCATCCGGCTCTTTTGTTCTACGGTCTTCCTCTTCTTCCTTGTGTCTTCTCTTTGTTATTTTTCCAGGTTAAGAAAATCCTTATTCTCTATCGATTCTTATCTTCTTCTTACTTTTCACTCGCGGTTTGATCCACTGTGGTGGAAGATCGGAGATTTAATCTCGTTTCTTCGATCTTTCACACTTTCGAGTACAGATCTAAGATCGGGTAAATTTTGTCTTCGCATTGAAATGTGATTTTCCAAAGAACTGTAAGGATCCACGGAAAACGAAATATGTCTCAGGAAATATATCGGTCTCCTCTTTCCAAAAAGGTAACAGTCGCTCCGATTTGACTTACCGTTTGAGAGTTACCATCCGTTTTCTAAAACGTGTCTGTCCCTGCCGAATTTGTGATTAGTCTAGCTATGTATGTGTTTTGGTTAGTCAAACGGATTCTGCTTAATCCTAATATTTTCAGGGACTTTTTAGACACATAGATGTAACTCTCAGTTGAAGTAGAAATGATGTGGAGGTTTAGATCATGTATAAATGCATGCTTCTTACAACGGTTCAATCGCAGTCCAGTTCTGGTTCGTTGTGGTTCATCGTCATTGATCTCGAAGGACAACCGTCGTCACCTACTATTAATGAGTAGTATCTTAAGAGAGTTGTAAATATAATTTTTAAAGTGTGAAGAATAAAAATAAAATAAAATCTCATGTACTTGCCCGAATATTGTAACTAAAAATGTTTCAAACTTAACAACGCCTGAATAAGAGAAGACTGTGCCATTACCAATAGAGCTAGTGAAAATGTTACTCAAGTTATTGGCCCCTAAAATAGATGAAGATTCAGCGGTTCAAATCATATGCTTCATTTCTTCTATCAGCGGTCACGTTTGTTTGAACCGTAAGATGCATGCTATCAAGCATTAGGTGGACTGCCAAGCGTTTGAATTGGACAGTGTTCCAAACTGATAAAATGACGTTATCTCCATAAGATTTTTCACAGTCCGAATTTCCCAAACACAAACCCACTTAAAATTTCTCCTTCCCAAATCCAGAAAGCCTTTAAACCCACTTCTACTAAATCTAGAGTTTTCTTCTTTTCCTATAAATAAGGATGGCCACCCAATGAGAAGAGGCACGAAGGAGAATTCTGGCGAAGCTATGCCCGTTTTTCGTCGCAGCATATGTCATTGGAGACCGCAGCGGCCATCCGCCTCTTCCACTCTCCGGTTTTCCTTTTCTCACTTGTGTCTTCTCTTCGTTTTTCTTCAGCGTTAAGTGATTTCCATTCTCTACCGATTCTTATTTTTTATTATCTTCTTCTCACGGTTTGATCGACAGTGGTGGCAGATCAGAGATTTAATCTCGTTTCTTCGATCTTTTATATTTTCGAGTGTAGATCTAAGATCGGGTCAATTTCGGCTGTCAGATTGAAATAGGATTTACCGGATAACCATAAGAAACCACGGAACAAAAAATATGTCATTGGAAATATATTTGTCTCTTCTTTTCATAAAAGTAAGAATCCCTCCGATGAGATTTACAATTTGAGAGTTACGATCTGTGTTTTGGTTGGAAAAACGGATTCTGCTTGAACCGAATCTTTTTGGGGACTTCTTAGACATATAGATCTAGCTCTCAGTTAAAGTAGAACCGATATAAGGATTTAGATCATGTATAGTTGTATGCTTCTTCCGTCGGTTCAACGCAATCCAATTCCGGTTCGTTGCAGTTCATCGTCATTGATCTTCGGAGGACCACCGGAGCTCCGACAGCCGTCGTATACATGATCCTCCAATAGATCATCAAAGTCATCCGAGTTAGCAGTCGATTAGCTGCGTAACACTTGACCTGTCCTCGACCTCGCTTGCGAAGCAAGGTGTCTTCCTGCCTTCTCCGAAGCACCCACTGGACCGTATTCGTCCTCCATAGATGTTATGTTATCGCGAAAACTGATCGTCGGTGACCGTCGATGTCGCTCGTTACGAGCTCAGTCGTGATCCGGTGCGACTCATTCTTTCGAGCTTTCTCCGTTGTTCGACAATCGCGGATCAATTCCGGGATATCATCAATGTGGCCTAAGTGAGGCGGTCCGTTCTAATTTACATCCCGCGTATTGCTATGCGTCGTAATGTTTGGATTAGATGGAGCCTAGCTTCCTTGCTTGTTGTGTGTTATATAAGAATGTTGATATAAATTAAAAATATATAAAAATATATGTAAGAAGAACCATATATGATATATATATACTAATCACTATGTGAATTGTTGTGAGAAACCGGAATTGAGAATTGAAGTTAGGTTATTAGAGGAATGCTAATTGATGTATGATTGATTGTTAATTGAGAACGGAAGTGCATTGTTATTGTTAATCTAAACTTGTTGTTATGTTTGTGTGATTGAGTTAGATGTTGTGTGAGAATATAGACGAGATGTTTTAAGATTGTTAGGTTTTGAACTGGAAATTGTTGTGGTGAGGTAGAAATAGCGAGTGGGTGCATAGAGAACGAGAGTTCCTCTATCCACATGAATTGGCAGGGCTTGTCGGCTGGGAGGTTACTTGTCCTTTGTCTATGGGGGCTTGACTAACTCTACGGAACATTGGTAATGGCTACTATACCATGGGACGTCCGGGGCTATGACCTTGGAGGTGTACATGGGGTCCATGGGGTGTTTGAGGCTATGACCTTGGGACGTCCGGGGCATCATTAATATGATTGATATCCCCATCCGCGTTTTCATTCCCTTGAAAACGATATTTCCCTGTTCACGAGGAAAAGTGACGGTTGCCTTGGCGCAATCCATTACAGCCCGGTGTTGTACCAACCAATCCATTCCTAGGATGACTTCATAGCGACCTAGCTCCACTTGCGCTAAATCCGATGATAAGTCGACTTCGGCCACCGTTACTGGTACTCCTTCGTGGATTCTTGTGCCTGCTACTTTCTCCGATCTGGCGGTCTCGACCTTCATTATTCCTTCTACAAACCTGCCTTTAAAGGTCCAGCAGCTCGATAGCTTTGGGCTTACAAAGCTATGCGTAGCTCCCGTGTCAAACAAGGTGTGGACGGCTACTCCCCCAACCACAACCAATCCTACACAATTTGCTACAACTAAGCTACTAGACTTTTGGACATTCACGACTTCACAAGAATTCACGCAAGAAAGCAGAAATCACATACCCGCGATCGGTTCGGCTCCTTCATGGTTTACAGCAACGTACACCCGAGGTCCTCCTGCTGGGCCTCCAGGTGGCGGTGGTGGTAACGGTAGTATCCCTGCTCCTCCTTGACCTCCTGGTGGCGGTGGTGGCAACAGTTTCACTTCTACTCTTGCCTTGTTGGCTTGATTTGGACTGTATCTCACCACGTGTCCTGGTCGGCCGCATTGGTAACATATCACTTGCGGGCAGTGTCTCTTGTAGTGTCCCAGTTGCCCGCACTTGTGACATCCCACGGGTGCCACCTGCTGCAATGGTTGTGCCTGTTGCACGGGAACTTCTGGCCCCCAGCATTCGCGGTTTCCCAGTTCCTCTTGGCTCCTCGGTTATGTGCATTCATATGCTTTTCTGCTCTTCTTCCCAATCAGTCTCGGCATCCGCTGCCTTCTCAATCAGGTTGTTGATATCTTAGTAATCCCTCAGGTTGTAGGGAACTTGAGCTCTATCTTCAGTCCAGCTAGGAACCGACGTATCAGCTACCGCTCGGTCAGGTACCAACCTGCAAATCTCCTCAGACGGTTAAACTCCTCTCCATACTCCTGCACGCTCCGGTTTCCTTGACAGAGGTTTTGGAATTCCCCTTCCAACCTATCCATGGCCACTTCCGAAAAGTACTTCCGGTTGAAAGCTTCGCGGAAATCCATCCATGTCAGCTGACATCCCTGAGCGCTTTCCAATACTCCCTCCCACCAAACCAGGACATCATCCTTTAGGTAGAAGGTCGCTATCTCCACACGAAACTCCATTGGGCATCTAGCAGTATCCAAATTCTGCTCCAACTTCCTCGTCCAGTTGTCCGATGCAATGGCACTAACTCCACCGGCGAAATGATCCATTTGCATTTTCCGCAGATGTTTCAACATACCCCATTATGAAATGCCCTGCACCACTCCTTGCGCCTGTGGTGGTGGCGGTGGGTACTGATTCACCACTGGTGGAGGCTGGACGAATCCAAACCCCATATGAGCGAACCCTGCTCCTCCAGCGACAAAACCAGCTCCACCTTGTGCACCTCCAACTCCTCCTGCATTTCCGTCTCCTCCTGCGTCTCCAGGCGCCACATTAACATCTCCTGGCAAAATTTCGGGAGCTCTTGCTCCTGCAGCACCTCCTACAGCTCCTCAAGCAGCTCTGACATTAGCAGCTTGTGCCTCTCGAAGGGCAAGCAGCTCTTGCAGAATAGCGGCATCAATAGCTACCTGTCCAGCTCCCAATACTGCTCCTTCCAGGTTTTCAGCAACTGGATCCTGAAAAAAATCTTTCGACTTATCAATATAAAAGTTGTTTCAAAACTTCGTCGATAACACAATTTTCCTGAAAAAATGAAAACCAGTATTTCCACAGAAAGTTTTTGTCGGCAAGAGAAAGTGTGAAATAAACAAACGACTCGTTCCCCAAAAAATCTCTCAGGGTTTCTCTGAGCAAATAGTCAGTGAACAGATCCACTATTATATTAGAAGCATCGGATACCTTTACCTTCTCCGACAACTTCCGTTCTAATTGCACTATAATCTGGAAATCGAGAGCAAATCTGTAATGAATATATAAATATATTTTAATTAATCACGGACGAATACCGAATATGAACACAAAAAGTCAGATTTTTTTTTGCAGTTTATGTAAAGCATTGTCGGACAAAGAATTTTATGCAATCATACTCAGTGTGAATATATATGCAAAATGATGATGCGCATTTGATGAATTGATGTAAGTTATTTTCAAGGGTTATTTCTCATCTCGTCCTTTTAGTATAGTATTAATACGTCGTTTATTCTTTTTTCCATTAATGGGTCATTTCAAATGATTGAGTCGTTAGTAATTGTCACTGGCGCCCCAGAAGCTTGGCCCGTATTGTTATCTTTATACGTTTTCCATCCTCTTTGCTCAAGTGTCCAGAGTGTGTATTTTCTTTCTATTTTCTTGTTTAGGTCATGTAGCTTCCAGTCTCGCGATACTTGTCTGTGTTAGTTATTTTTGTCCTCAAGTCGTCTGCATGGGAGAGGGAATAACATCGGCCTCGACTATGATTCACTTGCTTATACACTAATCCCTCCTTGTGAGGTCTTAGTGACATAATTATCAGTTATGAGTGTTCCTTTACCTCTATTAAATTGTTCGTGGTTTCTCCCTCTATAGAATTTCCATAGATTATGAGTTTTTTTCCTATGTCGTGGGCCTACGCTTGCTGTTGCGCTTCTGTTTATCCGTATTGCAGATTACTCTCGTATAGGGGTTCTCTGTGGATTTCACTTTCCCTTCATTTCTCGCCAACCGTTTACTTTGTTTTTTTCTATGGGCTGCATGTGCCCAACGATGTGCGGATAATGTAATAAGTAAGTTTACATTCCAACAATTTTTACGTAGAAATCATTTTCACGTTTCAAATGCAATTAAGCATCATTGTGTTGTGTTGATTAACCGCACTCCAAATATATTTAATTCAAAGTGGTTGTAGTTAATATATCTTATATGTGGTTGCGCATGCGGTCCTCCCGGTGACTATCTATTGTAGCGGCTGTGCACACACTCCTTTTGTCCCACAAGATCCATCTCGAGCAACATGACGTAATCGTTTATAGTTATTCACGTCGTGGAGACTTGTTTTATTTTTGATATTTTCGCCATGTATGACTATATGTATATAAGATAGTATCAGAAAAATGTTAAATGAAATACATCTTGTTAGTATGTTCGGTAACAATATTCTTGCTTACCTTTTTCCCATAGTCTGGTTTACCAGTATGTGAGAGTACACTCCACACTACTCCATCAATGAAGCGCTTCCACGTTCTCTAAATCATTCCCTTTCAATGCATGAATTAATGTTAGAAATATTAACGTTTTGTAGTATAGCTGTTTTTTTCTCCCTCTCTCCACCAATAATTTTGTGATACTAATAATTGCGTATGGTCATACACTATTCCCTCCAAGTCAATATGTTTTCCGTTTGTCCTTAACCATTTTATGTTCGGATCTCTATTTTTCATTACTTTACTTCTTTGTAGAAATTATTTGACATGCACGTCTTTCTTTGCACGTGGACTGTATTTTTCTCTGAAAATATAATTCTTGAAATCAATACTTTCCGCCACTTTTTTTTGTCAACTAATGCAAAAGTTAAATCATAGTGAAATGGAATCCAATTCTGGTGGAACTATAGAGGAAACATCCATTACGCATTGTTCCGAGGTCCATTTCTCTGATATGATAGTATATGTGTCACTGGCTAGTTGTTTTTTCAGACGACCAGACGATAATGAAACCAAAGACCCACCACACGTCTCCTATACAATTCTCTTTTTCTACCAGGATTTTTATTTTCTTTGGACGCTTCTAATAATCTTTACTAAAAGTTTATTACTGATTTTGGATTGTTCCGATAATACGAATAAAAATTTATCATACTCTTTTGAACTGGATGTAGAGAGAACAAAGGATAATGAAGAGAAAAACAAGGACAGAAGATCTACAGGAAACATCGAATTTAACTTCATATTGAAAACTATAACAAAGTGGGTTATAATATAAACAAAGAGACAAAAAAAAAAACATTCATCGACCCATTTCATAATTAACAGTTTAACACCATCCATACACCAACTTAAGTCTTCTCTCATTACCTCACAAATAAAGCAACAAACAATCATAATAAAGATGGATAAGCTTATACATCTTAAGGTGTTTCCTCACATTTAAGCCTTATATAAGAATTTTCACGTCGTGGAGATTTTAGGGATAATAGTATTGGAATGAAACCAGACCTCCAGCATAACGCTCCACGATGTTCTGTATTGCATCAATAGCAGCTAAAGAAATATGAGGGAAGCTAGTTGCAAACGCCAGCAAACTGGTGTCTGCAATAGTAAAGTTCCAAACTTTCTTGTATGTGATGACTTCAGCTTTAGTAATTGGGTCAATTGAAACCACTTTACGTGAATGTTTGACAACATTCTCCATAGATTTGAAGAACCTTACGGTAATAGCTGACAACCCGATAAAGCAGTAGGCAAGACCGAGAAAATATAAGACAGCTCTCAAACCATCCGATAAACTACTTTCTCCGGAAAACATAAAGTAACTTTGACATCTTACATGCCCAAGAACCTTGGAAGATTCTTTCAGTTCTTGAGTCTGATTAAGAACCGAGGCCACTGAGTCAACTCAACACTTGCTCTCAATGGAAAAAAGAATCTGGCACATGAAAATATGTATTAGAATCTGTTTAGCCACGATATAAAAGCGAGACAAACGGAACGTGCAGTAAACGTTTATTTCCTCCAGTGAATCAGTAACACAAACTAAACAATTTAAAGGATTCAATGGCATGTGACAGAGAAAATGGCTAATCAGATACGATAGATTGCAGAATGCCGAATTAAGCTAGGTGATGCAAATCAGAAATGATAAACTAAAAGCAGTAACTAAATCAGCAAGCAAGTCGGTTTGTTTTATCAATATACTAAAAGCGCTAAGTCTAGAGAGTTCTCAGGAAATCAAGACAAGCAAATTAATTATCAGTCATGATCAAATTAAGCACGGTTCTAGAACTCAAACACAGATATAGAACTTGACCAACTTTCGTTGCAAGAATTCACTAAGTCTAAACCCTAGAAATCCAAATTTCTTTGCAACTCCTAACATATTAAACTAGCATTAAGTGCAAGTTCGATTTGTTCACAATTCAATTAAACCAAATTTCTTTGCAGATAATTAAATTGCTCAACCTAAATAGATAAGATTCTAAATCACACTTTCGGGTCAATTTATAAATCCTAAGTCTAGATTCTAAGTGATCAAATTAGAAACTAGTATTAAGCACAATTCAGGTTGAAGAACTAATCAAGTTATGAATCCTAACTGATTGATTTAATCTAGCAAGTCATGAAATCCCTAATGAGAATCCCTAAACATAACTATGAATCTACTCAGACATGATCAATGAAACACAAATCATAATACGAATAAATTGCATATATAAAAGAGTAGAGAAATAAGAGGGGTTCGAAATCTTCTCCAAAAGCAAAAGCAATACAAGGTATGATCAGCCCCAAGCTCTCAAACTCTCTCTAGCTAAAAGTATGAATGTGTAATCTCAACAAAACACCAAAAACCTAATTATAAAGCGCTAATCACGTCTTGGGTCTCTTCTGTAAATATTGGAACTTTCTGGGGCAAAACTGCAAATGTTGAAATCTTTCATTAATGTGTTGGCGCGGGTCTGCATCGATCGACACCAAGGGAGCATCGATCGACGCATTGTTTGCTCCGAGATAATCATTTCTGCTCCTTACGGCTTTAGCTCCAAAACTTTCCCAATAAACTCCAATATCTTCCAAAATCCTCCAAACGTGCATGTACCTAATAAACACACGAAAAGACTCGAAAGACACTACAATGACTCGAATATATACTTATATCATGGCTTAAAACAGGTAAAAACCATGATATATCAACTCCCCCACACTTAGCCTTTGCTTTTGCCCTCAAGCAAAACAGAAAACCAAAATGTGGTGAAGAAGTTTGAAAACTTCAGAAACTCATTTCATCTTAGAAGTACCACACTCAGATTCCCCTTAGTAAGCCACGTGAAAAATGCACCTGCAGACATCTAGACCAATATATACTTCACCCACACTTAGCAACTGTCCTGAGTATACTCCACAATCACATCCAGAGCATTCAAATTCCCCCTACTGACTTCTATAAGCATTTAAGTGCGGTCTCACCTAGGGAGTATCGATCAAATGGCACATGGATTCTTACTCTGTTAGCACTTGACCACCATACTGTCTTTTTCTGGTTTCTTTCTTCTCTTTTCCCTTCCTTAGCAACTGATTTTCCCCCACTGGGTATCATTGTTTTTTTATCAGTGCTCTTCCCGTATTGGGGTGTACTTTGGACACATTCCAAGGATGCACAGGAGGTAATAGGGGTCTCTACAACTCCCGCGACCACTTCGGAGCTACTAGATCATCTGCAGTTTATCTCTCTTTTTTTTTTACTTTCAAGGAAGGGGAGAAGGGAACCATACTTGGACAGGTTTACAAGTTGTGTCAGAACTAACAGAGGAATCCGACTCAAAGTATACCAAGCCCCTAGGTGAGAAAAAAAATAAGTCAAAATTAGGGGTGAAGTCAGTAAAGGATCCTTTGAATACCTGAAGTGATATGGGTGTCCTCAGTGGGCTGATCTGTGCTGGATTTTTTAATAGTCATAGATTCATATGCAAGCTCATTCCAATGGTCACTTAAGTTCATGCAAGTGTGGTGATCTCCTCAAAAATTCATTGTTTCTTACTCAACTATTTTGACTCAATAAAACAGACACAACTGACTCTAAGAAATGAAAAAGATTGATGTCAGTACCACCTCCCCCACACTTGAAACACACTGTCCCCAATGGTGTCAAGCTAAGGATTGGTAAAAGAAGAAAAATGAATTGGGATGTGTTATGTCTGTCGATTTTTACCTGTCTCGCAACTGCGTCGATCGTTGCACAGGACCGCAGCGATCGATGTTGTGCGAATCGTAGTTGAGTCGATCGTTGCAGTGTGATAGTCGTCATGAGTCGATCGACACATAGGACCGTGTCGATCGCTGCACTGCGATTTTGGTCGGGTCATTTACAACAGACAGCATCTATCTAGTGAGAAATGTCAAAAATCAAACCTGTAAGATGTAAACACCACAAACAACGCAAAAATCAAAGCAACAGATAATCATAGAAGCAAATACAGCATCCCAAAGCATAAGTACTGACAAAGACTCAAGAAAACATCAAAATGACCCAACAAAATGAAAAAGAAAGAGTGAAAAATACAGAACCGAATGTCAGGAAACAGGAACTCAAATCTCACATCACTCGGACTCATCGTTAATGTCAGCATAGCGATCTGAATCACTAGACGTCGCAGGAACGGGTAAGGGTCGGCGTCGCCGAGCAGGAACAGGATGATGAACTGAAGGTTGTCTTCTGCAGGTGCAGCCACGCATGAACTCCCATATGCCCTTCAATCTATCATTCAGCAGCCTCTGAAAATCACCCTGGGACATCTCAGCAGGATCCATCGGTGGGTCGGGATATGGACCATGATCGTAATAAGCAGCATCAGGCACAAGAGCAGCAGATGTAGAAGCTCATGAAATGGACTCAGCGAGAGGCAACCGTATGCACTCTGCGCAGATCATTGCTTTGAGGCTCAAAACTCAAGGCAGCCAATGACTCCATCCTAGTGAGCTCTAGTGCTGGAAGCTGCACACACCACTTACGCAAGCGTGGGTCATGAAAGACCCAAAGAGCATCATCCTTCATCCATGTAGCGCTCTTCAAGTGAGCAAGATCCATCCATGCCTCCGTGGTGCCATGCTCTCTCCCATCCAAAGGGATCCTGCAATGACGAAAGATTGGAGTGAGAAGACTTCCCACAGTATCAGTCTTGTTGCCATCGAATGCCTTCTTCTTCAATGTGCATAGGTGCTCAGCAATGACAGCTCCCAAATTGAGCTCAGGTGCAGGGTCACGTAGCTCATTCTCAGCAAACAACTCTCTCAAACCAGTATAAAGTACCATGAGCTAATGCTTCCTCATATTGTTAGCTTCATACTTAGCCAACAATGTGTATCCCTGAATGCGGATCACATATCTCAGCATTGGATACCTAACATACATCTGCTTCGAGGTCCGTGAGTTGTAGCACTCATTACCGATATGCTCCCAGAAGAACTGTGTGTTCACGCTATCCCACTCACCAATGATAAAGCATCTAGTAGGTTTCACTCTAAATCCATAGATGCGACAGATGTCTAGGAGAGGAATGCGGTACCTGGCTCCTAGACACATGAAAGTGAAGATCCCCTTTGAAGCTCTCTTGCACATCGAGTTACTATAATAAACCCTGCAAGTGGACAACAGCTATCACACTAGATCTGGATAGAGCTCATAGCTCCTCATTGGCATCGATCCTAGACCAATCTCCTGAACCAATGCCTGCACCTCTCGAACAATGCCCATAATATTACAGGTCCTGAAGTCAGCAAAGCGAGTGGGCTCAATATCCATCTTCAGCCAAGCATTGTAAAACAACGTGTCGTACTCGTCCCAATGCTCTGATATATCTCTGTCAGTACAATCAACACTGTTAATCGCCACCTTAGGCTCAATCTCCCACTGTCTCGTCATCGGAATCAAATCCATCTCTCCCTTAGGCCAAGGAGCCTGTATAGCCTCACGATCACGCTGATAAGGAGCTGGTGGTGATGAAGCTCGCGTAATCCAATCCTAAGGAGGAGGAGAATCAGCTGGAGCAGCTCTAGTGCGCTTACGAGAGCCATCTGCAATCAAAGACACAAGAAGCAAACTTGCAATTAAGCCAAAGCTCTAAGATCAACAAATGATATTATAATAGTGTCTAACATCTCATTCAACCATCATTAACAGCAAAATCAGTGTCAATTGCATCAAATCCGTCCAACATTGGTCCTAAATCTGAGAATCGCAAGTGTTCTTCATCGAGTCAGAGATTCTCTGAAAACTTGCGAAATCTGTCCATGCAAGTACTAAAACAACACGAAATTATCACTAGCAACCTCAATTGAGCATCAATAGATCATCAATCCATGAAAAAAAGTGACAAATTTCGAATTTTATACCTTTGAGCCGAAAATATAAACAATAGATTCAGAACACATACCTCAAAATCAGTCAAAATGAATGATAGAAATGGAGAGAAGGCAAGAAATTGAGTGGAATAGGCTTTGAAATCGATGAAAACGAGTGATAATCGAAGGAGTTATGGGTTTGGGCGATTTTAGGGTTCTTACGGCAAAATGGAGAAATGAGGAAGGAAGAAGAAGAAAGAGTTAAAGGCACTTATCTGGCTCGTGACTACATCGATCGACACATAATGTGAATCGATCGTTGCAGATCGCGATTGGTCGAACCGATTCGAACCAATCCCATTTCCGGTTTGTAGCACGGGTACCTTTATTTTTCGATTTTAACCAGGTGTGTCGATCGTTGCACATGACCGCAATGATCGACACACGGCGATCTCTTTTCTTCGTATATTTCCTCCTGCATCGATCGTTGTACATGATCGCAACGATCGACGCAATGCGATTTCCCAGTTTCCAGACTTCGTAAACGTAGACCAAAAACACCAAAAACAAAAAACAAACGTAAAATCCTAACAAAAATACCAAAATGAGTATGTACAGACCTATTAGTGGGTTGCCTCCCACTCAACGCTTCTTTAATGTCACTAGCTTGACATAAAGGAGATCAGGCAGAAGGTGCATTATCCAGAGGTAGAATCTGTCCTCTTGGAATCTCGGCCTTAGCCCAATAGTGCTTCACCCGCTGTCCATTGACAGTAAATTCCTTACCTTCTTAGATGATAAGAACAATATCACCATATGGACGAACACCTCCTTGATTGTGAAAGGACCAGACCACCTAGAACGCAGCTTACCTGGAAACAATTGCAAACATGAGTTATACAAAAGTACTTGATCATTAGGCTCAAACTGTCTGGAGACAATCTTCCTGTCATGATATGCATTAGTCCTCTCCTTGTACAACTTTGAATTCTCATAGGCATGATGCCTAATCTCATCCAACTCATTCAGCTGCACCAATCTCCTTTCTGCTGCAGACTTAAGATCAAAGCTCATCTGCTTCACAGCCCATGCTGCCTTATGCTCAAGCTCAACTGGAAGATGGCAGGCTTTCCCATACAAAAGATGAAACGGTATAGTCCCAAGTGGCGTCTTAAACGCAGTCCTATAGGCCCATAATGCATCATCCAGCTCTGCAGACCAATCCTTCCTTGTCTTCCCAACTGTATTCTCCAAGATCTCCTTGATCTGTATGTTAGAGACCTCAACTTGCCCACTAATCTGAGGATGATAAGGAGTAGCAACTCGATGATGAACACCATGCTTCTCTAGCAGCTTCTCAAAGATCTTGTTGATGAAATGAGATTCTCCATCACTTATCACGATATGAGGTACTCCAAATCTAGGGAAAATGATGGTCTTAAACAACTTAAGAACCACCGAAGAGTCATTGTTTGGACTAGCTATTGCTTCTACCCACTTAGACACATAGTCCACTACAACGAAAATGAACTTATTCCCATGAGATGAGGGAAAAGGACCCATGAAATCAATGCCCCAGCAATTGAAAACCTCAACCTCAAGGATGAAATTCTGAGGCATCTCATGCTTCTTACTGATCTTCCCTCTCCTCTGACAGGCATCGCACTGAGAGACAAAGGTATGAGCGTCTCTGAAGCCTGCTTGCAGAACCTTAGACACAGTCTTAAAAGTAGCAAAATGTCCAGCAAAATCCGATCCATGGCAGTGAAATAGAACATCTGGAACCTCTGACTCTGCAATGTATCTCCTGTAAATACCATCCGAAGAGTGCTTGTAGAGATAGGGCTCGTCCCAATAGTATCTCCTTAGTTCTCTGAAGAACTTCTTCTTAGCATACCTCTTATGCTCATCTGGTTCAGTCTCTGCAGCCAGGTAATTAGCAATATCCGCAATCCAGGGTCGATCGATCGTCGAGACAGCACAAAGATCGATGTTGTAGTGTCCAATCTGAACCTTCAGATGTTCAGAGTTCGTAGGCGCTTTGTGTTGATCGATGCACATGTCCGCGTCGATCGATTCAATCCTGATACATGTATCGATTGTTGCCGAGGTGGCATCGATCAACGCAGTGCGCATAATCTGACAGTTCTGCATCTTCATGTCTAAGTCTGTCCTAAACACTGTCTCAATCAAGTCGACGTTCTCCTCAGGCAAGAAATCATTAATGGGGACGTCTTCATCAACCCTAATCTTTGACAGATGGTCAGCAACTCCGTTTTCAACTCCCTCCTTGTCCTTAACTTCAATGTCAAACTCTTGAAGTTGCAGAATCCATCTCAGCAATCTTGGCTTAGCATCTTTCTTCTGCATCAGATACTTCAGAGCTGAATGATCAGTGTGCACTATCATCTTAGATCCAACTAGATAAGGGCGAAATTTCTCAAAGGCAAAGACAACTGCCAACAACTCCTTCTCTGTAGTGGCATAGTTTCTCTGCGCATCATCTACTGTTCTGCTGGCATAATAGATAGCATGAAGCTTCTTGTCCTTCCCCTATCCCAGAACAGCTCCTACAGCAAAATCACTTGCATCGCACATAACTTCAAAAGGCAAATCCCAATCCGGTGGCTGCACTATAGGAGCACTCACTAATGCTTGCTTGGTCTGTTAAAATGCAGTCTTGCAATCTGCATTGAACTCGAATGTCGCATCCTTACACAGCAAAGCAGTTAATGGTTTAGCAATCTTACTGAAATCTCTGATCAACCTTTTGTAGAACCCAGCATGTCCAAGAAAGCTCCTCACAAACTTCACAGAACCAGGCGCCTGAAGGCTGGTCATAACCTCACTCTTAGCGCGGTCTACTTCGATCCCTGCTTCAGATCCTCTGTGCCCAAGAACAATGTCATCTCTGACCATGAAATGACACTTATCTCAATTAAGAACCAAGTGCTTTTCCTCACATCTAGCTAGCACTTTGCACAGATTATCCAAGCACTCATGATAAGCTAACCCATAGACAGAGAAGTCATCCATAAACACCTCCATAAAGTCCTCAATCATATCAGTAAAAATGGACATCATACATCTATGGAAGGTGGTTGGTGCATTACAAAGTCCAAAAGGCATTCTGCGGTATGCAAAAGTGCCATATGGACATGTAAAAGTAGTCTTCCCCTGATCCTCTGCATGGATGGGAATCTAAAAGAAGCCATAGTACCCATCGAGTAAGCAATAGTAAGGGTGATTAGCAAACCTCTCCAGCATCTGATCAATAAAGGGCAAAGGAAAATGATCATTCCTGGTCGCAGCATTAAGCTTCATGTAGTTTATGCACATCCAGTATCCAGTCACAGTCCTTGTAGGAATCAACTCATTTTTCTCATTCTTCACCACTGTGACATCTCCTTTCTTAAGCACAACATGAACTGGACTAACCCAATCACTGTCAGAGATAGGATAAATGATCCCAGCATCCAGTAGCTTCATAATCTTCTTCTTCACTACCTCCTTCAGATTAGGATTCAGCCTTCTTTGATGCTCAACAGATGTCTTAGTCTCATCGTCAAGATGTATCCTATGTATGCACAGCTCCGGAGAGATACCTGAAATGTCATCAAGAGAATAGCCAAGAGCTTTGCGATACTTGCGCAGCTTGCTTAGCAGTAAGGTGAGTTCTGCGTTATTCAGATAAGCATTAACAATCACTGGATAGGTCGAATTAGGTCCAAGAAACGCGTACCTTAGCCCATATGGAAGTTGTTTTAGCTCAATTTTTGGGGCTTTTTCTTCTGTCCAATCGCTCATGACTTGCGTCGATCGATGCTTGAGTGGCGTCGATCGATGCAAGGGCTCGTCCTGCACATCCAGTTGCATCAATTACTCTGTAGAATCCATCAGCCTCGCATAGCAGATTGCAGGCTCGTCTTGCAGATGCTCTAGTTCTATTATAGAACTTACCAGAGCTCTTTCCAGTGGATCCTCAGCATGTGTCTTATAAAAGAAATCCGCAGCCAAATCACTGAGAGTATCAACATAGAAGGTCTGTCCGTCGATGGTTGGTCTCTTCACCATTTTGTCCATATCAAAACTCATCTTATGATCACCCATATTTAGAATTATCGTACCTCTCTTGAAGTCAATCATTGCACCAGCAGTAGCTAGGAATGGTCTCACAAAAATTAGTGGATCCTTTGGTTCCTCTCCATACTGCAGAACCACAAATTCAGTAGGAATCACACATTTACCAATCCTGATTGGCACATCTTCCAGCACTCCTTCAGGAATCCTGACTGTTCTGTCAGCTATGACTAATGTGATCCTAATAGGCATAAAGTCTGTCATACCAAGCCTCTTAGCAACAGAGTAAAGCATAAGGTTCACACTAGAACCAAAGTTCATAATGATCTCTCAAATCTGTCCCTATAGATGCCACAATCTAACAAAAATCTCCATGGATCCTTCAACTTCTCTGGAATCCTGCCTTGAATCACAGCACTACACACCTCTGTGATCATCATTACATCTCCTCATCAGTCATGTTACCAGCAAGCATGTTCTTAAGACATCTTCTAATCACATGAATAGTCTTTAGAGAATCAATCAAAGGCACTTCAATCAACATCTTGTTCATGATATCCTTGCATTTGGCTAGCTGCCTCTCATACTTAGACTTCCTGGGGTTCTTAGGAAAGGGAACCTTAGGCTTGTATACCCTATCATCAGCTTTCTTCAGCTTCTCTGCGTTTGAACTCTCGGGGTTCGTTTTGCGTCGATCGACATCAGTATTGCAACGATCGATGCTAGGCGATTTCGTAACGATCTCTGCGTCGAGCTTAGGCTCACTGTCCTCGTTCACGAACTCACGGATCTCATCTTCCATTCTTCAATATCAACGATTTCCTCCAAACTTAGCTGCTTTTTCTGAGCAGGAACGACCTCTTTACCACTACTCAATGTGACTGCATTGCACTGGTACTTAGGATTAGCATCAGTTCATCCCGGGAGAGATCCATCTTGCCTCTTAACAGACCCAGCAGTCTGATCCAACTTCTTCACATGAGTGCTCAAGGCATCTATCTTCCCATTGATATCCAAGTACAGAGCATTTATTTTCCCATTAAAGTTCACTGTACACTTCTGCTGTCCTTCCAGAAGCTGCTCCAATATTCCCATCATCTTATCATTCTGCTCATTTTGAGGACGAGTAGGCTGATATGATGAAGATCCATAGTTCCTGGTGAAGCTTGTAGTGTTGTTTCCAGGGCTGCTAGTACTCTGATAAGGCTTCTGGTACTAAGGCTTAGGAGTGAAATCAGAGAAGTTTTGATTACCTGTGAAGGTACTTCTCTGACCCATTCCATTGTAGCCACCTCTGCCTTGCTGATTTCCAAATTTGTTCCCCTGAAAACCAGTCCCACCAACATAGTTCACATCTTCTTCTTTGCACCTTTCATCAGCCTCAAATTCTTCAACATCCTGAGCAACGTGAACACTCTTCTTCCCAGTCAGAAGACTATGAACAGAGTCAATCTTGTTCTTCATCTAAGCTATCTGTTAGCTATCAGCTTTGTGACCAGACTTCTTCCTCTCCATATCAGCATTCTTCACACTATTACTAGTCACCAAATTCTCAATCAGCTCCTTAGCTTCCTATGGAGACTTAGTGTTGAAGTTCCCATTAATTGCTGCATCTAGAGCCATCTGATACCATAAATCAACTCCTCTGAAGAAAATCCCCAGCAGATGAACCTCATAGAAACCATGATGAGGGCAATCTCTCTGATACATCTTGAATCTCACCTAATCTGCTTCAAGGGCTCTATAGATCCCTTCTTGAAAGTCAAGAGATCTTGTCTAAGCTGATCAGATCTAGCATCATCATAGAAATGTCGCAGAAATTTCTTCTTCACTGCATCCCAAGTAGTCAGAGTCCCAAGTGGAATCTGCTTCAGCTAATTAGCAACTTCGCCTCCAAGAGAGTGAGGAAAAAGCTTGCAGTGTAAGTAGTCATAGCTCACTCCATTATGCTTCATCCCAGTGACTAAAGACTCAAAGGTCTCTATGTGATCCATAGGCTGCTCATGTGGGAGTCCATGAAAGAGGTGCTGTCCCACAAGCGTGTAGTAGGAAGTCTTCAGCTCAAAATCATTTCGCAGAAAAGCAGGAAGTACAATCGCCGACCTATTAGCATAGAACTCATCAGGCATATTGTAATCAGCTAGTGTCCTCCTAACAGGAGGCTCTGGTGCTCTAGGTGGCTCTTCATCTCGTGGATTTCCTTGTCCGTCTGCTCCTCCAGCTTGAGCTTCTTCATCAGGCTGAATAATCCGATGTTCAATCACATTCCCTTCAGCATCAATCCTCTGCCCCTGAGCATTATAAGGATTGTTCTGCAAATCCCTCAGAACACCTTCAGCATCTCGAATCAAAATCAAAGGCGCAACATTCACGTTAGCCATCTTAACTGGTCTTTGAGCCTTCCTTTTCGTTCTTTCTAACCTTGCATGTTCCTCAAGTCTGAGATTCAAGAGTTTCTTCTCCGGATTACTTATGGTCGCGAGATTATGCATAAACCGTCGGTAATTGTCAAGCGTCGATCGATGCACAGGACCGCGTCGATCGATTCAGTACGAGAGTGCGTCGATCGATTCAAAGAAGCAACGATCGATGCACGGCGTCTAATCGCAAACCTGAAACACGCAAAGCAAAAGAAAAACAGAAATTAGTAACCAAAAACAAAAACGAAAAACCTAGTTTAAACTCTAAATTCAAATCTATCGAAGACTAAAAAGTCCCCGGCAACGGCGCCAAAAACTTGATATGCTCAGAGTTTAATTCCCTAAGTTACACTGCAAGTGCACTGACAAATGTAGTATCTAGGGGTCGAACCACAGAAACTCAAGAAATCTTATGATAGATTGCAGAATGTCGAATTAAGGTAGGTGATGCAAATCAGAAATAATAAACTAAAACCAGTAACTAAATCAGCAAGCAAGTCGGTTTGTTTTATCAATATATTAAAAGCGCTAAGTCTAGGGAGTTCTCAGGAAATCAAGCTAAGCAGATCAATTATCAGTAAGGATCAAACTAAGCACAGTTCTAGAACTCAAACACAGATATAGAACTTGACCAACTTTCGTTGCGAGATTTCACTAAGTCTAAACCCTAGAAATCCAAATTTCTTTGCAATTCCTAACAAATTAAATTAGCCTTAATTGCAGGTTCGATTTTTGTTCACAATTTAATTAAACCAAATTTCTTTGCAGATAATTAAATTGCTCAACCTAAATAGATCGGATTCTAAATCACATTTTCGTGTCAATTTATAAATCCTAAGTCTAGATTCTAAGTGATCAGATTAGAAACTAGTATTAAGCACAATTTAGGTTGAAGAACTAATCAAGTTATGAATCCTAACTGATTGACTTAATCTAGCAAGTCATGAAATCCCTAATGAGAATCCCTAAACTTAACTATGAATCTACTCAGACATGATCAATGAAACACAAATCATAATATGAATAAATTGCATATGTTGTGACCCGCGCCCATCGGGAAGGATTCAATCCAGCCACAGGACCTGCTCGTAAGAGGCAGTCTAACTTAGTTAGAGGAAAAGCTTGCTCATCAGAAGGATAAGCAAGGTTTGATGAGAAAGCGGAGGGAAGGGATCTCTTTTCTGCAACGGAAAAAAACGGAGCAGATTTGACTCGGCATGAAATATAAGAGATCTCTATGCCCCCTGTTCTTGGTTTTCTCCCATGATTTTGTTGGTCAACAACCAACAGTTATAGCTTACTTCTATGATATTTTAGGGCTTCAGTATGGTAGAGTCTTCCCTATAGCTTTCCTTAGATGCGGGCTGGAAGGTCAGCTAGTTAATCAATTGTGCCAATCCTTCTTCTCGCTTTGAACTACGGCCAAGCTAGTTCTTAGTGAGCTTTCTCTCTTCGGGACACAGAACTCCCGGAACTTATATAAAAGAGTAGAGAAATAAGAGGGGTTCGAAATCTTCTCCAGAAACAAAAGCAATACAAGGTATGATCAGCCCCAAGCTCTCAAACTCTCTCTAGCTAAAAGTATGAATGTGTAATCTCAACAAACACCAAAAACCTAATTATAAAGTGCTAATTACGTCTTGGGTCTCTTCTGTAAATACTGGAATTTTCTAGGGTAAAACTACAAATCTTGAAATCTTTCACTAATGTGCTGGCGCGGGTCTGCATCGATCGATGCATTGGTCGCTCCGAGATAGTCATTTCTGCTCCTTACGGCTTTAGCTCCAAAACTTGCACAATAAACTCCAATATCTTCCAAAATCCTCCAAACGTGCATGTACCTAATAAATACATGAAGAGACTCGAAAGACACTACAAAAGACTTGAATATATACTTATATCATGGCATAAAACAGGTAAAAACCATGATATATGAACTGTCATCATAAAAACTAGAAGAAAGAATTAAGTAAAGTACAAAGTAACATAACTCATACCTGAATATCCTCCCACAGTGTGTCTTTTGTCTTCTAGTCAAGGCGCCTCCAATCTTCTAAAAGTATTGGTACATGCTCTCTCACAAGAGGTCCAAGAAAGAAAGAGAGTGTAACTGATCCTTTGCCCACATGTTCACTTAGGCTATTAAAATCAACTTCCACCTCGTTGTCATGGCTTTTAACCCCTTTACTCATCATGGTAGGTCCTCTGCTTCTCATCTGCTTGGTCTTTGACTGATCTGTCAAACATTCTTCACCTGAACTACGCACATTTTCAGGTTGATCAACATCTTTCTCTTTACCTTCTTGTTGAGCTTCTGATTCTTTTTCAGCTTCTGGTTCAGATCCTTCTCCTTCTTTTACTCCTTCATCAGTATCTTCCATGTCTTCACCTACTCCTACTTCTTCCATGTCTTCCTCTACTTCCGCATCTTCTCGTTCCTCATCACTTTTTTCTTCTTCAAAAGGTTCATGAGACTCTTTATCAAGACATCCTCGTGACCTTTCTCATGCACATCCTTAGCAGTTTCTTGAGCTACATTCTGATTCACACGTCCTCTAGTTATTCTTACTTCATCAGATGGCGCAGGGTTCGTTATGCGGCTGACTTGTTCCTTAACCAGTTGGCGCAAGCTTCCTTGAGCCACAATACGTTTACCACCTTTGGAGGATTTTTTCACTTCAATGGGAGTTACGTCAATGCCTTGTTGACGCTTGATGCGTCTTTTTCTGGCAGGAATGGCTTTGTTAGTCATGTCTCTATTAAATAATCAAAAGAGAGTCTTAGTAAAAATAGAATCCAGTAATCTGATAATATGCTAAATACTAGTCCTATCTATAATAATATGCTAACTACTAATCCCAACTCTCCTAATCTACTACGAAGACCCCTTTGCAGTTATTCCTAACACATAAACTTTCATCATCAGAAGTTTGATTCTCTAAATCTTCACAATGCTGAATGGATGGTGGGGTGCAACAATCTCTTCTTATGTCTCCAACTCATGGTATCCCATTGGTGGTGCCTTCATAACTACATACCAAGGCGATGACTCATCCTCTCTAGAATAAAAAACTTGTTTTGCTTGAGACGGCATAATATATGGATCTTGGCGAAATGCAGCCTGATTTATATGCAAGTTCACAAGCGTAAAACCCCTCTTCTTCTGTCACACCATGTCCTTTGTTGGCCAACTTACAGTTGAAGAGTGGAACCTGGAACATGTGATAATCCAGCAAAATGATCTCTTGTATGACTTTGTAGTACGCAACAATGTCTGCCATTTGCTTAGTATCTCGTGCGCTGGAACGACACATGGTGAAAGCTTCATAAGAAACGACACTGTTCTGAGTCTTCCTCTTTACATCATAGGTGTGAAATCGATGTAAATTAACGATATATCCCTTATATGTCTGAGCAAAATCTCTTGGTTGAAAGGCTAACCACCTTAGCTTCTTAGAATGATCCTTTGAGTTAATTGGTATCTAGTGACATAGACATAGTAAGAAAAAAAAACTACTCAAATACGTAAAGTAATAGATATTTTAAATCAATAAGACATGTATATGTAACTATGTTTATACCTTCTCCTTAATCCATTTTGTAAACTTTTAACCATGCAATTTCCACAAAAGAGTTTCATTTCGTGTGCATCGCACATCTGTAGCTTGTAATTCTTCCAAGTGCATACTGTATCCAATGACCAGAATGGTTTAGTTTTCAAAGTATGAATAAAGAAACTATAGGAATAAAAAAAGATGATACTTACTCAAAATATGGAGTCAACATTTCTGTGTTCATCAGAACATATCGATGCACTATCTCCCGCTCTTTCTCTGTAAGTGTAACTACTTTAGCTTTGTGAAATGGACGACCTTCAAGGATGTGTTCATCTGGTTCTAGATCCTCATTACGGTTTGCAATATCCAAGACTTGCACATATGTCTTCATAAACTCCAAGCAGAAGGCAATGCATTCTCCTGCCATGTATCCCTCAGCCATACAGCTTCTGGCCTAGCATAGTTTTTGACATATGACTTGAGTGTCTTCATGTACCTACATCTCAAACAGATAACAGATTATTAAGATTCAGTTTAAAACACATCAAATACAAAAAAGAGTAAAACAAACACTAATCATTACCTCTCAAAAGAATACATCCATCTAAAATGGACCGGGCCACCTAAATGTGTCTCCCTTGCAAGATGAACAAGAAGATGGAACATGATATCAAACATGGAAGGAGGAAAGAACCTCTCCAGTTGACACAGTGTCTCGACAACCTAAGACTCCAATGCTATAAGCTTCTACGGGTCAATCACGCGCTGACACAATCGATTGAAGAAGTTGCATAATCTATTAACTGCAATCCGAGGTCAATCTGGCAGCATTCCACTCAAAGCCACAGGTAGAAATTGTTGTAGTAACACATGGTGATCATGGGACTTCAAGCCACCGACTGTAGGAGGTTCAACTGAAACATAGTTGGCGATATTCGCACAATACCCATCTGGTCCTTTAAACTCAAGCAATCTCTTGCAGAATTTCGTTTTCTCTGTCTTCGACAGCCAATAAGCAGCATGTGGTAGGTAGTTTCTCTTCCCACGTACTTCTGGATGTAAGTTTTGTTGGATCCCCATATTTTCCAAATCATTAGTGCCTTCAAGCCATCTTTTGATTTAGCACTATGCATGAGAAGGGACAATATTGCATCAGAAACGTTCTTCTCTACGTGCATTACATCTATGTTGTGACGTACAAGCAGATCATTAGACATAGAAACAAAGAACTCAGTTAGACAATGATACAAATTTCAATGTATATAAAGTTCAATTCATAGGGAGAGAATATTCTAACCTTCCAGTAAGGTAGATCGAAGAGAATAGACCGCTTCTTCCACCTCCATTGATCACTGTCTTCACCAAATTGCTCCTCAAATTCCTCTTCATCATCTTCACACAAACCAGATCTCTTTCTTTTTCCTTTCTTCGTGCAGTCCCTTCTTTGACTGTGTCATCAAACCAACTCCGTTTGCGTCTGTACGGATGCCCAGGTCTGAGTCTTCTCCTATAGCCCAAATATACATGTTTTCTATTATACTTCAGCCACCTAAAAGGTGTATCTTTGCCACAAAAGTTACATGCTTGTTTTACCTTTCACTTTACAACCTCCCCATGTACCCAACCAGGATAGTCACTAATAGTCGACAACAAAATAGCTCTGAGATTAAAAGTTTCCTTTGAGAATGAGTCGTACACCTATATTCCTTCATTCCATAAATCATGTAGATCTTCTATCAACGGTTGAAGATACACGTCGATATTATTGCTTGGTGCAGTTGGTCCATGTATCAACATAATGAGCATTACATTCTCTGCCTTCTACACAGTGTAGGTGCCTTGTGTTGGGAATGTCCTGAAATCTACCGTACTATCTCTAGAAAGTATGATAAATGTCGAGATCAGACATAAGTCATAAATACTGGGTGATCATGATGACTTGCTAGAGTCCGCTCTTGATCTATAAGTTTAGGACTTATTACCAGTATTGTATGATTCCAAAGGGTCACACACCATAGCTAACGGGAAAGTTAACATGGAATGAATACGGTAAGATGCAAGGCATTTACTATATTTGTGCAAAGAGTTGGGCCGTTAGTTTAATCACTTGGGCCCATATCGAGACAAATGACTTGTGTCGATCGACACAAGTGTATGTGTCGGTCGACACAGTTGCGAAACCGAGACATCGGTTTAGGTTTATGACAGAGTCGATATTTATTTGAGTTGTCTCATAATTTCGACTCTAATAGTCTGCGACCTAAAACGTGAGCCGTCTCTCTTCTCTCTCTGATCAATCCATTGCTTTGGTCTAGCAACCATCCCGGCTTGTAAGAGTGTGGATACTGAAGGAGGAACAGGCATCTGATCTGTTCTAGCTGATCTCATCATTACCATCCATCAATCCGCTGCAAACTGAAAGGTAATGATCAGGTTTGGTTTATGATTCATTTGTCAAGAACCTAGATCTGAGTTATATGTGCTAGGTTGCAATCTGTTAATTGAACCATGAACACACATATAATCCAA
The DNA here is from genome assembly GCA_030180135.1 of Orychophragmus violaceus. Taxonomy (NCBI): domain Eukaryota; kingdom Viridiplantae; phylum Streptophyta; class Magnoliopsida; order Brassicales; family Brassicaceae; genus Orychophragmus; species Orychophragmus violaceus. Next base: position 59,498,328 of record CM058240.1, on the reverse strand, counting down.
CAGTGGTATCAGAGCACCAGGTTATTGGTTTTTGCTTTATGAATCTGATTTAGGTTGTTCTTACTGTTTAAAATCGAATTTGGTTAAGAAATTTGATCAGAAAACATGAAAACCTAAGAATTAGATCGCATCAATCCGATTGAAAGCCATTGGTGTGCGATCTGGTCGCCCGTGTCGACCGACGAGGGAGCGAGGTATCGGTCGATATCGATCGATCCGATTGACATCTCGCGGTCCTGATGACCCGATTGACCAGAGCTGATACTCGCTAGTATCGATCGACATGAAAGACTCATATCGATCGATACGAAGGCGATGCAGATGATCCGCGAGTAGCCAATCGGTTCAGCCGAGCTTCGTGGTTCATCTTTCCCTAAACCGAGACAATGAACCGATCAATCCGATTGTGGTTTATTGTCTACTTTAGCCAGAACCGCAAGTTAGGTCAAAATTGGCTAAAACACAAGGTGTTTTTTCCCGGTTTTGGACTTAACTGAACCGATCCAATTTAATTGGTGGTTCAAGCGGTTAACCCAAATCGCGGTTTACTGGAAATAATTTTATTTCTGGTTAAACCGGATTGAAATTCATAAAATTGAATTTTAACCTAAACCGAAGGCTGGTCTAAGTTTGATTTGGTTGGACCAAATAATTTAGAGCTGGTCTGGTTTAGTAAATAACCGATGGTTTTGATAGTTAATTTGGTCTTGGACCAGAATTAATAAACCGGATCGGTTATGTCAGATTATTGGGCCAACTGGAATTCTATGGTCTTGGACCAAGAATTGGGCCTATAATTTGTGACCCAACCCGAAAATATTTATAAAATATTAAAATTAGAAATTTCTATTTTTAGTAAGTTACTAAATTTAGAAAGTTTCTAAAATAAGAAAGTTTCCCAAAATAGTAATCTTCTATTTTTGGAAATAAAACTTAAAATCCTCAAAAAACAATATCAAGCTTGGATGTCTTTCCAATCTTGTCAGCTACTTAACGCTTATTTGATTACAGACATGGCTTACAGTGTGAGGTGTCTGTTTTCGCGTAAGCAAAATAGTATATAGTCACTGATTTCATTGGGAGTCCCAGATTTCAGTGATTATTTGGCTGTAAGAGATTGGTTTCCTTGACTGGGCCATCGGGAGTCCCGGGCCTTGAGACATCTGGTGAATTTGGGCCTCGGGTCCAATTCACAACCGAGAGTTATTGGTTATAACTAGCTGTGTGTATGCTTACCAAGTATAGCTAATTCTGGGTGACGGCCAGTGGCCCACTTTGGATTTAGCTAAACATGGGTCTCGGAATCATTGTATTCTTATGAGGTTAAAACAAAGAAATTTTGAATACAATGCGAGTTTTCTTATAAGCTGTTAAGATTGCTCTTTTATGAACTTAATAACTAAACCTTTATTGTCTCATATTTTCAGCTATGTCAAGCACAACAACACAAAACACTTTCTCGATCCGGTCTGCCCTTGAGAAGGACAAACTGAACGGATCAAACTTCCTGAACTGGTCCAGGAACCTGAGACTTGTGCTCAGGCAGGAGAAGAAGGCTTATGTCCTTGAAAGAGCTCTCTCTCCTAGACCTGCGAATAATGCCGCACAAGCTGTGAAGAATGCTTGGGATACGCATTCTTCAGATGCTAATGACGTGATTTGCCTGATGTTGGCGACAATGGCTCCCGAACTGCAGATGCAGTGGGAAGGCCTGACTTGTCCCATGGAGCTGATGGCAAATCTGAAAGCGTTGTTTCAGGAGCAGGCTCGTACAGAGAGATTCCAAACTGTTAAGAATCTCTTGGACTGTAAAATGGCTAAGTATGCAGCAGTGAGTCCTCATGTTCTGAAAATGATGGGTTATCTCGATCATTTGACGAGGCTCGACTGTCCTATAAGCCAAGAGCTTGCTTGTGATATCGTTCTGCAGTCTCTTACTCCTGCATATGACCAGTTCATTTTGAACTATAATATGTATGGGTTGATAAAGACGTTGCCTGAGCTACATGGTATGCTCAAGACTGCAGAACCGAATCTGAAGAAAACCAAGGAGTCGTCTGTACTCATGGTGCAGAAGGGCAAGGGTTTCAAGAAATCCGCTGCAGACAAGGGAAAGGGCAAAGTAGTTGGCAGTGAAAACGCCAAGCCCAAGCCCGTGTCCAAAGCTGGGCCTTCTGACATCTGCCACTTTTGCAAAGAGGCAGGGCATTACCGCAGGGACTGTAAGAAATACCAGGAAAGTCTGAAGAAGAAGAAGTCCTTCGAGACTAAATCTTCAGGTATTTTTGTTATTGAAGTAAATACTACTACTTCTGATAATACCACTTGGGTATTAGATACTGGATGTGGGGCTCATATTTGTACTAATATGCAGGCGCTCAGCAACAGTAGAAGGTTGAAGCAAGGGCAAGTAGAGTTGCGGGTTGGCAATGGAGCGAAGGTTCCAGCACTGGCCGTTGGCACTTATTTGTTGTCTTTACCTTCTGGATTGATTTTAGAACTTGAGAATTGTTATTTTGTACCTGCTATAAGCAGAAATATCATTTCAGTTTCATTGTTGGATTTGCAAGGATTTGATTTTTCTATTAAGAATAAATTATGTTCCTTTAATCTCAATGATATGTTCTATGGCTGTGCCCCTCTTATAAATGGGCTGTACATGCTGGATCAATCTGCTCCAGTATATAACATAAATACAAAACGGTTCAAATCTAACGAAGAAAATGAAACGTTTCTCTGGCATTGTCGTTTGGGGCACATTAGTGAGAAACGCGTCAAGAGGCTCCATTCAAATGGACTCTTGGGCTCATTTGACTTTGAGTCTTGTGAGCAATGCGAATCTTGCCTAATGGGCAAAATGACAAGGGCGCCTTTCAATAAACCCACAGAAAGGGCCAGTGAACTATTGGGCCTGATACATACTGACGTGTGTGGCCCAATGTCCACAAGTGCTAGAGGAAACTTTCAGTACTTCATTACATTCACTGATGATTTCAGTAGATATGGATATGTCTACTTGATGAAACATAAGTCGGAAACCTTTGAAAAGTTCAAAGAATTCCAGAATGAAGTACAGAACCAGCTTGGTAAAAGTATTAAAGCTCTTCGGTCGGACCGAGGAGGAGAATACTTGAGCCAGGAATTTCGTGATCATCTGAGTGAGTGTGGGATTATCTCCCAACTCACACCTCCTGGAACACCACAGTGGAATGGTGTGTCTGAGAGAAGGAATCGGACATTGTTAGATATGGTCCGATCCATGATGAGTCACACAGACCTTCCTATATCCCTTTGGGGATATGCTTTGCTCACCGCAACGTTCACACTGAACAGAGTGCCATCAAAGGCAGTAGCAAAGACACCATATGAGATATGGACTGGAAAAGCTCCAGCAATGTCTTTTCTCAGAATTTGGGGTTGTGAAGCCTATGTCAAAAGATTAATCTCAGACAAGCTTACACCAAAATCTGACAAATGCTACTTCATTGGTTATCCTAGGGATACCAAGGCTTATTACTTCTATCTGCGATCCGAGAACAAAATCTTTGTTGCTCGGGATTGTACTTTTCTTGAAAGGGAGTTTCTCTCTAGAAAAGATAGTGGGAGTAAGGTACAACTTGATGAAATTCAAGAAGGACAGGAATCTGTTCAACCTAATGAGGAAGAACAGCAGGATGAATTACATGAAGTTGTAATAGAACCTGAACCTGCAGTACCTGAAGTTCGAAGATCCGGAAGGATCCGTCAGGAACCTGATAGATATCAGGGATTCCTTGTGACTAATTGCCATGATCTTTTGATCATTGACGGTGATGAACCCTCGAACTTTGCAGAAGCCATGATGGGCCCTGACTCCTTAAAGTGGCGTGAAGCCACAGAATCCGAGATGGACTCCATGTCTGCTAACCGAGTGTTTTCACTGGTTGATTTACCTGCTGGTGCAAAAGCCATCGAGTGTAAATGGATCTTCAAGAAGAAGATAGACGTGGATGGAAATGTCCAGATTTACAAAGCCAGGTTGGTGGCAAAAGGTTTCAAGCAAATTCATGGTATAGACTATGATGAAACCTATTCACCAGTGGCAATGATGAAATCAATTCGGATTCTCCTAGCAACTGCCGCTTATTATGATTATGAGATTTGGCAGATGGATGTGAAAACCGCCTTCCTGAATGGAATCTTGGAGGAGGATGTGTATATGACACAACCTGACGGTTACATTGATCCTAAGAATGCTGGGAAAGTATGCAAGCTTCACAAATCCATTTATGGATTGAAGCAAGCATCGAGGAGTTGGAATCTTCGTTTTGATGAAGCAATAAAGAACTTTGACTTCATCAGAAACCAAGAGGAACAATGTGTGTATAAGAAAACTAGTGGGAGCAAAGTGGCGTTTCTTATCCTATATGTCGATGACATATTGCTTCTTGGAAATGATATTCCAATGCTGAAGTCTGTTAAAGACTGGCTGGGAAGTTGTTTTTCCATGAAGGACATGGGTGAAGCCGCGTATGTTCTTGGAATCCGAATCTTTAGAGACAGGTCTAAAAAGCTGATTGGACTTTGTCAAGATGCTTATATAGATAAAGTCCTGCATCGATTCGGAATGGATAAATCCAAGAAGGGGTTCACGCCAATGATACATGGTGCTTCACTAAGGAAGGATCAGTGTCCTAAGACACCTGATGAGCTTAAGCGCATGAGTAGGATTCCTTATGCTTCGGCTATAGGATCTATCATGTATGCCATGATCTGTACTCGTCCTGATGTTGCTTATGCACTAAGCATGACGAGTAGGTACCAGTCTAATCCAGGTGAGAGTCACTGGATTGCCGTAAAGAATATCCTGAAGTATTTGAGGAATACTAAGGATAAGTTCTTGGTTTACGGAGGAAGTGAAGTGCTTGAAATCAGTGGATTCACGGATGCAAGTTTTCAGACAGATAAGGATGATTTCCGGTCACAGTCTGGCTACATCTTCTGTCTGAATGGCGGTGCAGTAAGTTGGAAGAGTTCCAAGCAGAGCACCGTAGCAGATTCCACAACTGAAGCTGAATACATCGCTGCTTCAGAAGCTGCGAAGGAAGGAGTTTGGATTAGGAACTTCTTGATTGAACTCGGTGTATTCCCTAATGCCACTGAGCCTTTGGCACTGTATTGTGACAACAATGGTGCAATTGCTCAAGCCAAGGAACCGAGACATCATCAGAAATCCAAACACATTATGAGAAGGTATCACCTGATTCGTGATATAGTGAATAGAGGCGAAGTGATGGTCAGCAGAGTTCCCACTGATGAGAACGTGGCTGACCCGTTGACAAAGCCACTCCCGAGACCTAAGCACGAGTTGCATACTGCTGCTGTAGGAATTAGAGATATTCAAATGTAATCTCTTTTTGAGTGGGAGTTGTGAGGGCGTTTGTTTTAGTTATTTTGATTGGTTCTTGTAAACATTTTCTTAAATGTTAATGAAATTTTTATTTCTGGATTATTTTTAACTGTGATATAAAATAATCGTTCCAAAATAATTCATGTCATTATATATGGGCCATCGAAGTACATGAGTAGACTTGATCCTGAAACCCCATATTTAACGAAGTGACATAAATTATAGTGTCCATAGTCGAAGGTTGTTGAAATTGGAACAACAACAACCTGTTGAGACTAGATTGTGTTGAGACTTATGACCAGGTTTCGAGGGGTCATAGATGCGCGGCATCAAAGTCGACACATAGGTATATGTAGGGGAGCATATGACCGGACATGGCCCGCTAATGAGAACTCTGCAAGATATTAATATCTGTGTCATAAGAAGTTCTCATATACGACTATAGAGTATAGTCCTTAGACCTGAGTTCGCATGCATGTGGCTGCACATGGAGTAATGCGCTTTGATCATTGTCTAACGCTGTTTCGTAACTGGGAGCTATACGGACATTGGTTGGGTGTATTATGAATTGTGTAGTTCATAGTGATGGAACAAGATGGGATTTGTCCCTGCCGTTTAACGGAGGTAATATCTCTAGGCCAATCGGAGATTTGATAGCTGGTAAGAGAATGGCCATTCCCAAACGGACTTGCCCAAGTCGTTTGCATTGTCAGTATCAAATCTGGTCCGATAAACATGGTCTGGCTATATAAGGATGACACGCATCTTGCCTTATGCCAGATCGAGATATTAAGACAAAAGGACTAGGGAATGTAGGATTCCAGTACAATCGGAAGATTGTTGGGAATGTCCTTTGTAGGATTCCAGTACAAGTGGGAGATTGTTGGGAATGTCCTGAAATCTACCGTACTATCTCTAGAAAGTATGATAAATGTCGAGATCAGACATAAGTCATAAATACTGGGTGATCATGATGACTTGCTAGAGTCCGCTCTTGATCTATAAGTTTAGGACTTATTACCAGTATTGTATGATTCCAAAGGGTCACACACCATAGCTAACGGGAAAGTTAACATGGAATGAATACGGTAAGATGCAAGGCATTTACTATATTTGTGCAGAGAGTTGGGCCGTTAGTTTAATCACTTGGGCCCATATCGAGACAAATGACTTGTGTCGATCGACACAAGTGTATGTGTCGGTCGACACAGTTGCGAAACCGAGACATCGGTTTAGGTTTATGACAGAGTCGATATTTATTTGAGTTGTCTCATAATTTCGACTCTAATAGTCTGCGACCTAAAACGTGAGCCGTCTCTCTTCTCTCTCTGATCAATCCATTGCTTTGGTCTAGCAACCATCCCGGCTTGTAAGAGTGTGGATACTGAAGGAGGAACAGGCATCTGATCTGTTCTAGCTGATCTCATCATTACCATCCATCAATCCGCTGCAAACTGAAAGGTAATGATCAGGTTTGGTTTATGATTCATTTGTCAAGAACCTAGATCTGAGTTATATGTGCTAGGTTGCAATCTGTTAATTGAACCATGAACACACATATAATCCAACACCTTGTTGTAGTTCACTAGTAACACTGGCCATGTACTATACTTGGTGTTCTGGATCGAAAAAGGGTTCATCCCATCTGTAGACAGACCAAGTCAAAGATTTCTCAGTTCAGACGCAAACTGTGGCCATTTATCATTAACATGTTTATCAAGTCCACCGGGTGCATCATTGTTCCATCTTATGAAGAATTACTGAAATGCCAACGTAGTTTCTCAGCCATTTGTCTTGATCTATACATCCTTCTGAATCTGTCCTTTATTGGGAAATATTTAAGAACCTTCGCTGGAATCCCATTCTTTTCCTCTCTTATGTGTTTATCCAGTTCCCATCTTGAAGCATTACATCTAGGGCAGCTTGTGAAATCCTCGTATTGCTCCCGCAGAGAATGCAATCGTTCTTGCATGCATGAATGTTCTCATACCCAAAACCAAAAACCTTCAAGAAGTTCTCGCATATGTTGATATTGGAAGCACGTTATCTTCATGTAGCATGTCGTGAATTAAATTCAGTAGCTGATCAAAGTAGTTCTCTGATATTCTGCTCTTCACTTTATTCCGTAAAGCCCCATGATAGCAGAAACTTTGGTGTAGTTAGGACAGGTGGAGTAGAGAGGAGTTTCAGCATCTTGCAACTTTTTCCTAAACACTGAATCTTCTTCACTATCAACAATCTCATGTTCTTCTGCATTGTCACTCCGGGACTGTGAATTGTCATCACCATCAAAGAAAGCAGCTCTATACAACTCATAAGCTTCACATTCTGAATTCGGCTCATCACTTGTCTTCAAATCCCTTATCTCCCCATGATTACTCCAACATCTATTCCTCTTGTATTTCTGATCCACCTCTTATAACCAGATAATCTAGTATTGTGGCTATTGGTTGATGGCACAGACTTAGGAAGTCGATACATGTACAAAACATGTATGGAGGATCACCCAACCTCTTAGCAGACCTATACAGAAAATCTGATGCTCCTTGCTCATACTTTAGGCTAGCCCTATAAGTTAGAAAATGCTAGAAAATTTTGTCAACCGTCATAAGAAACTCAGATTTAAGTAAAGAAATGAACACTAAGTTAATAAAATTAAAAACCATACCTTGGAAGCCAAACCCAATACTTTTCCATGTTATACCACCACCACAACTCCGCAGTCAAAGGAAGACATACATTTGTGATAAATGTTCTTATATCAGCCAGTTTCACAAACAAAACATCATGGACAAATACGACAGACATAAAATGAAGGATGGACTAAAGTACCTATTGGGATAACAAAGATCTTGTAAAGAATAATCTGCAAAAGAGAGCAATATCGAGTTTAGTCAGACAAAACAAAATCCTTTAATACTAATTCGTCACAACCTGAAACAGAAAACCCTAAGAATTACGATTACCTTAGCTAGAATCCAACACCCAAATCTGATGGTGAAACATGTACAAAAAGCCCTAACTAGTGAAAAGAAATATTGAAACCCCTAATTGAAAAAAAAACCCTAAAATTTCACTTACCTTTGCTTTCGAGATAGATCTTGAGGTGCCGCTAATTTTCCTATAGAAAATCCAAATTCGTCAAAAGAAATTCATAATTAAACATTTCCAAACACTAAATCGTTATTAGTATCGCTTACCCAACAAAATCAAACCTTCAATCATAATCCACAGAGACGATTTGATACCCCGTATTCAAAAATATGGTCAACGAGCAGAAGAAAAGTCAACAGGGGCAAAATTATAATTTTGTCAAACCTAGGGGCAAAATGGTAATTTTGCCAAAGTTCGAGACGGAAGTCGAGATGGGCCAAATGTTCTCTTTTTAAAGCATAAAGAACATTTACAAGACCAGAGTTGGAAGAAACGGAGCAGAAACGGGTTTTTCGGCTTGTCGGGTGGAAAACCGACTACACCGAGGAAACTTCGGAAAATCATAACGGGAGCTAGGAAACTCCAAACGAGGTGATTCAAATTGCTAAATTCATCTAAAAGCGAGTAGAATCAGTTTATTGAAGTCTGGAGATTTATGGGAATCATTTGGTATTTTCTAAAACAATATTCCCGCAATTGAAGAAACCGACAAGAAATGACAAGAAGGGTTCTTATTGGGTTGGGCCGGTTTAGATGGGCATTTTTGGGACTCAGAGAACACACCAGAGACAGGTGTATTCTTCCCATGTCGCCAGATTATCTTGAGAGGTGGCAAGAGGAGGATGAAGCCATGTGTTTAAATTCAATATATTCTTCCTTGAAGCCAACATGTCAAAGAAAATAAAAAGGAGATCATACAATGAATCATAGCTTGTTTTTGGCATAATGTCATGGAACTTCATGCAAGAAAGAGGAGGTGTCGTGGCCAATGGAGAAGGAAAGATGAATGTACATTTGAGCATATGTCTATTAGGTGTCAAAAGGAGAATGGGTAGAAGAGGTACAATGAATCTTCCCTTGCTTGATGAGTGACGTGGTCTAAGAGGAAGTGAACTAGAAAAATTTAATCTCTTATTAGTTTGTGACATGAAACATGTCAAGAGAGGAGAAGAGATGCAATGTATGGGTTGGAATCTCCTTACGTGGCCAACTAAAAGAAGAACACAAAGAGTGCATTGAATCTCACTCTTAGAATCGTGGCAACAAAAGGAGGTGATGAGTGACATTTGTCACTATCTTATGAACCATGTTTCACTATAAAAGGAGACTAAATCTTCTTCATTTTACATCATTCAACGAGAGAAGAAGAGATAAGAACAAGAAGAAGAAGAAGAAGAAGAAGAGAAGCATGAGAAGAGAAGAAGAGAAGAAGAAGAAGAAGAAGAAGAAGAAGAAGAAGGAAGATAGGAAGAAGAAGAAGAAGGAGGAGAAGAAGAAGGAGGAAGAGGAAGCCGGAGCAAGAAGAAGAAGAGAGAGAGAGAGGTGGAGGAGAACCGGAGAAGAAGAAAGAGAGATGGAGAAGTCGCCGGAGAAAGCCACCTCCGCTGTGGTCAACGCCGGAGCCGCCGCGGTCAACGCCAGAGGAGTCACCGGAAAACCTCCTTTCGCCGTCAAATCTTCAAGCGGTTCTTCATGGGTGGATATGAGATGCATTGGAGTTAGTTTGGTCTTGGTTCAGTGGGAGAATCGGTTTAGTCAAACCGGTTAAGTCTCGGTCAACGCCGGTCAACGGTTTGACCTAAACCGGTTTAACTAAACCGGTTGATTTGGAGTTGGTTCGGTTCAATTGGTGGTTCAGCAGGTCAAAGGGGCTAACCGGAGTGGTCATCGGTCAACCAGAGTCAAAGTCAACGGTCGGTCAATGCCGGTCAACGGCCGGTCAATGCCGTGGTCAACGCCGGTCAACGCGTTGACTCTGGCCGGTTTATGTGTGCGGTTCATGTACGGGTGTTCGTGACGTTTCGGGGTTCGTGTTCGTGTATTCGGAGAGGTTCGGGTTTAGTTCGGGGTCTCGGGAAGCCGTATCCGCATCCGTGCCATTCGTTCCGTCAAATCACTGTGAGTCGGCTCAAACACCGTAGATGCATATAGAACATTAAATGGGAAAACCGTAGAGATAGGAATGCATACCCGATCGTATTGAATTGAATTGAATTGAATTGAGAAGTGATTGACTGATTTAACGTTAAACCGGCTAGGGTTAAAGAAGCATGTTAGACTTAAACAGATTAAACCTGATTGTGTGCCGCTAGGTTGTTAGTATCGTTGTGTGATGCATTCATATAGTCGTTGCATGATTAGGGCCGTATATGCATATATATGTAAGTAAAGAACGGTATGTATTGAATCTATATACGGGAATTAAGACGAGTTAAAATACGGAAGTTAAACCTGAACGAACGTATAGAATATGAATGGTATCGGGGTTCCCGAGGTTAAATGAATTAAGTAATGAACAAAGAGACGTCGGGATTTTAGTAAGCTACTAGCTCTAAACCGACGGATCGAGGAGTTGTTAAAAGATGATTAGGATTGGTTAAGAAAAGAGAAGTGTTGTGATTGGTGAACCGTCTACGGGTTAGCAAGCGGCTAACCCAAGGTAGCGGGCGTAAATTGGTTAAAAGATGTTAGCAACCCTAATAGGCCTGTTGTGTGTTGATTGTGTGTTGTTTGCGTGGTTGTGTTGTTGTATGGTTGTGGTTGACCTTTTTGTGCAGGCCTTTAGGCCGTCTCGGTGTTGGGCCGAGCGATCCTTGTTGTTACTTAACTCGGTCATGGGACCGGTTAAGTTGTGGTGCTGACTCGGTACGGTGCTGAGTCAGAGCGGTGGTGTGTGTGAGCAGACTTGCGGGATGCGGGGTTGATTGTTGTTATTGACTGAAATTGATTGCTAGAGTCCAAGCGAGTCTGCGTGTTTACATTTCTGCATTAGGACTCTAGGGTGCGTTAGATCCTGCAAGTCTAGGTGTTTGATTACGTCCTAGTACTTCCGACCCGATTGGATCCTCGGGTATTTACCTAATCGGATCATGGTGATTCCGGTTATGGTGTTAACCTACTGAGTGACGTCGGTAGGTGTGTGGTCCGGAGAACACGGGGTCGCGTCCTAGGGCCGGACTGCATGGAAGCTTGGGTTATCTAGGGGTAGCCTGAGTCACCGCGTATCGATGGACAGAGAACGGTGTCCTAGTCGTTGTGTGGACGGCTAGGAGTCGTGGGTTAGTTGCCATATCGGTAACGGTGGAAACCCGTGGAAGTTACCAAGATCGTAGGGGCCCAGTGTTGTGTTTTGGTGTAGTTGGTGTTGCGCGGTAGATAGATCGAGTCTCAATCGGGAACATGTGCCGCAGTGCTCCCGATTTCCTCTAATCGCCTTCTCTTTTTTTGGCAATTGATTGTGTGTGGGCTCGACACGACGTGGTAGTGCGTGATCGGCTGTTTGATTGACTGTTTGTTATTTTGGGGGTTTTCGGGCGGGAATCTATAGATGATAGATAGATTAGAAGCTTTAGTGGGGAGCCGATTTACTGAGTGATCTTAGATCGCTCATTAGACTCTTTTTGTGTTTTCAGGTTAAGCAGCGACGGACGCGGGAGGTCCTCGGTGTAGCTTCGGGATGGCTTGGGGCGTGGTTTTTGATTCGATGGTTTTGGGGTTTTTCTCTCGGTCCGGCTTGACGCCACTTTTGTATTGATTTGCGTGTTGATTATTTATTGACGAAAACGATTTATAAAGTGACGATTAAACGTTGTGCTGGACTTTTAGTTTACTCAGAAATGAATATGCTTTCCTGATATTGTGTTTAGTCCGAACCGACACAACTCGCTGAAGTGGTGCAAGGTGATCAACTTGTACTATGGAAGTGAGGATAGCGGAGTCCAGGATGGGTTAGTGCGAGCCTTTGTCTCAAACCGATCCGTCTCTGGCTTCGTCCTGTGGCGAACTTTTCCTGTTCGACTTGCTCGGGTTCGACCGGTCATGTTCTTGTTTGATTGTTGGCCGGTCAGCTCGACGGTCAGCGGAGAATGGGAAAGGGGCGTTACAGAAAGGTGGTATCAGAGCATGGTTCTGCATGGGTTTCAAAACTGTTCATTTCTGAGTGTTTTCCGTGGTTTTATCGAGTCAAAATTGTGTCTTATCCAAGCATCCATTAAGAAACTGAGTCGCGTCTGTAAAATCCGGGGTTGAGATGGGGTAGAAAAATTTGTATTTTGTGTACTAATTTTTAGTTGTGGTTTTTGATTGCAGACGGCAGCAGAGTGTCCCTGGACGGAGTGTGTGTGGGTGTGTGCATTGGGTGTGAGAGATTGTAGCGAGCAGTATGGGTGAGCGTCGGATGACACGGGCAGAGTATCATGCTTTGGTAGACCAGCATCAGGCAGGTCTGAGGATAGCACCGCAGGGTCATTCGCAGGGTTCTCGGGTATCAGATCGACCGCCAGTTGTTCCCCGAGTGCATCAGGGAGCGAGAGCAGCTGCTGTAGATTAGAGGCCATTACCCGATCCGTTACCGCCTTCTCTATAGGACGACGCAGGTACCGCAGACCCGACCGCAGGAGTGATGGGATATTTGGGATTCACAGACTATGGGTTGCCGCCGTTGCCACCTCAGCTTGAAGCACCTACAGTACCATCCGGGATGCAGCCGCCGATGCATGAGGCACATGATGTGCCATTACCTTTCAGTTTGCATGAGTCGGATTTTATTCCACTTGGTGGAGGGGATTTTCAGCTAGACCCGTTACACGCAGCTTTCGACATGGACATGGAGCCGGTAGATTCGGAGCAGTAGGTGCAGTGGGCGCAGTACGTGGACGAGCAGATGGCGATACTAGAGGACGTTTTGGAGCAGCATGTTGGGCCGCATCATCAGCCAGGATCGCCGCAGAGGTCAGGAGCTCCATCACCCTGTTTCACCGAGTCACTCTCTGCGATGGAGACATTACCAGGGGATGAGCCGATGTCGATGTCAGGATCGGATGCGCAGCTAGAGTCAGTTACACCGCCGACCGAGCCAGTAGCGCCGCCAGATATGTGGAGTTCAGGGTCATCGAGCAGCCGAGTGTTTTCAGGAGCCTTCTTCGGGGTCTTTTTCTTCCTGTCAGCTGTGTGGAGCGATAGATCATCAGGCAGCAGCTTGTTACCGTGGGCCACGCCCAGTGCCCGTACCGGTTTGTCAGATTTGTGGTCGCGAAGGTCATGTAGCGCAGTTGTGTCCGATGGCAGAGCCGCAGTAGGTCGGACCGCCGACTAGAGATGCGCACCCACCACACCCTCCCGGCACACCTGCCAGTGGTTACCACCACGAGCCGCGATGCCGTTTGTGTTTGGCATTCCGGTCGTGTTGGGGCTTTTAGGTTTAGAATAGTTAGGCCAGGTAAGTTGGGCACTAACTATGTTGTTGTTGTGTGTATCTAGAACGGCGATTCTCGCATGTTGTTTCGGACATCTCCGGGTTATGACGGTGGAGTTTGGGGGTTAGGGTATGGATGACGGACGTCTCGTGGTTGTATTTCTGTTTTACTTATGTATTTAAAAACCTCAAACCATGTGTGTGTTGTTGTTCTTATGTATGTATGTGATGCATAATTGTTCTACTTATCGTTATGGCTTACGTAGTAATTGTTTGCATGCGTGTGATGGTTTTGGATGCAAACGAATTACCACGTGAAGTCTGATGATGCGCGGAACTGACGACCGTTCATCATAACATAAACCCAGACTGACGACATATCCGGAGCGATCTAGTGATTGCTTGGCTGTGTGTGGTAATTTTTTGATTTTATTTGATTGCTTGCGTGCTTTATTAAATGCTTGAGTGGTGCATCGGTTAATTAGGGTTGTGTTTCGTTGTGGTGTAGCACTGTGAACGTGCTAGTTTTTATGGCATGCTTAGCATGTGCGGAGTGTGAATGGTATTGGTAAGCCATTCGAGTGAGTAGTTTAAATTCGGTTGCAATCGTTAAGTTGTTAGAATTGATAGTGTTAGAACCTTTTCGTTTAAGGTGTTGAGCTAACTCGAGTATGGTTGTAATCAACTGTCGATTCGCGAGAGAGCGGAATTATAGAATATCGTTACTTAATCATGAGTGACCAATGGGTACATGATTAACTAACTATATCTCTATGAGGAAGTGATATCGAGGAATGGATTAGTTTGAATTAACCGCTCCAGTGAAAGTTGTTGTGTTGAATGTAGGACGGAATGGACGACGTGATACGAATGCGAGACCGAACCCGAACCCGAAAGCGAGATGGAGTGGAAAGGAGCCGTGAGACGAGTTGACCCGGGAAGTGAAGCAGTCAGTATGGATGGTCAGCGGGAAAGTGTCAGTACAGAGCAGCGAAAAGAGCGAAGCGGTTGGGATGATGAGTTAGCAAAGAGATTTGAAGTAATGTCAGCGATAGTGTGGAAACCAGAGTGAAGCAATCAGTGTGAATGGAATGGAAGGTTAGCAAAGTCGGATTCAGAAATCAAAATTCTTGAAGAGTGCTCGGGAAGGAAGAGGTCGTATCGGAATCAGAGTGGAGTTATTAGTACGGGGAATTGGAAGTCAGACGAACGTCAGGTTTGGAATGCAGATTTTGAAGAGTGTCTCAGGGAGACAAACCAGTATCGTGAAGGACGTGGAAGTCGAAGCGAAGTGGGGAAGTCAGAGTGAGAATCAGAGCAAAGTGAATACTTGCGGAAGATCGAGGTTCAAGGAAGGTCAGTTAAAGAGAGGAGTAACACAGTGAAGCGAGACCAGAAATCGAGAAACGAAGCTACAGTTAAGTGGAAAAAATAAAGAGACCTTGGTGTGTGAGAAAGAAGCAGTAAGGGGTGTAATGAAGCTAACAGCGAGTGAATCTGAAGTTTGAGACGAATGGAGTCCGTTAAGAGGGAAGCGAAGCAAGGTAGACAAGACTAAGAGCCTGGACAAGGAGTGGTCGTTGGGGAATCAGTACCAAGATCAGTTAGATGGAAGAATTTGAAAAGAGCGCTGAAAGGTAAGAAGTCAGAGATATGCAGCAGTGTTCGAGTAAGGAAGCGTTGGAATCGTTTGACGGAGCAACTTGCAGGGTTTGGAACCGATTCGAAGTCTGGTAGTGACGGAGAATTCGGGGACCGAATTCCTGTAAGTGGGGAAGAATGTGATACCCCGTATTCAAAAATATGGTCAATGGGCAGAAGAAAAGTCAACAGGGGCAAAATTGTAATTTTGCCAAACCTAGGGGCAAAATGGTAATTTTGCCAAAGTTCGAGACGGAAGTCGAGACGGGCCAAATGTTCTCTTTTTAAAGCATAAAGAACATTTACAAGACCAGAGTTGGAAGAAACGGAGCAGAAACAGGTTTTTCGGCTTGTCGGGTGGAAAACCAACTACACCGAGGAAACTTCGGAAAATCATAACGGGAGCTAGGAAACTCCAAACGAGGTGATTCAAATTGCTAAATTCATCTAAAAGAGAGGAGAATCAGTTTATTGAAGTCTGGAGATTTATGGGAATCGTTTGGTATTTTCTAAAACAATATTCCCGCAATTAAAGAAACCGACAAGAAATGACAAGAAGGGTTCTTATTGGGTTGGGCCGGTTTAGATGTGCATTTTTGGGACTCAGAGAATACACCAGAGACAGGTGTATTCTTCCCATGTCGCCAGCTTATCTTGAGAGGTGGCAAGAGGAGGATGGAGCCATGTGTTTAAATTCAATATATTCTTCCTTGAAGCCAACATGTCAAAGAAAATAAAAAGGAGATCATACAATGAATCATAGCTTATTTTTGGCATAATGTCATGGAACTTCATGCAAGAAAGAGGAGGTGTCGTGGCCAATGGAGAAGGAAAGATGAATGTACATTTGAGCATGTGTCTATTAGGTGTCAAAAGGAGAATGGGTAGAAGAGGTACAATGAATCTCCCCTTGCTTGATGAGTGACGTGGTCTAAGAGGAAGTGAACTAGAAAAATTTAATCTCTTATTAGTTTGTGACATGAAACGTGTCAAGAGAGGAGAAGAGATGCAATGTATGTTAGATTTTCAGATACATCCATGGGGATGATCTGAGAAACAAGTCTGGCTCAAGAGAATGAGGTAGAGTAGAAGAAACAAGCCTTAGACCCAATTAGGGTTCTTGAGGCGCTTAGAGAGAGAAACTAGGGTTGCGGTTATAAAAGAAGAAAAAAAGCTACTCTACCTTAAGAAATGAACACTTAAGCTATATGAAAATGTCTCCAAGAGCTTAACATCACATTAAGATAGTTTACTCATGATAATGGATGACAAATCAGTAATTAGCTAAGAGGTGTTCTAAAAGAAGAAAGACAAAACAATGTAAGAGCTTAATCAAACCGAGAGCTACTCACACTTGGATTAGTTATGGAAGAACTATCCAAGTGTGGTTTAGGACTGCCTTAGCAGCCCACCAATGCTCTTACATGAGTCTACATTGTGTCTTGTTGAAGAACACAATGAGAGTTTAAGTGATAGAACCGCAAGAACGACTAAAGGAAAGAGAGAAAAACTTTAAGAGAGAATATCAAGAATCTTGTTGATTACTTGTAAGGTGAATTAGCAAATGTTTACAATGGCGTGGGAGACCTTTAAATAGGCTCACAATTAGGTTAAGACAACAATAAACAAAGATAAACCAAGATTACATCTCAACCATTGATTCATAGGAGGGAAAAACGAGTTTGAATGGATGGTTGGATCTTCTCCTCTTCATTTTGGTTTCTAGTGAGTTCAGACTTGAAAGTGACTTGTCTAAACTCTTAATTGGCGTGTGCAGGTCTGGAGAGAGAGAAGGCACACTCCCAAGAGTGATAGAGACATTTCTGCACCACTTGCATCTTCTTAAACACACATGTGACTCTTCTTGAGTCTGTTTCTGTACAAACATCTGTTTGGCCCCAACTTTGCACATCTTCATCTTCTGATTATCTAAGTGCCCCAACTTTGCACTTCATAACTTTGGCCCTGACTTTGCACATGATGATCTTGCCCCAACTTTGCACATTGATCATCTGTGTCTGTGTCTGTGTGCCCCAACTTTGCACATCTTCATCTATGAGTGTTGCTTGTAACACTCTTCTCATGCTTGTGGAACCACCTCTTTTACTTGTGGAACACTTCTTCTTGCTTTGTTTAGGACTGAGGCTCGGCTTCTTCAGCCTCTCCTCATCCCATTTCTTCTTCCTCTCTAATACTCCCCCGCAAGCTTGGTCGTCGGGACTCCAAAAGACCGAAGGGAGAAGAGGACCAAAGGCCAAGCTTGGAGCGGTTGAACTACCTCATTAAAAACCTCCTTAAGTAAAACCTCTTGGGATAAAACCTTAAGGAGGACAAAAAGAGTATAGTCACCTACTCAAGATGTAACTTGACCTTGGCTTCTAAGCTCACGGCTCACTTCTTTCTCCAACTCTTTCTTTTCTTAGCATTCCTTGGTTTGATCTCTCTTGATATGAACTTCTTGATCTTTGTTGTGTCTTTGAAACTTGGACTCTATAGTGCTCCGGCCTTTAACCCCAACATTGATAATCCTTCTCTTCCTGAGTTGAACTTCAAGTTAGTCTCATCTTCCTCTTGGAAAGACTTCAAGACTTGCGGATGCTCCTCATAGCTCCTTCACTTTCTAATGCTCCTCAAGCATGTCTTTATCTTTTCCTTCAACACAAAGGTTTAAAGGAAACATGTTAAGTGTGTGCAAGACATTTAGAACATTAGCTAAGCATTAAACCTTAATATTTTGAAACGTTTTGAGAATTAGTTTTAAAACGTTTTTGAATTGAAACACATGATCACAACAAGATACTTAAGGAAAAAAACAAGTCTAAAACGTTTTGAGAATTAAGTTTAAAACATTTTGACTTTGAAAACATTCACATAATCAAGAGAACTCATAAGATGGAAGCTTAATGAAATAGAAATGAGAGGGTTTAGAAGTAGCCTGATTTATTGCGGTTGGGAGTGATTGATTGTTTGCCTTATTGGAACATAACCATGACTGATCCAACAAGCTCCCCCGCACCCTTGAATGGCTCTTCACCATGCATACACAGTTTGTACAACTCCTTGTACAGCTTCTTGAACAAGGCCTCTTCCTCCTTTGAATGGACATCTTGTAAACCGCCTTCTTCTTTGGGAAGATCCTTGAACCATGAGCTCATCCACCAGCTGACTCCCAACTCGGTGATGGCTCCAACAAAATGAGGATTTTAGTTCATCCACAACTCCATGAGGATTTAGGTTTACCCACAACCAAATAAGGATTTCAGCTTATCCACAACTCCATGAGTTCACTGGTTTTGTTGGAGACTTCTTCAGCTCCTCAACCACACAACTCCAATAACATCAGCTTGAACCGCCACTTAGAGTGTGCACCCTCTTTTTGTGACTGATCCTCACTGCCAACAGCTCTTTATTCCTCCTAAGAACACCTAAACACAAGATAACACTCAAGCAACACAAGTTTGATCAGGACTAATGAGCTTTAAGTTTCTGTGCAATAATAAGATAGTTCTTTAGGAGTAAACTTTAGAGTAAAATAGAAGTAACCAGAGAGTATAAGGAGTATGGGATGACACACAACTCAGATTTAAGAGAGTGTGCACCAGAGAATGAGAGTATAGAGAGTATGTGAGTTTGGAATGCATAAACTCAGATTTAAGAGCATGTAAACCAAACTCAGAGTATAGTAGAATGGGAGTATGGGAGAATGAACCTGAAACACAGAAAATAAAAAGTTAGAGAATATGTTTCTAGTTCAGGGACTAAGATAGCTTAGTTTAACTTAGAAACCAACACATGTTTAAGGTTCAGGGACTGAGTTTCTTGCTCAGTTTAACTCATAAACATTTCAACATTTCAGGGACTGAGTTTGCTCAGTTTGAAACAAGCAATAAACAACCAGAGAAGCAACAAGTAAAGACATAACTATATGCTCTTGTTCCTCTCTGATTTCTTAACCAAATTAAGTCCAACTTGTCATCTCTTCAAAACAGAGAGCTACAAGTATTAAGAACATGAAACCAAGTAAAAAACAGAAGCTTGGTCCATCAAAAACATTGCGGAAGCAAAAGACAAAACAAGACAGATTTTGCTCTCTATCTTGAAACAACTTTGAGCCAAGAACTTGTGGCTCTGATACCATGTTAGATTTTCAGATACATCCATGGGGATGATCTGAGAAACAAGTCTGGCTCAAGAGAATGAGGTAGAGTAGAATAAACAAGCCTTAGACCCAATTAGGGTTCTTGAGGCGCTTAGAGAGAGAAACTAGGGTTGCGGTTATAAAAGAAGAAAGAAAGCTACTCTACCTTAAGAAATGAACACTTAAGCTATATGAAAATGTCTCCAAGAGCTTAACATCACATTAAGATAGTTTACTCATGATAATGGATGACAAATCAGTAATTAGCTAAGAGGTGTTCTAAAAGAAGAAAGACAAAACAATGTAAGAGCTTAATCAAACCGAGAGCTACTCACACTTGGATTAGTTATGGAAGAACTATCCAAGTGTGGTTTAGGACTGCCTTAGCAGCCCACCAATGCTCTTACATGAGTCTACATTGTGTCTTGTTGAAGAACACAATGAGAGTTTAAGTGATAGAACCGCAAGAACGACTAAAGGAAAGAGAGAAAAACTTTAAGAGAGAATATCAAGAATCTTGTTGATTACTTGTAAGGTGAATTAGCAAATGTTTACAATGGCGTGGGAGACCTTTAAATAGGCTCACAATTAGGTTAAGACAACAATAAACAAAGATAAACCAAGATTACATCTCAACCATTGATTCATAGGAGGGAAAAACGAGTTTGAATGGATGGTTGGATCTTCTCCTCTTCATTTTGGTTTCTAGTGAGTTCAGACTTGAAAGTGACTTGTCTAAACTCTTAATTGGCGTGTGCAGGTCTGGAGAGAGAGAAGGCACACTCCCAAGAGTGATAGAGACATTTCTGCACCACTTGCATCTTCTTAAACACACATGTGACTCTTCTTGAGTCTGTTTCTGTACAAACATCTGTTTGGCCCCAACTTTGCACATCTTCATCTTCTGATTATCTAAGTGCCCCAACTTTGCACTTCATAAATTTGGCCCTGACTTTGCACATGATGATCTTGCCCCAACTTTGCACATTGATCAGCTGTGTCTGTGTGCCCCAACTTTGCACATCTTCATCTATGAGTGTTGCTTGTAACACTCTTCTCATGCTTGTGGAACCACCTCTTTTACTTGTGGAACACTTCTTCTTGCTTTGTTTAGGACTGAGGCTCGGCTTCTTCAGCCTCTCCTCATCCCATTTCTTCTTCCTCTCTAATACTCCCCCGCAAGCTTGGTCGTCGGGACTCCAAAAGACCGAAGGGAGAAGAGGACCAAAGGCCAAGCTTGGAGCGGTTGAACTACCTCATTAAAAACCTCCTTAAGTAAAACCTCTTGGGATAAAACCTTAAGGAGGACAAAAAGAGTATAGTCACCTACTCAAGATGTAACTTGACCTTGGCTTCTAAGCTCACGGCTCACTTCTTTCTCCAACTCTTTCTTTTCTTAGCATTCCTTGGTTTGATCTCTCTTGATATGAACTTCTTGATCTTTGTTGTGTCTTTGAAACTTGGACTCTATAGTGCTCCGGCCTTTAACCCCAACATTGATAATCCTTCTCTTCCTGAGTTGAACTTCAAGTTGGTCTCATCTTCCTCTTGGAAAGACTTCAAGACTTGCGGATGCTCCTCATAGCTCCTTCACTTTCTAATGCTCCTCAAGCATGTCTTTATCTTTTCCTTCAACACAAAGGTTTAAAGGAAACATGTTAAGTGTGTGCAAGACATTTAGAACATTAGCTAAGCATTAAACCTTAATATTTTGAAACGTTTTGAGAATTAGTTTTAAAACGTTTTTGAATTGAAACACATGATCACAACAAGATACTTAAGAAAAAAAACAAGTCTAAAACGTTTTGAGAATTAAGTTTAAAACATTTTGACTTTGAAAACATTCACATAATCAAGAGAACTCATAAGATGGAAGCTTAATGAAATAGAAATGAGAGGGTTTAGAAGTAGCCTGATTTATTGCGGTTGGGAGTGATTGATTGTTTGCCTTATTGGAACATAACCATGACTGATCCAACAAGCTCCCCCGCACCCTTGAATGGCTCTTCACCATGCATACACAGTTTGTACAACTCCTTGTACAGCTTCTTGAACAAGGCCTCTTCCTCCTTTGAATGGACAGCTTGTAAACCGCCTTCTTCTTTGGGAAGATCCTTGAACCATGAGCTCATCCACCAGCTGACTCCCAACTCGGTGATGGCTCCAACAAAATGAGGATTTCAGTTCATCCACAACTCCATGAGGATTTAGGTTTACCCACAACCAAATGAGGATTTCAGCTTATCCACAACTCCATGAGTTCACTGGTTTTGTTGGAGACTTCTTCAGCTCCTCAACCACACAACTCCAATAACATCAGCTTGAACCGCCACTTAGAGTGTGCACCCTCTTTTTGTGACTGATCCTCACTGCCAACAGCTCTTTATTCCTCCTAAGAACACCTAAACACAAGATAATACTCAAGCAACACAAGTTTGATCAGGACTAATGAGCTTTAAGTTTCTGTGCAATAATAAGATAGTTCTTTAGGAGTAAACTTTAGAGTAAAATAGAAGTAACCAGAGAGTATAAGGAGTATGGGATGACACACAACTCAGATTTAAGAGAGTGTGCACCAGAGAATGAGAGTATAGAGAGTATGTGAGTTTGGAATGCATAAACTCAGATTTAAGAGCATGTAAACCAAACTCAGAGTATAGTAGAATGGGAGTATGGGAGAATGAACCTGAAACACAGAAAATAAAAAGTTAGAGAATATGTTTCTAGTTCAGGGACTAAGATAGCTTAGTTTAACTTAGAAACCAACACATGTTTAAGGTTCAGGGACTGAGTTTCTTGCTCAGTTTAACTCATAAACATTTCAACATTTCAGGGACTGAGTTTGCTCAGTTTGAAACAAGCAATATGTTGGAATTATGTCCAGTAATCTCTGTACTGTCTCTAGAAAGTAAGAGTATGTCAATGATCAGACATAAGTCATATAATACTGGGGGTCATGATGGCTTCCTAGAGTCAGCTCATGATCTATAAGTCTTGGACTTATTGCCTTTATTATATGATCCCATATGGGTCACACGCCTAAGCTAACGGGAAAATACGAAGGAACGGTTTAGCAGAAGTACGGTAAAAGTGCTAGGCATTTACTGTACTTAGAGAGAATAAAGGGCCTGATTAAATCCATGGGATTTAATCAGAACTGAGAATTGGGCCCAAAAGCCCATGAGAACTAAAGGGAGTTTTTGTTGGAATTGTGTCCAGCAATCTCTGTACTGTCTCTATAACGTAAGAGTATGTCAGTGATCAGACATAAGTCATACAATGCTGGGGGTCATGATGGCTTGCTAGAGTCCGCTCATGATCTATAAGTCTTGGACTTATTGCCTTTATTGTATGATCCCATATGGGTCACACGCTTAAGCTAGCAGGAAATAATGTTGGAACGGCATAGCAGAAGTACGACAAAAGTGCTAGGCATTTGTCGTACTAAGAGAGAATGAATAATGGGTCTGATTAAATGGAATTTAATCAGATTGGGCCCAAAAGCCCATATGGGAAGGAGAAGGCTTTTAATGACTAAAAGCCAAAGTCTCCTTCTCTCTAACCCTAACCCAGCCGCGATTCTCCTCTCTTTCTGGCGCCTCTCTCCTTGTGGTCTAGCAGCCAATTTCCGGTGATTGCGTGTGTGAGCCTTTGGAGGATCCATCTCTCGGTGTATCTCCCTGATCATTGACCTGTTCATAAATTCCGCTGCAAACAAACAGGTAAAAGGTGAGATCATATGTTTCTAAATAAGAACACCTAGATCTAATGCATGTTTAGGTTGATATCAATATGAGAATTGAATCAGGATCAACCAAAACTTCCAACAGTGGTATCAGAGCCATTGGTTCTTAGGTTTCTTGTTTTAGATTCATTGTTTAGGTTGTTTAATCTGTTTAGATGTGTTTTGAATCCATTACTGATAAGAAAAACACATAAGAAACTGAATTAGAACCCTAAACACACTAATTCAGATCGCAAACTGAGCTATATGACTCAGATTTGGATCGGCTGAGTGGTATGGTCGGACGGTCGGGAGAGAGAGTCGGACGGTCGGGTGAGTTGGCCGGTCGGGCGGACGAACGATGGTCGGATCGGATCGGTACATACGATCGCGATCGATCATCGCGTCACGACCGTGCATCCCGCGTACCGTCCGTGCGTCCCGATCACGTCCGTCCAAGCCGAGCATCCGTCCGTGTGCCGTCCCGCGTGTCGTCGACCCGGTCGCGTCCGTGTTAAGCGGCCGGCCGATGTTGGATGAACGGCTGGAAATTAGGTCACGATCAACTCGGTTTGATTCGTGACTAATTCGGTTCGGTTCAAGGCTCGGTTTAAGATTTTAATTAAAAATCTACGTTCTGGTTTAATAAACAGATTAATAATTTTATTAAATCTGGTTAAACCGGAATAAGGAATCCAATGTCGAAAGAAATATTGGATTTAGTGCCTAAACCGGGAATTTCTAATTTGATTTGGTTGGACCAAATAAATTGAGAAATTCCGGTTTAGTAAATAACCGGTTGACAATTGTGGTCATCGTAGTAATTGAAACTTGGTTAGACCAGTTTTAATGAACCAGACCGGTTATGTCAATTAATTGGACAATTGGGTCATGTCTTGGACATGGACCAATTCTTGGGCCTCGGGCCAAGAAGTTAAAACAATTGGGCCATTAATTGAGTCATTCTTCAGATTTAAAATTTAAAACTTATTTTATAAAATAAAAATTATGAAATTCGATTTTAAATTTTATAAAGTTCCGAAATTTCTAAAGTTAGAAAGTTTCCAAAATTAGAAGTTTCTGAATTTGCGGGTTTTGGATTTTAAAGAAGTTTCTAAAGTTAGAAAGTTTCCGGTTTTAGAAAGTTTCCAATTTTAGAAAGTTTCCAAAAATAGTAGGTTTCCATAAATAGAAAGTTTCCCGAAATAGTAATCTTCTATTTTGGGAATGATTTTAATAAACCTACGGACCTCAAACAATATCAAGCGTTGGATGTCTTGTCCAGGCTATGTCAGCTGTCAAAGCCCATTCAATTGCATTCATGGCCTTACAGTGTGAGGATGTCTGCTTTTGCGTGGGTAAGACGGTTTGTGATTCATAAATGTCATTGGGAGTCCCAGACATTAATGATTACATGACTGTATAGTCCGGTTTTCTTGACTAGGCCATCGGGAGTCCCGGGCCTTGAGACATCAGGGTGGATTGGGCCTCGGGCCCAGATTCACAACCAAGAGTTATATCACGGATATAATTAGCCGAAATAGGGCTTACCGATATAAGCTAAGGTTGGGTGACGGCCAGTGGCCCACTTTGATCTTAGTTATATGTGGATCTTGGAATCATTATATTCTATTGAGGGTAACTTAGGTTATTGAATATAATGCATGATTAATCATATTATACTTTAATACGAGATTAATCATTTTGAACATATAACTAATACCCTTTTTATTTATATATTTCAGATATGACTACTACAAGCACACAAAACACGTTCTCGATCCGGTCTGTTCTCGAGAAGGAGAAGCTGACTGGAACGAACTTCCTGACATGGTCAAGGAACTTGAGGCTGGTCCTCAAGCAGGAGAAGAAGGATTATGTCCTTCGAGATCCCCTCCCCGAGAGGCCTCTTGCCAATGCTGCCAGGACTCTGCACAATGCTTGGGAAAAGCATTCGTCAGATGAAAATGATGTTTATTGTCTGATGTTGGTGACAATGACTCCAGAGCTGCAAAAGCAGTTCGAAAGTGTATTGTCTCCAATCGATATCATGGCAAGCCTGAAATCACTTTTTCAGGAGCAGGCTAGGACCGAGAGGTTCCAGACAGTTAAGAACCTCTTGGACTGTAAGTTGGCTGCGAATGCGGCAGTGAGTCCTCATGTGTTGAAGATGATGGGTTATCTCGATCATCTTCACAAACTCGACTGCCCAATCAGCCAGGAACTTGCCTGCGACATCATTCTGCAGTCTTTACCTGCAAGCTATGATCAGTTCATTCTGAACTTTAACATGCATGGCTTGAGTAAGACACTGCCTGAGCTTCACGGAATGCTCAAGACTGCAGAGCCCAACTTGAAGAAAACCGCCAAGGACCCCAATGTACTTATGGTACAAAAGGGCAAGGGGTTTAAGAAGTCTTCTGCTAAGGATAAGGGAAAGGCCAAGGGTGTCCAAGTCGTGGACTCAGACACGCCAAAGCCCAAGCCCAAGTCCAAGGCTGGGCCTACTGACATGTGCAGGTTCTGCAAAGAACTGGGGCATTGGAGAAGAGATTGCAAGAAATTCCAGGAAGGTCTAAAGGAATTAAAGAAGAAGACTTTCGAGACTTCTTCATCAGGTATTTTTGTTATAGAAGTTAATACAACTACTTCTGATAATACCTCATGGGTCATGGATACTGGTTGTGGGGCTCATATTTGTACTAATATGCAGGCACTCAGCAACAGTAGAAGGCTGAAGCAAGGACAAGTGGAACTACGAGTTGGGAATGGAGCGAAAGTTTCAGCACTAGCTGTAGGAACTTACTTGTTGTCTTTACCTTCGGGATTGATTTTAGAACTTAATAATTGTTATTTTGTACCTGCTATAAGCAGAAATATTATTTCAATTTCTTTGTTGGATTTGGAAGGTTATGATTTTTCAGTTAAGAATAAATTATGTTCCTTCAATCGCAACAATTTGTTCTATGGTTCGGCCCCTCTTACGAATGGGCTTTACATACTCGATCAATCCGCGCCAATTTATAACATCAATACAAAACGGTTTAAACCTAATGAGGAAAACCGAACGTTTC
This sequence comes from Orychophragmus violaceus, assembly GCA_030180135.1. Taxonomy (NCBI): domain Eukaryota; kingdom Viridiplantae; phylum Streptophyta; class Magnoliopsida; order Brassicales; family Brassicaceae; genus Orychophragmus; species Orychophragmus violaceus. The sequence goes on along the minus strand of CM058240.1, from coordinate 59,472,015 downwards.
TATGGCATTGTCGTTTAGGGCACATCAGCGAGAAACGCATCAAGAGGCTCCATTCGAATGGACTTCTTGGCTCATTTGACTTTGAGTCATGTGAGAAATACGAATCATGCATGATGGGCAAAATGACACGGGCCCCCTTTAATAAACCTAACGAGAGGGCCAGTGACTTATTGGGCCTGATACACACTGATGTGTGTGGCCCAATGTCCACTAATGCAAGAGGAAACTATCAGTACTTCATTACCTTTACTGATGATTTCAGTAGGTATGGATATGTTTATTTAATGAAACATAAGTCTGAATCTTTTGAGAAGTTCAGAGAATTCCAAAGTGAAGTACAGAACCAACTTGGCAAAAGCATTAAGGCTCTTCGGTCCGACCGAGGAGGAGAATACTTAAGCCAAGAATTCAGTGATCATCTGAGAGAGTGTGGGATCGTATCCCAACTCACTCCTCCTGGAACACCTCAATGGAATGGTGTGTCTGAGAGGAGAAATCGGACCTTATTGGATATGGTTCGATCTATGATGAGTCACACAGACCTTCCAATATCCCTTTGGGGATATGCTCTGCTAACAGCAGTGTTCACATTGAACAGAGCGCCATCAAAAGCAGTAGCAAAGACACCATATGAATTATGGACCGGAGAAACTCCAGTGCTGTCTTATCTAAGAATTTGGGGTTGTGAAGCCTATGTTAAGAGATTAATCTCAGATAAGCTTACACCAAAATCTGATAAATGCTACTTCATTGGTTATCCACGGGAAACCAAGGCTTATTACTTCTATCTACGTTCCGAGAACAAGATCTTTGTTGCCCGGGATTGTAACTTTCTTGAGAGAGAGTTTCTCTCTAAGAAAGACAGTGGGAGTAAGGTACTGCTTGAAGAAATTCAAGATGAACAGGATACTGCTCAACCTAATGAGGAAGAGCAGCAGGAGGATCTACAAGAAATTGTAGAGCCTGAACCTGTAGTACCTGAAGTTCGAAGATCCGGGAGGATCCGTCACGAACCCGAGAGATATCAGGGATTCCTCGTGACTGACTGTCATGATCTTTTGATCATTGATGGTGATGAACCATCGAACTTCAATCAAGCCATGATGGGCCCAGATTCCTCTAAGTGGCGCAAGGCCACTGATTCCGAAATGGACTCCATGTCGGTCAACCAAGTCTTTTCGTTGGTTGACTTACCCGCTGGTGTAAAAGCCATCGAGTGCAAATGGATCTTCAAGAAGAAGATTGACGTGGATGGAAATGTCCAGATTTATAAAGCCAGGTTGGTGGCAAAAGGTTTCAGACAAGTTCACGGTGTGGACTACGATGAAACCTATTCACCGGTGGCTATGATGAAATCTATTCGGATTCTACTAGCAACTGCAGCTTTTCATGATTATGAAATTTGGCAGATGGACGTGAAAACCGCATTCCTGAATGGTATTCTGGAAGAGGATGTGTATATGACGCAACCTGACGGTTACATAGATCCAAAGAATGCTGGGAAAGTATGCAAGCTTCATAAATCCATTTATGGATTGAAGCAAGCATCGAGGAGCTGGAATCTTCGTTTTGATGAAGCAATCAAGCAATTTGATTTCATCAGAAACGAAGAAGAACAATGCGTGTATAAGAAAACTAGTGGGAGCAAAATCGTTTTTCTTATTCTGTATGTTGATGACATACTGCTTCTCGGAAACGACGTTCCAATGCTGAAGTCTGTAAAGGACTGGCTTGGAAGTTGTTTTTCCATGAAAGACATGGGTGAAGCCGCATACGTTCTTGGAATTAGGATCTATCGGGATAGACCTAAGAGGCTGATAGGCTTGTGTCAAGACTCATACATTGACAAAGTCCTACAAAGATTCAGCATGAAAGATTCCAAGAAGGGCTTCACGCCAATGGTACATGGCACAACGCTAAGCAAGAAGCAGAGCCCTACGTCGGCTGCTGAGCTTGAGCGCATGAAGAATATTCCTTATGCATCTGCAATAGGATCTGTCATGTATGCCATGATCTGTACTCGTCCTGATGTTGCCTATGCATTGAGCATGACGAGTAGATACCAGTCAAATCCAGGTGAAAACCATTGGATTGCCGTAAAGAACATCTTGAAGTATCTAAGACATACTAAAGATAAGTTCTTAGTGTACGGTGGAAGTGATGTGCTTAAAGTCAGTGGATTCACGGACGCAAGTTTCCAGACAGACACAGATGATTTCCGGTCACAGTCCGGTTATGTCTTTTGTCTGAATGGCGGTGCAGTAAGTTGGAGAAGCTCCAAGCAGGACACCGTTGCTGATTCCACTACAGAAGCTGAATATATCGCCGCCTCAGAAGCAGCGAAAGAAGCTGTTTGGATACGAAAGTTCATTATGGAACTAGGTGTGATACCAGATGCGGCTGAGCCTCTAGCACTGTTTTGTGACAACAATGGTGCTATAGCTCAGGCAAAGGAACCAAGATCACACCAGAAATCCAAGCATGTTCAAAGAAGATATCACCTGATACGTGACATCATTAATAGAAAGGAAGTCAAGATCAGCCGAGTTCCGACAGATGATAACGTCGCTGATCCGTTGACAAAGCCACTCCCAAGGCCTAAGCTCGAGTTCCTGACTGAAGCTGTAGGCATTAGATACATTGAAATGTAATCTAAATTTGAGTGGGAGTTTTGTGAGCTTTATTTTAGTTATTTGATATGTTCTTGTAAAACATTATTATTTATGTTTTAATGAAATTATTATTTCAAGATTATTTTAACTGTGATGAAATAATCGTTCCAAAATGATATGAACCATTTTATAGGTCATCGAAGTAAATGATTTGATCTTGAGTCATCGAAGTCATTTAGCTTGATCATGAGATCCTATATTTGATAAATGTTTTATATCATCCTGTCCCTAGTCGAAGGTTGTTGAAATTGGAACACCAACAACCGTGTAAGATTGGATTGGTACGTGACTTATGACAAAGTCTCAGTGTGTCATAGATGCTCGGCATCAAAGTCAGTACATAGGTGTATGTTGGGAACATACGACCGGACAAGACCCGCTAATAAGAACTCTTCAGGATATTTATATCTGTGTCATAAGAGATTCTTACTACGACTATAGAGTATAGTCCTTAGACCTGAGTTCGCATGCATGTGACTGCATATGGACTGATGCACTTTGATCATTGTCTAACGCTATCGTTCCGCGATAGCTATAAGGACCTTGTTTGGGTACATCATGAAATGAGTAGTTTACAGTGATGGAACAAGATGGGATTTGTCCCTCCAATATAAATGGAGTGAATATCTCTAGGCCAATCGGAGATTTGAATACTGGAAAACGCATGGCCATGCTCAAACGGACTTTCCCGAGTCGTTTGTATTGTCAGTATCAAATCAGAGTCCGATGAACAAGATTAGGCTTTATAAGGATGACACCAATCTTGCCTTATGACTAATCGAGATATTGAGACGAAAGGGATTATGAATACAGAGATTCCAGTTCAAGTGGGAGATTGTTGGAATTGTGTCCAGCAATCTCTGTACTGTCTCTATAACGTAAGAGTATGTCAGTGATCAGACATAAGTCATACAATGCTGGGGGTCATGATGGCTTGCTAGAGTCCGCTCATGATCTATAAGTCTTGGACTTATTGCCTTTATTGTATGATCCCATATGGGTCACACGCTTAAGCTAGCAGGAAATAATGTTGGAACGGCATAGCAGAAGTACGACAAAAGTGCTAGGCATTTGTCGTACTAAGAGAGAATGAATAATGGGTCTGATTAAATGGAATTTAATCAGATTGGGCCCAAAAGCCCATATGGGAAGGAGAAGGCTTTTAATGACTAAAAGCCAAAGTCTCCTTCTCTCTAACCCTAACCCAGCCGCGATTCTCCTCTCTTTCTGGCGCCTCTCTCCTTGTGGTCTAGCAGCCAATTTCCGGTGATTGCGTGTGTGAGCCTTTGGAGGATCCATCTCTCGGTGTATCTCCCTGATCATTGACCTGTTCATAAATTCCGCTGCAAACAAACAGGTAAAAGGTGAGATCATATGTTTCTAAATAAGAACACCTAGATCTAATGCATGTTTAGGTTGATATCAATATGAGAATTGAATCAGGATCAACCAAAACTTCCAACAGTTTTAATGAATAAAACTTGACCTAAAGCTCTCTAATTCTTCAGCACATTTGCGCCACCCTCCTCTCTCTCTGCGCCTCTTCTCTCAGCTGGTCTAGCAGCCAATTTCCCGAGTGTGCGTGTGTGAGCCTTTGGAGGATCCATCTCTTGGTGGTTCTGCTGATCTCTGACCTTACCTCCCATTCCGCTGCATAAACAAGGTAAAAGGTGAGATCCATTAAGTTTCTAAATAAGAGAACCTAGATCTGCATGTTTAGTAGGATGAATCAATTGAGAATTGAATCAGGAAACACTAAACGATTCAACAGTGGTATCAGAGCCATTGGTTCTGTGGTTTTTCTTGTTTAGAATCATGTTTAGGATTGTTTAAGAAGTGTTTTTGAATCAATCTACTGATAAGGAAAAACACTTAAGAAACAAAGAATTAAAACCTAAACAAACAAGAAATCGCATGATCCGATCTATATGAATCGGTATGCGTCGGAGTGTTGATCGGTATCGGATCACACGTCCGGATCGGCTGACTCACGGACCGATCTTTGGATCGAGTCGCGTGGTCGAGTTGATCGCGAGAGTTGGGCCGTACGCGTCCTGCATCTCTCGGCCACGATCGTCCCGATCGTCCAGCTCCCGTCCCGCGTCCAGATCGCTCGGCGATCGCATGACGCACGACCCGGCTGTCCCGATCGCTCGGCGATCGCGTGAAGCCAACGACCCGAGCTCGACGATCGATCGTCCCGTCCCGTCCCGTCCCGTCCCGTCCAGCTGCCATCTCGATCTCGGATCGTTTGCGTGCGGCTTGCGGCTGGGCGATGGTGATCGTGGAGCTAGGTCACAACCATGATTGGTTCGTGACCAATTCGGTTCGGTTCGGTTTAAAACTTGATTAAAATCAAAACGTCACGGTTTAATAAACAGACTTAATAAGTTTATTAAGGTCTGGTTGAACCGGGATAAGAAATCCAAAGTCGAAAAATTGGATTTTGTGCCTAAACCAGTGGTTTTCTAATTTGATTTGGTTGGACCAAATAAATTGAGAAAATCCGGTTTAGTAAATAACCGGTTGACAATTGTGGTCATCGTAGTAATTAATTTTGGTTAGACCAATTTTAATGAACCAGACCGGTTATGTCATTTAATTGGACAATTGGGTTATGTCTTGGACATGGACCAATTCTTGGGCCTCGGGCCAAGAAGTTAAAACAATTGGGCCAATTATTTGAGTCTTTTCTTCAGAATTAATTTAAAATTTATTTTTATAAAATTATAAAAAATCGTTTTTTTTAAATTAATAAGTTTCCAAAATTTTGAAATTAGAAAGTTTCTTAAATTAGAAGTTTCTAGATTTGCATGTTTTGGATTTTAGAAAATTTCTATAATTAAAAGTTTCTAATTTTAGAAAGTTTCCAAAAATAGTAGGTTTCCCAAAATGGAAAGTTTCCCAAAATAGTAATCTTCTATTTTGGGATGAAATTTTAATAAACCTACAAACCTCAAATAATATCAAGCGTTGGATGTCTTGTCCAGTCTATGTCAGCTGTCGAAGCCCATTCAATTGTACTCATGGCCTTACAGTGTGAGGGTGTCTACTTTTGCGTGGATAAGACGGTTTGTGATTCATAAATGTCATTGGGAGTCCCAGACATTAATGATTACATGACTGTATAGTCTGGTTTTCTTGACTAGGCCATCGGGAGTCCCGGGCCTTGAGACATCAGAGTGGATTGGGCCTCGGGCCCAGATTCACAACCAAGAGTTATATCACGGATATAATTAGCCGACATAGGGCTTACCGATATAAGCTAAGGTTGGGTGATGGCCAGTGGCCCACTTTGATCTTAGTTATATGTGGATCTTGGAATCATTATATTCTATTGAGGGTAACTTATGTTATTGAATATAATGCGTGATTAATCATATTAAGTATAATGCGAGATTAATCATATTGAACATATTAACTAAAATTCTTTTATCTTAAATTTCAGTTATGACTAGCACAAACAATCAAAACACTTTCTCGATCCGGTCTGTCCTTGAGATGGACAAGCTGAACGGATCAAATTTCTTGACTTGGTCGCGGAACCTGAGGCTTGTCCTCAGGCAGGAGAGAAAGGACTATGTTCTTGAGAGAGCTCTCCCCGTGAGGATCGGGTCCAATGCTTCTCATGCAGTATATGATGCTTGGAATAAGCATTATAATGATGCGGTAGATGTGCGTGGTCTGATATTGGCTACCATGGACTCAGACTTGCGGAAGCAATATGAGAACATGGAGTCGCCAATAGAGATGATCAGCAGCCTGAAATTGAAATTTCAGGAGCAGATAAGAGTGGAGAGATACCGGATGGTTAAGTCTCTCACTAGCTGCAAGCTACCAAATGATCATCCAGTGAGTCCTCATGTCAGTAAAATGATGGGTTACATTGATAACCTGAGGAAACTGGATTATCCAGTTAGCCAAGAATTGGCAACTGAGATCATTCTGCAGTCACTGCCGTCAAGCTATGATAAGTTCAGAAGGAACTATATCAAGAAAGGCTTAACGAAGACGCTGACTGAACTGCATGATATGCTCAAGACAGTTGAGCCAAACGTGAAGAGTACCCTGTACAATCTCATGAATGAGAAGGGTAGGTTTACTAAACCTAATGCTGACAAGGGTGAAGACAAAGTTGTCCAGATTTTGAATCATGGCAAGCGTGTGTCTTCTGAGCCCGAGTCAGATACCTCTTACGTTGGTAAGTGCTGCTACTGTAAAGAGACTGGGCATTGGAAGAGAAATTGCATTAAATTCATGGAAGATGATGAGGAGTTGAAGTTGATGTATGAGACTACTTCCTCAGGTATTCATGTTATTACTTCAAGTTCTACCTTATAGGTATTGGATACTGGTTGTGGCACTGATATTTGTTATAATATGCAGAGCGTGGGCAACAGTAGAACTTTGAAGGAAGGGCAAGTGAAACTACATGTCTGGAAGGAGCTTGGGATGCTGCCTCAGCCGTAGGGTTTTCACTTATAGATCCCTTTGAGGCTTGATTTTGTATTAAGTAATTGCTACAATGTACCTGCTTTAAGCAGAGTTGTCTTTCATTTTCTTTTAAGAATTTGAATGTTTTTCATTTTGATAAAAGACAAGTTTTTTGTTCTTTTGATCTTAATGAAATATTAATTGTAGCACCCTATTCATGGAATGGGTTTTATATCTTAAACCAAAGAGTGCCTAAATGTAACATAAATACCGAATTGGTTTAAATCTGATGAATTAAACCTGATTTTTCTTGGCATAAAAGTCTTGGTCACATAGAGTAAGTCGGATTCAGAAATCCCATAGTTATGGACTGTTGGGCTCATTTGATAAGATATCTTATGAGACTTGAATTCTGTTTACTGGACCAAAAGGTAAAGGGCCTATCTTAGCCGAGCTAGAGAAAGGCCCAAAGGCTTATTGGACCTGGAACATACTCATGTATGTGGCCCAATGAGCAGTAATGCCAGAGAAAATTTCCTGTACTTCATTGTCTCTACTGATTACTTTAGTGAGTGTGACTGTGTTCATTTGATGAGACACAAGTCGGGAATTCTTTGACATGGTCGAAAGAGTTCCAGAATGAAGTATAGGATCTGAATGACAGAAGTATTAAGACTCTGGATCAGATCACGAGTGAGAATACTTAAGTCATTGATTGTGTGATCATCTGAATGAGTGTGAAATCGTTTCACAGCTCATTTCTCCTGAAAACCTGAAGGTGTTTCTGTGAGAAAGAATCAGATCTTATTAGAAATGATTAAAGATGAGTCACACGAATCTTCCATGATATTATTTAAGAATAACGCTCTAGAAATATCTAAGTTTACGCTGAAAAGGTTCCACCAATATCAGTTGAAAGACACCACGTAAATGTGGATTGGAATCGATCCAAATTCGTCTTTACTGAGTATTTGTAGTTGTGCTACTTCACTGGTTGTCCTAGGGAAACCAAGGCTTGTTACTTTTACGTCCATTCTGTTTTCTAAGAAGGGAAGTTACTTTCCAAGAAGAACAGTGGGAGTAAAAGTATAACTCGAAGAAATTCGAGAAATACAGGAGGCTGCTCAACCTGTTGAGGGAGAGCAACGGATGGATTTACAGATTTCTGTATAATCTACACCTGTGGAGCCTGAAGTTCGCAGATATGAATAAATCAGTTACTAATCCGAGAGTGATTTCTCGTCATTAGTTGAACCTGATAATCATTGAAAGTTCGCATGATCTGATGATCATTGAAAGCGACGAATCTGCGAAATTCAAAGAAGCGAAAGTGAGCCCGGACTCCGGAAAAATTACACTATGTGTAAGTTAGCTTTATTGATCTATTCATGGATGGAAGCAAACATATCGGAGTTGGATTCTTCGTTCTGTTGAAGTAGTCAAGGTTTTGACTTGAACAGGAACGAAATGGAACAGTGCGTTTACTAATAGATAAGTGGGAGCGATGTTGCATTTCTCATATTGTATGTCGATGACATACTGATTCTCGGAAATGACGTCCCAATGCTGCAGTCGGTAAAGGACTGGCTTGGGAGTTGGTTCTAAAGATTGACATGGGTAAAGCCACGTATGTTCTTGGATTTTGGATCTAAAGATAGAGATCCGAAAGAGCTGGTAGGACAAAGTCAGGATTCTTATCCCGACAAAGTCCTACACGTTTTCAGCATTCCAAGAAGGGTTTTATGCCAATGTCACATGGCATTACGTTAAGCAAGACACAGTGTCCTACGATAACTGCTGAGCTTAAATGCATGGATAAGATTCCATATGCGTCGGCAATTGGATCTATCATGTATGCCATGAAACGTACTTGTTTGATGTTGCTTTAATGTTAAGCAAGACAAGTAAAGACCAGTCAAATCCAGCAAAGAATCACTGGATTGCCGTAAAGAATGTCCTAAAGTATTTGAGGAATACTTAGGATAAGTTCTTGATTTACGGAGAAAGTGAGGTGCTACAAGTCAGTAGAGTCTGAAAGGCAAGTTTCCAACAGACAAAGATGATTTCCGGTCACAGTCCGGTTATATCTTGTGTCTGTCTGGCGGTGCAAGGCACTGTTGCTGACTCCATGACTTAAGCTGAACATTTCGCAGTTTGGATAGCGGCGAAAGAGGTTGTTTGGAAAGAAGAGTTCATCACTGAACTCGATGTGATTCCCAGCATAGATGAGACTAGCTGCACATCAGAGGTCCAAACACCTTGAGGATAGGTATAACCTATTCCGTGAGATAAATGACAGAGATGTTAAGTAGATCAGCAAGTTTCAACGAATGAGAACGTTGCTAATCTATTAACGAAGCCACTCCTTAGGCCTAAGCACGAGTCGCGGACTGTTGCTGTAGGATAAGTGAAATTAAAATGTAGTCTCAATTTCAGTGGGAGTTAATAAAGGGCTTTATTTAGTTATTGATATGTTCTTATAAAACATTTTATGATGTTTATTGAAATTATTATTTCAAGATTATTTTAACTGTGATGAAATAATCGTTCCAAAGTGATATGAACCATTTTATAGGTCATCGAAGTAAGTGACTTGATCTTGAGTTATCAAAGTCATTTAGCTTGATCATGAGACCCTATATTTGATAGATGGCTTATATCATCATGTCCCTAGTCGAAGGTTGTTAAAATTGGAACACCAACAACCGTGTGAGACTAGATTGGTATGTGACTTATGACAAAGTCTCAGGATGTCATAGATGCACGACATCAAAGTCAATACATAGGTGTATGTTGGGGTACATACGACCGGACAAGACCCGATTATAAGAACTCTTCAGGATATTTATATCTGTGTCATAAGAGATTCTTACTACGACTATAGAGTATAGTCCTTAGACCTGAGTTCGCATGCATGTGACTGCACATGAACTAATGCGCTTTGATCATTGTCTAATGCTGTCGTTAAGCGATAGTTATAAGGACCTTGATTGGGTGTATTATGAAATGAGTAGTGTACAGTGATGGAACAAGACGGGATTTGTCCCTCCAATATAAATGGAGTGAATATCTCTAGGCCAATCGGAGATTTGAATACTGGAAAATGCATGGCCATGCTCAAACGGACTTTCCCGAGTCGTTTGGATTGTCAGTATCAAATCAGAGTCCGATGAACAAGATTAGACTTTATAAGGATGACACTAATCTTGCCTTATGACTAATCGAGATATTGAGACAAAAGGATTATGAATACAGAGATTCCAGTTCAAGTGGGAGATTGTTGGAATTATGTCCAGTAATCTCTGTACTGTCTCTAGAAAGTAAGAGTATGTCAATGATCAGACATAAGTCATATAATACTGGGGGTCATGATGGCTTGCTAGAGTCCGCTCATGATCTATAAGTCTTGGACTTATTGCCTTTATTATATGATCCCATATGGGTCACACGCCTAAGCTAACGGGAAAATACGAAGGAACGGTTTAGCAGAAGTACGGTAAAAGTGCTAGGCATTTATTGTACTTAGAGAGAATAAAGGGCCTGATTAAATCCATGGGATTTAATCAGAACTGAGAATTGGGCCCAAAAGCCCATGAGAACTAAAGGGAGTTTTAATGAATAAAACTTGACCTAAAGCTCTCTAATTCTTCAGCACATTTGCGCCACCCTCCTCTCTCTCTGCGCCTCTTCTCTCAGCTGGTCTAGCAGCCAATTTCCCGAGTGTGCGTGTGTGAGCCTTTGGAGGATCCATCTCTTGGTGGTTCTGCTGATCTCTGACCTTACCTCCCATTCCGCTGCATAAACAAGGTAAAAGGTGAGATCCATTAAGTTTCTAAATAAGAGAACCTAGATCTGCATGTTTAGTAGGATGAATCAATTGAGAATTGAATCAGGAAACACTAAACGATCCAACACAATAAACAACCAGAGAAGCAACAAGTAAAGACATAACTATATGCTCTTGTTCCTCTCTGATTTCTTAACCAAATTAAGTCCAACTTGTCATCTCTTCAAAACAGAGAGCTACAAGTATTAAGAACATGAAACCAAGTAAAAACAGAAGCTTGGTCCATCAAAAACATTGCGGAAGCAAAAGACAAAACAAGACAGATTTTTCTCTCTATCTTGAAACAACTTTGAGCCAAGAACTTGTGGCTCTGATACCATGTTAGATTTTCAGATACATCCATGGGGATGATCTGAGAAACAAGTCTGGCTCAAGAGAATGAGGTAGAGTAGAAGAAACAAGCCTTAGACCCAATTAGGGTTCTTGAGGCGCTTAGAGAGAGAAACTAGGGTTGCGGTTATAAAAGAAGAAAGAAAGCTACTCTACCTTAAGAAATGAACACTTAAGCTATATGAAAATGTCTCCAAGAGCTTAACATCACATTAAGATAGTTTACTCATGATAATGGATGACAAATCAGTAATTAGCTAAGAGGTGTTCTAAAAGAAGAAAGACAAAACAATGTAAGAGCTTAATCAAACCGAGAGCTACTCACACTTGGATTAGTTATGGAAGAACTATCCAAGTGTGGTTTAGGACTGCCTTAGCAGCCCACCAATGCTCTTACATGAGTCTACATTGTGTCTTGTTGAAGAACACAATGAGAGTTTAAGTGATAGAACCGCAAGAACGACTAAAGGAAAGAGAGAAAAACTTTAAGAGAGAATATCAAGAATCTTGTTGATTACTTGTAAGGTGAATTAGCAAATGTTTACAATGGCGTGGGAGACCTTTAAATAGGCTCACAATTAGGTTAAGACAACAATAAACAAAGATAAACCAAGATTACATCTCAACCATTGATTCATAGGAGGGAAAAACGAGTTTGAATGGATGGTTGGATCTTCTCCTCTTCATTTTGGTTTCTAGTGAGTTCAGACTTGAAAGTGACTTGTCTAAACTCTTAATTGGCGTGTGCAGGTCTGGAGAGAGAGAAGGCACACTCCCAAGAGTGATAGAGACATTTCTGCACCACTTGCATCTTCTTAAACACACATGTGACTCTTCTTGAGTCTGTTTCTGTACAGACATCTGTTTGGCCCCAACTTTTCACATCTTCATCTTCTGATTATCTAAGTGCCCCAACTTTGCACTTCATAACTTTGGCCCTGACTTTGCACATGATGATCTTTCCCCAACTTTGCACATTGATCATCTGTGTCTGTGTCTGTGTGCCCCAACTTTGCACATCTTCATCTATGAGTGTTGCTTGTAACACTCTTCTCATGCTTGTGGAACCACCTCTTTTACTTGTGGAACACTTCTTCTTGCTTTGTTTAGGACTGAGGCTCGGCTTCTTCAGCCTCTCCTCATCCCATTTCTTCTTCCTCTCTAATAATGTATGGGTTGGAATCTCCTTACGTGGCCAACTAAAATAAGAACACAAAGAGTGCATTGAATCTCACTCTTAGAATCGTGGCAACAAAAGGAGGTGATGAGTGACATTTGTCACTATCTTATGAACCATGTTTCACTATAAAATGAGACTAAATCTTCTTCATTTTACATCATTCAACGAGAGAAGAAGAGATAAGAAGAAGAAGAAGAAGAAGGAGGAAGAGGAAGCCGGAGGAAGAAGAAGAAGAGAGAGAGAGAGAGAGAGGTGGAGGAGAACCGGAGAAGAAGAAAGAGAGATGGAGAAGTCGCCGAAGAAAGCCACCTCCGTCGTGGTCAACGCCGGAGCCGCCGCGGTCAACGGCAGAGGAGTCGCCGGAAAACCTCCTTTCGCCGTCAAATCTTCAAGCGGTTCTTCATGGGTGGATATGAGATGCATTGGAGTTAGTTTGGTCTTGGTTCAGTGGGAGAATTGGTTTAGTCAAACCGGTTAAGTCTCGGTCAACGCCGGTCAACGTTTTGACCTAAACCGGTTTAAATAAACCGGTTGATTTGGAGTTGGTTCGGTTCAATTGGTGGTTCAGCAGGTCAAAGGGGCTAACCGGAGTGGTCAACGGTCAACCGGAGTCAAAGTCAACGGTCGGTCAATGCCGGTCAACGGCCGGTCAATTTCGTGGTCAACGCCGGTCAACGCGTTGACTCCGGCTGGTTTGTGTGTGCGGTTCATGTACGGGTGTTCGTGACGTTTCGGGGTTCGTGTTCGTGTATTCGGAGAGGTTCGGGTTTAGTTCGGGGTCTCGGGAAGCCGTATCCGCATCTGTACCATTCGTTCCGTCAAATCACTGTGAGTCAGCTCAAACACCGTAGATGCATATAGAACGTTAAATGGGAAAACCGTAGAGATAGGAATGCATACTCGATCGTATTGAATTGAATTGAATTGAATTGAGAAGTGATTGACTGATTTAACGTTAAACCGGCTAGGGTTAAAGAAGCATGTTAGACTTAAACGGATTAAACCTGATTGTGTGCCGCTAGGTTGTTAGTATCGTTGTGTGATGCATTCATATAGTCGTTGCATGATTAGGGCCGTATATGCATATATGTAAGTAAAGAACGGTATGTAATGAATCTATATACGAGAATTAAGACGAGTTAAAATACGGAAGTTAAACCTGAACGAACGTATAGAATATGAATGGTATCGGGGTTCCCGAGGTTAAATGAATTAAGTAATGAACAAAGAGACGTCGGGGAGTTTAGTAAGCTACTAGCTCTAAACCGACGGATCGAGGAGTTGTTAAAAGATGGTTAGGATTGGTTAAGAAAAGAGAAGTGTTGTGATTGGTGAACCGTCTACGGGTTAGCAAGCGGCTAACCCAAGGTAGCGGGCGTAAATTGGTTAAAAGATGTTAGCAACCCTAATAGGCATGTTGTGTGTTGATTGTGTGTTGTTTGCGTGGTTGTGTTGTTGTATGGTTGTGGTTGACCTTTTTGTGCAGGCCTTTAGGTCGTCTCGGTGTTGGGCCGAGCGATCCTTGTTGTTACTTAACTCGGTCATGGGACCGGTTAAGTTGTGGTGCTGACTCGGTACGGTGCTGAGTCAGAGCGGTGGTGTGTGTGAGCAGACTTGCGGGATGCGGGGTTGATTGTTGTTATTGACTGAAATTGATTGCTAGAGTCCAAGCGAGTCTGCGTGTTTACATTTCTGCATTAGGACTCTAGGGTTAGATCCCGCAAGTCTAGGTGTTTGATTACGTTCTGGTACTTCCGACCCGATTGGATCCTCGGGTATTTACCTAATCGGATCATGGTGATTCCGGTTATGGTGTTAACCTACTGAGTGACGTCGGTAGGTGTGTGGTCCGGAGAACACGGGGTCGCGTCCTAGGGCCGGACTGCATGGAAGCTTGGGTTATCTAGGGGTAGCCTGAGTCACCGCGTATCGATGGACAGAGAACGGTGTCCTAGTCGTTGTGTGGACGGCTAGGAGTCGTGGGTTAGTTGCCATATCGGTAACGGTGGAAACCCGTGGAAGTTACCAAGATCGTAGGGGCCCAGCGTTGTGTTTTGGTGTAGTTGGTGTTGCGCGGTAGATAGATCGAGTCTCAATCGGGAACATGTGCCGCAGTGCTCCCGATTTCCTCTAATCTCCTTCTCTTTTTTTGGCAATTGATTGTGTGTGGGCTCGACACGACGTGGTAGTGCGTGATCGGCTGTTTGATTGACTGTTTGTTATTTTGGGGGTTTTCGGGCGGGAATCTATAGATGATAGATAGATTAGAAGCTTTAGTGGGGAGCCGATTCACTGGGTGATCTTAGATCGCTCATTAGACTCTTTTTGTGTTTTCAGGTTAAGCAGCGACGGACGCGGGAGGTCCTCGGTGTAGCTTCGGGATGGCTTGGGGCGGGGTTTTTGATTCGATGGTTTTGGGGTTTTTCTCTCGGTTCGGCTTGACGCCACTTTGTATTGATTTGCGTGTTGATTATTTATTGACGAAAGCGATTTGTAAAGTGACGATTAAACATTGTGCTGGACGTTTAGTTTACTCAGAAATGAATATGATTTCCTGATATTGTGTTTAATCCGAACCGACACAACTCGCTGAAGTGGTGCAAGGTGATCAACTTGTACTATGGAAGTGAGGATAGCGGAGTCAAGGATGGGTTAGTGCGAGCCTTTGTCTCAAACCGATCCGTCTCTGGCTTCGTCCTGTGGCGAACTTTTCCTGTTCGACTTGCTCGGGTTCGACCGGTCATGTTCTTGTTTGATTGTTGGCCGGTCAGCTCGACGGTCAGCGGAGAATGGGAAAGGGGCGTTACAGACGATAACGCCGAGAAATCCGTAGATTAGAGAACTGGATCCCGGAAAAACGAGGACAAAAGATGTTAGATTAGGAGCACAATAGCAAGAGAGATGAGAGAGAATGTCTGAGTGAGAGAGAATTTTCCAGAGACAATGGAGTGTGTAGCTGTGAGATGGAGGTGTGAGAGGGAAACTCGAGATTTTGGGAGGGAGAATAAAAAAACTAAGCCGCTTCTTTTTTTTCCTAAGCCCTTAGCCGGGAAACAGAAATAATTTACCGCCTAAACTTAACACGGCGTTTTAAACATAACTAAAGCTATGTAATATACGGTTCCTTAAAAGTGTGACCAAGCTTAGAATCTGAAAAGTAAAACATAATGTGTGCATGTTTGGAAACGCTATCTTAAACTAAGTGTTAGAATTTCAAGAGACATCCATGAGGAAGCTCTTAATATCAAGTCTGGTTCTAGAGAAATGAGGTAGAATAGGGAAAACAAGCCTAAGACCCAATTAGGGTTCTTAAGGCGCTAGAGAGAGAAAACTAGGGTTTGCGGTTAAAGAAGGAAACAAAAGCTATTCTACCTCAAGAAATGAACACTTAAGCTATATGAAAATGATATCCAAGAGCTTAACATCACATAGGATTGTTTACTCATGATAATGGATACAAATCAGTAATTAGCTAAGAGGTGTTCTAAAAGAAAGAAAAGAAGAACATGTAAGAGCTTATAAAACCGAGAGACTCTCACACTTGGATTAGTTATGGAAGAACTATCCAAGTGTGGATTTGGGACTGCCTTAGCAGCCCATCAAGGCTCTTACATGAGTCTACATTGTGTCTTATTGAAGATCACAATGAGAGTTAAAGAAAGAAACCGCAAGAACAAAACTAAAGGGAAAGAGAGAAGAAGAGAGACTTTGTTTGTTACAAGAAGTCTTATAAATGTTTGTGAATTAGCAAATGACTACAATGGCGTGGGACTCTCTTATATAGAGGTCCAACTAGGTCAAGACAACAATAAACAAAGATAAACAAGAGAATACATCTCAGCCATTGATTAAGAGGAGGGAAACTCGGATTTGAAATGAGTGGTTGGATCTTCTTCTTCCAACTCGTTTCTTGTGCTTTCTCAGACTGAAAGTGACATCTCCTCTTGCTTCTTTGGCGTTTTGTAGGTCTGGAGAGAGAGAGGGACCACGCCCAAGAGTGATAGTGATAGGTCCTCTCTCTTGTTCAGCCCTTAATCCAACATGTGATCTCTTCTTGTTTCACCTTGTTGCATCCGAGACTTTAGTCTTCTTATGCCCCACTTTTGCACATTAAATCCATCATCTTATTATCATCTGGCCCTGACTTTGCACAGACCAGCTTGTGCCCCATTTTTGCACATCTTCATCTATGAGTGTTCCTTGGATAACACTCTTCTTTTGCTTGTGGAACCACCTCTTTTACTTGTGGAACCTTCTTCTCTTGCTTTGTTTAGGACTGAGGAGAGGCTGATTAGAGAGGAGGAGTAAATGGGATGAGGAGAGGATGAAGAAGCCGAGCCTCAGTCCTAAACAAAGCAAGAGAAGAAGGTTCCACAAGTAAAAGAGGTGGTTCCACAAGCAAAAGAAGAGTGTTATCCAAGGAACACTCATAGATGAAGATGTGCAAAAATGGGGCACAAGCTGGTCTGTGCAAAGTCAGGGCCAGATGATAATAAGATGATAGATTTAATGTGCAAAAGTGGGGCATAAGAAGACTAAAGTCTCGGATGCAACAAGGTGAAACAAGAAGAGATCACATGTTGGATTAAGGGCTGAACAAGAGAGAGGACCTGTCACTATCACTCTTGGGCGTGGTCCCTCTCTCTCTCCAGACCTACAAAACGCCAAAGAA
The DNA here is from genome assembly GCA_030180135.1 of Orychophragmus violaceus. NCBI lineage: Eukaryota > Viridiplantae > Streptophyta > Magnoliopsida > Brassicales > Brassicaceae > Orychophragmus > Orychophragmus violaceus. The sequence continues at coordinate 59,454,880 of CM058240.1, read as the reverse complement.
GCAAGAGGAGATGTCACTTTCAGTCTGAGAAAGCACAAGAAACGAGTTGGAAGAAGAAGATCCAACCACTCATTTCAAATCCGAGTTTCCCTCCTCTTAATCAATGGCTGAGATGTATTCTCTTGTTTATCTTTGTTTATTGTTGTCTTGTTCTAGTTGGACCTCTATATAAGAGAGTCCCACGCCATTGTAGTCCTTTGCTAATTCACAAACATTTATAAGACTTCTTGTAACAAACAAAGTCTCTCTTCTTCTCTCTTTCCCTTTAGTTTTGTTCTTGCGGTTTCTTTCTTTAACTCTCATTGTGATCTTCAATAAGACACAATGTAGACTCATGTAAGAGCCTTGATGGGCTGCTAAGGCAGTCCCAAATCCACACTTGGATAGTTCTTCCATAACTAATCCAAGTGTGAGAGTCTCTCGGTTTTATAAGCTCTTACATGTTCTTCTTTTCTTTCTTTTAGAACACCTCTTAGCTAATTACTGATTTGTATCCATTATCATGAGTAAACAATCCTATGTGATGTTAAGCTCTTGGATATCATTTTCATATAGCTTAAGTGTTCATTTCTTGAGGTAGAATAGCTTTTGTTTCCTTCTTTAACCGCAAACCCTAGTTTTCTCTCTCTAGCGCCTTAAGAACCCTAATTGGGTCTTAGGCTTGTTTTCCCTATTCTACCTCATTTCTCTAGAACCAGACTTGATATTAAGAGCTTCCTCATGGATGTCTCTTGAAATTCTAACATGGTATCAGAGCCACAAGTTCTTGGCTCAAAGTTGTTTCAAGATAGAGAGCAAAATCTGTCTTGATTTTTCTTTTACTTCCGCAATGTTTTAGATGGACCAAGCTTCTGGTTTTACTTGGTTTCATGTTCTTAATACTTGTAGCTCTCTGTTTTGAAGAGATGACAAGTTGGTTAAGAAATCAGAGAGGAACAAGAGCATATAGTTATGTATTTACTTTTTGCTTCTCTGGTTTGTTTGTTGCTTGTTTCAAACTGAGCAAACTCAGTCCCTGAAATGTTGAGATGTTTATGAGTTAAACTGAGCAAGAAACTCAGTCCCTGAACCTTAAACATGTGTTGGTTTCTAAGTTAAACTAAGCTATCTTAGTCCCTGAACTAGAAACATATTCTCTAACTTTTTATTTTCTGTGTTTCAGGTTCATTCTCCCATACTCCCATTCTACTATACTCTGAGTTTGGTTTACATGCTCTTAAATCTGAGTTTATGCATTCCAAACTCACATACTCTCTATACTCTCATTCTCTGGTGTACACTCTCTTAAATCTGAGTTGTGTGTCATCCCATTCTCCTTATACTCTCTGGTTACTTCTATTTTACTCTAAAGTTTACTCCTAAAGAACTATCTTATTATTGCACAGAAACTTAAAGCTCATTAGTCCTGATCAAACTTGTGTTGCTTGAGTGTTATCTTGTGTTTAGGTGTTCTTAGGAGGAATAAAGAGCTGTTGGCAGTGAGGATCAGTCACAAAAAGAGGGTGCACACTCTAAGTGGCGGTTCAAGACTGATGTTATTGGAGTTGTGTGGTTGAGGAGCTGAAGAAGTCTCCAACAAAACCAGTGAACTCATGGAGTTGTGGATTAGCTGAAATCCTCATTTCAAGCTGATGGTGTCATTGGAGTTGTGTGGTTGAGGAGCTGAAGAAGTCTCCAACAAAACCAGTGAGCTCATGGAGTTGTGGATAAACTGAAATCCTCATTTTGTTGGAGCCATCACCGAGTTGGGAGTCAGCTGGTGGATGAGCTCATGATTCAAGGATCTTCCCAAGGAGTATTGGCGGTTTAGAATCTGTCCATTCAAAGGAGGAAGAGGCCTTGTTCAAGAAGTTGTACAAGGAGTTGTACAAGTCATGTATGCGCATGGTGAAGAGCCATTCAAGGGTGCGGGGGAGCTTGTTGGATCAGTCATGGTTATGTTCCAACAAGACAAAGAAATCACTCCCAACCGCAACAATAAATCAGGCTACTTCTAAACCCTCTTATTTCATTTCCATTAAGCTTCCATCTTATGAGTTCTCTTGATTATGATTGTTTTTCAAAGTCAAAATGTTTTAAACCTAATTCTCAAAACGTTTTAGACTTGTTTTCTCTTAAGTATCTTGTTGTGATCATGTGTTTTTCAATTCAAAAACGTTTTAAAACTAATACTCAAAACGTTTCTAAACAAGAAGGTTAATGCTTAGCTAATGTTCTAAATGTCTTGCATACACTTAACATGTTTCCTTTAAAACCTTTGTGTTGAAGGAAAAGATAAAGACATGCTTGAGGAGCATTAGAAAGTGAAGGAGCTATGAGGAGCATCCGCAAGTCTTGAAGTCTTTCCAAGAGGAAGATGAGACCAACTTGAAGTTCAACTCAGGAAGAGAAGGATTATCAATGTTGGGGTTAAAGGCCGGAGCACTATAGAGTCCAAGTTTCAAAGAGACACAACAAAGATCAAAGAAGTGCATATCAAGAAGAATCAAACCAAGGAATGCTAAGGAAAGAAAGAGTTGGAGAAAGAAGTGAGCTGTGAGTTAAGATGATGATACCAAGGTCAAGTTACATCTTGAGTAGGTGACTATACTCTTTTTGTCCTCCTTAAGGTTTTATCCCAAGAGGTTTTACTTAAGGAGGTTTTTAATGAGGTAGTTCAACCGCTCCAAGCTTGGCCTTTGGTCCTCTTCTCCCTTTGGTCTTATGGAGTCCCGGCGACCAAGCTTGCGGGGGAGTATTAGAGAGGAGGAGTAAATGGGATGAGGAGAGGCTGAAGAAGCCGAGCCTCAGTCCTAAACAAAGCAAGAGAAGAAGGTTCCACAAGTAAAAGAGGTGGTTCCACAAGCAAAAGAAGAGTGTTATCCAAGGAACACTCATAGATGAAGATGTGCAAAAATGGGGCACAAGCTGGTCTGTGCAAAGTCAGGGCCAGATGATAATAAGATGATGGATTTAATGTGCAAAAGTGGGGCATAAGAAGACTAAAGTCTCGGATGCAACAAGGTGAAACAAGAAGAGATCACATGTTGGATTAAGGGCTGAACAAGAGAGAGGACCTGTCACTATCACTCTTGGGCGTGGTCCCTCTCTCTCTCCAGACCTACAAAACGCCAAAGAAGCAAGAGGAGATGTCACTTTCAGTCTGAGAAAGCACAAGAAACGAGTTGGAAGAAGAAGATCCAACCACTCATTTCAAATCCGAGTTTCCCTCCTCTTAATCAATGGCTGAGATGTATTCTCTTGTTTATCTTTGTTTATTGTTGTCTTGACCTAGTTGGACCTCTATATAAGAGAGTCCCACGCCATTGTAGTCCTTTGCTAATTCACAAACATTTATAAGACTTCTTGTAACAAACAAAGTCTCTCTTCTTCTCTCTTTCCCTTTAGTTTTGTTCTTGCGGTTTCTTTCTTTAACTCTCATTAGAGTGATAGTGACAGGTCCTCTCTCTTGTTCAGCCCTTAATCCAACATGTGATCTCTTCTTGTTTCACCTTGTTGCATCCGAGACTTTAGTCTTCTTATGCCCCACTTTTGCACATTAAATCCATCATCTTATTATCATCTTGCCCTGACTTTGCACAGACCAGCTTGTGCCCCATTTTTGCACATCTTCATCTATGAGTGTTCCTTGGATAACACTCTTCTTTTGCTTGTGGAACCACCTCTTTTACTTGTGGAACCTTCTTCTCTTGCTTTGTTTAGGACTGAGGCTCAGCTTCTTCAGCCTCTCCTCATCCCATTTACTCCTCCTCTCTAATACTAAGGTTATGTTAAAGATAGCATAAACGTACACAACGCTATCTTCTTGTACTATCTTTACGACATAATCTTGTAGTGTTGGTCTTAGTAATCGATTATGATTTGGTTTTTGTGTTCTGTTTTCGTTTTAATTTAATAGTCTTTGTTTCATGTTCTAGTCCGAGCCTAGCATAGATTGTAGGTAACCCATTAGCTTAACATTCATTATAAATAATTTAGAAGTCAGAGAGAGAAAGAGGAGAGGTCTTCTCCATTTGACACCTTAGCTTTTGCTTACATATCAACACCACAAATTTTAACATTTTTTACAAAAAAAAAAAAATTGAGAGAAAAACTGCAGAAAGAAATTTAACGAAAAACAACCGCATCCTTTAACACAGATTATTATACGGATGAATTCAATAAAAGCCCAAAAACATTTAAGTTTCTTTTCCTAAAGTCTCTCCTTCGTCAACAACACAAACTGAAATACTAGAACTCAAATTATTGGGTCGTTCTGAGTGCTTCCCGTTTCTGTGTTTCCCTTTTTGATCTCATCTTCCTCTTCGAATTGAATTGATTTGGTCCTCATTAAGAAGTGAATCTTCATCTTCTCCTTTCTCCTCGACTCTTTTTCTTCACTCATCCTGGTAACCACAATCTGTTATCTCTCTTCCTCTCAGTTCCGTTCTGGTAGATCCTACTGGGTTTTCGATTGTTTGTTGTTTCGATGCATAGAGAAAGCCTCGAGCAAGTTATCCTGACTGATGTATGGTTTCTGCAGGAAAGTTTACTACTTAGCAAATCCAAGTGTTCGTTAAGTCTATGTGATATTACTTTGAAAAACGACAATGTTTGGTTCGAAGAAATCATCATCGGTAAAGCGTACTAAGCATAAAATAGCTGATCCTGGAATTCAAAAGCCGAATCCTTTTGATTCAGATGATGAATTAGACAACAAACATACAACCCTTAACCCATCCAACAAAACCTCTTCAGAATCGTCTTTGGCTGAAATCACTAATGCTTTTGATGGTGAGGAGGTTGAGAGTTCATAGAATCAGTGCTTGATTTCCAACTCCAAATACCAGTACATGGACAGTTTCAGTGATCAAAAAGTATTGAAAACCAGTCGGTTCTGGAGCTTGAGCGTTAAGCTGTGTGTAAGGCTCAAGAGATGACCAAATCTGTACAGGGTTGTCTCAAGGCAGCAGAAGATATAACGCCAGATGCTACCAGAACTTTGGTCATGATACACGAGCAGGGCAAAAAAATCACAAGGACGCACTATAAAGCTGTTGAAATAAATCATGATCTAAGTAGAGTAAGCTTCTTGGACTTTCTTATTCCTTGATTAGAAATGGAACAAAAATCGATATTTTCACATTTGAGGATATTAGTTGGTGTGGAATAAGAATGTCAGGAGATATGAGGTTTATTGATTGAGATGCTTAATTATGTGCCTTTGGTTTTAAGGGTGAGAAGCTTCTTGGAAGCCTTGGAGGTATGTTTTTAAGGGTGACACTTGCCGGAGCTTATTCACTACCGGAGAGCTCGCTTAACCGCCGGTCAATGCTCCTCCGCCACTATTTTCTCAGCCGGTTCAATGGTGGTTTGGTCCAAGCTGGTTCAGTGTTTATTTGGGTCCGGTTTAAGCATTGGTTCGATTTGGTCAAACCGGTTTAAGTGGTGGTCAACCGGTTTAATCGGTCAACGGTCGGTTTAGTCCGGTTTAGCTAAACCCAGTTCAAATTGGAGTTGGTTCATCACGGTTCAAGATTGGTCAACAGGTTTAGGATTGGTCAATGGTCAACGGTCAGTAGTCACCGAGTAGCCTTGGTCAACGTCGGTCAACGGCTAGTCAACGCCCTGGTCAACACATAGTCAACGGTAGGTTCTTATGCGGTTAGCTCGGAGTTGTTCGTGATCTGGTTCGTGAGGTTCGGGGAAGGTTCGGTTTAGCCTCGGTTTGGTTCGGGAGTTCACATTCCGTCACATTCGTCATCCGTCACACTATCACTGTGAGTCAGTTATTGCATTTATAGAGAGTTCATATAGACCCAGGAATCCTTAACCGTAGTTTAAGAATGCATGCCCGTTTACTGATTCTATTGATTGGTTAAATGATTAGTATTAGTTTAATTGATAACTTGGCTAGGGTTTAATTATGTGCATGCTAGATAGTTAGTTGTTATTGATCGTTAAGTTGTTAATTGCTTGTTAATTGATGCATTCATATAGACTGGCATGTTTAGGACGTATATGCATATATATTCTATTAAGAACGACGCTAAATAAACCTATATACGGAAATTAAGACGATATAAAAATATGGATTAAAACACTTACGAAACCTTATAGATTATAATAACGGGGTTTGGTTAGTATGATTAGACGGGTTAAGGGTTAATTGACTTACAGTTAATAAAAGTGAAACGTCGGGGATTAGTAAGTTTACTAATCCTAAACCGACAGATCGAAGAGGTTATAAAAGATACTTAGGAAAAATGATTAAAAGGTTAATTAAGTGAGCCGCCTACGGGGTTAGTGATATATCATGGTTTTTCTAGGTTTTCAACCATGATATAGTTGTGTATATTGAGTCTTTAACCTGGTTTTTCGAGTCTATTGAGTCTTCTACAGGTAGGCTTGTGTTTGGAGCAAAGAGTGGGATTATAGGACGTTTCTGGTGATTTGTGCAAGGAGCTGAAGTTGGTGTCTCGGCCACGACTGGATGTCGACCGACACTGGCCTTGGTATCGGTCGACACTGAGCGCGAGAGAAGCTATACGCCGAGTTGAGACAAGTTTTGAAGAATTGCAAAAAGACTCTGAAGTTCCCCCTAATTCTAATCTAGCCCCAAAACGAGTTTAGGAGTTTTAATTAGGTTTTCAGACTCTTTATTCAGTTTATCTTGTTCTTACTTTGTTCTTGCTTGGAGATTGAGAGATTTTGCTAAGGGGCTGATTCTTGCTACTTGTAACCTTTGAGAGAAGGATTTCGAACCGCTTTATCTTATTTATTCAGTCTTTCGGTTTTCTATTCATGATGTGTTGTTATTCTGATAATATGTTTGAGTAGTAACCTAGTTAGATTTAGGAATTCTCATAAGGGTTTTATGCATGTTTAGACAACTGATTGATTAGGACTCTAAATCTATTCGTTCATCGCCTAAGTTGTCCTTAATACTGAATTCTGGATTGATCATCTAGGGTTTAGATCTGAGATAATTAACTTAGCACGAGAGTGTGAGTTATAATCTGAATAAACTTAGTGTGAGCAATTCAACTAGATATAAAGAGATTTGGTTTAGGAGAATTGTGAACCGATAGAACCTGTTCTTAATGCTTGTTTAGAACTCTAGGATCACAAAGAGATTTGGATCGCTAGGTTGCTAGATATAGAAACAATCTCAGCGAGATTGGATTGTTTAGCATTGTGTTTCTAGTTCTTGAACCTGTGTTTAATCTGAATCTGGTTAGTTAAGTATCTGACATTGCATAATTCCCGAGAACTTCCTAAGTCTGACGCCTTCTTCCTATTGAAAACACACCCTTTTTTACTTGCTTTCTTTTACTGCTTTCTTCTGATTGATTTAGCTTAACTTGAGAACTTATAATCTATTGTGTGAGACGTGAGTCCTTGTGGATACGATACCCTGAGTACTACAATAGCATAACTGTGCACTTACAGTAGAATAGGGATAACTCTTGCTCTATCAAGTTTTTGGCGCCGTTGCCGGGGATTCAACTGAGTTCGCCGATAGATTTTGTTTTAAAGTTTAGTCTAAGTCGTTTTTATTTCTTTGTTATTGATTTTTTCTCGGTTTGGCTTGTTTTGTTGTTGCAGGAATTGATATCCGCATTCAGTGTCAACCGACACCCTTCTTGTGTCGCCCGACATCAACCTCGAGACCAGTGTTTTGAGTTCAGTGTATGCCTAATCGACACACCCAAAGCAACCAGAGCGAAGAACTTTTGAACCTCAGACTTGAGGAGCTTGCTAAACTAGAGAGAACGAACAGAAAGGGTCAGAGAACAAGAATGATGAACAATCGTTTGATTTTGAGACCAGATGGTGAGGGAGTTCTGAGAGACCCACAAAACAACCCATACAATGATCAGGGGCAAAGGATTGATTCCCAAGGACGGGTGATCCCTGAACCTGAGCAGCCTCAAGGTGAGGGGCAGATGGTTAATGCTGGAGGTAATGGACAGCCTCCTAATCCTCCAGCTGCTGAGAGGACTCTTGCTGACTACAACCGATGAGTTTTATGCTAACCGGTCAGCAATTGTACCTCCTCCTTTTGAAAGGAATGAGTTTGAGCTCAAGACTGTCTACTATACGTTTCTAAGGCAAGATCCTTTCCATGGTCTTCCACATGAACAACCCATGGACCACATTGAAGATTTTGAAGCCTTTGTCACTGGGATGAAGTACAAAGGAGTGGGTTATGACTTCCTTTTCCTCAAGCTTTTTCCATATTCTCTTGCTGGAGAAGCTGCAGCTTGGCTTTAGCAACTTCCACCTGGGAAGTTAACTACTTGGGATGCAGTGAAGAGAGAGTTCCTGCGACACTTCTATGATGATGCTCGCTCAGATCAGCTCAGACAGGATCTTCTGTCATTCACTCAGGGACCTACAGAGCCACTTAAGTCAGCTTGGGTAAGGTTCAAGATGTACCAACGAGACTCTCTTCATCATGGATTCTCTGAAGTTCAGCTGCTGGGCATTTTCTTCAGAGGTTTGGATCTCTGGTACCAGTCTGCGTTAGATGCTGCCAGCAATGGTAACTCCTGAACAAGCTAGAGTGTTGATTGAGAACTTGGTGTGTAGCAATAGTACCAAGACTGCAGATCAAAGAAGGAAGGAATCTGGTGGAAAGGTTGATCATCTGCAGATAGCTGAGATGAAGAACAAGTTGGATTCTGTTCACAGCTTGTTGACTAGTAAAAAGCATGTCCACTTTGCTCGAGATGTTGAAGAGTTTGGACCTGAAGAAGGCTGCACAGAAGAAGATGTGAACTACATTAGTGGTTCTGGATTTCAAGGAAATAGATTTGGGATTCAGTAGAACAACAAGTTCTTTAATGGTGGACATAAGAGTGCTCTCACAAGCAATCAAAATTCTTCTGGATATAGTCAGAATGCTGGTTACCAGAAGCTTTTTTAAACAGAACAACTCCTATCAGAGGACCTATGGATCATCCTCATATCAGACACCTCCTTCTACTAATGCTCGTGAGAGCAAGCTGGAAGCTATGATGGAGCAGTTGCTAGAGGGCCAGACAAAAACCACTATGGACTTCAACAAGAAACTTGATGCGTGTATGAAGATCTGAATGGGAAGTTTGAATCCCTGAGTACTCACATGAAGCAACTGGACACACAAGTGAATCACATTTCAAGCTCAGTTAAGGGAAAAGGTGTTCAGAATACCCACATCAACGCTTGGACAATCCAGATTGAGGATGGGATTGATCAAGGAGAAGGGTTTGAGGTTAAGACAGCTGCAATTGTGAAAACAGCCAAAAACCCGAGACAAAAATCCCAGTGTCGACCGACACTGACTGTGATGTCGGTCGACACTCCGGACGTTCAAGAAACATCTCACCAATGCTTCATGATGTTTCTGAAGAAAGGGTCTACAAACCTCCAATACCCTTTCCCAGGGTTGCTATGACGTCTAAGCAAGAGCTTGATGAAGTTAACCACTTGGAAGAGATGGATAGGAAGCTGAATGAGGAACCCAAGGCTGATGCTTTGTCGGTTCATTCATGCTTACAAAGATATGTGGAGAAGATGATCCCCATGGATGAAGACTTAAGAGATTGGGTAGTGGTGCTCCCTAAGCAAATCAGTGATGTGTTGCATAATAAGATTCCAGAGAAGCTAGATGATCATGGTGTCTTCGTGTTAGACTGCTCAGTCTTCAAGGATAGCTTCAAGCATTCCTTATGTGATTTGGAAGCTGCTGGAAATCTCATGCCATACTCTGTGGCTGAGAGGTTGGGGTTGATGGACTTCAAGCAGACTAGGATCTCTCTAATCCTAGCTGATCATTCAAATAGGGTTCCTGAAGGAGTCGTAGAGGACATCCCGGTCAGAGTTGGAGACCATTTGATTCCAACTGACTTTGTGGTGCTGAAGTATGATAGTGAACCAGATGATCCTCTGATACTGGGAAGACCTTTCTTAGCTACTGCTGGAGCGATGATTGATGTGCAGCACGGTCTGATCAATCTCCACCTGGGAGATGAGCCCTTACACTTCAAGATGGATATGCTGCGAAGGTCCAAGATTGCAGTCAGACCTTTAGCATTGTGATGGAGCAAGAAGCTCAAACTAGTGAGGCTTCAATTTCTGATACTGGAGAAGAGAAGATGGTGGTTTCACAAAATTCCACTCTGACATCTTCGGAGCCTGCAACTGCTCATAAGCAGAAAGCTCCACACATCAGAGCTCCACCGAAGCAAAGGTTTGCATCTTCCCAACTCTGTTCTAATGACTTCGTTGCTGTGAATGCAGGAGATCATCATCGCATTCCTTCGTTCTTTGGATGATATCACGCTGATACTGCTTACTCTCCGCCATGGATGAGGAGACTTTCGCAGAGGCACTCACAGCCTCTGTTGAAACCACCGGGAGTCTAATCTCCCATCAAAGTAGAGCTAACGACTTAAAACAAGCGTAGAGTGGGAGGCAACCCATTGGTAAGTTGTATATACTATGATTTTCAGTTTTGCATTTTGATTTCTTTCGTTTTTGGAGTTTTTGTGTCAAGTTGTGCAGAATCCGTAGCAATGTGTAGTCAGTGTCGGTCGACATCCGTCTTGGTGTCGGTCGACATTGGACTCGAGGAAGTTTCGAGCATGAACGAAAATCGACCTCGGTCGATTTTGAGGTCGATTAGGGTAGTGTCAGCCGACATTGAAGGTTGATGTCGCCCGACATCGATGAAATCGAGGTAAGTCTTCTTAAAAACCCGAGACCAGACTCGTCCTCCTCATTTCTCTTCTATCCGAAATTTCTCCAAAAATCTCCACCTCTCTCGTTTCTTGACCGATTTCTACGATTCAAAGCTCCATTCCACTTGCTTTTCCGTGCTCTATCCATTTCTAGTATCCATTTAATCGATTTGCGAAGGTATGACTCTGAATCTCCATTTTTCAGTCCGAGTTCATGTGAAAAAAGCTTCAATTTTGGATCGATTTGTTGATGTTTAGGATGAATTTCTAGTGAAATGTGATTGCTTTTGATGCTGGGAATGATTATCTGGAGTCAATTCATGAGATTATGTTGATGCAAAAATCCGGATTTTAGAATCTCATGTTTGTTGGTCTGTTCGTTCGTTTTGCAGATGGAGCCTTGTCTGAACCCCGGAAAACGCCCACGACGAGCTGCTGCAGCCGATGTTTCTTGTTCCTCGTCGCAGCAACGCGATTCTCAGAACCAAGCACCTTGGCCTAGAATGGAAGAGAAGAAGTTCAAGGTCACTTGCTTCGCTGACGAACCTGCAATTGAGGTGAAGAAGCGAGAGTGCATCTACAGGGAAATCTCAGAGGAGTGGGACGATTATGATAGCTCGTTCTACAACGCTTGGTGTGGCGTTAAGATCGAGCCCAAACGGCTTCCTTGCATGACCACTATCAACAAGCTGAAGATACGATCAGATGTGGTGTGAGTCATACGGAAGATCGGCTTAGGTACTATTTGTACCAAGTACTACGACTTATATCCGGAGCTGGTCAGACAGTTTATGGACACAGTCCGTGTTTACTACACCAATGATGTGGTGAGGAAGGCCTCTGAGGGGACATTGACATTCATGGCCAAGGGCAGGAGGTACAGGCTCAGCCTTCAGGAGCTGTGTGACATTTATGAGTTTGACAGGACGAGAGAGAGAGTTAGTTTGCCTGAGCACTGGCCAGATGTGCAGCTCTTCTGGCAACATTTTGGCACCGGAGTGTACGATTCTCAGACCACCAGGCAGACCACTGTGCGACATCCGGTTCTGCGCTATCTTATCCGAGTGTTTGCTAACACTATCTTGTGTAAGATGGAGCCTGGGATGATGAGAATTGCTGAGCTTTTGTTGCTCTATCTTGGGATTGGTGGTAGTGTTGATGTCAGTGAGTTTGAGGACGCTCATTTGGTAGCAGACGCCAACATGGGAACTATTTTTGTTCATCATTTGGAGACTTTGAAGGCGACGAAGCCTTTCACTGGGAAAGCGACGAAGACAGAGACGATCGGGAGTCTCTTAACTCCCATCTTTGACCACTTTGGGCTTGACAGGAGTCAGATGAGCATTTGCACCAAGAAGTCCGTGATGGACTTTACACACCTGAAGAGCAGTCAGTGGATCAAGGGAGATACCACTAGGAGACAGTTTTGGTGGTATTTCCACGACATATCTGGCGTTGAGCGCCTATTTCCCCTTCCAGCGACCGAGCTTACATGCATCACAGATGAGCCTCTCTCACTCACTTTTCAGCCCAATGTGGATATTTGTCGAGGCATCCTGCATCGCTCTACTGTGCTTAGAGGCGCATCTTCTGGAGCTGCTGCCTCTGCTGAGCATGAGGCTGTCCCTGCTGAAACAGACGAGACCAATGGGTTTCTCGAGCTTCCAGGACCAGCAGAAGACATGCCACCAGGCAGTTTCAGAAGTGGGCAGCATCTGTTCTCAGGGCATTTGGAAGAAGGTTCACAGGATGTCCTGTCAGCGCTCACAGCGTGTTCACCACCCGCAGCCACGACGTCGCGCACCAGCGCAAGCACCTGTCCATGTGAGCTCAGAGGATGAGGAGATAGAGGAGGCTGCTGACTCCGAGGAGACGGATGATGGAGACTCTCCAGTCTTCTAGACACTTGCTGCTGATTCTGCGTTTGTTTTTCTTTTTCCTTTTCTTGAGTCATTTTGATGTTTCTTTTGAGTCAGTCTGTCAATCTTATTTGCTTGGAACTTTGACTATTTGAGTTTATGCATCTCCACTGTTGTTATTGATGTGATCTTGAGTGACTTAACGCAGCTAACAGGTGAGGAATTGAGTGCTAACTCATGAACCTAACCATGGCCGATTTGATCATCCTGCGTATACTCACACGAGCTCGATGTCGGACGACACTAAGCTTAGTGTCGGTCGACAACGTCCGTGTTCAGGTTCGGATTTTCAGCTCAATAACTCTTTGGTTCCAAATTGATTTACACCGATCTCATACTACGATTGCACTGTGGACAGTGCAGTCTAAGTGTGGGGGAGGTGGCTATTGATATCGTGTTTTGTTTTTTTAGAGTCAGTCCCTTGTTTTCACTTGTTTTCAAAATTGTTTTATTGAGTCAAAATGTGTATGAAACTATGATTTTTCGAGGAAAGTTTTCGCTGGAACAGGAACTAAGTGACCATTGGACAGACTTGCAGTAATTCTATGACTATTAGAAAACCCCAAACGGATCAACTAACCAAGGACACCCATATCTAACCAGGTATTCAGAAGATCCATCACTAACTTAACCTCTAAACCTGACTTTATTTTCTTACTTAGGGGCTTGAGATCTATGGATCGGATTCCTCTAATGTACTTGACACAGCCTGCGATCCTGTTTGAGTATGGTTCCTGATTTTCCCCTCCCTTGAAAGTAAAAAAAATAATAAAGAGATTAAAACCGAGGATAAGCTAGTAGCTTCGAAGTGATAACGGGAGTGGTAGAGACCCTTATTACCTCATGTGTATCCATGGAAAGATCCAAAGTTAAACCCCAAGTGGAAAGGGAAGAGCACTGATAGAAAAAATAAAATGATACCTAGTGGGGAAAAATCAGTGCTAAGGGAGAAAAGGAAAAGAAAGGAACCAGAAACCGACAGTTTGGTGGTCAGTACTAATTGAGTTGAGTCCATGTGTTCTCTGATCAACACTCCCTTTGTAAGACCGCACCTAATTGTATTCAGAGGTTAGTGTGGTGAAATTGAATATCCTAACTTGATTGTGGAGTTTACTTGGGACATTTGCTAAGTGTGGGGGAAGTATATTGTGGTCTTGACATCTGCAGGAAATTTTTCAGTGGCTTACTAAGTGAATGTGAATGCGAAAGTTCCTAGGACGAAATGAGTTTCTGAATTTTCAAACCTCTTTCTTATGCGTTAGTTCTTTTACTTGCTTGAGGGCAAGCAAGAGCTAAGTGTGGGGGAGTTGATATATCATGGTTTTTCTAGGTTTTCAACCATGATATAGTTGTGTATATTGAGTCTTTAACCTGGTTTTTCGAGTCTATTGAGTCTTCTACATGTAGGCTTGTGTTTGGAGCAAATAGTTGGATTATAGGACGTTTTTGGTGATTTGTGCAAGGAGCTGAAGTTGGTGTCTCGGCCACGACTGGATGTCGACCGACACTGGCCTTGGTATCGGTCGACACTGAGCGCGAGAGAAGCTATACGCCGAGTTGAGACAAGTTTTGAAGAATTGCAAAAAGACTCCGAAGTTCCCCCTAATTCTAATCTAGCCCCCAAACGAGTTTAGGAGTTTTAATTAGGTTTTCAGACTCTTTATTCAGTTTATCTTGTTCTTACTTTGTTCTTGCTTTGAGATTGAGAGATTTTGCTAAGTGGCTGATTCTTGCTACTTGTAACCTTTGAGAGAAGGATTTCGAACCCCTTTATCTTATCTATTCAGTCTTTCAGTTTTCTATTCATGATGTGTTGTTATTCTGATAATATGTCTGAGTAGTAACCTAGTTAGATTTAGGAATTCTCATAAGGGTTTTATGCATGTTTAGACAACTGATTGATTAGGACTCTAAATTTATTCGTTCATCGCCTAAGTTGTCCTTAATACTGAATTCTGGATTGATCATCTAGGGTTTAGATCTGAGATAATTAACTTAGCACGAGAGTGTGAGTTATAATCTGAATAAACTTAGTGTGAGCAATTCAACTAGATAAAAAGAGATTTGGTTTAGGAGAATTGTGAACCGATAGAACCTTTTCTTAATGCTTGTTTAGAACTCTAGGATCATAAAGAGATTTGGATCGCTAGGTTGCTAGATATAGAAACAATCTCATCGAGAGTTGGATTGTTTAGCATTGTGTTTATAGTTCTTGAACCTGTGTTTAATATGAATCCGATTAGTTAAGTATCTGGCATTGCATAATTCCCGAGAACTTCCTAAGTCTGACGCCTTCTTCCTATTGACAACACACCCTTGTTTACTTGCTTTCGTTTACTGCTTTCTTCTGATTGATTTAGCTTAACTTGAGAACTTATAATCTATCCTGTGAGACGTGAGTCCTTGTGGATACGATACCCTGAGTACTACGATAGCATAACTGTGCATTTGCAGTAGAATGGGGCTACCACTTTGTAGTAGACTTCGGCTTAAACTATGTACTAAAAAATCGGATGTATGAATATGGACGTTTTTATGTATATAGTGGATGCCGAGTATATCGATTTATCATTTTGAGTAACAAAGTAATTTTATTGCATGCATGTGATGGTTGGTGAATGCAATCTAATTATGATGTGAAAACAAATGATGATTGAAACAAGCGATCACTCACCATAGCCCATGATGCGACCGTATTGACATACTGTGAGCCGATCTATTGCTTGTGTGATTGTTTATTGCGTGGTATTTTGTTTGGTTTGAATTGATTTCTTGCGTGTTTTATTTCTGCATTGCATTGCTTTTCGTTGGTTTGTTAGTTCATTATTGTGAATCGCCGCATTTAATTGATCGCTAGGGTATTATCTTGTTTGATGGCATTGCATTGCATGATTGTTAGGATTGTAGTGTTGCATTTTTTTTACCGCTAGGTTGTTAGAAATGCATTTGCTTGATCATTAGATCGTAGATCGCTAGAAATAATAGTTACGTTGGTAGATTCATCGTTTTCGATCAATGCATTTATCATGTGTTAGGATTGTTAGTGGGAATTTTAAGCCTTGTTGTTTTAGTAGATTCACTAGGTTGTTGGTAATTTTTAGGCTAGGGTTAGCGAATCGTAGCAATTTAGTGGATTGTGTAGTAGAGGTTGCAGTAGGTCGGTAGACCGAGAAAGTGTTGTAGACGAAAAGATAGGTTATCAGATAGATCTGTAGTATGAGTAATAGTTAGAGAACCCGTTAGATAGAACTAGGCTCGAAATTGATTATCGGTTTTAATAGGAAGCTTACTCGCGAAAAAAGCGGAATTATAGGTTATTGTTATATAGCCATGTGTGACCGCCATGTACATGACTAAGTAACCATATCTCTATGAGGAAGCGATATCGAAAATAGGTTAGAAAGAATCTAACCGCTCCATCGTTGTGTTGTTAAGTTTTAGTGCAGGACGTGATTGACGATGTGACGTGAACACGAGACCGAACACGAACCTTAAAGACAAGTCAAGTTTGAGAAAGCCGTGGAGTAGCTGACTCGATCTGTGTCCAAGTCAGTGTGGGTATCAGCGAAAGTTAGATTCAAGAAGGTGGTCAAGTATGATGTGTTAGCAAAGAGATTTGGAAAGCATCAATGTCAATTTTGGATCAGTTCGGGGTTACCAGAGGAAAAGCAGTGTTGGAATCCATGAAACGTGGAGTTCAATGATCGAAATTCTGAGGCGTGTGTGAGTATGGTGAATCAGTATTGTGCAGTTGTAGAGAGTAAAAGCAAAGTGGGGAAACCGGAAGTGGGAATCAGAGCGGTATCAGTTGGCGTGAATGGAATCAGGAATTCAGAATGGAGCGGTTCAGTCGAGATCAGTGGATGGGCTATTAGAGTGAAGATCAGTGTGGGGCGGTTTGTGCAAGACAGTATTTTGGTAGGATTAGTAAGCATCGGGAGGGCACTTCAGTCGGTTTAGAGTTTGATAATCGGAGCAGCGGAATCCGATTCAGAGTGGCAACTTGCAAGGTTTGGTACCGATTCAAATTTTGTCAGTAACGGATCATTCGGAGACCGAATTCCTATAAGTGGTGAAAAATGTAATACCTTGTTTCACAAATTTGGTCAACGGACAGCAGAAAAGTCAATTGGGCAGTTTCATAATTTTCAGAAGATGAGGGGCATTTTAGTAATTTTACCAAAATACGAGCTGCAAGCCGAGATGGGCCAAATGTTTCTCTTTTTAAGTAAAGAAAATATTTAGAAGACAAGAAATGGTGGAAGCGGACTTTAAACGAGTTTTTCGGACTATCGGGAAAGGAAACCGATAGAACTAATGAAACTTGTAAAATTCATTACGGGAGCTACGGATGTCCAAACGGAGTAAATCAAATTTCTAATTATTTCTAAGATAATATAGTATTTGATAAAGAAGCTTTAAGGATTTATTAAAGGAGTTATGGAATTTTTACGGATTAAACTTTGATTTGGCTATATTGGATCAACATAATAGAATGGAGTTTATGGATCGGTTTAAGTTGCTGGAACCAATAAATGGGAGAATATTTGACCCTGTGAAGCCAAGTGTCCTCCGTCTTGCACTCAGATGGCGCCACCTAGCCTACCTTGGATTCAAAGAACCATTTTGGTTCAATGAACATCTTTGCATGGCAAACATCACCTCATGCATTCACTTCCCTTGCACTCAAAAATCACCAAAAATCTCTCCAAAATTCTCACTAGCCTCTCTCCTCTCACCACCCACGAGCTTCACTCTTTCTCTCACCATCTTCAACCTAAAAACTCATCCCATCTTCATAGTTCTTGGAAGATATTCAAGTTGTTCTTGGTGTTCTTCATGACTTGAACACCAAGTTACCCAAATAACTTCTAAATCCCTTTGAATCTTCACAAGCCACTCTCATATATGGATTCATCTCCTTCTCCTCTTTAACCGCCTCTGATCAGCTATCCTCGCGGTTGCCGGAGTCGCCGGGAACTCGCCGGAAAAATGGTCGCCGGCGAGCCACCGCCGTTTCTCCTCCTTCTTCAGTTGGTTCTTCAGTCTCTCTTCTTCTTCTCAGCAAGTGATTCTCCTCTTTGGTCTCATCTCACTTTCCGGAGCTCAGTCACCACCGGAGAGCTCGCTTAGCCGCTGGTCAATGCTCCTCCGCCGCCGGCCAATGCCGGAGTAGTCGCCAGAAAACCTTCTCTGCCACTATTTTCTCAGCCGGTTCAATGGTGGTTTGGTCCAAGCTGGTTCAGTGTTGATTTGTGTCCGGTTTAAGCATTGGTTCGGTTTGGTCAAACCGGTTTAAGTGGTGGTCAACCGGTTCAATCGGTCAATGGTTGGTTTAGTCCGTATAGCTAAACCCGGTTCAAGTTGGAGTTGGTTCGTCACGGTTCAAGATTGGTCAACTTGTTTAGGAGTGGTCAACGGTCAGTGGTCAACCGTTAGCCTTGGTCAACGTCGGTCAACGTCTAGTCAATGTTGTGGTCAACGCCAGTCAACGCGTAGTCAACGGTCGTTTCTTGTGTGGTTAGCTCGAAGTTGTTCATGATCTGGTTCATGAAGTTCGAGGAAGGTTTGGTTTAGCCTCGGTTCGGTTCGGGAGTTCACAATCCGTCACATCTGTCATCCGTCACACTATCACTATCAGTCAGTTATTGCATTTATAGATAGTTCATATAGACCCAGGAATCCTTAACAGTAGTTTAGGAATGCATGCCCGTTGATTGATTATATTGGTTGGTTAAATGATTAGTATCGGTTTAATTGATAACTTGGCTAGGTTTTAATTATATGCATGCTAGATAGTTAGTTGTTATTCATCGTTAAGTTGTTAATTGCATGTTGATTGATGTATTCATATAGACTGGCATGTTTAGGACGTATATGCATATATATTCTATTAAGAACGACACTAAATAAACCTAAATACGGGAATTAAGATGATATTAAAATACGGATTAAAACACTTAACAAACCTTATAGATTGTAATAACGGGGTTGGGTTAGTACTATTAGACGGGTTAAGGGTTAATTGACTTAAAGTTAATAACAATGAAACGTTGGTGGATTAGTAAGTTTACTAATCCTAAACCGACAGATCGAATAGGTTATAAAAGATACTTGGGAAAAATAATTAAAGGTTAATTAAGTGAGGCATCTACGGGGTTAGCAATCCGCTAATCCAAAGGTAGCGGACTAAGTGAATGGAAAACTAAGAATGAACTTAAAGGCTTGTTTGTTAATCATTTTGTTGCATGTTGAACTGATGTTGTGTGTTGTGCAGGCTTGTTTGTTAGTCTATCCCGGTGTTGGGCCGGATAGACATTGTTGCATGACACTTTCTCGGTCAAGGGGCCGGATAAGTTTGGTAGTTACCTAATTCGGTATATAACTGGATAAGGTTGGTGGTGGTGATTGAATAGGACTTGTGGGATAATAAGTGGGCGTTGTATTTACTTCTGTTGACCTTGATGGTTTTGTGTTCCGTGTTAGAGTCTTGATAGGTCAGGTTTTATTCCCTATACTAACTGCAAGTGCACAGCAATATCAATGTAGTATATAGGGTTATCGAATCCACAGGGACACTGATCTCGATAGATCAGAACAGTAGAGATTAATACTAGAAAGTAAGCAAATTGTTGTAAAGTAAATAGCAAGGCGAGAAAGTAAATCAGTAGCAGAAATTTGTTGTGAAAGCAATAAACTAAAAGCTCTAAGTCTAGGGAATTCTCAGGAAATCAGACAAGCAGACAAGTTAATCAGTCAGGATCTAATTAAACACAGTTCTAGAACTCAAATCACGGAATTAGAATTAACCAAATCTCTTTGCGAAAATCCTCTAAGTCTAAGTGCAGTAATCCAAATCTCTTTGCAATTACTAACAGATTAAACCAGCATTAATTTCAAGTTCGATATGTTCACAATTAAACTAAACCAAATCTCTTTGCGAATAATTTAATTGCTCAACCTAAATAGTTCAGATTCTAAACCACACTCTCGTGTCGTATTTAGCAACCTAAGATCTAGATTCTAATTGATCAGGTTAGAACTAGCATTAAGCACAATTTAGTTTGAAGAACATTCTAATCATGTGAATCCTTAACTGAATTAAACAAGTCTAGCAAGTCATAAAATCCCTAATGAGAAACCCTAAACCTAACTATGAATCTACTCAGACATGATTAATGGAACAGAAATCATAGAAATAATAGATTGCATATAAGAAATTAAATAGATAAAGGGGTTCGAAATCTTCTCCAAAATAGATGAAGTACAGGATTAGATCAGCCCCAAAAGCTCTAAAAATCTCTTAGCTCTAAGTATGAAAGCGTATCTAAAATAAAAGCCAAAACTCTAAATATATAGGCATAATCTCGGCTGGGGCTTCTGTGTAAATACTGGAACTATTCTGGACTTCTCTGCAAATCTTCATAACTTGTTAAACCGCCGCGTACGGCCATCTCGCTAGTGTGTCGATCGACACCAAAGGTGTGTCGATCGATGCATGATCATCAAATCGGGCAGTGAGTTAAACTCTCGGCCAAAATGCTCCAAAAGTCCCAAAATACTCCAATTATCTCCAATTAGCTCCAAACCTGATTAAACCTGTAAAAGACTCTAAAATAACACAAAAGACACTAAAAACACATCTATATCATGGCATAAAATGGGTAAAAACCATGATATATCAAGTCCCAGTGAGTCTGCGTGTTTATTTGATTGCACAAGGACTCTAGGGTGCGTTAGATCCCGCAAGTCTAGGATTGAAAGCGTTCTGGTACTTCCAACCCGATTGGATCCTCGGGTAGTTGCCTGA
Organism: Orychophragmus violaceus; assembly: GCA_030180135.1. NCBI lineage: Eukaryota > Viridiplantae > Streptophyta > Magnoliopsida > Brassicales > Brassicaceae > Orychophragmus > Orychophragmus violaceus. The sequence continues at coordinate 59,434,445 of CM058240.1, read as the reverse complement.
TCGGATCGCGTGCCTTCGGGTGATGATCTGGTTATGGTGTTAACCTACTAAGTGACGCTGGTAGGTGTGTGGTCCGGAGAATACGGGTTCATGTCCTTGGGCCGGACTGCATGGAAACTTAGGCTATCATGGGGTAGCCTGAGTCGCTGTGTATCGATGGACTGAGAACAGTGTCCTTGTCATAGGACTTCGTGTTTACGTTTAGGAGTCTTGGGTAGTTTTAGTTACCATGGCGGTAGCTAAGTGTTCCCGTGGAAGTTACCGAGTTTGCATAGTGGGCCCAGTGGTGTTTAGTGTTGGTTTTTGTGATAGATAGATCGAGTCTAATCGAGGGCATGTGCCGCTGTGACTTTGATTTCCGTAGTCTTCCTTGTTTTTAGAGAATGTTTGTGTGTTTTGGGCTTATCTCGTCACGGTGGCATGTGATAGGCTAATTCCTTCTTTTGATTGTTATTTCGGGTTTTGGAATGGGAATTAGTATATGTAGGTTAGGTTAGAAGCCTTTTGTGGGGACCGACTCGTTGGGTGATTCTCGATCACTCATTAAACTCTTTTTGTTGTTTTCAAGTTTAGCAGCAACAGACGTGGGAGGTCCTCGGTGTAGTTTCCGGATTGCTTGTGGGCCAGGGGTTTTGATTCGATGGTTTGTGTGATTTATCTCGGTTCGGGTTTGCATGGCGCCTGTTTAATTGTTTAATTGTTTGTAATTAGATTTAAATAGGCAAATTGTTTGTAAAAGACTTAAATTTCTTATAAATGAAATCGCTTCCCTGATATTTGGTTTAGTCCGAACCGACACAACTGGTGGAAGCAATACAGGTTGAAAAGCTTTGTATTATAGAAGCGAGGTAAACGAGGTCAAGGACAGTTTGGTGCGAGCCTTTGTCTCAAACCGGACTGTCTCTGGCTTCGTATTGTGACAAACTCTTCTCGTATGGCATGCTCGGGTTCGATCAGTCATGTTCTTGTTTGATTGTTGGCCGCTCGGCTCATCGGTCAGCGGATAACGGGAAGGGGGCATTACAACGGATCTGTCAAAAATCATGGTAGAGATAGCTAAGAGAAGCATAGCAGTGTCTCATGCGCCTATACTCATAGGACCTTCGAGGAAGAGACTCTTGGGAGATATTTGTGGGCGTCCTGAGGCGGCTGACAGAGATGATGGAACTGTTTCGTAGTAACGATTTCTTTGAATCTCGAGATTATTCTTTTGAGATTTAGGATGTAGGTTTTTGAACTCATCGGAGATCTCATTTAGTAGTGATCGAAGATTCTTATGATACTTTTGGGTTTTGTATTCAAAATTTCTGAATGCATCTGCACTAACTTTATGGCTGTTATCTATTTGTTACTTGTAGATAATTTCTCAACTTCTCTTAGAAAAACTTATCCCGTTTATCGCTCTGATTTCAGCAGGTAACATAACATGGCTTATTCATTTCAAGAAAACAAGGTTCTCCACAAAATTGGAGCTGAGAGAACATGTTCTGTTGTAAGTGTTTAAGACGTACTAGGAGCAAATTACGAATGTCATTGGGAGCAAGTACTAACCAATGTTAAAACCTTTGTTCGTGAACACAACATTGTTCATGGTCTTAGTCTAGAAAAACTGGTGCTACTGTTGTAATGATCACAAGCATGTGAGAGGCTGTTTGGTTTTGAAAGAACAATTCTTTCTAAAGGAAACCCGAACTAGAAGAGTAATAAGTCTTCTTTTTTGGTAATCATGATTGATTATTCCTTTTGTTGGTGTAATAAAAGGTGATTTTCTGGCTGGACTTCTGAGTTTTAAAGTAATTTAATCAAATAGACATGAGCTTCCTTTTTGTTGTTTGTTCAGGAAGCAGAGGAAAGGGGAAGGAACTTGGAAACAGAGATGTGTATAGTGCAGAAGGGATATGTAGAAAGAAATTGTCAGCTTCAAGCTTCGATATACCAATATCTATAACAGTATACCAATTTCTGCTTTTATTTCTGCTAACTTGTGTGAATTCTTGCACGCCTGTCTTTTAAACATTGTCAGAGGATGCCAATGGTAATAATGAGGAAATTCAACAGAATGGTGCAGCCGAGCAATCTGCTTCTGCAACTGCAGGTAAAAAAAAATCACCGCTGGATATGTTCTTTTTCTCTAACTCCTTTTAAGTTTAATATCTAAAGTATCATAACAAAACATTCATGATGATGTAGCAACATAAAAATGGAGCAGCAGCAGCAGCTCCAAAGCTGGTGATTAATGAGGAAGAATATTATAGAATCACATGGGCCTTGGTCATTCGCCTTAACAAAACACGAAGAAACTGTAAACAAAGAAAGTAGTAAGTAACATATCTTTCTGCATAACTCTTCAACTCATGTAACAGGTAAATTATGCGATAAGAGTAACAAACTCTTTCTCTTCTTCCTATATAACTTTCAAGCAACTGATTTTAATCTCCTCCTTTCTCTCTCTTATTTTCCATTGTTTCTTTTTTGTGTGTGAATTCCATCGTTTCTTCTTCCTTTTTTTGTGTGTTTTGAGTGTAGCAAAAAAAATCAATAAAGATTTATGTATGTCCTTTACTCAGATTCATTTTATTTTCTTTTCAATTTAATACTCTCTTAATTTTTTTTGCATGATTCAAGTCAAAGATGGCACTTGGAGTTTTAACAAGGAAGTACAACTATTTCCTACTAATATCAACATGTCTCTGATGCAGTATGCTCAAGACTCGTTGAAGGGTATTCGAAACGGCCAGGGGTGAACCAAGCTTGATTCAGGTGCAATTGAAAACGAGTAGGGGAACGTTGTTGAAGTTGTTGTTAGTATTTTCCCGAATGTCAAAGTACCTCTGGGTTCCTCCGAGGGTTGGGTTTACAGTAGACGTAGCCATCTCTTGCAGGGTCGATTTCAAGCGGAGAAACTCTCAGCTGCTGGAAACACTCTCCATCGATGATCTACTCATACCAAAGGGTCAGATTGATTGTTATAAAAGCTTGTCGTCTTTTAGTTTACGTATTTAGTAATGTCTCTAGTTCTTTTATGCAGGCGGGGGAAACTTCAAACTCTTATCAAACAAGATTATGACATGGGGTTCGTCTTTTTCTGTGCATACTTTTTGTTGAGTTATTGGTTTACTCTTTTTTTATCAGCTACAAACTGTGTGATTATCCTATCATCGATATCTAATCACAAGTCTTTGCTTCCTGAAGATATACTATTCAGGACATGATTATCCCTCATTATGTCTCATAGTTTACTGGTGAGGCTATGGAGGGAGAGGAGTTTAAGGGAATGATGAATATTTTAGAGGAGAAACGGATCAGCTTAAAGCAGAACTTGAAGCTTAGTTTGAGCTTCTTCAGATTGGTCAAGACCCAGAGGGTAAATATTCTAAGATCAAGGTAAAGTACTTGACTTTAAACTCCTGACCACAAAAAACGTATTAGCTCATGCATGCCATTAGTAAAAAATTTAGTCCTTGCTCAAATGAAAACCATTTGCCTATGGTTTCTTTTATCTTTTAGTAGAACCGATCTTGATTCCATTTTCCATTATCTTGATTCCATTCTCTAATGGAAAGATTTACAGAAGGTTTCAGAGAAGAGTGAAGATTCAGAAGGAACAAGGTCCATACACGTGTTCAGGGGCATTGGAGGAACAAAAAGGAGTGTGTTCTTATGAGCTGGAGCGAAGGCTACACGAGTTCATGGATACAAGACAAGAAGAGGAGATAAAGAGCTTTATATATTTTTGACCCTCATCACTCCATGATGTCGTAATGTGCATCAAAACACGATAAATTTGGTATATTAATTGTCTTTCTATTTATGAATGAAGACATCTGAAAGTGATAAATTCAAAAATATTTTGAAGGCAGTTTCCTCACTCATGATTTGTAAGATGTTTTCTTCTTGATCAACATAGGCATGGAGGAGTAAGACATACATAAGAGCAGCTCAAGATTTTAAGAGTATTGACGTCTATGTGGCAACCACGAAGGTTACTAGAGTTGTGACATCTAAAGCTTGAGTCTATTAGACATTCGTAAATTATATGTTACTTTTTCTTTCTACAAGTTTATTGTAGTTGTGCTAATTAATACGTGATAATGAAACTGTAGATTTTAGTATAAGAGTTGTTAGATAGTTTTCTGCTGAGAGTTTTTATCATTGGAAATAATTGCAGAGCCAAACTTGAGTGAAAATGTGTCTGCTTTCACTAAGGCAACAATCATCCTATATATAATGGATGGATGGGGGGTTCTCTCCAGCTGCCACATCAGCCCCCCTTGATTGGTCAATTTTAAACAAAATTTTCCACATCATTATTTTAACTAGAATCTTATATATAATATTTAGTGTAAGATCATTTAATTTAAATGTAATTAGTTAAAATTAATGAAACATTTCTAAATTTAAATTTAATTTAGAATCTCATAAATATATAAATATTATATATTATAAATTTTAAATACATATTTTATATTTTTATGCAATAAAAACAAAAACAAATAAATCTCAATACAAGTGAAATGTCAAATTATAAGACTTCAAAAAAGATAACAAAACATACAAATAATATAAATAATTATTATTAAGAATAGAAAGAAATATTATAAAAATGAGTTATAATGACAATAAAAATAAAAAATATACAAAATATACAAAATATAAGAACATAAGAAATAAATAAAATCAATGAAATATATATAAAATTAAAGAAATTTAAAATGATAACTAAAAATATTAAAATATATAAATAATAATTATTAAGAATAGAAAGAAAATGTTACAAAATGAGATAAAATGATAAAAATAGATATATATATATATATATATATATACATATATATATATATATAATATAAGAACATAAGAAAGAAAATAAAATTAATGAAATATTTATAAAATTAACAAAATTTTAAAATGATAACTATAAATATTATGAATAAAAATTAAAAATTTAAGAGTGTGATGTATGAAAATGTATAAATAACAAGTATAAATATTTTAAATAGTTTATTAAAAAATTAAAAAGTTGATAAAAAATTGAAGGAAATAAAATTTTATAAAAAAGCTCATAAAATTGAAATTTAAAAATATTTATTTATAAAACAAATTAAACTAATAATCATATATTAGCGCATATTTTCTTCTAAAAATTATTATAATAATAAAAAGAAAGAAGAAAATAAAAATTTGTAAATTAAAAACATTTAAAAATAAAATATCAAAATATGCAAATTTAAGCAAAATCCGCGCATGTGCGGGTTCTCTCCTAGTCATGTTAAAATTTTGAAGGATGCTTGATTCACTGCAAATGCGGAAATTAAAGCAAATTTGATAGTTAGTTTTGGCCAACAGTGAAAAACCAAATATGCAATTATGACAAATTAGTTTTAGAGGGTTGACAAAAAATAGTCCGAAGATTTACTGTGTAAAACATATTTCAATTGAATTTATAAGTTTATATTATATAAACACATAACACAATAATAAATAAACTAACATTTTTACTGAATAATATAAATTAAAAAGAGAGGCACTTAGAATTGTAATTTTCAAAGTTTTCTATTTAAATACATTTTATTTCTTTAGGATAAAAAATTCAAAACTATTTTTTAAAAACTATAAACATAAAGAATGAAAAATAATATATCTAATAACTTATAATTTATCAAAGTTATAAATTTGCTGGCCCCTTTATTATCATATCTAATTGTTGATATCCTATATAGAAAGTTTTATTTTTGCAACGACATAATAAATTATAGAGATAAATTATTTTCAGTACAAAAACTCAGTAAACTAAACATCAATTAAATAGTCAATTTAGTTTATAAATATGTAGATATAATGAAAAAAATATTTTAAAAAACTCGAATAATAATATTTTACACATACAAAATATTTATTTATCAAAACAGTTGCATAAAAATTCTCAAGATCTTTAATATTTTATATGTTTCAAAAAGCATATTGTTTTCAATGTCCACCTTATATTACTTTAAATTGTAATTACCAATATTGAATATCCCGTTAAACACTATTTAACAACAAATTAGTAATTTGTCACAAATTCCACATATAAATTACCACCATTTATTTAAATTGTAATATAAGTATTATTTATTAATTTCAATTGTTATAGTTACATCTCATTTAAATTAGTAACTCTACACACACACAACAAAATAAAACTTTGAAATATACATCTACAATAAGTTTCTAAAAATATAAATTTCCAATACAATAAGTTTTAATTCCTTACTTTTTTTGTTCATCTTACAATAATTTAAATTTGTTTAGGTACAGATTATAAATATATAAGTGTTGTATATATTAAAATAATAATTAAATAAAATCAATAAAAATTACTGAATATCCTCTGGTATGAAGCACTATCAACAGCCAAGCAAACAGAAGCCTGGTGATTTGGATGTAACACGTTGAAGAGGTGATTCATTTTAAAAGTACGAAATAAACTATTGAATTTTTAAGGAATGAATAAAAATGGTGAAAATAAAGCATATCATCAAAAATAGTTTGCACACTTTCTACAGAACATTGATAATTCTACCCGATTGAACAAGATCCAAACAACCAAAACGTAGATATCTATTTCAATCCATTTTAGAATTCTATATCAAACGAGCAGAAACCATTTAAAAACAGCTGAGAAGCACAATGCATTGAATAAAACCATTATTCAATAAAATGTTAAATTTCATACAAGAAATCCAGATCAAGATCAATCCGAGAGGTGATAGTTTAATTAGGGTTTTGGTGTACATGAAGAAGGATGAAGAGATCTAACGGTCAGTATTCAATATGAGAATATATCTAACAGCTGAAATATGCGATCCATTTGATACCTTCTAATCACTTGAACCATCGATATGTTTGATCTAACGGCTGAGATCTGCGATCCATGTGATGTTGTCTCAGCCTATAAAAATGTTTTGGGTTTAATTAATATATAATAAGTTTTTTTGCCAACAATTAATATATAATAAGTAAAAATGATATAAAAACATAAAAGAAAATGCTTTTAAAATTAATAAAAATTAACTAAAACAAAATTTTCAAAATTATGAAGTTTGAAAATGTAACATATTGTTAAACTAAAAATATTTAAAATAATAAAAATTGTATATATAATTATAAAATGGTTAAAATAATAAAAATGATTTAATTTGATTTAATTTTTGGTTTACATGATTTTAAAATTTTTAAAAGTGTTAAATTTTAGATATGAGTATATGCAGTAATTAAATTATTGTTTAATACTTTAATTTATTATTAGTATTCAAATATTAGTAAATATGAGTATATGTAGTAATTAAATTAATATTAAATATTTTTAAATTAATTTTCTGTAAAATATATATTTAAATGGTTTAATTTAAATATTATTTTGTGTATACATAATTCATTTTTATGTAGAACATTACAAGAAAACTGTCGCGTAGCTACGGATTCAATCGTGGCTATCACCGATTTTCCGTAGCTACAATATCATTTGCCACGATAGTTACGACCGATATCCGGGGCTACAAGCTTGACGCTATTCTGTTCGTAGCTATCCGCAGACAACTATCCACGGATTAGCTGGTGTTAAATAATTAGTTAAATAATTAATTAATATAAAAACAAAAAATAAATACAAAATACAAAATAGCAACAAAACAAATTAAAAAATGCAAAAAATAATCTACGACGACCACCGTCGTCTTCCTCATGGTATGCATTGTGCGGGTATTAAATTAATATCATTTTTTAAATTAGATTGTCATTTTTTGTTTACCGTATACATAGTACAAAATGATCTTATTATGCGGACATAATTTATTTGTTATACCGCGTATGTTAATTTTATAAGCAATGTTTAGAAACTCGATCCGGACCCGAAGTCTGACACGTAAACTCGGCAATTCGGCAGACATTTTGGGGCGGGTCATATGCAAAAATCGTTGAATTAAAAATTTGGAAAAATCCGGAAAACTCCGCAGTTTATTTGTGACCCGGTGGATCAGTCGAACCGCTTGACCCGAATAATTAATTAGAAGTTCTTATGGCGAGACGTTTTATTTTTCAGTGTCACAAACCTTCGTCTTTTTCTGAATCGTTGCATGGTGTTTTACTTAAATTGCTTATTTCATTTCAAAGTTCTAAATTCATATTTCGTTAACAAATAAGATCATAGTTAGAAGAGTACATATGGTGTATAAATAGTTATAGATTATTTTTTTTAAAAATTGATTAGTTTTAGGAATATATGTTAATATATATAGTTATATATACAAATCTCATTTATTTATGACCAGCGGTTGACGCGCGGTCAACCCGTGTTTGTCCCGATGACCCAGAAGACAGTCTGGTTCGATGTTTGGATCGGGTTTAAAAACATTGTTTATACGCTTTATGTGGTTATATATTTTCTATAAATTATACATTTCGTCATGGTGTTTCTACTTTCATCCAGTTGCATAATCACATTAGTGTTATTCAATAAATGACGTGAACAACTATGAAGTAAGTAAATTGCAATCAATATTGTATGTTAATAATAAATATTGGGTAATTTATGAAGATGTATTGGATAATTTAACAAATATTTTATTTTCTTTCACTTTAATTAGATTTATCAAATTTTGGTTACTATGATATTGTTTGTTAATAACAGATATTAGGTAATTTAAGAAGATCTTCATACAGTCGTCTACTAATAAATATTTTAATTAAATAGTATTTGAAAATTAGTAAATCTATTATATAATAGGAGCTTTTCTCTCCTTCTAAGATGAGCCACGTGTCTTTATATAAATCAAAAATTTGGGCTTTAAAAATTATTTGGCCCGTAAAACTCAAAAAACCCTTCTCATGGAGAAGCCTTTAACTATGACTCAGCCCAAAAAAGCCTTAGATGCTTCCTAACCCTCTACCTTCGTCTTCCTCATTATGACTCACTGCAGCCTTCAACAACGTATTCGCCAACCGTTTCCGGGACCTCCTGATTTCCACCTGATCTTAATTCCGACTACAATCCTGCAATTTAATTCACAATACTCAATCAATATCCAGACCCTTCCGCTTCCTCTAGTACCCGTCTGTACCTTAGCTTCTATAAATTAACAACATCCATGGAGACACACCAACCCGCAAAACTCGCAAAAAATCACTCACAATCCTCCATCCCACATCGTTCTCGGAGTCCGGCTGTTGTGATTCAGCTCAACTCCGATTGATTCTGGAAATCACAGACTTGATGATTTGCAAGCTCAGCTCAAGATAAAGATTGATCTTAGATTCCAGATTGATAAAGAACTAAACTAGGAAGAAATTAGAACAAAGGACACACAGAAATTTACGAGTTCAGGATCACGGAATGTGAATCCCTACGTCTCGGCCTGATGATCAAGCAATCCACTAATTTCAGAGTGATTACAAGATGAAAACGCTCTCTCTGATTTTACAACGCATGAACTCAATCAAGAGAGGAGATAACGTTCTTAAGTATTGACCTCACTCACTTACAAGTATCTCACACACACACGCCTTAACTCGAGCTAAGGTTAACTAAGTGAAAGAAGTCGGTTTAAGACTAACCGTAAACCTTGAGTAACTTAACCATCTACTCAATTGAACACTACCGGTTCTGGATTAAGCACCTGGTTTAGTAGAACATTCATCACTGAAATCAACAAACTCCACCTTTATGATGATCAACTAAACCTGCTCCTTCTTTACTCAGACATGTGCATCATCAGGCATGGCCAAGCATCTTAGCTTCTGGCCAAGCTGAGAAAACTTAGAGCCTTCTCAAACTTGTCCACTGGCAACACCTTAGTCAGTATATCAGATGGGTTCTTCTTTGTTGAGATCTTCAACACCTTGACATCTCCTTGAACTATCATGACTCTGATAAAGTGCATCTTCCTGCTAATATGTTTTGTTCTCTCGTGATGAACATTGTTTTTAGCAAGACAGATTGCACTTTGGGAGTCACACCAAATGTTTATAGTCTCCTGGTTGAAGCCAAATTCCTCTGACAAACCCTTTAGCCAGATTCCTTCCTTTACAGCCTCTACTAAGGCCATGTACTCAGCTTCAGTAGTCGACAAAGCAACTACATGTTGTAGTCCAGATTTCCAGCTGATAGCACTGCCTCCTGCAGTGAACACATACCCAGAAATTGATCGTCTCCTATCCAAGTCTGATGAGAAATCTGAGTCGCAGAATCCCTCCACCTTAAACTGATCTCCCTTTCTGAATATTAACTGTATATCTTCAGTGTTCTTCAAGTATCTCAGCAGCCATTTCACAGCAGACCAGTGTTCAGTGCTTGGGTTGCTCATAAACCTACTGGTTAAACCCACATCATAGGCTAGATCACACCTGGTCCCTGTCATAGCATACATGACACTCCCTATGGCATTCAGGTAGGGTACACCTTCCATTTATGCATCTACTTCTCCTTCCTTTAGAGCAGACAATTTGAATTGTGCTCCTATGGGTGTATTCACTCCCTTTGCCTTGTCCATGTTAAACACTTGCACCACTTTCTTCACACAACTGGCTTGAGATAGAGACAAGGTTCCTCTGTCTTTGTTTCTTTCTATATCCATTCCTAGGATTCTTTTGGCTGGACCCAAGTCCTTCATCTCAAATCTGTGACTTAGCAGTTCCTTTACTCTTTTGACTTCAGCCATGTCCTTAGATGCCACCAACATATCGTCTACATAAAGAAGTAAGTAGACTGATATATCATCCTTGAGCTTCTTCATGTACACACAATGATCAAACTCACTTTTGCAGAACCCATGGCTAGTGACAAACTGATCAAAACATTTGTTCCACTGCCTTGGTGCCTGTTTAAGACCATATAGGGCTTTCTTCAGAGAACACACATGATCTCTCTTTCCTTTTACTTCAAACCCCTCTGGCTGGTCCATGAAGATTTCTTCTTCAATAACACCATGAAGAAATGCTGTCTTCACGTCTAACTGCTCAAGTTCAAGGTCTTGATCTGCTGTAATGGAGAGAAGGAATCTGATTGATACATGTTTTACAACAGGGGAGAAAACATCTTGATAGTCAATCCCTTCTCTTTGCGAATATCCTTTTGCAACAAGTCTGGCTTTGTGCCTTGGCTTCTCTATTCCTGGTATTCCTGACTTCAGTCTATAAATCCATTTGCAGCCTATCACCTTTTTGTCTTTAGGTCGCTTTACAAGCTCCCATGTCTTGTTTTTATCAAGGGAGTTCATCTCTTCTTTCATGCCTGCAATCCATAGAAGCTTATCTTTACTTCTGATAGCTTCTTGGTAATCCCTTGGCTCTTCTGAGGTCACTGCATCTGCAGCAATGAGAGCAAAGGCTGCCATGTCATAGTCACCAAATCTAGCAGGTAGAGTTATCTCTCTTCTTTCTCTATCTCTGATAAGGTGATAACTTCTCTGATCAGCTTCTTGTTCTGATATGGGTTCATCAGCTTCTTCACTTGTTTCTGAGTCACTGACTTGTTCAGTATCTTCTGATGTAACTCCACCTAAAGCTCTATCAGAACCACTCTCCTTGGGCTTATCCTTTCTAATCACCACTTCTGTTGTATTCTCAGAATTTTCTGATTCTTCAGATGCTTCTTTTCTAGATTTGTCCAGGTCTTTATAGACCTTTTCTTCTACAAACACAACATTGCGACTTATTACACACTTCTTTTCCTCTAAGAGCCAGACTTTGTAACCTTTGACTCCTGGTGGATAGCTCACAAAGATGCCTCTTAAAGCTCTTGGTCTTAGCTTTCCTTGATCCTTGTGAACATAGACTAGAGATCTGAATCTCCTCATGTGTTTGTTGCCTGGTTTCTTTCCTAGCCAGAGCTCTTCAAGAATATTAAAGTCAGTAGCTGATGAGGGGGTTCTGTTTATCTGATACACTGCAGTTGAGACAGCTTCAGCCCAGAAGTGTTCCTCTAGTCCAGACTCATCTAGGAGGCACCTCACCTTTTCCATAATGGTGCGATTCATACGCTCAGCTACCCCATTCTGCTGATGCGTATAGGAGCAGGTTCTGTGTCTTTCAATGCCGTGTAGCTTACATAACTCATTGAACTCATTGCTACAAAATTCCAGTCCATTGTCAGTACGAAGGCACTTTACTTTCTTGTCAACTTGATTCTCTACCAACTTCTTCCATTCACTGAACTTCTTGAATGCTTCCCCTTTTGTAGACAGGAAGTACACTCAGACCTTTCGTGTGAAGTCATCTATTATGGATAGAAAGTATTGTTTCTGAGATAGACTTGGTGTTACATTTTGAGAACCCCAAAGATCAGCATGAATGTACTTGAGTTTCTCTCCTGTGTCATGTTTTCCAATGTGGAAGCTTAATCTCTTGTGCTTCCCCATGATGCAGCTCTCACTGAAGTCCATGCTGATGATCTTCTTTTTGTCAATCACACCCTTCTTGACTAGTATCTGAAGATTCTTTACACTCATGTGTCCAAGGCGTCTGTGCCATAGGATTGTTTCATCAGACTTCTGCTTTGAGATATTGCTGTTTGTTTCACCTGCAACAGTTTCTCCATCCAGAATATACAAAGTACCAATCAGTGTTCCTTTTAAGGCTAACTTCCCATTCTTATGGAATTTAGTCATGCCTTTCCCTCCAGAGTGTTCATATCCTAGTCTATCCAGGGTTCCACTAGATATAAGATTCCTTTTTAGTTTAGGAATGTACCTGACATTAGTTAGAGTCTTGACAGAGCCACCGTAAGCCTTGATTTTTACTGATCCGATTCCTTGAACTTCGACTGAGTAGTCATCTCCTAAGAGAACCTGTCCTGAAGTTAATTCCTCAAAGGTGTCAAACCAATCTCTCCTCGATGTCATATGGTAAGAGCATCCAGAGTCAATGATCCATTTCTCTTGGTGCCAGTTACTGGAAACAGATAGTGCAGTGGTATCTTGAACTTCATCTATCACCACTGCAGCTTCAGCATCTTCATCTGTTTCAAACTTCTTCTTTCTAGCATAGCAGTCCACTTTCCTGTGACCTTGTTTCTTGCAGTACCAGCAAGTTATTCTTGATCCAGAGCCTGATCTTGACCTGCTCTTACCCTTCTTGTTTCCAGACTCTCTCTTTTCAGACCTTCCTCTAGCAACGTAGGCTTCACCATTATTTTGTGAGCCGATGAGTTCTTTGACTTCTTTCAGTTCTATTTCTTTGGATTTTGCAGCATTAACTACATCCTCGATGGTTAGAGTCCCCCTTCCATATTTCAGTGTTTCCTTTAGAGAATTGTAGCTTGATGGCAAAGAACTTAACAGAAGCATAGCTTGTACCTCCTCTGAAACTGTGACTTTGACACTGCTCAAACCTGAAACTACCTTCAAGAACTCATCCACATTCTTATCAATGGTTTTCGATTCTTCCATCTTGAATGTGTAGAACTTGTGTTGCATATGAATTCGGTTTGGGAGAGTCTTTGAGTTGTAGAGTCTTTCAAGAGCTGACCAAATTGACGCAGCCGTTGTATACTCTTCAAGCTTCCCCAGTACATGATCCCCGAGATTGAGGATGATCATGTTCATTGCATTCTCGGCCTTTTCAGACTGATCGCTTTCAAGTTTCTTTAATCTTTCCTTGTAATCTTCTTCGTCCTCACCTTTCTTCATCGGCGTGTTTTCCGATGTCACCAGTGAAGGCGATTCTTCCAGAGCTGGCTTCAATCCGTGAAGCGATAGATGCGCAAGCATCCGCTTCTTCCACATTGAGAAATCCCCAGTGCCATCGAAGATAGCGATTTCGATTTTGCTTTTCACCATCGAATCGATTTTTCTTGAACCACGGCTCTGATACTAGTTGTTGTGATTCAGCTCAACTCCGATTGACTCTGGAACTCACAGACTTGATGATTTGCAAGCTCAGCTCAAGATAAAGATTGATCTTAGATTCCAGATTGATAAAGAACTAAACTAGGAAGAAATTAGAACAAAGGACACACATAAATTTACGAGTTCAGGATCACGGAATGTGAATCCCTGCGTCTCGGCCTGATGATCAAGCAATCCACTAATTTCAGAGTGATTACAAGATGAACACGCTCTCTCGGATTTTACAACGCATGAACTCAATCAAGAGAGGATATAACGTTCTTAAGTATTGACCTCACTCACTTACAAGTATCTCACACACACACGCCTTAACTCGAGCTAAGGTTAACCAAGTGAAAGAAGTCGGTTTAAGACTAACCGTAAACCTTGAGTAACTTAACCATCTACTCAATTGAACACTACCGGTTCTGGATTAAGCACCTGGTTTAGTAGAACATTCATCACTGAAATCAACACCGGCAATGGCTCAAATGCATGTCGTCGCAATCCTCTTAACAGCACCATACGCGACTTCTCGATGAAAAGGTAACTCCTATGTCTTTTATCGCATATAAACCCCCAACACCGATTGTTCACTCTCTGATTTCGCACACATCTTTCTTCTACAGGATCAACACAAGTAGATTTATTATAAATGTACAGAGAAATGAGTATTCATACTTTCGTTGAGATCTAAGATTAGTTGAATACCCTTTTTAAAAGAATTTGCTCATCTTTTAAAAACGTCAAAAATAGAAGAGGAAGAAACTCAAATCTCTCCCGAGAGAAGATAAAATCCATGGCTTCTTTGCGATTCTATGTCACCTTCCACACTCTTCTCTTTTCTCTGGTATGTTGTCTACATCTCTATTATGCCTTTTATATAGGCTTAACTGGGTTGAAAGCATTATTCCTGGGCTGCTTCTTGAACCGGATGCTACCAGATTTTTGCAAAGTGATCAGATAATCGACAATTATGGCACAGGTTTGCGTAAGTTTATGCATCGTAGCTCTTACCAATTTTTAAAAATAAAATTCATTTCCTTAAACGGATAAAGAGTATAATAATCATAATGTAATAATATTTATACCATATTCATCAAATAGTTTGTATGCATTTTTTGTATCTTCATCTAAGGAAGTCTGTGATTCATGGTTCTAACTTCTTACCACATTGTTAGAAAGCCAAAAAAAAAACTTCTTTCAACAGTAACAGTGATGACCTCGTGGCTGAAGATTGGAGCAAATCTAATATATATAAAAGAGAAGTCATGTGAGAGAAAAATTGCTAAGGTGGCATCATTTCCGTAATTTTCGATTTTTTTTATTTGGCTATTACTAAAATTTTTTTTATCATCTCCCCCAAAAATTTCTTCTTCTCCCGTCGTTCAACTTTTGCAGAGCTCTCCATTTTCGTCATCTCCATCTCTCTCACATCGAAGGTATGAAATCATTATTTTTTCTTTGATTCTCAATTCCTATTATCCCGATTTGATTAACGCTCGATGAAATCGCAATAAATTTTTGGTTTATGTATATTTTCATGTATTCGTGGATCTGAAAAAATGGGGGTTATAGGCATCGACTGATCTTCAGGTATGTCATCCTCTATCTATCTATCTATCTATTATATCTGTGAATCTTCAAAACCCTTACCCCCATCTCTGATTGTCGTCACATGTTTGAAACCGTTGAAGAAATTCTTGTGTGTTAGACATTCAAACCTGTTTTTTTCTTTTCTTTTCGTTAATTTCATTGTGTAATTGCAGAGAACATAGTAAAGGTTGGGTTCTTTCTCAGTTTGGTGGTTTATATCATCCTGTCCCTAGTCGAAGGTTGTTGAAATTGGAACACCAACAACCGTGTGAGACTAGATTGGTATGTGACTTATGACCAAGTTTCATGTGTCATAGATGCGCGGCATCAAAGTCAGTACATAGGTGTATGTTGGGAACATACGACCGGACAAGACCCGCTTATAAGAACTCTTCAGGATACTTATATCTGTGTCATAAGAGATTCTTACTACGACTATAGAGTATAGTCCTTAGACCTGAGTTCACATGCATGTGATTGCACATGGACTGGTGTAATTTGATCATTGTCTAACGCTATCGTTCTGCGATAGCTATAAGGACCTTGTTTGGGTACATCATGAAATGAGTAGTTTACAGTGATGGAACAAGATGGGATTTGTCCCTCCAATATAAATGGAGTGAATATCTCTAGGCCAATCGGAGATTTGAATACTGGAAAACGCATGGCCATGCTCAAACGGACTTTCCCGAGTCGTTTGGATTGTCAGTATCAAATCAGAGTCCGATGAACAAGATTAGGCTTTATAAGGATGACACTAATCTTGCCTTATGACTAATCGAGATATTGAGACAAAAGGATTATGAATACAGAGATTCCAGTACAAGTGGGAGATTGTTGGAATTGTGTCCAGTAATCTCGGTACTGTCTCTAGAAAGTAAGAGTATGTCAATGATCAGACATAAGTCATATAATACTGGGGGTCATGATGGCTTGCTAGAGTCCGCTCATGATCTATAAGTCTTGGACTTATTGCCTTTATTATATGATCCCATATGGGTCACACGCCTAAGCTAACAGGAAAATGTGTAGGAACGGTTTAGCAGAAGTACAGTAAAAGTGCTAGGCATTTACTGTACTTAGAGAGAATAAAAGGTTTAGCCACTGTGCATCGATCGATGCATAATGTGCAACGATCGATGCAGTGCGCAAACACCGACGAGTTAATTAGTATTTGGGCCAAATGGCCCAAACGGAACAGGACGAGTTTTGTGTCATAAAACTCGAGTTTCAGACTGATTAACCCTAATACTTGAGCCGAAAACTCTCTCTCTCTGCGCTGAGTTCCCTTGGTGGTCTAGCAGCTGTTTCCTGTGAAAAGCGTGTGTGAACCTTTGGAGGATTCATCCCTCGGTGTTTCTCTGATCTCAGACATACCATCCATTTCCGCTGCAATAACAGGTATAAGGTGAGATCATCATTTGTTTCTATTCTGAGAAGAACCTAGATCGCATGTTTAGGATAATCTGAATCTGGAATTGAATCAGGATTCATCTAAACGTTCCAACAGTGGTATCAGAGCTTAGGTTCTGGTTTTTCTTGTTTAGATTCATGTTTAGGATTGTTTGAAAGGTGTTTTTGAATCAATCTACTGATAAGATTAAAACACTTAAGAAACAAGAATTGAATCCTAAACAAACTGTTTAAAAATCGCATGACCAAACTATATTGTTTTGGTATGTGATCTAAACTGATTTTGCATCGACTGAGATCGCATTGCATCGATCGATGCAATGCAAGGATCGATCGTTGCAGTCGCGAGAGATTGACCGCGATCGCATGGATCGTTCAAACGATCGCATGGATCTCGCGAGAATCTCTCGGCCAAACCTGATAACCGTTCGTGCACGCGTGAGAGCATCGATCGATGCAGGATTGATGAACGATCGTTGCAGGATCGATGCTATGAGCATCGATCGATGCGGTTAGGGTTTTGGCTCGGTTTAATTTAATTAAAATTAAACGTCTCGGTTTAATAAACAGATTTGATAATTTTATCATGTCTGGTTAAACCGGGATAAGAAATCCAATGTCGAAAGAATTATTGGATTTAGTGCCTAAACCAGGAATTTCTAATTTGATTTGGTTGGACCAAATAAATTGAGAAAATCCGGTTTAGTAAATAACCGGTTGACAATTGTGGTCATCGTAGTAATTAAAACTTGGTTAGACCAGTTTTAATGAACCAGACCGGTTATGTCAAATAATTGGACAATTGGGTCATGTCTTGGACATGGACAAATTCTTGGGCCTCGGGCCAAGAAGTTAAAACAATTGGGCCAATTATTTGAGTCTTTCTTCAGATCAATTTAAAATTTATTTTATAAAATTATAAAGTCGATTTTAAATTAAAGTTTCCGAAATTTTGAAATTAGAAAGTTTCTTAAAATAGAAGTTTCTGAATTTGCGGGTTTTGGATTTCAAGAAATTTCTAAAGTTAGAAAGTTTCCGGTTTTAGAAAGTTTCCAATTTTAGAAAGTTTCCGAAAATAGTAGGTTTCCAAAAATAGAAAGTTTCCCGAAATAGTAATCTTCTATTTTGGGAATGAATTTTTTAAATAAACCTACGAACCTCAAATAATATCAAGCGTTGGATGTCTTGTCCAGGCTATGTCAGCTGTCAAAGCCCATTCAATTGTATTCATGGCCTTACAGTGTGAGGGTGTCTGCTTTTGCGTGGGTAAGACGGTTTGTGATTCATAAATGTCATTGGGAGTCCCAGACATTAATGATTACATGACTGTATAGTCTGGTTTTCTTGACTAGGCCATCGGGAGTCCCGGGCCTTGAGACATCAGAGTGGATTGGGCCTCGGGCCCAGATTCACAACCAAGAGTTATATCACGGATATAATTAGCCGATATAGGGCTTACCGATATAAGCTAAGGTTTGGTGACGGCCAGTGGCCCACTTTAATCTTAGTTATATGTGGATCTTGGAATCATTATATTCTATTGAGGGTAACTTATGTTATTGAATATAATGCGTGATTAATCATATTAATTTTAATACGAGATTAGTCATTTTGAACATAATAACTAATAACCTTTTTATTTATATATTTCAGATATGACTACTACAAGCACACAAAACACATTCTCGATCCGGTCTGTTCTCGAGAAGGAGAAGCTGACTGGAACGAACTTCCTGACATGGTCAAGGAACTTGAGGCTGGTCCTCAAGCAGGAGAAGAAGGATTATGTCCTTCGAGATCCCCTCCCCGAGAGGCCTCTTGCCAATGCTGCCAGGACTCTGCACAATGCTTGGGAAAAGCATTCGTCAGATGAAAATGATGTCTATTGCCTGATGTTGGTGACAATGACTCCTGAGCTGCAAAAGCAGTTCGAAAGTGTATTGTCTCCCATCGAGATAATGGCAAGCCTGAAATCGCTTTTTCAGGAGCAGGCTAGGACTGAGAGGTTCCAGACAGTTAAGAACCTCTTGGACTGTAAGTTGGCTGCGAATGCGGCAGTGAGTCCTCATGTCTTGAAGATGATGGGTTATCTCGATCATCTTCAGAAACTCGACTGCCCAATCAGCCAGGAACTTGCTTGCGACATCATTCTGCAGTCTTTACCTGCAAGCTATGATCAGTTCATTCTGAACTTTAACATGCATGGCTTGAGTAAGACACTACCTGAGCTTCACGGAATGCTCAAGACTGCAGAGCCCAACTTGAGGAAAACCGCCAAGGACCCCAATGTGCTTATGGTGCAGAAGGGCAAGGGGTTTAAGAAATCCTCTGCTAAGGATAAGGGAAAGGCCAAGGCTGTCCAAGTCACGGACAAGGACACGCCAAAGCCCAAGCCCAAATCCAAGGTTGGGCCTACTGACATGTGCAGGTTCTGCAAAGAACTGGGGCATTGGAGAAGAGATTGTAAGAAATTCCAGGAAGGTCTAAAGGAATTGAAGAAGAAGACTTTCGAGACTTCTTCATCAGGTATTTTTGTTATAGAAGTTAATACAACTACTTCTGATAATACCTCATGGGTCATGGATACTGGTTGTGGGGCTCATATTTGTACTAATATGCAGGCACTCAGCAACAGTAGAAGGCTGAAGCAAGGACAAGTGGAGCTACGAGTTGGGAATGGAGCGAAAGTTTCAGCACTAGCTGTAGGCACATACTTGTTGTCTTTACCTTCGGGATTGATTTTAGAACTGAATAATTGTTATTTTGTACCTGCTATAAGCAGAAATATTATTTCAATTTCTTTGTTGGATTTGGAAGGTTATGATTTTTCAGTTAAGAATAAATTATGTTCCTTCAATCGCAACAATTTGTTCTATGGTTCTGCCCCTCTTTCGAATGGGCTTTACATACTCGATCAATCTGCGCCAATTTATAACATTAATACAAAACGGTTTAAACCTAATGAGGAAAACCGAACGTTTCTATGGCATTGTCGTTTAGGGCACATCAGCGAGAAACGCATCAAGAGGCTCCATTCGAATGGACTTCTTGGCTCATTTGACTTTGAGTCATGTGAGAAATGCGAATCCTGCATGATGGGCAAAATGACACGGGCCCCCTTTAATAAACCTAACGAGAGGGCCAGTGACTTATTGGGCCTGATACACACTGATGTGTGTGGCCCAATGTCCACAAATGCAAGAGGAAACTATCAGTACTTCATAACCTTCACTGATGATTTCAGTAGGTATGGATATGTTTATTTGATGAAACATAAGTCTGAATCTTTTGAAAAGTTCAGAGAATTCCAAAATGAAGTACAGAACCAACTTGGCAAAAGCATTAAGGCTCTTCGGTCCGACCGAGGAGGAGAATACTTAAGCCAGGAATTCAGTGATCATCTGAGAGAGTGTGGGATCGTATCCCAACTCACTCCTCCTGGAACACCTCAATGGAATGGTGTGTCTGAGAGGAGAAATCGGACCTTATTAGATATGGTTCGATCTATGATGAGTCACACAGACCTTCCAATATCCCTTTGGGGATATGCTCTGCTAACAGCAGTGTTCACTCTAAATAGAGCGCCATCAAAAGCAGTAGCAAAGACACCATATGAATTATGGACTGGAGAAGCTCCAGTGCTGTCTTATCTAAGAATTTGGGGTTGTGAAGCCTATGTTAAGAGATTAATCTCAGATAAGCTTACACCAAAATCTGATAAATGCTACTTCATTGGTTATCCACGGGAAACCAAGGCTTATTACTTCTATCTACGTTCCGAGAACAAGATCTTTGTTGCCCGGGATTGTAACTTTCTTGAGAGAGAGTTTCTCTCTAAGAAAGACAGTGGGAGTAAGGTACTGCTTGAAGAAATTCAAGATGAACAGGATACTGCTCAACCTAATGAGGAAGAGCAGCAGGAGGACCTACAAGAAATTGTAGAACCTGAACCTGTAGTACCTGAAGTTCGAAGATCCGGGAGGATCCGTCACGAACCCGAGAGATATCATAGATTCCTCGTGACTAACTGTCATGATCTTTTGATCATTGATGGTGATGAACCATCGAACTTCAATCAAGCCATGATGGGCCCAGATTCCTCTAAGTGGCGCAAGGCCACTGATTCCGAAATGGACTCCATGTCGGTCAACCAAGTGTTTTCGTTGGTTGACTTACCCGCTGGTGTAAAAGCCATCGAGTGCAAATGGATCTTCAAGAAGAAGATTGACGTGGATGGAAATGTCCAGATTTATAAAGCCAGGTTGGTGGCAAAAGGTTTCAGACAAGTTCACGGTGTGGACTATGATGAAACCTATTCACCAGTGGCTATGATGAAATCTATTCGGATTCTACTAGCAACTGCAGCTTTTCATGATTATGAAATTTGGCAGATGGACGTGAAAACCGCCTTCCTGAATGGTATTCTGGAAGAGGATGTGTATATGACACAACCTGACGGTTACATAGATCCAAAGAATGCTGGGAAAGTATGCAAGCTTCACAAATCCATTTATGGATTGAAGCAAGCATCGAGGAGCTGGAATCTTCGTTTTGATGAAGCGATCAAGCAATTTGACTTCATCAGAAACGAAGAAGAACAATGCGTGTATAAGAAATCTAGTGGGAGCAAGATTGTATTTCTTATTCTGTATGTCGATGACATACTGCTTCTCGGAAACGACGTTCCAATGCTAAAGTCGGTAAAGGACTGGCTTGGAAGTTGTTTTTCCATGAAAGACATGGGTGAAGCCGCATACGTTCTTGGAATTAGGATCTATCGGGATAGACCTAAGAAGCTGATAGGCTTGTGTCAAGATTCATACATTGACAAAGTCCTACAAAGATTCAGCATGAAAGATTCCAAGAAGGGCTTCACGCCAATGGTACATGGCACAACGCTAAGCAAGAAGCAGAGCCCTACGTCGGCTGCTGAGCTTGAGCGCATGAAGAATATTCCTTATGCATCTGCAATAGGATCTGTCATGTATGCCATGATCTGTACTCGTCCTGATGTTGCTTATGCATTGAGCATGACGAGTAGATACCAGTCAAATCCAGGTGAAAACCATTGGATTGCCGTAAAGAATATCTTGAAGTATCTGAGACATACTAAGGATAAATTCTTGGTGTACGGTGGAAGTGATGTGCTTAAAGTCAGTGGATTCACGGACGCAAGTTTCCAGACAGACACAGATGATTTCCGGTCACAGTCCGGTTATGTCTTTTGTCTGAATGGCGGTGCAGTAAGTTGGAGAAGCTCCAAGCAGGACACCGTTGCTGATTCCACTACAGAAGCTGAATATATCGCCGCCTCAGAAGCAGCGAAGGAAGCTGTTTGGATACGAAAGTTCATTATGGAACTAGGTGTGATACCAGATGCGGCTGAGCCTCTGGCGCTATTTTGCGACAACAATGGTGCTATAGCTCAGGCAAAGGAACCAAGATCACACCAGAAATCCAAGCATGTTCAAAGAAGATATCACTTGATACGTGACATCGTTAATAGAAAGGAAGTCAAGATCAGCCGAGTTCCGACAGATGATAATGTCGCTGATCCGTTGACAAAGCCACTCCCAAGACCTAAGCTCGAGTTCCTGACTGAAGCTGTAGACATTAGAAACATTGAAATGTAATCTAAATTTGAGTGGGAGTTTTGTGAGCTTTATTTTAGTTATTTGATATGTTCTTGTAAAACATTATTTTATGTTTAATGAAATTATTATTTCAAGATTATTTTAACTGTGATAAAATAATCGTTCCAAAATGATATGAAGCATTTTATAGGTCATCGAAGTAAATGACTTGATCTTGAGTCATCGAAGTCATTTAGCTTGATCATGAGACCCTATATTTGATAAATGTTTTATATCATCCTGTCCCTAGTCGAAGGTTGTTGAAATTGGAACACCAACAACCGTGTGAGACTAGATTGGTATGTGACTTATGACCAAGTTTCATGTGTCATGGATGCGCGGCATCAAAGTCAGTACATAGGTGTATGTTGGGAACATACGACCGGACAAGACCCGCTTATAAGAACTCTTCAGGATACTTATATCTGTGTCATAAGAGATTCTTACTACGACTATAGAGTATAGTCCTTAGACCTGAGTTCACATGCATGTGATTGCACATGGACTGGTGTACTTTGATCATTGTCTAACGCTATCGTTCTGCGATAGCTATAAGGACCTTGTTTGGGTACATCATGAAATGAGTAGTTTACAGTGATGGAACAAGATGGGATTTGTCCCTCCAATATAAATGGAGTGAATATCTCTAGGCCAATCGGAGATTTGAATACTGGAAAACGCATGGCCATGCTCAAACGGACTTTCCCGAGTCGTTTGGATTGTCAGTATCAAATCAGAGTCCGATGAACAAGATTAGGCTTTATAAGGATGACACTAATCTTGCCTTATGACTAATCGAGATATTGAGACAAAAGGATTATGAATACAGAGATTCCAGTACAAGTGGGATATTGTTGGAATTGTGTCCAGTAATCTCGGTACTGTCTCTAGAAAGTAAGAGTATGTCAATGATCAGACATAAGTCATATAATACTGGGGGTCATGATGGCTTGCTAGAGTCCGCTCATGATCTATAAGTCTTGGACTTATTGCCTTTATTATATGATCCCATATGGGTCACACGCCTAAGCTAACAGGAAAATGTGTAGGAACGGTTTAGCAGAAGTACAGTAAAAGTGCTAGGCATTTACTGTACTTAGAGAGAATAAAAGGTTTAGCCACTGTGCATCGATCGATGCATAATGTGCAACGATCGATGCAGTGCGCAAACACCGACGAGTTAATTAGTATTTGGGCCAAATGGCCCAAACGGAACAGGACGAGTTTTGTGTCATAAAACTCGAGTTTCAGACTGATTAACCCTAATACTTGAGCCGAAAACTCTCTCTCTCTGCGCTGAGTTCCCTTGGTGGTCTAGCAGCTGTTTCCTGTGAAAAGCGTGTGTGAACCTTTGGAGGATTCATCCCTCAGTGTTTCTCTGATCTCAGACATACCATCCATTTCCGCTGCAATAACAGGTATAAGGTGAGATCATCATTTGTTTCTATTCTGAGAAGAACCTAGATCGCATGTTTAGGATAATCTGAATCTGGAATTGAATCAGGATTCATCTAAACGTTCCAACAGAAGATATCTGACCTCATCACCTATAATTCCTCAGATAAGTATTAACTGTGTTTTTTCTTTAACATGAACTTAGTGGTTCATCGCTGATATAGTTTCAATACATATTATTCATATCTATTTTTAGTAGTAACCTTATAGTTCAGACTGATTGCTAGGTGGATTCTATCATTAGTTTTTGTAAATATTAGTAGAACGATGGTCTGTCATCTTATTAATTCTTTTAACTTCTGATGTTCTGAGTTCTTGCTTAAAAAATGTGGTCTACAAAGTGGCATGTTATCTGAATTCCTGCTTGATATGTTGGAATGTTATATTTTCATAGAATAGGATTTGAATATTTGTCTTCTGAATTTCATGTAGGTCAAGGGGATTGGATTCTCTCTTATATATAGAAACCATGAAGAATATCTCACACCTTATAACCCATCGTTCCTCAGGTGAGTATTAGTTGTGTTCCAATAGATTATATGATGCAACAAATTGACTTAAACGAGAAGATGTGAGCAATACTGATCGACTGGCTAATCGAGGTATACATCGAAATTAAACACATTAACGCTAGAATGTATTGTGTATTTGAAAAACTAAAGAAGCTTATGTAAAATTTCAGGTACATGACAAGTTTGATCTGATGAACGAGACATTGTTTCTCATAGTGAATTTGATCGATAGAGACTTTCTCTCCAACACATGATCTCACAAAAATCCTGGCTTCAGGAAGAACTACAGTAAGCTTGGACTCAAACGCTTGCCGATCGACGTTGTTTCTGGTATCACTCATGCGGCCGATGCTAGCACGTAATTGCTCTTAGATCCGGTTTGATTGGGTTCGAGCGATTTTGAGCTTCGACTGGTTCGGGTCCCCCTATGTAATTTCAGAAATAAATGTGATTCAAGGTCAAGAATAAAATACATTGCTTTCCAGTTTTGCTCTTTAAAACCTTGGTTACTTATTTTCTGATAAATTGTTTTATGTTGTAAAGAAACCAATTCTCTGGGATCATTCATTAATTTCTAATCAAATCCAAGAGATGTAATTTCTAATCTAAAAAAGCATTAAGAACAGGTTCTATCGGTTCACAATTCTCCTAAACCAAATCTCTTTGTAGCTAGTTGAATTGCTCACACTAAGTTTATTCAGATTATAACTCACACTCTCGTGCTAAGTTAATTATCTCAGATCTAAACCCTAGATGATCAATCTAGAATTCAGTATTAAGCACAACTTAGGCGATGAACGACTAGATTTAGAGTCCTAATCAATCAGTTGTCTAAACATGCATAAAACCCTTATGAGAATTCCTAAGTCTAACTAGGTTACTACTCAGACATATTATCAGAATAACAACACATCATAAATAGAAAACCGAAAGACTGAATAGATAAGATAAAGGGGTTCGAAATCCTTCTCTCAAAGGTTACAAGTAGCAAGAATCAGCCCTTTAGCAAAATCTCTCAATCTCCAAGCAAGAACAAAGTAAGAACAAGATAAACTGAATAAAGAGTCTGAAAACCTAATTAAAACTCCTAAACTTGTTTTGGAGCTAGATTAGAATTAGGGGAAATTTCGGGGTCTTTTTGCAATTCTTCAAAACTTGTCTCAACTCGGCGTATAGCTTCTCTCGCTCTCAGTGTCGACCGACACCAAGGTCAGTGTCGGTCGACATCCAGTCGTGGCCGAGACACCAACTTCAGCTCCTTGCACAAATCACCAGAAACGTCCTATAATCCCACTCTTTGCTTCAAACACAAGCCT
Source organism: Orychophragmus violaceus (assembly GCA_030180135.1). NCBI lineage: Eukaryota > Viridiplantae > Streptophyta > Magnoliopsida > Brassicales > Brassicaceae > Orychophragmus > Orychophragmus violaceus. The sequence continues at coordinate 59,408,661 of CM058240.1, read as the reverse complement.
ACCTATAGAAGACTCAATAGACTCGAAAAACCAGGTTAAAGACTCAATATACACAACTATATCATGGTTGAAAACCCATAAAAACCATGATATATCAACTCCCCCACACTTAGATCTTGCTTGCCCTCAAGCAAGTAAAAGAACTAAAGCATAAGAAAGAGGTTTGAAAACTCAGAAACTCATTTCGTCCTAGGAACTTTCGCTTTCGCATTCACATTCACTTAGTAAGCCACTGAAAACTTTCCTGCAGATGTCAAGACCACAATATACTTCCCACACACTTAGCAACTGTCCCAAGTAAACTCCACAATCAAGTTAGGATAGTCAAGTTCACCACACTAACCTCTGAGTACAATTAGGTGCGGTCTTACAGAGGGAGTATTGATCAGAGAACACATGGACTCGACTCAGTCAGTACTGACCACCAAACCGTCGGTTTCTGGTTCCTTTCTTTTCCCTTTCTCCCTTAGCAACTGATTTTTCCCCACTGGGCATCATTTTATTTTTTCTATCAGTGCTCTTCCCTTTCCACTTGGGGTTTAACTCTGGATCTTTCCATGGATACACATGAGGTAATAGGGGTCTCTACCACTCCCGTGACTACTTCGAAGCTACTAGCTTATCCTCGGTTTTAATCTCTCTCTTTTTTTTACTTTCAAGGGAGGGGAAAATCAGGAACCATACTCAAACAGGATCACAGGCTGTGTCAAGTACATCACAGGAATCCGATATAGAGATCTCAAGCCCCTAAGTAAGAAAATAAAGTCAGGTTTAGAGGTGAAGTTAGTGATGGATCCTCTGAATACATGGTTAGATATGGGTGTCCTTGGTTAGTTGATCCGTTTGGGGTTTTCTAATAGTCATAGAATTACTATAAGTCTGTCCAATGGTCACTTAGTTCTTGTTCCAGCGAAAAAATTCTTCGAAAAATCATAGTTTCATACACATTTTGACTCAATAAAACAATTTGAAAACAAGTGAAAACAAGGGACTGACTCTAAGAAAACAAAACATGATGTCAGTAGCCACCTCCCCCACACTTAGACTGAACTGTCCCCAGTGCAATCGTAGTATGAGATCGGTGTAAATCAATTTAGAACCAAAGAGTTATTGAGCTGAAAATCCGAACCTGAACACGGCCGATGTCGACTGACACTAAGCTTAGTGTCGCCTGATGATGTAGCCCCTGGACAGAAGCTTGGATGATAGATTGATGAAGAACAGATCACTGGCTTCAAAGCTCTCTTGATCTACTCGATTTGGATGGAATGGAATGAGGATGGGATTGATTCTGCTGGTTTTAGAACTCTCTCAGAAACAATCAGTGGATGGAAATGGATTGAATGTCGCCACAGAGACTATGGATTGATCTCTGATAAGACAAGAAGCTTTCTCTCGGTTTGAATCACACAAAACACAGAGAAAACAAAGGCTGTTGTTTCTTTGCTTAAGAAAACGTTTTTGTTTATTGATCTAGGGTAAAAAATACACTGCTGTGAGAGGGGACTTTATAATAGTCCAAACAGCTATGCCCTTCTTGGGGACTTGAAGCAAATAAATAGAAAAGGAAATACAGACTCAATTGGGACTACTACAACAGCTAGTTTTATTGAAAAGGAAAAACAGACTCTAGAATTGAAAATAAAGATCACACAAACAAAAGAAACTCATTAGTCATAATCTGAATGGAAATACTTACCTTGTATAGGTCTTGGACGAGTTTACTTTGTGTTTGAATGAAAGAATGACCGTTGGAGCTTACTGATCTTCTGCTAAATGAAGTGATGCGTTTTGCTCCAACTCTCCTTGCTTTGGCGTGTTGATGAATATGGTAAGTCCCTTCTGAGCTGAGTTGAATAATGTTGGACCGTCATGCATTTGATAAGCTTGTTCTTGCACTTGTTCAAAAGCTTGATTCAGCATATATTGCACAGCTTTGTTGACTTGTTCTCTTAGGACCTTTGTAGCTGATCTTGTCAATGGACCTTTCCTTATGATGGGCATTGGATCTTCTGCTTCTGGTTCTATGTCCTCATCATTCTCTCCCCCTTGAAGAGGTTCTGACCTCATAACTGATTGACCTGCATCATAAGGACCTAAATCAGAAACATTGAATGTTGGAGAAATGTTTAACTCACCTGGCAGCTCCAGCTTGTATGCATTGTTGTTTATCTTCTCTAAGACACGGAATGGTCCATCTCCTCTTGGTGCTAGCTTTGATTTCCTCTGATTGGGGAACCTTTCTTGTCTCATGTGTAACCAGACCCAATCTCCTGGTTCAAAGGTCACCTCCTTTCTCCCTTTGTCAGCTTTCAGCTTATACTTCTCAGTCTTCTTCTCCAAGTTCTCTTTAACTCTCTGGTGCAACTTCTTGACAAAGGCTGCTTTGGTTTCTCCTTCTGTGCTTGAGTATATAGCATGGGGCAATGGAACAAGATCTAAAGGAGCCAAAGGATTAAATCCATACACAACTTCAAAAGGAGAATGGTTAGTAGCAGAATGCTTTGCATGATTATAAGCAAACTCAATGAATGGCAAGCAAGATAACCAGTTCCTTATGTTCTTACCAACCGTGGCTCTCAGGAGTGATGAGAGAGTGCGGTTTACTACCTCAGTCTGTCCATCTGTTTGGGGATGACAAGTGGTGTAAAAGAGCAGATTAGTACCTAGCTTCCTCCAAAGTATCCTCCAAAAGTGACTCAAGAACTTTGTGTCCCTGTCTGAAACAATAGTTCTTGGAATCCCATGCAACTTAACTACTTCTTTAAAGAATAGATCAGCTATCTGCACAGCATCATTAGTTTTGTTGCAAGCAATAAAATGAGCCATTTTAGAAAACCTGTCAACAACTACAAAGATTGAATCCTTGTTGTTGATCTTGGGCAATCCTAAAACAAAATCCATTGAAATGTCCACCCATGGTGTGTTAGGAATTGGTAAAGGCATATATAAACCATGTGGATGTAACCTGGATTTGGCTTTTAGGCAGGTGATGCATTTGGCACAGAACCTCTCCACATCTCTCTTCATGTGAAGCCAAAAGAAATGCTCCTTCAGAACATTATATGTCTTGTCTCTGCCAAAATGCCCCATTAAACCTCCTCCATGAGCTTCTTTGGTGATTAGCTCTCTCATGGATCCTTGTGGGATGCACAGCCTCTTCTCCTTGAACAGGAACCCATCTTGCTGATAGAACACTCCAAATGGTGCTTTAGATGTCTCCTGGTACACGTCCTTAAATTCTGGATCATCAGCATACATGTCTTTGATATGTTCAAATCCCATGATCTTAGACTCCATTGTTGATATGAGAGCATGGCGCCTAGATAGTGCATCTGCCACACTGTTTTCTTTCCCTTTCTTGTACTTGATCACATAGGGAAATGTTTCTATGAACTCCAACCACTTTGCATGCCTCTTTTTAAGAGTGGTCTGTCCTCTTAAGTGCTTGAGTGTCTCATGGTCTGTATGGATCACAAACTCTTTAGATAACAAATAATGTTGCCAAGTTTCCAGTGATCTTACTAGAGCATACAACTCTTTGTCATATGTTGGATAGTTGAGTGTTGCGCCACCCAGCTTCTCACTGAAGTAAGCTACTGGTCTGCCTCCTTGTATCAACACTGCACCTATTCCTGTACCAGAAGCATCACACTCAATCTCAAACATTTTATCAAAGTTAGGAAGTACCAACACTGGTGCATTGGTGAGGCTGGTTTTGAGCTGTGTGAATGCTTGTTCCTGAGCTTCTCCCCATTCAAATGTTTTGTCCTTCTTGATCACTGAGGTAAGAGGTGCTGCTATGGTGCTGAAGTCTTTGACAAATCTCCTGTAGAAGCTTGCTAGACCATGGAAAATCCGGACATGTCCTATTGTTGTAGGTGTTGGCCAATCTTGTATTGCCTTGATCTTCTCATCATCCACCTTAAGTCCCTGTGAACTTACAACAAATCCTAGGAAAACCAATTGATCAGTGCAAAAGATGCATTTATTTAAGTTTGCATAAAGGCCTTCTGATCTAAGTGTTTGCAGAACCTGTTCTAGATGCTTAACATGATCATCCAAGCAGTGGCTATAAATCAGTATGTCATCAAAGTATACTACCACAAACTTGCAAATAAAAGCTCTTAGAACCTGGTTCATTAGTCTCATGAATGTGCTGGGAGCATTGGTGAGACCAAATGGCATGACAAGCCATTCGTATAGTCCTTGCTTGGTTTTGAAGGCTGTTTTCCACTCATCTCCTTCTTTCATTCTGACTTGGTGATATCCACTCTTCAAGTCTATCTTTGAGAAGATAGTTGCTCCACTAAGCTCATCAAGCATGTCATCAAGTCTTGGGATAGGATGTCTGTACTTGATTGTGATGTTGTTGATGGCCCTGCAATCAACACACATTCTCCATGTACCATCTTTCTTTGGAACGAGCAGAACTGGTACTGCACATGGACTCAAGCTCTCCCTGATATATCCCTTTAACATAAGCTCTTGAACTTGCTTTTCCAGCTCCTTAGCTTCTTTGGATTCACTCTATAAGCTGGTATGTTTGGTAATGGAGCTCCTGGTACCAAATCAATTTGGTTTTCAATGTCTTTCAAAGGTGAAAGTCCAGCTGGTATGTCTTCTGGAAACACATCTTTGAATATGTCCAATAGCTCAGACACGGCCAAGGGATGCTCCTGCTCTTCTAAACCTGAAAAATACCCTTCTCTAAAGATCATGAGTAGTACATGTTCTTTATGCTCTAAAGATTTCAGAACATTAGAAGGTGAAACAAAAAGATTGGTCTTACTTACCTTTGAACCTTTGTCCATTGCTTTCTGCATTTCATACACTTCTTGTGGTGTTAATGGAGCTAGGTTGTGCTTCTTGTTCTGGTGTGTGAAGCTGTAGATGTTGGTCCTCCCATTGTGCATGGTCTCTTTGTCAAATTGCCAAGGCCTTCCTAAGAGTAGATGACCTGCTTGCATTGGCACAACATCACATCTCACTTGATCATGGTACTTACCTATGCTGAATGGTACCATGACATGCTCAGCTATCCTCATTTCAGTCTCATCATTGAGCCACCTTAATCTGTATGGTCTTGGATGCTTGTTCTTTTGCATCTTCAGTTTATCTACAAGATAAGTGCTAGCAACATTAGTACAAGATCCTCCATCTATGATCAGACTACATACCTTGGCATCAATGGTGCATCTGGTATGGAAGATGTTCTCTCTTTGGATTGTTTCTGGTTCAAACAATGCACTGAGAGCTCTCCTTGTCACAAGTATCTCTCCCCCGTCTGGATAATCAGTAACTTCTTCTTCTGATTCAGACTGCTCATTCTCTGCTTCATCTTGTGATTCAATGTCTCCATTGTCCCTTAGAACCATCACTCTCTGGTTTGGACAATCTCTAGCATAATGTCCCTTTCCTTGAAACTTGAAACAAGTGATGTCTCTGGTCCTTTGAGGTGGTGCCTTGTTGTTGCTTGCTTCTGGTTTGTTGACTTTAGGCTGATCAGAAACTTGTTTCTTGAACTTGGAATCTACTTCTGCTCCTTTGCCTCTGTCTGAGTACTTATTTGGCTGATTCCATGTTGTTTTGCCTCTACTGGTCGCAGCAACCTTCCTCTTGATGTGTTGCTCAGCTTGGACAGCTAGGTGTAACATTCCTTCAAGATCCTCATATGGCCGTCTCTCTACTTTGCGAGCAATCCTGTCCTGAAGTCCATCCAGAAACTGTGCCATCAAAGTCTCTTCTGAATCCTCTACTTCAAGTCTGTTCTTCAAGGTCTCAAACTCCTCAAAGTATTCCTCCACAGACTTGCTTCCTTGAGACAGATTTCTAAACCTCTTTTGTAAGTCTCTATGATAGTAGGCTGGGACATATCTCTTCCTCAATGCAAACTTCATATCATCCCAATTGCTAATATGTCCATGTCTCAATCTCCTTCTCTCAGATGCTTCTCTGTCCCACCATGCTAAGGCATTGTCAGTGAGTTGAACTGCAGCTAGAGATACCTTTCTCTTTTCTGAGTACAGATAATACTCAAAGATATACTCCATTCTTCTCTCCCAATCCAGATAAGCTTCTGGATTCACTCTACCAGCAAAAGTAGGTGCTGTGAGCTTCAGGTCTTTGCCTCCATGCCTCTGATCTTCTTCTTCAATGTCTCTGCCTCTAACTCCATGCCTAGGCTGTTGAATGTTTCTTCTGCCTCTGCCTCTCCCATGGTTGTTAAACCCTCTGCCTCCTTGATTTTGTTCAGGAGGTAGCTCATCCTCTTCTAACTCAGGCATATCCTCATCAGTCGTCTCTTCTCCTTGCTGCCTCTGGTTTCTGTTCAGGTTGCGGATTGGTTCTCTCCGTGGAGCTACTGGTGGAATAGGCCTCTGCTCCAATGTTGTGACCCTAGCACTGATTCCTCTCATGGCTTCTAGCAATTGAGCCATAGTGATCTGATCACTAAATGCTTCCTCTCCCATATTTATATAGTACCTGCAGAAAGTACAGAAACTGGTGTATCAAAATGTTCTAATGGTATTAACTTAAGTGCAAACCAAGTCTGGATGTTGCTTAAGTATCAAATAAACAAGTTTGCACTGGTTTAGAAACTTCAATAAATTGATTTGATTTGGAAATCCGGTTTGAAACTTTTGAAAAGTTGAAAGGAGAATTGGTTTTGTTACAAAGATGGAACTTTCCCTTTTAGTAGGATACTCACACGTTTTTGGAGTCTTAGAAAAGGAAAACCAGCTTTTAACAAAGATTGAGGAGCCTCTTTTTTTTTTTTAAGTTTTTGAAATCTACACAAATAAGACAAGAACTCTTTTTAGCTTTTCTTTTTGGAAAAGTTGGATCAAAGACAACAAAACTCTTCTATTTCTTTTCTTTCTTCTGGTTTTCGAAAACAAAGCTTGTAAGAACACTAAGGATGAAAACTAATGCAAATATACTTTTCTTTTTGGTTTTTGTTTAAAGGATGCAAATCAAACACTATAAAACAGAAAAACTACTTTTTCTTTGGTTTTTGAATGATGAATGAAAACACAGAAAACTAAACTTGATGAAAATCACTTTTTGGGTTTTTCTTATGAATATGCAACAAATCAGAAACTGTAAACTAGACAGGATGATAAACAAACGATTTTTATGAGTTTTTGATTTAAGAAGCAATGAAACAGAAACTGAATGAATGAAACTATGAATCTGATGCAATGAAAACAAAGAGTGATGGATAGATAACACCTGTAAGGAGCCTTTCGGCTCTGATACCAGATGATGTAGCTCCTGGACAGAAGCTTGGATGATAGATTGATGAAGAACAGATTACTGGCTTCAAAGCTCTCTTGATCTACTCGATTTGGATGGAATGGAATGAGGATGGGATTGATTCTGCTGGTTTTAGAACTCTCTCAGAAACAATCAGTGGATGGAAATGGATTGAATGTCGCCACAGAGACTATGGATTGATCTCTGATAAGACAAAAAGCTTTCTCTCGGTTTGAATCACACAAAACACAGAGAAAACAAAGGCTGCTGTTTCTTTGCTTAAGAAAACGTTTTTGTTTATTGATCTAGGGTAAAAAATACACTGCTGTGAGAGGGGACTTTATAATAGTCCAAACAGCTATGCCCTTCTTGGGGACTTGAAGCAAATAAATAGAAAAGGAAATACAGACTCAATTGGGACTACTACAACGGCTAGTTTTATTGAAAAGGAAAAACAGACTCTAGAATTGAAAATAAAGATCACACAAACAAAAGAAACTCATTAGTCATAATCTGAATGGAAATACTTACCTTGTATAGGTCTTGGACGAGTTTACTTTGTGTTTGAATGAAAGAATGACCGTTGGAGCTTACTGATCTTCTGCTAAATGAAGTGATGCGTTTTGCTCCAACTCTCCTTGCTTTGGCGTGTTGATGAATATGGTAAGTCCCTTCTGAGCTGAGTTGAATAATGTTGGACCGTCATGCATTTGATAAGCTTGTTCTTGCACTTGTTCAGAAGCTTGATTCAGCATATATTGCACAGCTTTGTTGACTTGTTCTCTTAGGACCTTTGTAGTTGATCTTGTCAATGGACCTTTCCTTATGATGGGCATTGGATCTTCTGCTTCTGGTTCTATGTCCTGATCACCCGACATCGAGCTCGTGTGAGTATACGCAGGATTATCAAATCGGCCATGGTTAGGTTCATGAGTTAGCACTCAATTCCTCACTTGTTAGCTGCGTTAAGTCACTCAAGATCACATCAATAACAACAGTGGAGATGCATAAACTCAAATAGTCAAAGTTCCAAGCAAATAAGATTGACAGACTGACTCAAAAGAAACATCAAAATGACTCAAGAAAAGGAAAAAGAAAAAAAAAACGCAGAATCAGCAGCAAGTGTCTAGAAGACTGGAGAGTCTCCATTATCCGTCTCCTCAGAGTCAGCAGCCTCCTTTATCTCCTCATCCTCTGAGCTCACATGGACAGGTGCTTGCGCTGGTGCGCGACGTCGTGGCTGCGGGTGGTGAACACGCTGTGAGTGCTGGCAGGACATCTTGTGAACCTTCTTCCAAATGCCCTTGAGAACAGATGCTGCCCACTTCTGAAACTCCCCTGGTGGCATATCTTTTGCTGGTCCTGGAAGCTCGGGAAACCCATAGGTCTCATCTGTATCAGCAGGGACAGCCTCATGCTCAGTAGCAGAGGCAGCAGCTCCAGAAGATGCGCCTCTAAGCACAGTAGAGCGACGCGGGATGCCTCGACAAAGATCCACATTGGGCTGAAAAGTGAGTGAGAGAGGCTCATCTGTGATGCCTGTAAGCTCGGTCGCTGGAAGGGAAAAGAGGCACTCAACGCCAGATATGTCGTGGAAACGCCACCAAACTGTCTCCCAGTGGTATCTCCTTGATCCAATGACTGCTCTTCATGTGTGTAAAGTCCATCACGGACTTCTTGGTGCAAATGCTCATCTGACTCCTGTCAAGCCCAAAGTGGTCAAAGATGGGAGTTAAGAGACTCCCGATCGTCTCTGTCTTCGTCGCCTTCCCAGTGAAAGGCTTTGTCGCCTTCAAAGTCTCCAAATGATGAGCAAAAATAGCTCCCATTTTGGCGTCTGCTACCAAATGAGTGTCCTCAAACTCAATGACATCAACACTACCACCAATCCCAAGATAGAGCAACAAAAGCTCAGCAATCCTCATCATCCCAGGCTCCATCTTACACAAAATAGTGTTAGCAAACACTCAGACAAGATAGCGCAGAACCGGATGTCGCACAGCGGTCTGACTGGTGGTCTGAGAATCGTACACTCTGGTGCCAAAGTGTTGCCAGAAGAGCTGCACATCTGGCCAGTGCTCAGGCAAACTGTCTCTCTCTCTCTTGTCCTGTCAAACTCATAAATGTCACACATCTCCTGAAGGCTGAGCATGTACCTCCTGCCCTTGGCCATGAATGTCAATGTCCCCTCAGAGGCCTTCCTCACCACATCATTGGTGTAGAACACACAGACTGTGGCCATAAACTGTCTGACCAGCTCCGAATATAAGTCGTAGTACTTGGTACAGATAGTACCCAAGCCGATCTTCCGTATGACTTGCACCACATCTGATCGTATCTTCAGATTGTTCATAGTGGTCATCCAAGGAAGCCGTGTGGGCTAGATCTTAACGCCACACCAAGCGTTGCAGAACAAGCTATCATAATCGTCCCACTCCTCTGAGATTTCCCTGTAGATGCACTCTCGCTTCTTCACCTCAATCATAGGTTCGTCAGCGAAGGAAGTGACCTTGAACTTATTCTCTTCCATTCTAGGCCAAGGTGCTTGGTTCTGAGCATCACGTTGCTGCGACGAAGAACCAGAAACATCGGCTGCAGCAGCTCGTCGTGGGCATTTTCCGGGGTTCAGACAAGGCTCCATCTTCGCATATCGATTAAATGGATACTATAAATGGATAGAGCACGGAAAAGCAAGTGTAATGGAGCTTTGAATCGTCGAAATCGGTCAAGAAACGAGAGAGGTGGAGTTTTTGGAGAAATTTCGGCGAGAAGAGAAATGAGGAAGACGAGTCTGGTCTCGGGTTTTTAAGAAGACTTACCTCGATTTCATCGATGTCGGGCGACATCAACCTTTGATGTCGGCCAACACTACCCTAATCGACCTCAAAATCGAACGAGGTCGATTTCCGTTCGTGCTCAAAACTTCCTCGAGTCCAATGTCGACCGACACCAAGATGGATGTCGACCGACACTAACTACACATTACTACGGATTCTGCACAACTTGACACAAAAACTCCAAAAACGAAAGAAATCAAAATGCAAAGCTGGAAATCCTAGTATATACAACTTACCAGTGGGTTGCCTCCCACTCAGCGCTTGTTTTAAGTCGTTAGCTTGACTTTGATGGGAGATTGGACTCCTGGTGGTTTCGACAGAGGCTGTGAGTGCCTCTACGAAAGTCTCCTCATCCATGGCAGAGAGTAAGCAGTATCAGCGTGATATCGTCCAAGGAATGAAGGAATGTGATAGTCTCCTGCATTCACAACAACGAAGTCAGTAGAACGGAGTTGGGAAGATGTAAACCTTTGCTTCGGTGGAGCTCTGATGTGTGGAGCTTTCTGCTTATGAGAAGTTGCAGGCTCCGAAGATTTTAGAGTGGAATTTTGCGAAACCACCATCTTCTCTTCTCCAGTATCAGAAACTGAAGCCTCACTAGCCTGAGCTCTTTGCTCCATCACAATGCTATAGGTCTGACCGTCAATCTTGGACCTTCGCAGCATATCCATCTTGAAGTGTAAGGGCTCATCTCCCAGGTGGAGATCGATCAGACCATGCTGCACATCAATCCTCGCTCCAACAGTAGCTAAGAAGGGTCTTCCCAGTATCAGAGGATCATCTGGTTCACTATCATACTTCAGCACCACAAAGTCAGTTGGAATCAAATGGTCTCCAACTCTGACCGGGATGTCCTCTAGGACTCCTTCAGGAACCCTCTTTGAATGATCAGCTAGGATTAGAGAGATCATAGTCTGCTTGAAGTCCATCAACCCCAGCCTCTCAGCCACAGAGTTTGGCATGAGATTTCCAGCAGCTCCCAAATCACATAAGGTATGCTTGAAGCTATCCTTGCAGACTGAGCAATCTAACACGAAGACTCCAGGATCATCTAGCTTCTCTGGAATCTTATTATGCAGCACATCACTGAATTGCTTAGGAAGCACTACTACCCAATCTCTTAAGTCCTCATACATAGGGATCATCTTCTCCACATATCTTTGTAAGCATGGATGAACTGGCAAAGCATCACCCTTTAGGTCCTCATTCAGCTTCCTATCCATCTCTTCCAAGTGGTTAACTTCATCAAGATCTTGCCCAGACGTCATATCAACCCTGGTAAAGGGTATTGGAGGTTTGTAGACCCTTTCTTCAGTAACATCATGAGGCATTGGTGAGATATTGTTTGAACGACCGGAGTGTCGACCGACATCACAGTCAGTGTCGGTCGACACTGGGATTTTTGTCTCGGGTTTTTGGCTGTTTTCACAATTTTAGCTGTCTTAACCTCAAACCCTTCTCCTTGATCTATGCCATCCTCAATCTGGATTGTCCAAGCATTTATGTGGGTATTCTGAACACCTTTTCCCTTAACAGAGCTTAAAATTTGATTCACTTGTGTGTCCTGTTGCTTCATATGAGTACTTAAGGATTCAAACTTCCCATTCAGATATTCATACACAGCATCAAGCTTCTTGTTGAAGTCCACAGTAGTCTTCGTCTGTCCTTCTAGCAACTGCTCCATCATAGCTTCCAGATTATTCTCATGAGCATTGGTAGCAGGAGGTGTCTGATAGGAAGATGATCCATAGGTCCTCTGATAAGAGTTGTTCTGCTGAAAAGGCTTCTGGTAACCAGTATTCTATCCATATCCAGAAGAGTTTTGATTGCTTGTGAAAGCACTCTTCTGTCCACCATTGAAGAACTTGTTGTTCTGCTGATTTCCAAACTTGTTTCCTTGAAATCCAGAACCACTAATGTAGTTCACATCTTTCTTTGTGCAGCCTTCTTCAGGTCCAAACTCTTCAACATCCTGAGCAAAGTGGACATGCTTCTTACCAGTCAACAAGTTATGAACAGAATCCAACTTGTTCTTCATCTCACCTATCTGCAAATGATTAACCTTTCCTCCAGATTCCTTCCTTCTCTGATCTGCAGTCTTGGTACTATTGCTACTTACCAAGTTATCAATCAACACTCTAGCTTGTTCAGGAGTCTTTGTGTTGAAGTTACCATTACTGGCAGCATCTAACGCAGACTGGTACCAGAGATCCACACCTCTGAAGAAAATGTCCAGCAGCTGAACTTCAGAGAATCCATGATGAGGACAGTCTCGTTGGTACATCTTGAACCTCACCCAAGCTGACTTAAGTGGCTCTGGAGGTCCCTGAGTGAATGTCAAAAGATCCTGTCTGAGCTGATCTGAGCTAGCATCATCATAGAAGTGTCGCATGAACTCTCTCTTCACTGCATCCCAAGTAGTTAACTTCCCAGGTGGAAGTTGCTTAACCCAAGCTGCAGCTTCTCCATCAAGAGAGTATGGAAAAAGCTTGATGAAAAGGAAGTTATAACCCACTCCATTGTGCTTCATCCCAGTGACGAAGGCTTCAAAATCCTCAATGTGGTCCATGGGTTGTTCATGTGGAAGACCATGGAAAGGATGCTGCCTCAGAAGCGTATAGTAGACAGTCTTGAGGTCAAACTCATTCCTTTCAAAAGGAGAAGGTACAATTGCTGACCGGTTAGCATAAAACTTATTTGGTCGGTTGTAATCAGCAAGAGTCCTCTCAGCAGCAGGAGGATTAGGAGGCTTGAGGACTTCAGCAGCAAGAGTCCTCTCAGCATCAGAATGGAAGAAGACTTGAGAACTTTTGTGGGAGTTCTGTTGATCAAGTAACAAGCAGTCATGACTGCATCTCCCCAAAACCTCTTAGGCACATTCTTGTAGAACATCATGGACCTTGCCACTTCCATCAGATGTCTGTTCTTCCTCTCAGCCACTCCATTTTGTTGTGGAGTGTATGGACAGCTTGTTTGATGAAGAATCCCATGCTTGGACAAGTGTTGCTTGAAGGCATTGCTAGTGTACTCACCACCATTGTCTGATCTAAAAATTTTGATCTTAGCATTGAAATGGTTAGTAACATGACTTTGAAAGTTCATAAAAGCATCTAACACTCTATCCTTAGTTTGCATTAATGTTATCCAAGTATATTTCGATTTTTCATCAATGAAGGTGACAAAGTACTTATGATTTTCTCTAGACATACAAGGAGCAGTCCACACATCAGAATGAACAAGATCAAAGCAACTTTCATAAGTGGTTTTAGAAACTGAAAAAACAGATTTGCAATGTTTTCCAAGAATACAAGCCTCACACTCATCATTCTTAAAAGAAACAGTAGGTAATAATAGTCCTAAAGCCCTAGAGTGTGGATGTCCTAGTCTAGCATGCCAAATAGAATCATCCACACCAACACAAGTAGATAAAGCAGTAGATAATTCAGAAGGAGGGTTGGTGTCGTCAACCATATAGAGCTCATCCTTTGTCACACCTTTCCCAATCAACTTACTTGTCTTAATATCCTGAAACACCACATCATTAGGACTAAAAACAACATTGCAATTTAAATCAGTGGCTATTCTTTTAACAGAGACTAAGTTGGAGGTGAAACTAGGCATATAAAAAGCTTTAGATTCTTTGTCAAATAGTTTCAGATTTCCTATGCCTTGTATTGGAATCTTATCACCATTTGCAATTACTACACTTCCTAAGGCAGGTTCAACACTATTTATCAACCTAGAATCACTTATCATATGATGAGAGGCTCCTGAATCAATGATCAAAGGTTTCAGTTTGTTTGAAGCAAAGAGTGAAGTGCCAAGGATCATACCAGAGTTCTCCTTGAGAGCTTTAATGAGAGCCTCAAGGTATGACCTCCTTACCACATCATTCTGAGCAGTCACAGCTGGTGCTTGATGGACCACCATTGCTCTCCCTTCATCACATTGCTGCATTGAAGAAGAACCTGGTCCAGCTGCACCATATGAGTAGTTTGCCCTTTGATCTTTGAACCGGTTGTTGTGAGATGATGGCATGAGGTTAGGATGAAGGCGCCAGCATCTATCCTTCAAGTGCCCACTCTTCTTGCAAAAATCACACATCAAGACTCCTCTCTTGTCACCTCCATGGTTCTTCCTTTCCTCAGCATGAAACACACCTTTATTGGCGGTTACCAACTCTCCTTTCCCTTTGAACAACCCAAATGAACCTTGCTCTTTTTGAATCTGTCCACACACATCATCAATATCAGGTAGAGTGTCTGCCCTCAGGATGTGCTCAATTATCCCATTGTAGGATGAGTTCAAGGTGAGCAGAAGAGCAAAGACTTTATCTTGCTCTCTCCTTTCTTGTAACACCAAAGGGTCACTGCTTGGTGGCCTTAACATCTCCAGCTCTGACCACAGTGAGCTAAACTTGCCAAAGTGAGCCTTAAACTTCATATCTTCTTGCTGGAGGTTGTTAATGGCTAGCTTAACTTCAAAGACTCGGGTGAGATTTGTTTTGTTTCCATAAACCTTCTCAATGGTGTCCCATAGCTGCTTTGAAGTCACACAGTAGGAGTAAGCCTCCAAGAGATGTTGGTCCAGTGAGCTTTGAAGTATGGAGAGGACATGTTGATCCCCTTGAACCCATGCTTCTTCATCAGCTTCAGATGTGTCCTCATGCTCAACATCTTCTTTACCTTCTTTTGCCTTCACCACCTTCTCTGGAGCTGTGCTTCTCATGATGTACTTCCATAAACCTCTGCCTCCAAGAGCAGACTTCACCATCCTGGCCCAAACAATGTAGTTGGCACCTTTGAGAGTCACAGGAATGATTACCCTTGAGTTCTCCATTGCAAAAACAGATTTGATGCAAGGAGGGAGTTTTCAAGGAGTACTTCTGAATAAACAGGTTCTCAACTCACAGAGAACACACACTAGAGAGAAAAAAACGAGGAGGAATGCTTGAAAGTTGTAGTACTTTCAAGAATAACAATCGGATCTGTGTAAGAATAGGTTTAAGAGAAGATGAACAAGAACTAGAAAAAATCAGAGTTTATGCGGAATTAAATAGGTATAGGAGCTTATGGCTCTGATACCATGTTAGAATATGAGTTTAGGTTGAGAATGTTGTGTAGATTGAAGAGAGAATGAAGAGAGAATAAGAAGAGAAGCTAGGAGACCCGATTAGGGTTCTTAGCGGTTTAGAGAGAGAGAGATAGTTTGCGGCTGCTTAGAGAAGAATAATTCTCTTGTGTATTCATCAAATGATTTACAGAACACATATATACTAGAACACAACTAGGGTAAGCAATAAACACAACTATACAAACATGGAATGAAGAAATCTCCCCTTTAGGAAAGAGAGAATCCATCCGGGTATGGTAAGTAAATGGCGCCTAAATTTCTCCAACGGTCATATTCTCCTTAGCATTCAAATATGAACCTGATCAAGTCTTCATCTCAATAGTAATCTGATGCAAGTGATGATCTCCGCTTCAATACTCCCCCTCAAGCTTGAATTCAAGAGTTGAATCAAGCTTGGAATGACATGGGAGATCTACCTCATTAAAAACCTCCATGAAGAAAACCACATGGGATAAAACTTCATGAAGGGAAAAAGAGTATAGACTCCATAGCCTTAGGGGATTCTGGAAGGTCCATGATGTTCTACAAGAATGTGCCTAAGAGGTTTTGGGGAGATGCAGTCATGACTGCTTGTTACTTGATCAACAGAACTCCCACAAAAGTTCTCAAGGATCAATCTCCATTTCAGGTATTAAACAAAACCAATCCATTAGTTGATCACTTACGTGTGTTTGGGTGTCTTTTCTTTGTGTTAATACCAGGAGAACAAAGGGATAAGTTGGATGCTAAGAGCACCAAAGCCATGTTCATTGGATATTCTACAACACAGAAAGGATACAAGTGTTATGTGCCTGAAACAAGGAAGGTGTTGATTTCAAGAGATGTGAAATTTATGGAGACAAGAGGCTTCTATGATGAAAGGAATTGGGATAGTTTGAAGGACCTTCCAACATCTCAATCAGACCGGGCTGAGAACTTGAGAAGAATTATGGAAAGCCTTGAAATTGGTATACCTTCCCAACCGGCTGCAACAAGACCTGCCCCTACAGTACCAGTAGTGACTTCAGAAGCTCCACAAGAATCAGTCCATCTTGATCCTGAGGGGGACACTCAAGAATCAGCTCCAGAACCGCAAGAATCTGATTCATCTACACATGATCAAGCTGAGACTGAGGAGCATGAAGAACATGAGGTAGAACCTGAGGAGTTGGATCATCATAATGAAGAGATGGAACATCACAATGAAGAAGTTGAACAGGAACAGCCGGTCCAGGTAAATGAGCAACAAGTTCAGGTGTTAAGAAGGAGTACAAGGGAGAAAAAGGATCCATCAGAATGGAAGAAGACTAGAGTTTACTTCAACAGCAATGCAGTAGCTCATCCCACTCAAGCAGTTTGCAGTTTAGCTCATGTACCTTTGGAACATCAGGTGTTCATTGGGAAGTTGGATCAAGAAGTTGTACCAACAACCTATGAAGAGGCCAAAGGAGATAATAGATGGATGCAGGCTGTTGATGAAGAGACCAAAGCTATGGAGAACAATGAGACTTGGTATGAAGCTGATCTTCCTAAAGGCAAGAAGGCAGTGACTTCTAAATGGGTTTTCACTATCAAGTATCAAAGCAATGGAGAGATTGAAAGGTACAAAGCAAGGCTGGTTGCAAGAGGCTTCACTCAAACCTATGGAAAAGACTACTTGGATACCTTTGCACCAGTAGCTAAGCTTCACACAGTTAGGATCATCTTGTCTCTAGCAAGAAACCTTGGTTGGGAACTTTGGCAAATGGATGTCAAGAATGCATTCCTTCAAGGAGAGCTTGAAGATGAGGTATACATGAGACCACCTTCGGGAATTATGAGATGTCAGATACTTAACTAACCAGATTCAGATTAAACACAGGTTCAAAAACTAGAAACACAATGCTAAACAATCCAACTCTCGCTGAGATTGTTTCTATATCTAGCAACCTAGCGATCCAAATCTCTTTGTGATCCTAGAGTTCTAAACAAGCATTAAGAACAGGTTCTATCGGTTCACAATTCTCCTAAACCAAATCTCTTTGTATCTAGTTGAATTGCTCACACTAAGTTTATTCAGATTATAACTCACACTCTCGTGCTAAGTTAATTATGTCAGATATAAACCCTAGATGATCAATCCAGAATTCAGTATTAAGCACAACTTAGGCGATGAACGAATAGATTTAGAGTCCTAATCAATCAGTTGTCTAAACATGCACAAAACCCTTATGAGAATTCCTAAGTCTAACTTGGTTACTACTCAGACATATTATCAAAATAACAACACATCATGAATAGAAAACCGAAAGACTGAATAGATAAGATAAAGGGGTTCGAAATCCTTCTCTCAAAGGTTACAAGTAGCAAGAATCAGCCCCTTAGCAAAATCTCTCAATCTCCAAGCAAGAACAAAGTAAGAACAAGATAAACTGAATAAATTGTCTGAAAACCTAATTAAAACTCCTAAACTCGTTTTGGGGCTAGATTAGAATTAGGGGAAACTTTGGGGTCTTTTTTGCAATTCTTCAAAACTTGTCTCAACTCGGCGTATAGCTTCTCTCGCGCTCAGTGTCGACCGACACTGACCTGGCCGAGACACCAACTTCAGCTCCTTGCACAAATCACCAGAAACGTCCTATAATCCCACTTTTTGCTCCAAACACAAGCCTACCTGTAGAAGACTCAATAGACTCGAAAAACCAGGTTAAAGACTCAATATACACAACTATATCATGGTTGAAAACCTAGAAAAACCATGATATATCAGTTGTGAACGCCCCAAGGGGAGCGGGTTTTGTTGCTGGAGGAGCAGGAGCCGCCCCTTTGGGATAGGGATTCGTTCAGCCACCACCGCTGGTGAATCAGTACCCACAACCACCGCCACCGCAGGCGCCTGGAGCGGTGTAAGGGATGTCTTACTGGAGCATGTTGAAGCATCTGAGGGAGATGCAAATGGAACATTTCGCCGGTGGGGTCAATGCCATTGCAGCAGACAACTGGAGGAGGAAGCTGGAGAGGAATTTGGATACTGTTAGGTGTCCGATGGAGTTCCATGTGGAGATAGCAACCTTCTATCTCAAGGATGACGCACTAGTCTGGTGGGAAGGAGTATTGGAGGCCGCTCAGGGATGTTAGCTAACGTGGACGGACTTCCGTGAGGCGTTCAACCGGAATTACTTTCCGGAAGTAGCTATGGACATGCTGGAAGGGGAATTTCAGAACCTCCGTCAGGGAACCCGGAATGTGAGGGAGTACGGGGAGGAGTTAAAACCGTTTGAGGAGATTTGCAGGCGGTACCTGACCGAACGAAAGCTGATTTGTAGGTTCCTCACTGGATTGAAGATTGATCTCAAGTGTCGCTGCAAGTTGAGGGATTACTACGACATCAACGATTTAATTGAGAAGGCAGCTGATGTTGAGACTAGCTGGGAGGAAGAGCAGAGGCAGCAAAAGAGTGCACAACACCGAAACGGTAAGAGGAACTGGGACACTGCTAATGTCATCGTTCCAGTAGTGCAGGCACAACAGGTGCAGCAGGCGCGGCCCGTGGCGGAGCGACAGTTACAGCAGGCACAACATATGGCATGCTATGGATGCGGGCAGATGGGCCACATCAGGAGGAACTGCCCACACAATGTGTGCTTCCGGTGCAGGCAGATGGGGCACATGGCAAGGGAATACCCAAACCAAGCTGTGGTAGCCGGAGTAGGATCGCAATCGTTACCACCGCAGCAGCCAGGAGGGCAAGGAGGAGCTGGATTGCTGCCACTACCGCCACCAGGAAGGCAGGCCGGAGGACCTCAAGCGTATGTTTTAGGAGTCCTCAGGGGAGTGGAGCCGATCGCGGGTATGTAAATTTTTACCCCCCTTGCGTGAATTGTTGTGTAGTCGTGATAGTTAAAGGTCTAGTAGCTTAGCCTAGTAATCGTGTAGGATCGGTTGTGGTTGGGGGAGTAGCCGCCTACACCTTGTTTGACACGGGAGCTACGCATAGCTTTGTGAGTCCACGATTCTCGGAATGTTGGGTCTTTAAGGGCAATTTCATTGATGGAATCATGAAGGTCGAGACCGCCAGAGCGGAGAAAGTATCAGGCATGGAGATCTTCGAAGCAGTGCCAGTAACGGTAGACGGAGTCGACTTACCTGCAGACTTAGCGCGAATAGAGCTAGGTCGCTATGAAGTTATCATGAGCATGGATTAGTTGGTGCGACGCCAAGCCGTGATGGATTGTGCCAAGGCTACCATCACTTTTCCTCGAGAAGAGGGAAAGATCGTTTTCAAGGGAATGAAAACGCAGACGGGGATATCAGTCATATCCATGATTCAAGCAGAAGCGTTGATCGGCAAAGGGAATGAGGCGTACTTGGCGACCATCGCAATGACCAAAGAAGAGAGAGCTCCGAGCTTAGAAACCATTCCGGTGGCTGCGTAATACGAGGACGTATTTGCGCCGTTGAAGGGACCACCACCGGAACGGAATGACGCGTTTACTATAGAGCTAGAGCCCGGAACGGAACCTGTGTTGAGGTCTTATCATTTAGCGCCCGCAAAGATGTCGGAGTTGAAGAAGCAGCTTGAGGATCTTGTGGAGAAAGTATTTGTCCGACCGAGCAGTTCAACGTGGGGAGCACAATTGTTGTTTGTCAAGAAGAAAGATGGGAGTTTCCGACTCTGTATCGACTACCGAGGCCTGAACAAGGTGACCATCAGGAACAAGTACCCATTGCCAGGGATCGATGAGCTGTTGGACCAGTTGTAGGGAGCCTCATGGTTCTCGAAGATTGATCTTGCCTCAGGGTACCACCAGATCCGAATAGCGGAAGAGGACATTAAGAAGACCGCATTCCGGACCCGTTATGGACACTACGAGTTCGTGGTAATGCCGTTTGGGTTGACCAATGTGCCAGCAGCCTTCATGAAGATGATGAATGATGTCTTCCAAAAGTACTTGGACAAGTGTGTGATTGTCTTCATTGACGATATCCTGGTCTACTCGAGGAGTAAGGAGGATCACGAGTGGCACCTCAGGATTGTCCTAGAGAGTCTCAGGAAGCAGCAGTTGTTCGCAAAGCTCAGCAATTATAGCTTTTGGCAAAGGGAGATTGGATTCCTTGGCCACGTGATCTCGGAGTCCGCTGTAGCAGTGGATCCAGAAAAGATCACTTCAATCACCAACTGGGCAAGGCCGGAGAATGCAACTGACGTTCGTAGTTTCCTGGGATTGGCTGGATACTACAGTAAGTTTGTTTAAGGATTCGCCAGCATCGCTAAACCTCTGACGGTCCTGACCGGTAAGGACGTCAAGTTTGAATGGACGGATAAGTGCGCCCAGAGCTTTGAGAAACTAAAGGAACGGTTGACTCAAACTCCAGTGTTAGTGCTACCGCGGCTGGGAATACCGTATTTAGTCTACACGGTAGCATCCGGAGTTGGAATGGGGTGTGTCTTGATGCAAGAAGGAAGAGTGATCGCCTATGCATCGAGGCAATTGAGGATGTACGAGGTTAATTACCCCACCCACGATTTGGAGCTAGCAGCAGTAGTCTTCGCTTTGAAGATATGGCGTGCTTATCTATACGGAGAGAAGGTGCAGATATTCACGGACCACAAGAGTTTAAAGTACGTCTTCACTCAAGGAGAGCTGAATCTGAGGCAGCGCCGATGGATGGAGCTACTAGCGGGTTACGATATTTAAATCGAGTATCATCCTGGAAAGGCCAACTAGGTAGCTGATGCACTAAGCAGGAGAAGGATCGTCGTGTCAGAGAACAAGAAAGTGCAGGAGCTGTCGACAACCCTGGCGGAACTACGGCTGTGCGCCACCACGGTTGAGGAAACCGTCGCCCGGCTGGAATTGTTTGAACAGGCCGATTTGTTGGGAAGGATTAGGGAGGCACAACCCAAGGATGGAACCTTACGAACAATGAGTTGAGGAAGAGGATCCTAAAGCAAAGCTCACCAGTCGTAGTTCTCGATACACCCGGGGAACCACAAGATGTATCAGAATCTGAAGCAGTTGTATCACTGGGAAGGCATGAAAAGGGATGTGGTAAAATGGGTTTCGCAGTGTCAGAACTGCCAGCAAGTCAAGGCGGAAATGAGGGTTCCTAGCGGATTGCTCCAGGGGTTGCCTATACTAGAATGGAAATGGGATATGGTAACCATGGATGTTTTCACCGGACCATCGAGGACGACAGGAAGGAAGGATGCGATTTGGGTGATCGTGGACCGACTCACCAAGTCTGCACACTTCTCGGAAGTATGTCGAGTTCATAATGAAGTTGCACGGGTCGCCAGTCAGCATTGTGTCAAACAGAGATCCTAAGTTAACCTATATCTTCTGGTAGGCTTTTCAGAAAGCAATGGGTACGAAGGTACTTCTCAGTACGGCATACCATCCGCAGACCGATGGACAGTCTGAGCGGACCATCCAAACGTTGGAGGATATGCTACGGGCATTTGTGTTGGATTGGGAAGACAACTGGGTCAAGTTCCTGCCCTTGGTCGAGTTTGCCTACAACAACAGCCATCACCAAAGCATAGGGATGTCACCATATGAGGCTATATATGGTCGACCTTGCAGGACTCCCCTATGTTGGACCGAGGAGGGGGAGAGGCGTGATCTAGAGCCGGAGATGATCCAGGAAATGGTTGAGCAAGTGGAATTACTTAAGGAGAGGTTAAAGCAAGCCCATGACCGTCAGAAGAGTTATGCGGATAAGCGTCGTAAGGATTTGGAGTTCACGGTAGGAGATGCAGTGTATCTTAAGATGAGGACGTTTCTGGGCAACGATCCCAACCGCAAGATGAAAAAGTTGAGGCCAAGATATATGGGACCATTCGTGATAGTCGAGAGAGTTGGTGTGGTGGCGTATAGGTTAGAGTTACCTCAAGAGCTGTCAGATTTTCACAACGTGTTCCATGTGTCTGTCTTGCGGAAGGTTATTCGTGAACCGGAACTGATCCTACCTAAGCCGCCAACAGATGTCAACCGGAATTGGTCAGTGATGATTAAACCGGTCAAAGTCATGGATCGCCGAGAATCAGAGTTCAACGGGAAGAAAACCAAGATGGTTTTGGTTCGTTGGGAGAGAGACGGAATTCAGGATGATGTTTGGGAACCCGAGAATCCATTTAAGCTGAGCCATCCAGAGTTGTTTGCAGAACCTAGTGGCGGGACGAATTCGGGGCCCAAGGCCCAACCCGAGGGGAAGGAAAAACATAGCCCCATTCCCTATAAAAGGAGGAGCAGCCCCTCTCATTTGGCACAAAGTTCGAGACAACGAAGCTCTGCCCGCAGCCCGAGCCAGCCGATGACTGACGACCAGCCCGGAGCCTCTGACGACCGCCGGCTGATATATCATGGTTTTTCCAGGTTTTCAACCATGATATAATTGTGTATATTGAGTCTTTAACCTGGTTTTTAGAGTCTATCGGGTCTTTTACAGGTAAGCTTGTGTTTGGAGCGAAGAGCAGAGCTTTGGGACGTTTCTGGCGATTTGTGCAAGGAGCTGAAGTTGGTGTCTCGACCACGAGTGGATGTCGACCGACATCCATCTTGTTGTCGGTCGACACTAATGGCGACAAAGACTTATGCGATAGTTGAAGACATCTTTTGAAGAATTGCAAAGTTGCCCCAGAATTTTTCCTAATTTTAATTCAGTCCCAGAACGACTTTATTGGTTTTTAATTAGGTTTTTGAGAGCAGTAACTCATATCTTGTTCTTTGTTCTTGCTTTGTCCTGGAGATTGAAAGATTTTGGCTGGGGGCTGTTCTTGCTACTTGTAACCTTTGAGAGAAGGATTTCGAACCCCTGTTATTTATCTATTCAGTCTTGTTTTCTATTCAAACATGTGTTATTCATTTGATTCCATATCTGAGTAGTAACCTTAATTAGATTTAGGGATTCTCATGGGGATTTCATGCCTTATTAGATCACTGAATGATTAGGATTCTAAATCTATTTGTTCATCACCTAAGTTTAGATTAAAACTGAATTTTGGACTGATCACCTAGGGTTTAGATCTTAGATTGTTAATTTGGCACGAGAGTGTGAGTTATAATCTGAAAGAACTTAATGTGAGCAATTTGACTAGATACAAAGAGATTTGGTTTAGGAGAATTGTGGACTTAAGAACTTGCTATTAATGCTTGTCTAGAACTCTAAGATTGGAAGGAGATTTGAATCGTTAGGTTGCT
Organism: Orychophragmus violaceus; assembly: GCA_030180135.1. Lineage (NCBI taxonomy): Eukaryota > Viridiplantae > Streptophyta > Magnoliopsida > Brassicales > Brassicaceae > Orychophragmus > Orychophragmus violaceus. The sequence goes on along the minus strand of CM058240.1, from coordinate 59,385,269 downwards.
AGACATAGATAGTAATTTCAACGAGAGTTGAATTATTATACATTGCGATTCTAGTTCTTGAACCTGTGCTCAACCTGAATCTTGATTAGCTAAGTGTCTACATTGTTGGGAATGTCCTGAAATCTACTGTACTATCTCTAGAAAGTATGATAAATGTCGAGATCAGACATAAGTCATAAATACTGGGTGATCATGATGACTTGCTAGAGCCCGCTCATGATCTATAAGTTTAGGACTTATTACCAGTATTGTATGATCCCAAAGGGTCACACACCATAGCTAACGGGAAAGTTAAATGGAATTAATACGGTAAGATGCAATGGCATTTACTGTATTGGATCAGAGAATTGGGCCAGACAAAATGCAGGCTTTTGCCTGATTTGTGTCTTAGGCCCAAATGATTAATGAGCCATTAGTCATTTGACTTGGGCCCATTAATTAGAGAGTTAATGAAACCCTAAGGGTTTCGAAATCACCATCACTTTTGGCGATTTCTTTTTGGTGGCCGTCGACCATTCTCTCTCTCTAACTTCTCTCTCTGATCATCCATCCGGTCTAGCAGCCTGACGTTGCTTGTAAGAGTGTGGATACCAAAGGAGGAGCAGGTGATTCATCTGTTCTAGACTGATCTTGTCATTACCATCAATCCGCTGCAAAAGGTAATGTCACAGGTTTGATTTATGATTCGTTTTGCAAGAACCTAGATCTGTTAAGATTATGTGTTAGGTTGTAATTGGGAATTAAACCTTGAAAAACACTATAATCCTTCAGTGGTATCAGAGCCAGGCATTAGGTTTCTTGTGAAATTGGATCATAGGTTGTTTAATAGTTTTTGAATCAATTGAATGAATTAAAATTGATTAAAGTTATTAAAAACCTAATCGCATGATTTTGGTCTCGGCATGTTTGATGTGCCGATTAAAAACCCTAATTGATTATCGCTTTATGGTCTCGGCCATATTGCTTTAATTATGCCGATCGATGTTGTTATTAATTGGTTCGATCAAAAAGCTATCGATCGAAAGCATGATGCGATCGCTTTGCTCTATGATCATCCGTGTGATCGATCACATATGTTTGTGATCGTGATGGAATAATCGGATCGATGGCAAAGGCGCATGATCATGTGCGATGATTGATGATGGATCGTGCAATGATAGCCGTGAGTCATCGGTTGATTAATGGGCCGGATTGGATCGTGGGTCCATGATCCGATCATGGATCCGATCGTTTGGCCCGTTAAATTTTTACGTCCCGCGAACAGTCAATCGGTTAAACCGAGCTTCGCGGTTCGTTGCCCAAACCACACCGATTTAACCGGTCCATTTAATTGGCGGTTAATCGTGTGTTTTAAAGCCTTAAACCGCAAGTTAAATCAAATTGGCTAAAACACTAGGTGTTTCTTCCCGGTTTTGGATTTAACTGAACCGATCCAATTTAATTGGTGGTTCAAGCGGTTAACCCGAATCGCGGTTTGCTGGAAATTATTTAATACATGGTATTATTTAATTTCTGGTTAAACCGGATTGAAATTCAAAAATTGAATTTTAACCTAAACCGAAGGCTGGTCTAAGTTTGATTTGGTTGGACCAAATAATTTAGAGCTGGTCTGGTTTAGTAAATAACCGATGGTTTTGATAGTTAATTTGGTCTTGGACCAGAATTAATAAACCGGATCGGTTATGTCAAATTATTGGGCCAGCTGGAATTCTATGGTCTTGGGCCAAGAATTGGGCCTATAATTTGTGTCCCAACCCAAAATATTTAATAAAATATTAAATTAGAAATTTCTATTTTTTTGTATGTTACTAAATTTAGAAAGTTTCTAAAATAAGAAAGTTTCCCAAAATAGTAATCTTCTATTTTTGGAAATAAAACTTAAAAATCCTCAAAAACAATATCAAGCTTGGATGTCTTTCCAATCTTGTCAGCTACTTAACGCTTATTCGATTACAGATATGGCTTACAGTGTGAGGTGTCTGTTTTCGCGTAAGTAAAGTAGTATATAGTCACTAATTTCATTGGGAGTCCCAGACTTTAGTGATTATTTGGCTGTAAGAGATTGGTTTCCTTGACTGGGCCATCGGGAGTCCCGGGCCTTGAGACATATGGTGATATTGGGCCTTGGGCCCAATTCACAACCGAGAGTTATTGGGTATAACTAGTTGTGTGTATGCTTACCAAGTAAAGCTAATTCTGGGTGACGGCCAGTGGCCCACTTTGGATTTAGCTAAACATGGGTCTCGGAATCATTGCATTCTTATGAGGTTAAACAAAGAAATTTTGAATGCAATGTGAGTTTTCTTATAAGTTGTTAAGATTACTCTTTTATGAACTAAATAACTAAAACTCTATTTATCTCTAAATTTCAGCTATGACAAGCACAAACAATCAAAACACTTTCTCGATCCGGTATGTCCTTGAGATGGACAAACTGAACGGATCAAATTTCTTGACTTGGTCGCGGAACCTGAGGCTAGTCCTCAGGCATGAGAGAAAGGACTATGTCCTTGAGAAAGCTCTCCCCGAGAGGATCGGTCCCAAGGCCTCTCATGCAGTACGTAATGCTTGGAATAAGCATTATGATGATGCGGTAGATGTGCGTGGTCTGATATTGGCAACCATGGAATCAGATTTGCTGAAGCAATATGAGAACATGGAGTCGCCAATAGAGATGATCAGCAGCCTGAAATTGAAATTTCAGGAGCATGTAAGAGTGGAGAGATACCAGTTGGTTAAATCTCTCACTAGCTGCAAGCTACCGAATGATCATCCAGTAAGTCCTCATGTCAGTAAAATGATGGGTTATATTGATAACCTGAGGAAACTGGATTATCCAGTTAGCCAAGAATTGGCAACTGAGATCATTCTGCAGTCACTGCCGTCAAGCTATGATAAGTTCAGAAGGAACTATATCAAGAATGGCTTGACGAAGACGCTGACTGAACTGCATGATATGCTCAAAACAGTTGAGCCAAACGTGAAGAGTACCCTGTACAATCTCATGAAGTAGAAGGGTAGGTTTACTAAACCTAATGCTGACAAGGGTGAAGACAAAGTTGTCCAGATTTTGAATCATGGCAAGCGTGTGTCTTCTGAGCCCAAGTCAGATACCTCTTACGTTGGTAGGTGCTGCTACTGTAAAGAGACTGGGCATTGGAAGAGAAATTGCATTAAATTCATGGAAGATTATGAGGAGTTGAAGTTGATGTATGAGACTACTCCCTCAGGTATTCATGTTATTACTTCAAGTTATACCTTATAGGTATTGGTTACTGGTTGTGGCACTGATATTTGTTATAATATGCAGAGCCTGAGCAACAGTAGAACGTTGAAGGAAGGGCAAGTGGAACTGCGTGTCTGGAAGGAGCTTGGGATGCTGCCTCAGCCGTAGGGTTTTCACTTGTAGATGCCTTTCAGGCTTGGTTTTGAATTAAGTAATTGCTACAATGTACCTGCTTTAAGCAGAGTTGTCTTTCATTTTCTTGTAAGAATTTGAATGTTTTTCAATTTGATAAAGACAAGTTTTGTTCTTTTGATCTTAATGAAATATTAATTGTAGCACCCTATTCAGGGAATGGGTTTTATATCTTAAACCAAAGAGTGCCTAAATATAACATAAATACCGAATTGGTTTAAATCTGATGAATTAAACCTGATTTTTCTTGGCATAAATGTTTTGGTCACATAGAGTGAGTCGGATTCAGAAACCCCATAGTTATGGACTTTTGGGCTCATTTGAATGCATATCTTATGAGACTTGAATTCTACTTACTGGACCAAAAGACAAAGGGCCCATCTTAGCCGAGCTATAGAAAGGCCCAAAGGCTTATTGGAGATTGTACATACTCATGTATGTAGTCCGATGAGCAGTAATGCCAGAGAAAATTTCCTGTACTTCATTGTCTCTACTGATTACTTCAGTGAGTATGACTGTGTTCATTTGATGAGACACTAGTCGGAATTCTTTGACATGGTCGAAAGAGTTCCAGAATGAGGTATAGAATCTGAGTGACAGAAGTATTGAGACTCTGGATTAGATCACGAGTGAGAATACTTAAGTCATTGATGGTGTGATCATCTGAATGAGTGTGAAGTCGTTTCACAGCTCATTTCTCCTGAAAACCTGGAGGTGTTTCTGTGAGAGAGAATCAGATCTTATTAGAAATGATTCAAGATGAGTCACACGAATCTTCCATGATATTCTTTAAGAATACGCTCTAGAAATATCTAAGTTTACGCTGAAATAGTTCCACTAATATCAGTTGAAAGACACCACATAAATGTGGACTGGAATTGATCCAAATTCGTCTTTACTGAGTATTTGTAATTGAGCTACTTCGCTGGTTGTCCTAGGGAAACCAAGGCTTGTTACCTTTTAGGTCCATTCTGTTTTCTGAGAAGGGAAGTTACTTTCAAGAAGAACAGTGGGAGTAAAAGTGTAACTCGAAGAAATTCGAGAAATACAGGAGGCTGCTCAACCTGTTGAGGGAGAGCAGCGGATGGATTTATAGATTTCTGTAGAATCTACACCTGTATAGCCTGAAGTTCGCAGATCTGAATGAATCAGTCACTAATCCGAGAGTGATTTCTCGTCATTAGTTGAACCTGATGGTCATTGAAAGTTCGCATGATCTGATGATCATTGAAAGCGACGAACCTGCGAAATTCAAAGAAGCGAAAGTGAGCCCGGACTCCGAAAATTACACTATGTGTAAGTTAGCTTCATCGATCCATTCATGGATGGAAGCAAACATATCGGAGTTGGAATCTTCGTTCTGTTGAAGTAGTCAAGGTTTTGACTTGAACAGGAACGAAGTGGAACTGTGCGTTTACTAATAGATAAGTGGGAGCAATGTTGCATTTCTCATAGTGTATGTCGATGACATACTGATTCTCGGAAATAACGTCCCAATGCTGCAGTCGGTAATGGACAGGCTTGGGAGTTGGTTTTGTGATTGACACGGGTAAAGCCACGTATGTTCTTGGATTTTGGATCTAAAGACAGAGATCCAAAAGAGCTGGTAGGACAAAGTCAGGATTCTTAAATTGACAAAGTCCTACACGTAATCAGCAATCCAAGAAGGGTTTTATGCCAATGTCACATGGCAATACGTTAAGCAAGAAACAGTATCCTACGATATCTGCTGAGCTTGAATGCATGGATAGGATTCCATATGCGTCGGCAATTGGATCTATCATGTATGCCATGACACGTACTTGTTTTTATGTTGCTTTAATGTTAAGCAAGACAAGTAAAGACCAGTCAAATCCAGCAAAGAATCACTGGATTGCCGTAAAGAATATCCTAAAGTATTTGAGGAATACTAAGGATAAGTTCTTGGTTTACGGAGAAAGTGAGGTGCTACAAGTCGATAGAGTCTGAAAGGCAAGTTTCCAATAGACAAAGATAATTCCTGGTCACAGTCCGGCTATATCTTGTGTCTGTCTGGCGGTGCAAGGCACTGTTGCTGACTCCATGACTTAAGCTGAACATTTCGCAGCTTGTAAAGCGGCGAAAGAGGTTGTTTGGAAAGAAAAGTCCATCACTGAACTTGATGTGATTCCCAGCGTAGTTGAGACTAGCTGCACATCAGAGGTCCAAACACCTTGAGGGTAGGTATAACCTATTCCGTGAGATAAATGACAGAGGTGTTAAGTAGATAAGCAAGTTTCATCGAATGAGAACGTTGCTAATCTATTAACGAAGCCACTCCTTAGGCCTAAGCACGAGTCGCGGACTGTAGCTGTAGGATGAGTGAAATTAAGATGTAGTCTTAATTTCAGTGGGAGTTTGTAAAGGGCTTTATTTAGTTGTTTTGAAAGGTTCATGTAAACATAATATTTTATGTTTATGAAATCTATGATTTCTGGATTATTTTAAATGTGATATAAATAATCGTTCCAAAATGATTCATGTCATTATATATGGGCCATCGAAGTACATGAGTAGACTTGATCCTGAAACCCCATATTTAACGAAATGGCATAAATCATAGTGTCCATAGTCGAAGGTTGTTGAATTGGAACACCAACAACCACTTGAGACTAGATTGTGTTGAGACTTATGACCAAGTTTCGAGGGGTCATAGATGCGCGGCATCAAAGTCGACACATAGGTATATGTAGGGGAGCATATGACCGGACATGGCCCGCTGATGAGAACTCTACAAGATATTAATATATGTGTCATAAGAGGTTCTCATATACGACTATAGAGTATAGTCCTTAGACCTGAGTTCGCATGCATGTGGCTGCACATGGAGTAATGCGCTTTGATCATTGTCTAACGCTGTTTCGTAACTGGGAGCTATACGGACCTTGGTTGGGTGTATTATGAATTGTGTAGTTCATAGTGATGGAACAAGATGGGATTTGTCCCTGCCGTTTAACGGAGGTAATATCTCTAGGCCAATCGGAGATTTGATAGCTGGTAAGAGAATGGCCATTCCCAAACGGACTTGCCCAAGTCGTTTGCATTGTCAGTATCAAATCTGGTCCGATGAACATGGTCTGGCTATATAAGGATGACACGCATCTTGCCTTATGCCAGATCGAGATATTGAGACAAAAGGACTAGGGAATGTAGGATTCCAGTACAAGTGGGAGATTGTTGGGAATGTCCTGAAATCTACTGTACTATCTCTAGAAAGTATGATAAATGTCGAGATCAGACATAAGTCATAAATACTGGGTGATCATGATGACTTGCTAGAGCCCGCTCATGATCTATAAGTTTAGGACTTATTACCAGTATTGTATGATCCCAAAGGGTCACACACCATAGCTAACGGGAAAGTTAAATGGAATTAATACGGTAAGATGCAATGGCATTTACTGTATTGGATCAGAGAATTGGGCCAGACAAAATGCAGGCTTTTGCCTGATTTGTGTCTTAGGCCCAAATGATTAATGAGCCATTAGTCATTTGACTTGGGCCCATTAATTAGAGAGTTAATGAAACCCTAAGGGTTTCGAAATCACCATCACTTTTGGCGATTTCTTTTTGGTGGCCGTCGACCATTCTCTCTCTCTAACTTCTCTCTCTGATCATCCATCCGGTCTAGCAGCCTGACGTTGCTTGTAAGAGTGTGGATACCAAAGGAGGAGCAGGTGATTCATCTGTTCTAGACTGATCTTGTCATTACCATCAATCCGCTGCAAAAGGTAATGTCACAGGTTTGATTTATGATTCGTTTTGCAAGAACCTAGATCTGTTAAGATTATGTGTTAGGTTGTAATTGGGAATTAAACCTTGAAAAACACTATAATCCTTCATACATTGCATGATTTCCTGAGAACACCTTGAGTCTAGCGCTTTTCTCTTATCGAAACACACTTTTACATTTCTGCCTTGTTCACTGTTTTCTCATCTGATTGATTTAGCTAAGTTTGAAAACATATAATCTATTGCGTGATCTTGAGTCTCTGTGGATACGATACTCTTTATACTACAATCGCATAACTGTGCACTTGTAGTAGAATAGGGATATTTCTTGACCTACCAAGTTTTTGGCGCCGTTGTCGGGGACTCATTTGAGTTCGCCAATATATTTTGTTCTAGAATTTAGACTAAGTCGTTTTTATTTTCTTTGTTACTGACATTTTTCTCTTGTCTTGCTTGTCTTGTTGCTGCAGGAATCGACATGTAAACTCAGTGTCGACCGACATCCTTCCAGTGTCGATCGACATCGAGCTCGGAGCCAACCTTTGAGTTCAGTGTATGCCTAGTCACACTAGAAGCAACCCGAGCGAAGAGCTTTTGAACCTCAGACTTGAAGAGCTTGCTAGACTTGAGAGAACGAACAGAAAGGCGCAGAGATCTTTGAGGATAATGGATCCAAATACTATTGTGTTGATCCGATACGCGGATGGTGTTCTGAGAGATCTGCAGAACAATCCCTATAATGATCAGGGACGTAGGATTGATGCTGATGGGAATGAGATGCAGGTTGTTAACCCTGGAGTTAATCCGCCACCTCCACCACCTAATCCTCCAGCTGAGAGGACTCTTGCTGACTACAACAGGCTTGATGAGTTCTATGCCAACAGGTCTGCAATTGTGCCTCTTCCTTTTGAAAGGAATGAGTTCGAGCTTAAGACTGCGTATTATGCACTTGTGAGGCAGCACCCTTTCCATGGACTTCCCCATGAGCAGTCAATGGATCACATTGAAGATTTTGAAGCCTTCGTCACTGGGATGAAGCAAAATGAAGTGGGTTATGACTTTCTGCACCTCAAACTCTTCCCATATTCTCTCGCTGGAGAGGCTGCAGCTTGGCTCAAGCAACTTCCACCTGGGAAGCTAACCACTTGGGATGCAGTGAAGAGAGAGTTCTTGAGGCATTTCTATGATGATGCTCGCTCCGATCAGCTCAGACGGGATCTTATAACATTCACTCAGGGACCTACAGAGCCTCTTAAAGCTGTCTGGGTGAGGTTTAAGATGTACCAATGAGACTGCCCTCATCACGGATTCTCTGAAGTTCAGCTGCTGGTCATTTTCTTTAAAGGTGCTGATCTTTGGTACCAATCAGCGTTGGATGCTGCTAGCAATGGAAATTTAAACACCAAGACTCCTGAGCAGGCCAAGATATTGATTGAGAACTTGGTGAGCAGCAACAGCACTAAGAATTCTGATAGGAAGAGAAAAGAGTCTGGTGAAAAAGTTGACAACTTCCATATTGCTGAGATGAAGAATAAGCTGGACACTGTTCATAGCTTGCTGACTGGGAAGAAGGTTGTTCACTTTGCTCAAGAGGTTGAGGAGTTTGAACCTGAAGATGGCTGCCAAGAAGAGGATGTGAACTACATTGGTGGATCTGGATTTCAGGGAAACAGGTTTGGAAATCAGCAAGGTAACAAGTTCTACACTGGTGGTCAGAAGAGTGCTTTCACAAGAAATCAAAACTTTTCTGGGTATGGTCAGAATGCTGGTTTCCAGAAACCTTTTCAGCAGAACAACTCCTATCAGAGGACCTATGGATCATCTTCTTATCAGAATCCTCCTGCTACTAATGCTCATGAGAGCAATTTGGAAGCTATGATGGAGCAGATACTTGAGAGGCAGACAAAGACTATTGTGGACTTCAACAAGAAGATGGATGCCATCTACACTGATCTGAATGGGAAGTTTGAGTCTTTGAGCACACATATGAAGCAGCTGGATACACAAGTAAACCAGATTTCAAGCTCAGTCAAGGGAAAGAATGTTCAAAATGCCCACATCAATGATATCTCGCTTCAGACTGAAGATAGGCTGGATCAAGAAGAAGGATTTGAGGTTGTGACTGTGGAATTCGTTGACAACAAATATGAATCCGAAGCCACAACCCTCAGTGTCGGTCGACATTCTATTAATGTTGGTCGAAACCACGCTTCAAGGGAGTCTTCGAGTTCTCATGAACGAAAATCTATCAAGCCCGATTTGATGGTCGACATTGCTGAAAAATTGTCGAAGGATTTAGAATGAAAACCTAGTGTCGACCGACATCACTTCAACGTCGATCGACACTATGGTCGGTCAGACATGGTTTCACCAACACTTCATGTGGCTACTGGAGAGAAAGTTTACAAACCTCTGATACCTTTCATAGGGTGGCTATGAAGTCTAAGAAAGAGCTTGTGATGTAGCCTCAGAATCGCACTGATGCCAAACCACTTGATGATCAGATGATCTCAAGCCAAAACGATGCGGAAGATGGTGTTGAAGGTAGATATGGTGATGATGGTAGGGATTGACTCACTCAATCAATTGTATGGACAGAGATATGAATCACTCAACACTCTAGACCACAGATTCTATAGTACTAGATGAATCACTCAAATAGACTAAAGAACAAACACAAAGAAATCACAAACTTTGTGGAAGAAAACTGAATCGAAATTCTATTGCTTTTAGATTGATCAAGGGTGAATAATACAAATGGTCTAATGGAGCTTATATAATGCTCTTACAACGTTCATAAACTTCTAAATAAGAAAAAAAATCAAAAACAAACATTAAACTAGCCGTTGGAGTCATTAAGAGAGAATCGGCCAAAATAGGAAGATATGATGTGATCTTTGAATCTGGACTGTTTGAGGGGATAAGTGAGCTTCTCTGGAACATCTTGTATGTAGTAAATGACGTCCAAGACACAGCAGCTAAAGGAATAGAGCCGTTGGAAGCTTTTGGCAAGAAATGGGAAGTTTGCGCTTGTCTCTATATATGGAAGGTTGGTCCATAAGCTCATGTGATTGATCCTGTGCATTTTGGTGATGCTAAGGACGTCTTCTATTGCTTCTGGCTGATGGTTATTGCCTCCTGGTTTCCAAATCTTGGTTTGATAATGTGCAAACCAATTGGTCTTCATAGTTTCCATAAATAGCTCCGGTTGAGTTGGTTTATGTTCCAATAGGATCCGCCTGATCCTGTGTGGGCTGGTGCTTCTGAGAGTGTTGTAGAGTGCTTCTAGAAGTGATAATAAGTCTCCTGGTCGCCAAGTTCGAGTTTGGCAATATTTGAACTCATGATCTTCCAAATAAGGCAAGTGTAACATCTCCTGATTTGGAAGTTGAATATCTTTCAAACCATTACTCCTTTTGGTTTGGATCCAATTCTCCTTGATCCTATGATGAGATGGGAATCCAGAACAATTGGATTTGTTGATTGGTTCCTCCTGGATTGGTCGGAGTGCTTCATTTTCTGATTGTTGGTCTCCATCGGGTCTGGTTGCGCTGACTGACGTAGTGATTAAGTTAGTCAGTGTGCTGACTGACGTATTGACTGACGTAGTGGTTGAGCTAGCGATTGAGTCAGCGAGTGCCTGGTCTAGTCTGATTCTGATGACCGCATCATACCCTCCCTCTTCAAGAAGTTTTGTCCTCAAAACTTGATCACCTGCACATAGATAAGTCAAGTTAGTACAGTGAAGTGAATGAGGGTTTAGAAGATTACCTTGGGAATCATTTTGATTCCGGTTGAGTTGTGGAGCATCCGGTGGCTCTTCTTTGAGTAGATAGTATTAGAGAGGAGGGAAAAGTCAGGGCCAAACTTATGAAGTACAAAGTTGGGGCACTTAGATAATCAGAAGATGAAGATGTGCAAAGTTGGGTCCAAACAGATGTTTGTACAAAAACAGACTCAAGAAGAGTCACATGTGGAGTTATGGTCTGAACACAAGTGAAGACCAGTCACTATCACACTTGGGAGCGTGATTCCCTCTCTCTCCAGACCTGCAACACACCAAACAAGAGAGAGGAGAAGTCACTTTCAGCACAAGAAGACACAAGACTTCAAATGGAAGAAGAAGATCCAACCATTGATTCAAATTCGGATTTCCCTCCAAGAGAATCAATGGCTGAGATTAAGTGTCTTTATTTATGAGTGTTTGCCCTAATTGTAACTCTATTTAAAGGCCTTACACGCCTCTTGTATCAGTTGCTAATTCACAAACATTTATAAGACTTCTTGTAACAAACAAAGTCTCTCTTCTTCTCTCTTTCCCTTTAGTTTTGTTCTTGCGGTTTCTTTCTTTAATTCTCATTGTGATCTTTAATGAGGTAGTTCAACCGCTCCAAGCTTGGCCTTTGGTCCTCTTCTCCCTTTGGTCTTATGGAGTCCCGGCGACCAAGCTTGCGGGGGAGTATTAGAGAGGAAGAGTAAATGGGATGAGGAGAGGCTGAAGAAGCCGAGCCTCAGTCCTAAACAAAGCAAGAGAAGAAGGTTCCACAAGTAAGAGAGGTGGTTCCACAAGCAAAAGAAGAGTGTTATCCAAGGAACACTCATAGATGAAGATGTGCAAAAATGGGGCACAAGCTGGTCTGTGCAAAGTCAGGGCCAGATGATAATAAGATGATGGATTTAATGTGCAAAAGTGGGGCATAAGAAGACTAAAGTCTCGGATGCAACAAGGTGAAACAAGAAGAGATCACATGTTGGATTAAGGGCTGAACAAGAGAGAGGACCTGTCACTATCACTCTTGGGCGTGGTCCCTCTCTCTCTCCAGACCTACAAAACGCCAAAGAAGCAAGAGGAGATGTCACTTTCAGTCTGAGAAAGCACAAGAAACGAGTTGGAAGAAGAAGATCCAACCACTCATTTCAAATCCGAGTTTCCCTCCTCTTAATCAATGGCTGAGATGTATTCTCTTGTTTATCTTTGTTTATTGTTGATATAGAGGTCCCACGCCATTGTAGTCCTTTGCTAATTCACAAACATTTATAAGACTTCTTGTAACAAACAAAGTCTCTCTTCTTCTCTCTTTCCCTTTAGTTTTGTTCTTGCGGTTTCTTTCTTTAACTCTCATTGTGATCTTCAATAAGACACAATGTAGACTCATGTAAGAGCCTTGATGGGCTGCTAAGGCAGTCCCAAATCCACACTTCGATAGTTCTTCCATAACTAATCCAAGTGTGAGAGTCTCTCGGTTTTATAAGCTCTTACATGTTCTTCTTTTCTTTCTTTTAGAACACCTCTTAGCTAATTACTGATTTGTATCCATTATCATGAGTAAACAATCCTATGTGATGTTAAGCTCTTGGATATCATTTTCATATAGCTTAAGTGTTCATTTCTTGAGGTAGAATAGCTTTTGTTTCCTTCTTTAACCGCAAACCCTAGTTTTCTCTCTCTAGCGCCTTAAGAACCCTAATTGGGTCTTAGGCTTGTTTTCCCTATTCTACCTCATTTCTCTTGAGCCAGACTTGTTTCTCAGGGCATCCCCATGGATGCATCTGAAATTCCAACATGGTATCAGAGCCACAAGTTCTTGGCTCAAAGTTGTTTCAAGATAGAGAGCAAAATCTGTCTTGATTTTTCTTTTACTTCCGCAATGTTTTAGATGGACCAAGCTTCTGGTTTTACTTGGTTTCATGTTCTTGATACTTGTAGCTCTCTGTTTTGAAGAGATGACAAGTTGGTTAAGAAATCAGAGAGGAACAAGAGCATATAGTTATGTCTTTACTTGTTGCTTCTCTGGTTTGTTTGTTGCTTGTTTCAAACTGAGCAAACTCAGTCCCTGAAATGTTGAGATGTTTATGAGTTAAACTGAGCAAGAAACTCAGTCCCTGAACCTTAAACATGTGTTGGTTTCTAAGTTAAACTAAGCTATCTTAGTCCCTGAACTAGAAACATATTCTCTAACTTTTTATTTTCTGTGTTTCAGGTTCATTCTCCCATACTCCCATTCTACTATACTCTGAGTTTGGTTTACATGCTCTTAAATCTGAGTTTATGCATTCCAAACTCACATACTCTCTATACTCTCATTCTCTGGTGCACACTCTCTTAAATCTGAGTTGTGTGTCATCCCATTCTCCTTATACTCTGTGGTTACTTCTATTTTACTCTAAAGTTTACTCCTAAAGAACTATCTTATTATTGCACAGAAACTTAAAGCTCATTAGTCCTGATCAAACTTGTGTTGCTTGAGTGTTATCTTGTGTTTAGGTGTTCTTAGGAGGAATAAAGAGCTGTTGGCAGTGAGGATCAGTCACAAAAAGAGGGTGCACACTCTAAGTGGCGGTTCAAGACTGATGTTATTGGAGTTGTGTGGTTGAGGAGCTGAAGAAGTCTCCAACAAAACCAGTGAACTCATGGAGTTGTGGATTAGCTGAAATCCGCATTTCAAGCTGATGGTGTCATTGGAGTTGTGTGGTTGAGGAGCTGAAGAAGTCTCCAACAAAACCAGTGAGCTCATGGAGTTGTGGATAAACTGAAATCCTCATTTTGTTGGAGCCATCACCGAGTTGGGAGTCAGCTGGTGGATGAGCTCATGATTCAAGGATCTTCCCAAGGAGTATTGGCGGTTTAGAATCTGTCCATTCAAAGGAGGAAGAGGCCTTGTTCAAGAAGTTGTACAAGGAGTTGTACAAGTCATGTATGCGCATGGTGAAGAGCCATTCAAGGGTGCGGGGGAGCTTGTTGGATCAGTCATGGTTATGTTCCAACAAGACAAAGAAATCACTCCCAACCGCAACAATAAATCAGGCTACTTCTAAACCCTCTTATTTCATTTCCATTAAGCTTCCATCTTATGAGTTCTCTTGATTATGATTGTTTTTCAAAGTCAAAATGTTTTAAACCTAATTCTCAAAACGTTTTAGACTTGTTTTCTCTTAAGTATTTTGTTGTGATCATGTGTTTTTCAATTCAAAAACGTTTTAAAACTAATACTCAAAACGTTTCTAAACAAGAAGGTTAATGCTTAGCTAATGTTCTAAATGTCTTGCACACACTTAACATGTTTCCTTTAAAACCTTTGTGTTGAAGGAAAAGATAAAGACATGCTTGAGGAGCATTAGAAAGTGAAGGAGCTATGAGGAGCATCCGCAAGTCTTGAAGTCTTTCCAAGAGGAAGATGAGACCAACTTGAAGTTCAACTCAGGAAGAGAAGGATTATCAATGTTGGGGTTAAAGTCCGGAGCACTATAGAGTCCAAGTTTCAAAGAGACACAACAAAGATCAAAGAAGTGCATATCAAGAAGAATCAAACCAAGGAATGCTAAGGAAAGAAAGAGTTGGAGAAAGAAGTGAGCCGTGAGTTAAGATGATGATACCAAGGTCAAGTTACATCTTGAGTAGGTGACTATACTCTTTTTGTCCTCCTTAAGGTTTTATCCCAAGAGGTTTTACTTAAGGAGGTTTTTAATGAGGTAGTTCAACCGCTCCAAGCTTGGCCTTTGGTCCTCTTCTCCCTTTGGTCTTATGGAGTCCCGGCGACCAAGCTTGCGGGGGAGTATTAGAGAGGAGGAGTAAATGGGATGAGGAGAGGCTGAAGAAGCCGAGCCTCAGTCCTAAACAAAGCAAGAGAAGAAGGTTCCACAAGTAAAAGAGGTGGTTCCACAAGCAAAAGAAGAGTGTTATCCAAGGAACACTCATAGATGAAGATGTGCAAAAATGGGGCACAAGCTGGTCTGTGCAAAGTCAGGGCCAGATGATAATAAGATGATGGATTTAATGTGCAAAAGTGGGGCATAAGAAGACTAAAGTCTCGGATGCAACAAGGTGAAACAAGAAGAGATCACATGTTTGATTAAGGGCTGAACAAGAGAGAGGACCTGTCACTATCACTCTTGGGCGTGGTCCCTCTCTCTCTCCAGACCTACAAAACGCCAAAGAAGCAAGAGGAGATGTCACTTTCAGTCTGAGAAAGCACAAGAAACGAGTTGGAAGAAGAAGATCCAACCACTCATTTCAAATCCGAGTTTCCCTCCTCTTAATCAATGGCTGAGATGTATTCTCTTGTTTATCTTTGTTTATTGTTGTCTTGACCTAGTTGGACCTCTATATAAGAGAGTCCCACGCCATTGTAGTCCTTTGCTAATTCACAAACATTTATAAGACTTCTTGTAACAAACAAAGTCTCTCTTCTTCTCTCTTTCCCTTTAGTTTTGTTCTTGCGGTTTCTTTCTTTAACTCTCATTGTGGTCTTCAATAAGACACAATGTAGACTCATGTAAGAGCCTTGATGGGCTGCTAAGGCAGTCCCAAATCCACACTTGGATAGTTCTTCCATAACTAATCCAAGTGTGAGAGTCTCTCGGTTTTATAAGCTCTTACATGTTCTTCTTTTCTTTCTTTTAGAACACCTCTTAGCTAATTACTGATTTGTATCCATTATCATGAGTAAACAATCCTATGTGATGTTAAGCTCTTGGATATCATTTTCATATAGCTTAAGTGTTCATTTCTTGAGGTAGAATAGCTTTTGTTTCCTTCTTTAACCGCAAACCCTAGTTTTCTCTCTCTAGCGCCTTAAGAACCCTAATTGGGTCTTTGGCTTGTTTTCCCTATTCTACCTCATTTCTCTTGAGCCAGACTTGTTTCTCAGATCATCCCCATGGATGCATCTGAAATTCCAACAGATAGAACAGCAATGCTCTTCTTCCTTGAGCTGGGGTGACGCCTACTTTGCTGATCTTGCTCCTGCTCTCCTTAAGACCTGAAATATGCTCAACACTTTGGCAAAGAAACAAGTGTGTCATTGATGAGGACATCAAGTCATCATCAACCAAGGAGCATAGAGAGGACATAAATCAACCAACCAAGACCCTTGGAGAGAAACAGCTTGTATGCACCAGAGAAATATGTGCATGTCTTGGATCATATCTTTCCCACTATGAGGAGTTAAGCTACAAATCAACCTGTTCCAGAAACTTAACTCATCAAGGAATCCTAGAGAGTTTGAATCATCACAAATGGAGTTCAGACGAAGAAGTTATTCAACTTCTAAAACAAATGATTCTCAGCTTGCTTCATCTGGAGGCTCAAGGATTCAATCAGTTACAAACAAGACATTGGCGACCAGGAGAGATATCTAAACTTTCAGGAGACACATTTAATCATCCAGGAGAGTTATCTATCAAGTTCCCATGCACCATCAGCCATATGATCAGGAGGATCCCATTATTACTCTTACACTTGCCTAATTTGGAGCCAATGGAGATCAATCACCAACAACTCTTTTCTCTGAAGTTTGGCCACAAATTGAAGCTCTCTCACATCATCCAGAATGTACCTAGACACTCCACATTCATGCCAAAGCTTTCAAGACTCAAGAAGATCCATCTTTCCATTTCTGGCCAAATATTCCAATAAATCCCAACGGCCATATTCCTTATATTTTTCGATTCTTTTCTTGTATTAGGCCTTTCAGACTGTTGTCTATGAGCCTATAAAAACTCAGATTCGAATTCATTGTAAATCACCCTTTTCAACCATTTTAAAGTAATAGAATTATTTTGTTTTTCTTCCAAAGTTTGTGTTCTTTGTGAAGTGTTCCTTCTTTGAATATTGTGAGTGATTCACCTTGTTCTTAGGAGTTTCAGATCAATCTATTTGAGTGATTCAGATAGCTTGTTCTTAGATTGAGAGAGTCAATAAAACCCATTGGTTGAGAGAGTCAATCACAAGTTCCACCACCACATCTACCTTCAATCCATCTTCCGCAAGCTTGGCTTAGGAATCATCTGATCATCAAGTGATCTTAGCATTGGAGTGATTCCAGGGCTGTATCAGTCATAGGTTTCTTAGGATAAGATGAAACAATTTCCTTGACAAATGGTGTTTCTAAACAAGGAATTACATCTATGCAAGCTTTAATTTCTTTTAGTTCCAGTAAGCTCAGTAGCACACACTTAGGAGTAAGTGAAACAAAGTTGGTTAAGTTATGGCTTACTTGAAGAACATGTTGAATGTTCTTGATAAGCATCGGATCCGGAGGATTCTCCTTGATGTTCTCCTTTCCTCTTATGTCTTGATCAGTCTGAACACTTAGTGTAAGGATTGTTTCTGAGCTTCTCTTCACATTTTCTTCTCCCTTGTACTTTATATCTGTAGAGATGCTCATTGGAAAGAACAAGTGCATTATATCTATTCTTGGAGTAGTAAAAACGGATTGTATGACACTTGTACTTACATTGTCAGCCTGTGAGCTAGTGATCATTAGATGTTCGTCTTCTTTCCTGACCAACAAGACATGTTTCTCTGGTCTTTGATCTTCCCTACTGACTTTGGTTTGCTCATGTCCTTTACTGCTCAGTTCTTCTTTCCCTGTTTCAAATCTTCTTGACAAAGACAAATGCATGACACTAGAATTGGGAAATAACAAATCAGAATGAGCTAAACTATCACTGGTTTTAGCTGAATTAGTTTCATGTCCTAGTGATGTTTCTTTCAATAATCTCTTAAGGGGACAATTTACAGCAAAATGACCTCTCTTATGACATCTATAGCATGTCTGAACTTTGATATTCACAAAGTTAGAAGACTTACCTTTACTTGGCGTGTCTTGTAGCTTAGGTAGAGTGTTGGAGCTGGATGCAATCTTCTTGGGAGAACCTCTTGATTCTTCTAGGTTCATAAAGGCTTTATGACTCTGCTTCAGCTCGGTTTTCTTCTCCTTTAGTTGCAGCATCTCTTTTATCTTTTGCCACTGCTCTTGTATGCTTGGAGGTTCTGGTGGGAGTGTGGAGGTTGGCCTTTGCTGATCCATTTTTGCGTGAGCAGTCTTCTTAGCTTCTGCTGGACTTGTCCAAGTATTTGAAAACACTTTCTTGGGCTCAGGACAGTAAGCATTCTTAGGCATGTAAGTAGACTGCAAAACTGGTGAAATATTCACTCTTCTTGGTGTTGCTTGGCATTGGGGTTTTGAAATGATGTTCTTGTGTGTCTGATGCTTCTTCGCAAACTCTCTGTGCATCCTTCCTTTAAGGTCTCCCCAATCTAGTACTGGCTTGTTGTAGAAGCATGGAGTACATTCTCTTAGCCACCACTTATATGCTTCTCCGGTGAGCGCGTCAATAGCATATGATAGCTTCTCCTCCTTAGGAATATTGTTGGATTTCAACCACTGCTTCATGTTGGTCTCCCACTGGAGATAATCTTCAGGTTTTTGGCTACAACCTGAAAATATTAGGGAGCCTCTTGCTCTGGTGGTTGGCTGCCTCGTGCTGGTTTGTTGGACTGTAGCTTTCTTTGTATCAGTGAGCTGACGTTGAGCTGGTACCCGGTATGATGTAACTCCATGGTTCTGGAATGCACTCTTGTGCCTAGGTGGGTGGTACTCTCCATACATGCCTGCTTCTGAGTCTTCACTTTCCTCATTGATTTCCATGCACAGCTGACTCCAAGATGAAGTTGTAGTGGGCAGCTCCTTGTGCTGCGGCTCAGGATCACAGCCTGAGTCACCATCTGAATCATACCCATATTCAGAGGCTTCATCTCCTGGCCATGGTGGTGTCTCATACTCTGTCTCCTCATCTGAGCAGAGTAAGCTCTCTTCATTCTCACTCCAATTATCTGATTCTTCTTCCTCCATGTCACTGATTCAGTACCTGACACAATAAACTCAAAGTGTATCAATGGATTCTAACACAAAGAAGTAAAATTCAGAAAATTTTAAACTTTCTTTAGTTAGAGAGATTCCACACGATTTGGTGCTAATATGGAAATGAAATTCTGCACAAAAGAAATGGAAACAAAATTTGTGACACAAAGAATTAAGGAAACCTTTTTTTGTCTTTTTTTTTTTTTTGAAATTCGAAAAGAGATTGTTGCACAAATGGAAACAAAATATGCAAGCAATAACAATGAAATAAACAAAAGATTTTTTTTTTTAAAACAAAAACGAATTTGTAAAGATTGGAAGTAGGAAATGACACTTTTTTTTTGGGGTTTAAGAAATCAAAGCAATGAAAACTCTTTTTTTTTAACTTTTTGGAAACAACTAAAAACACTATGAATAAAAATCAACAGAAACAAAAGAATTGGACACTTTTTTTTTTATGAATGCAAGAATAAGAACTAAAACAAAAGAACACAAAACAATATTTTTTTTTTTTGATTTAAGATGCAAAGAAAGAAAACAAAATTGAAAACAGAAACACAATTTTTATGGGTTTTCGATTTGAAAGAAATGAAACAAAAAAAAACTTAAAGAGATAAAGGTTGGATTGATACAACCTGAGGGGTAGGAGCTTTTGAAGCTCTGATACCAGATGATGTAGCCTCAGAATCGCACTGATGCCAAACCACTTGATGATCAGATGATCTCAAGCCAAAACGATGCGGAAGATGGTGTTGAAGGTAGAGATGGTGATGATGGTAGGGATTGACTCACTCAATCAATTGTATGGACAGAGATATGAATCACTCAACACTCTAGACCACAGATTCTATAGTACTAGATGAATCACTCAAATAGACTAAAGAACAAACACAAAGAAATCACAAACTTTGTGGAAGAAAACTGAATCGAAATTCTGTTGCTTTTAGATTGATCAAGGGTGAATAATACAAATGGTCTAATGGAGCTTATATAATGCTCTTACAACGTTCATAAACTTCTAAATAAGAAAAGAAATCAAAAACAAACATTAAACTAGCCGTTGGAGTCATTAAGAGAGAATCGGCCAAAATAGGAAGATATGATGTGATCTTTGAATCTGGACGGTTTGAGGGGATAAGTGAGCTTCTCTGGAACATCTTGTATGTAGTAAATGACGTCCAAGACACAGCAGCTAAAGGAATAGAGCCGTTGGAAGCTTTTGGCAAGAAATGGGAAGTTTGCGCTTGTCTCTATATATGGAAGGTTGGTCCATAAGCTCATGTGATTGATCCTGTGCATTTTGGTGATGCTAAGGACGTCTTCTATTGCTTCTGGCTGATGGTTATTGCCTCCTGGTTTCCAAATCTTGGTTTGATAATGTGCAAACCAATTGGTCTTCATAGTTTCCATAAATAGCTCCGGCTGAGTTGGTTTATGTTCCAATAGGATCCGCCTGATCCTGTGTGGGCTGGTGCTTCTGAGAGTGTTGTAGAGTGCTTCTAGAAGTGATAATAAGTCTCCTGGTCGCCAAGTTCGAGTTTGGCAATATTTGAACTCATGATCTTCCAAATAAGGCAAGTGTAGCATCTCCTGATTTGGAAGTTGAATATCTTTCAAACCATTTCTCCTTTTGGTTTGGATCCAATTCTCCTTGATCCTATGATGAGATGGGAATCCAGAACAATTGGATTTGTTGATTGGTTCCTCCTGGATTTGTCGGAGTGCTTCATTTTCTGATTGTTGGTCTCCATCGGGTCTGGTTGCGCTGACTGACGTAGTGATTGAGTTAGTCAGTGTGCTGACTGACGTATTGACTGACGTTGTGGTTGAGTGATGAGCTTAGAACTAAGCACGTCAAGAAGTCTATCGACTAAGTTTGACTTAGTCTTTTATTTACTTTGTTTGTTATGATTTCTGCAAATAATGGGTGCTGTACTTCCTTATTTTGAGGAACCAGTATTCCCACTTTCCCATTTCCTTTTGTTTAGGAATCGTGATGATTCCGATCGTATTTGCTTCTTGTACTTGTTTCTATATAAACTAAAGAAAATCAAAAACAAAGGTAGTCCAAACTACCTATTAAAAGATCTTGAGTTCTTGTATTTGTGTTATTTGCTTTGATTGGGACCAAAGCTCAACATTTGGTATCAGAGCACTTTAAATTCTTTCATTTTCGTACATTTGCTTTTCCATATTTTTTTTTTTTTTCTATTTACAAAACACAAAAAAAAGAGAGTTGGCAATACCTTGATTAGGACCACTTAATTGAGGTATCAAGGATGGGGAGTAACAAGGAACGAATTGAGTCTCTTGAAGCTGGATTGGGAGAGATGCAAGATGAGATTCAAAAAATGAATTTGGGAGTAGCAGACAAGTTTCAGAGCATCGAAGATTCCCTAACTCGTCTGATGCAAGCTGTGACCAACAACAAAGACGTTGCTAATAGCGCACAACTATCTCCAAGAAGAAGGGAAGGCAACCACCAACAAAATCGTGCAGAGAATGTCCATACAAATCCCTTCTATCAAACAAGATCCGCGAAACTGGAGTTCCCGCGATTCCGTGGCGGTGACCCGACGTCTTGGATCAGCAAAGTGAAACAATACTTCTCATACCGGGAGACACCTATCGAGCATAGGGTGAAATTTACGGCCTATCACCTTGAAGATGAAGCCAACGAATGGTGGCAAGCAACATCCAAGGCTCTTGGTGAAGATCGTATCGAGGTGACATGGGCAGTGTTCGAAGAAGAGATGTGGGCACGTTTTGGTCCTACAGAAGCTGATAACTTTGATGAGGCATTGTCAAAAATCCAACAAACGGGTACACTCCGAGAATACCACCGCGAATTTGAACGTTTGCAAAACAAAGTAGAAGGATGGACTCAAAAAGCTCTTGTTGGCACATATCTTGGAGGGCTGAATCCAAATATAGCTGATTCCATACGAATGTTCAAACCACAATCATTGAAGGATGTGATCGGACTGGCAAGGATGCGTGACGACCAGCTGCAAAAACATAAGAAAGGACCGGGATCCTCTAACTCCACACCGCACAGCTTCACACCAAACACCACTCGGGATAGCTCAACCACCACTCCGAAGAAACTGAGTTGGGATGAAATTAAAAAGAAACGTAGTTTGGGACTATGTTTCAGTTGCGATGAGCGTTATGCCTGGTCATAGGTGCAAGGAGTCTCAATTGCTTCTCATGGAAGGAGAAAGTGAGGAAGATGATGATCAATTAGCGAGTCATGAAGCAGGGACACCAAAGATCTCAATGTATGCTTTGACTGGCTGGAGCGCACCAAAGACCTTGCGGATCTCTGCGAAGGTGAACAACCAAAACGTGATAGCTCTGGTTGATAGCGGGTCTACTCATAATTTTATAAGTGAAAAGGCTGCTAATAGGCTCAATATGAAGATCACACAAACATCGCCTTTTGATGTTCAAGTTGCCAATGGCTCTTCGCTTCAATGTCACGGCCATTACAAAGATGTTCCACTGAGGGTGGGAGATGTGACATTTTCTGTGACGCTGCATGCATTATCATTAGTGGGAATTGATCTTGTTTTGGGGATTCAATGGTTACAGACTTTGGGTCCAATAGTTTGTGACTGGAAAGCACAGACCATGGAGTTCGAGCTGGAAGGGAAACGTTGTACTTTACATGGTATAAGCAACACAACAATTCAATCTGCAGATGTAAGTGAGTTTGTTAAAGAGGTTCGACAGGGGCATGAAGTGTTTGTTGTCTATGTTGCTAACGACGGTATGGAGATGTTAGCGAATGGAGACGACGTCAAAGCAACCCAACGGCTTCAACTCAAATTTCCAGATTACTCCATGAACCTTGAGGACAAGGTTCTATTGGAGGAGGGGAGTATTGATGAGCTTAGAACTAAGCACGTCAAGAAGTCTATCGACTAAGTTTGACTTAGTCTTTTATTTACTTTGTTTGTTATGATTTCTGCAAATAATGGGTGCTGTACTTCCTTATTTTGAGGAACCAGTATTCCCACTTTCCCATTTCCTTTTGTTTAGGAATCGTGATGATTCCGATCGTATTTGCTTCTTGTACTTGTTTCTATATAAACTAAAGAAAATCAAAAACAAAGGTAGTCCAAACTACCTATTAAAAGATCTTGAGTTCTTGTATTTGTGTTATTTGCTTTGATTGGGACCAAAGCTCAACATTGAGCTAGCGATTGAGTCAGCGAGTGCCTGGTCTAGTCTGATTCTGATGACCGCATCAGCTTGATGAGGCCAAACGCTTGGAAGTGATGGATGAGAAGCTGAATGAGGATCCACAAGCTGATGCTATGCCAACTCACCCTTGTCTATGGAGATATGTGGAGAAGATGATCCCCATGGATGAAGATTTGAGAGATTAGGTGGTGGTGCTCCCTAAACAAATCAGTGATGTGCTGCTTAATCAGATTCCAAAGAAGATACCTGATCCTGGTGTCTTTGTGCTAGATTGCTCAATCTTCAAAGACAGCTTCAGGCATTCTTTATGTGATTTATGAGCTGCTGGAAACCTCATGCCATACTCTGTGGCTGAGAGATTGGGGTTGACGGACTTCAATCAAACTAAGATCTCTTTAATCCTAGTTGATCATTCAAAGAGGGTTCCATAAGGAGTTCTTGAGGACGTCCCTATCAGAGTTGGAAACTACTTGATTCCAACAGACTTCGTGGTGTTGAAATATGATAAGGAACCGAATGATCCTCTGATACTTGGCAGACCCTTGTTTCAAAATCAAAATAGTAAAAAATAACCATCAAAAATATTTTTGTATCAATTTTTATTTAAATTATTTATTTATAAACATTTTTGTATTTATTTCTTAGTTTTGAAAACGAAATTTTAAAAATAAATAGCCAAGGAAAAATATAATTTGTGTTAAATTCTTATTCAACTGATTTATTAAAAAAAAGATATTTTCGTATTTATTCTTTTTGTTTTCAGAAAAAAATAATTTAACCATCGAAAATTATATTTGTGTTCGTATTTAAATGATTTATTTATAAAATTATTTTTATTAGTTTCTTACTTGTCAAAATAAAATTTGAAAATTTATCCAACAAAATTAATATATTTGTATTATTTTCTTACTTTAATAATTTATTTATATAAGTATTTTTATATTACTAATTGGTTTTTGAAAACGAATTTTATATGAATTATTTGTTTTTCTAAAATGAATATTCTATTATTTAATATTTTTACTTTAATGATTTATTTATCTAAATATTAATACTTTGTAGGGTAATTTAGTATTTTAATAAGAAAATAAATGATATTCTAGTAAAAAAATCAATGCTAATGTAGTAATTATAGCTAAATTAGTGTTACTGAAAATAATTTTCAATTTTTTTAATTGCAAGTTATTTATCAAATGTTAATCTACGGGCAAACACGATTGAAGAGTCCCAATAATAATCATTCAAAATCTTATCTACATAAACTTTTGGAAAAGGATGTGGAGTCCATATACACTAGTGTCTCTACTACACACATGTTATCTGTTTGTTTTGATAAATGAATTGAACTGTATCTGTTTGTTTTGATAAATGAATTGAACTGTAGGCTGGAATTCATAATAATCCATGCAATTTATAACAAAACTGAATATTTTTCTTAGAAAAATGATATAATTTTTGAAGTAAATTGTGTGTTCTTACTACTGTTGGTTTTGTAGTTGAAGGAATTTACATTTTTTGTGGCGAAGGATTGTCTTGAATTGATTAAATAAGATGTTACAAAGCAAAATTAGAAGCCCAATCTAAAAATCTAAATGGGTCTAAACTAATAAAATTTTAACAGCAGAGGATGCCCAAAAACCGGCCATAATCTAAGAAACCCTAGGCCTCACTCGGTCCAGCCGCCTACAATGGCCGAGCCACCACCAAGCGAGGACGAGAAACTGGGACGGACCGTAGTCCCAGACCGCCGGAGAGACAGCCACTTCCGTATAACAAATCTCTAACCTCCGGGAGAAGACTATGTCAAATAATGGCCAACAGAGAAGATGAACGGAAAACAAAGAAGAAGAGGGATAGTTGATCCACGCCGGAGACACCGTTCACGCTGCCATGTGAGCTTACTAGGAACCGCCGACCCTTCACGCGTCACCACTACCAACTCCGCCGCAACCGGCATCATACTCGCAGGATGCCATTTTCGCTTCCGACATTAACCAGAGACCGCATGCAGAAGCGAGATCTGAAGAGAGAGACACCGTCAGGCGTCAGCCCTTGAGGAAGCTTTACCTGCCCAGTCCTAAAAGAGACAGGCTCAGCAGAGAGCCTTCGAAACCGATCTCACCAGATCCACCGCCGTAACTCGCCTTTAACCTGAAACCTGCCACCAACCATTGCTGTGAAGCTTTCATAGTTCTTGGAATAAACCATGGGCAGGGAAAGAAGAGGAAGTCAAACCTACCGCAGCGAAGAGACAACTGAGAACCAAAATCCGCAGAGAAAGAGATCTAGACGCCGGCGCTACCCAACTCAGATCTACACGACACCATCGAAAACAACGGAGGAACACCGGCGTGAACGACCACCACAAAGCAGAAACGAGGGGACTCATAGAGGAGAGACAGAGGGCAGAGACGAGCAGAACCCGCAGCCGTCCTCTAGCCGGAAGGAAAAGCCGAGACTGGCCTGAAGGAATTTCTAGCAGATCCTAATCTAATTAGGCAATCCTGGTCTGAATTCCAAGCCTAGGATCTAGGGTTCATGTAATTGAATCTATGGGATCTCAGATTTACCTGGTTATTTGCAGCGGAAAATTTGCAGATAATCAAGATCGCGAAGCACCTCAAACGCTGTGCCTCTACTGGTATCCACACGCACACAAACTGAACAGGAGGGATGCTAGTGCCTATAGAGATCCAATCTCTTCAGAGGTTTCTATTCAAGTTCTGGTGGCTGTCTATTAGGTTAAAAATCAGTTTAGGTCGACCATATATCTTATATATGACTACTTAAACCATAACGGAATTAACCAACGATTAAACCGAATTAATCTGGTAATCCGCGAGTTGCATCGATCGGCACACTCTTTGTGTCGATCGACACTGCCCCAGAATATTGATATCGAATGCATATCAAATATGCATTCACTAGATCATTACATTAATGATCAACCTCGTCTTTAACGTCCAGTTTGCTTAGGTGTGTGACCATGTAGGATCATATAACACTAGCAATGAGTTCTCAACTCATTGATCATAAGTGGCTTCTAGAAAAGCGTTATGACTGCCTAGTGTTATGTGATTGTCTCATCTCGACTATACGACTTTCACTTAGAGCAAGTACAATAGATTTCAGGACATTCCCAACAATCTCCCACTTGTACTGGAATCATCTATTCCTTTAATCCCTTCGTCACTATATCTCGATCTGGCATAAGGCAAGATCTGTGTCACCCTTATTTAGCCAAGATCATGTTCATCGAACTCCGATTTATACTGACAAGACAAACGACTGACAATCACCTCGTTTGAGTGTGGCCACACATTTCTCAGTATCAAATCTTCGATGGGCCCTGAGATATTTATCTCCTGTTATATAGGAGGGACAAATCCCATCTTGTTCCATCCCTGTTTCTTCACACACTTCATGACACGCCCAATCAATGCCTTTATAGTCACCAGTTACGGCTGACGTTTGACAAGGTTAAAGCGGACCAATTCACATGTAAGAAAACATGATGAACTCAGGTTTAAGGACTATACTCTATAGTCGTAATGAAAACTCTCATGACACTTATATAAGTATCTCGTAGAGTTCTCATCAGTGGGTCATGTCCGATCCTGTGTTCTCCAACACATATCTATGTGATTGGCTTTAATACTCTTATTAATGACTTCATGAAACTTAGTCATCAGTCACCTCACATACTAGTCTCACGTGGTTGTTAATGTCCCACTTTAACAACCTTGACCAGGGACCAACATAATTTATGTCATTTGTTATCTATAGGGTTTCATGATCAAGTCACATACTTGATGACCTATAAAATGTCATAAATTACTTTGGGACTGTTATTTAATAACCATTATTAAATAATACAGATGTCAGATTTCAATAACATAATCAAATTATGTTTATACGAACATCATATCATAACTAAAATTAATAACAACGACTCCCACTAAAATTAAGATCACATCTTAAGACATCTAATGCCTTTAGCAGTAGTCTGACCCTCATTCGCCCTTGCTCAGCGTGTGTCGAAAGACACTGCGTCTTGCTAAGAGTAATACCAAGAGTCATTTGCACAAAGCCCTTCTTGGAATCCTGCATACTGGACATGTGCAAGGCCTTATCACCATAAGTATCTTGACGCAATCCAATTAGCTTATCCAATCTATCTCTATAGATTCTTATTCCAAGAATGTATACGGTTTCTCCCATAATTTTATCGAAAAATAACTTTCGAGTCAGGTCTTAACAGACTGAAACGATGGAACTTCATTTCCGAGAAGTAGTATGTTATCAACATACAATACTAGAAATGCAACTGCGCTCCCACTAGTCCTCTTGTAAACACACGGTTCCCTTTCGTTCATGATGAAGTCAAACCTTTTTGATTGCTTCATCAAAACGAAGATTCCAACTCCGAGATGCTTGCTTCAATCCATAAATGGATCGATGAAGCTTGCATATCTTCCTAGCTTCATTAGGATCAATGAAAACTTCAGGTTGTGTCACGTACACATCCCTTTCCATATTTCCATTAAGGAAAACTGTTTTCACATCCATCTGCCAGATCATAATGAGCGGCGGTTGCTAGGAGAATCCGAATGGTCATAAGCACGGTGTCTGGGACTAGGTTTCTTCACAGTCATTACCATGAATTTACTTGAAACCTTTTGCCACCAACCTAGCTTTGTATATCTGAATATAACCATCCATGTCAACTTTTCTTCTTGAAAATCCATTTACTCACAATGGTTTCTACACCATCGGGTAAATCAACTCAAGTCATACTTGGTTCTGTGACATGGATCCTATTTCGGATTCAGCGGCTTTCAGCCACTTTCGGAG
Source organism: Orychophragmus violaceus (assembly GCA_030180135.1). Lineage (NCBI taxonomy): Eukaryota > Viridiplantae > Streptophyta > Magnoliopsida > Brassicales > Brassicaceae > Orychophragmus > Orychophragmus violaceus. The sequence goes on along the minus strand of CM058240.1, from coordinate 59,357,393 downwards.
TCAAGGCCCATCATTGCTTCTTCAAAATTCGCAGGCCCGTCACTTTCAATGATCAATGGATCACGGCAATTGGTTACGAGAAATCCATATTTCTCGGGTTCGTGACGGATCCTTTCGGATCTGCGGGCTTCAGTTTTCTGTAAAAGTCACGCACACATATCTCATATGTATACTTTTACCACGACCTAATTAACCAAGATTTAAACCGTAGTTAATTAAGTCATAAACCAAAATCAATATTTGATTCACGATCTGTGTCGATCGATGCAACTTTTGTGTCGACCGACACTTCTTCAGAAACTCGCCATTTAAATGTATATCGAATATACATTCACCAGATCCTTTATAAACTTTAGGCACCACAGGTGCAGGTTCTACAACTCTTTGTAGATCCAACTGCTGCTCTTCCTCATCAGGTTGAGCAGTCTCCTGTGATTTTCGAATTTCTTCGAGTTGTACTTTTACTCCCACTGTTCTTCTTGGAAAGAAAGTCTTTCTTAAGAAAACATAGTTCCGAGCAACAAACAATTTGTTCTCGAACTGGTTGTAAAAGTAACATGCCTTAGTTTTGTTAGGACAACCAATGAAGTAGCACTTATCAGATTTGGGTGTAAGCTTATCAGAGATTAAGCGTTTTATATAAGCCTCACAACTCCAAATCTCCATGATGGATAAATCAGAAACATTTCCATTCCACATCTCATGTGGTATCTCTGTAACTGATTTTGATGGAACCCTATTTAATGTAAACTCAGACATTTCTAGAGCGTATTCTTAGAAGGATAATGGAAGATCTAAGTGACTCATCATTGATCGAACCATATCTAATAAAGTCCGATTCAGGAGGAGTGAATTGTGAAACACTTTCACAATCTCTCAGATGATCACTAAATTCTTGACTTAAGTATTCACCTCCATGATCTCATCGTAGGTTTTAATACCTTTGCCAAATTGATTATGTACTTCATTTTGGAACTCTTTGAACCTTTCAAAGATTATGACTTATGTCTTATAAATAATACATAATCGTACCTACTGAAAATATCAGTAAAGGTAATGAAGTACTGAAAGTTTCCTCTAGCACTAGTGCTCATTTGCCCATATACATCCGTATGTATAAAGCCCAATAAGCCTCTGGCCCTTTCATTTTGTTCGTTCGCAACCTGTGTCGACCGACGCACCGTTTGTGTCGATCGATACTGCCTTTTGTTGAAAGGGGCCTCCGTCATTTTACCCAATAAAACAAGATTCACTTTACTCATTATGATTCATAATCAGATGAGCCCAAAAGCCCATCACTATGGAGCTTCTGAATCTGTTTCTTATTTATGTGGTCCAAAACGACAATGCCAGAAAAAAGGTTTTGATTCATATCATTTGACTTGAATCTCTTGGTATTAATGTTATAGTTAGGCACATTAAAGTCCATTCTCTAATGGATTGCTACCATGAAATATATCGATGTAATCAAATGAATAACACTTATTCTTAATTTGAAAACTGATATCCTTCCTTATCCAAATAAGGAACAGAAATAATCTTTCTGCTCATAGCAGATACATAGCAGCAGTTTTAAGTTCAAAAACATGCCATAAAGATAACAAATGAGATACTCCTACGGCTAATGCAGCAACTCTTGCTCCATTTCACACGCGTAGATCCACTTGTCCTTTCTCCATAGTCCTACTTTTGCTCATGTCCTGCACATTTTCACAAAATATGAGTACCACAGCTGGTATCAAATACCAAATAAGTAGGATTATAAGAAGTAACATTTACTTCTATAACATAATACCTGAAGAAGAAGTCTCGTACGTCTTCTTCAGCTTCTCATAATCTTCCAAGAATTTATTGCAGTTTCTTTTCAAATGCCCATAACCATTACAATAACGGCACTTAACATCTTCAGAAGGACTGGTTTTAACCTTAGGAGCATGGCCAGACTCGCTTGGATTCACAATCGAGCTCGTCTTGCCATCACCTTTGTTCTTACCAAGTTTCTCAAACTTTTTACCCTTTTGTACCATAAGGACATTTTGGGTGTCCTTCTTGATGTTAGGTTCAGCAGTCTTAAGCATCCCATGCAATTCAGTCAACGTCTTCGTCAAGTTGTTCATGTTATAGTTCATAACAAATTGATCATAGCTTGACGGCAGTGACTGTAGAATGATGTCAGTAGCCAACTCTTGGCTAATGGGACAATCCAGTTTCCCCAGGTTATCAATATAACCCATCATCTTAATGACATGAGGACTAACTGGTTCGCCCTTTGGTAGCTTGCACTCAATCAGAGATCTTACCGTCTGGTATCTCTGAGTTCGTGCCTGCTCCTGAAACATATTTTTCAGGCCAGTGATCATCTCTTTTGGCGACTCCACGTACTCATATTTCTTCTGCAATTCCGAGTTCATGGTAGCCAACATGAGACAACTCACATCCACCGCATCATTAGAATGCTTATCCCAAGTATCCTTATCTGACTGCCAGGCATTGGCTCGGTACTTCTTGGGGAGAACTTTCTCAAGGACATAGTCCTTTTTCTCCTGTTTGAGAACAATTCTCAAGTTCCGATACCATTCAAGAAAGTTGGATCCATTTAACTTGTCCTTCTCAAGGACGGATCGCAGGGAGAAATTGTTACGATGGTTTGTGCTAGACATAGCTGAAAAACAAGGGAGGTTTTAGTTATGATGTTCAAGAAATGAGAAGTCTTAACTTTTAAGAAAACTCGCATTATATTCAAACATTGTTTCCTCAGATGAATATAATGATCCAAGACCCATATTTCACTAAACTTGAGTGAGCCACTGGCTATCATCCAAATTTTAGCTATCTAGGTAAGCAACTCTTTGCTAGTTATATCCAATATAACTCTTGGTTGTGGATCGACATCTCATGTCAAATCCACCTGATGTCTCTGAGCCCAAAACGATTTTGATGGCCCAGTCAAGTAAACCAATCTCTTCAGTCATGTAATTGTCGATGTCTTGCACTGCAAATCCATCAACACGATTACCTCTGTCTTACTCATGAAATTGTGGACATCTTGCACTGCAAGTCTATCGCACAATTAAATGGGTCTTGACAGTTGACAAGATTGGAAAGACATCAAGTATCACTTGATATTTGATTGAGGAACAGAACTATTTAAAACGTTCAGTTTTATTATGTTTTAATTCTTCTAATTAAATGATTTATCTTGGTTTGGTTATGTGGTTTCAGGTTCCATAACCTAAACCATCGAATCTTGTGTCGACCGACACTACTTTAGTGTCGATCGATGCTGATTAACCAAAACCAATCTGCGATAACCGATCAATCCAATTGATCCGGTTTTGAGTACCGGTCAGTGTCGATCGATGCTACATTAGCATCGGTCGATACCAACCCAATCGCAATAACCCATTCTTTTCGTTTAACCATCATTAACCAAGCTCGATAACCGGTCCAATCCAATTGAACCGATTCATCAATCTCGCGAGGTTTGTGTCGACCGACACAACTCTTGTGTCGATCGACACTAGGCGAAACATAAGTTTTATTCGGGTTTTCGCCCTGTGTCGATCGACGCCGGATTGGCATCGATCGACACCATGCGAAAAACCCTAAATTTTATTCGGGTTTTCGCCCTGTGTTGATCGATGTCGGATTGGCATCGATCGACACCATGCGAAAAACCCTAAAACGTTTTTCGAACAAAACGAGTTTTAGCATGCTTGTATCAATCATAAAGAGATCCAGATTAAACCAATCTAATCACACATGCTATAGATTCAATGGAACCCTAAAGCTCTGATACCACTGAAGGAATTTCTAGCAGATCCTAATCCAATTAGGCAATCCTGGTCTGAATTCCAAGCCTAGGATCTAGGGTTCATGTAATTGAATCTATGGGATCTCAGATTTACCTGGTTATTTGCAGCGGAAGATTTGCAGATAATCGAGATCGCGAAGCACCTCAAACGTTGTGCCTCTACTGGTATCCACACGCACACAAACTGGACAGGAGGGATGCTAGTGCCTATAGAGATCCAATCTCTTCAAAGGTTTCTATTCAAGTTCTGGTGGCTGTCTATTAGGTTAAAAATCAGTTTAGGTCGACCATATATCTTATATATGACGACTTAAACCATAACGGAATTAACCAACGATTAAATCGAATTAATCTGGTAATCCGCGAGTTGCATCGATCGACACACTCTTTGTGTCGATCGACACTGCCCCAGAATATTGATATCGAATGCATATCAAATATGCATTCACTAGATCATTACATTAATGATCAACCTCTTCTTTAACGTCCAGTTTGCTTAGGTGTGTGACCCTGTAGGATCATATAACACTAGCAATGAGTTCTCAACTCATTGATCATAAGTGGCTTCTAGCAAAGCGTTATGACTGCCTAGTGTTATGTGATTGTCTCATCTCGACTATACGACTTTCACTTAGAGCAAGTACAATAGATTTCAGGACATTCCCAACATGGCCACCGTCATAACCTCACCCATCTGCCAAGCGAAACCGTGCGTCATCACGCTCTAAATCACAACCAGATCTCGCCGAAAGATCTCGACTCCAACGCACAACGAGGCCGAGCCACCACTAGAAACTGCATCAGGTGAAGACGAGATGCAGAAGGGGCTCTTCCACGACGACGGCCATAGCCGAAAACGTCGAGGAGGCGAAACCCGAAAAGAAGCGACGATCTTTAGGTTAAAGAGACGAGAATAAAAAGAGAGCTTTTTGACGTGACTCACATAAACTATGTGATGAGGTCATCAGAACCAAACTAGACCAGGCGCTGACTAACTCAATGACTGACTCAACCACTACGTCAAGCAGCGCAAGGAGACCAAGAGAAGTCAAGGCCACAACGATTTCTGATCTAAAACAAGGCATATGATTGAGTATACATCCAACAATCAATCCTAAGAAGACATATGACCCAGGAGGAATCATAACACATGGAGAAGAGATTATGGAGCCGAGAAGATCTAACAAGGAATATGAGCTTATCTTAGCTCAAATGGAGATCAAGGTCAAGACATCTAGCTCAGCTCATCATCAACATGCCACTAAGGAGAATCATCCCCAAAAGATGACACAAGACGAAGATACTAAAAAGGAGCTAACCATATGTAGCATCACAACTAGCTCAACGGATAACTCAACGACTAGCTCAGCAAACTTGCCATATATGGAGCCATACAAGTTTGGAAGGTCAATTCAGCACCAAACCTTTACCTATCAAAACTGCAGTGTTTTGAGCTCCTTTCCATCAAGTCCAGACGTCCTTAGCTGCACAAGACCATACAAGATTCTCCATAACTTCAACAAGTCACACTTACCATTTTTGGAGAAGAAAGAGATCAAACACCAACGGCTTCTTTCCAAGAATGAAAGCCACGAATTGTTTGTCAATCAAGCTGTCCCAAGGATCCTCACTTATCCCTTAAAACCATCCAGATACAAAGAAAGCAACAAGATCAAGGATCCTCACCAAAATCAGCTCCAACGGCTAGTTTCATTAAGTTTCGATTTTCTTGTTCAAGGTCAATATGACCGTTAGTCTTAAGTCCTATAAAGTCTCATTGTATTGTTCATTTGTAAATTACCTTTCAATCAACCAAGTATCAATACAATAACGCAGTTCTTCTTCTTTAAGAGAAAACACCTTTTCGATTCTAAGCTTTCTTGTGAGTCATATCAAGCGACCTTAGATTCAGTCTTATCACAAGATCCTTCATCTCTTGTGTGGCGACAATCAATCCATCTTCTATCCATTCAATCATCTCACGTTCATTCTAAGGAGTCTAGAGACCCGAGGATTGAATCCATCTTACCACAACATCACCCACGATCTAGAATAGAGAGACCTCAGTCCCTGTTCTACGTCAAACACGCTTCCATCTTGCATCATCTGGTATCAGAGCCGAAAGGTTCCTAATCAGGTGTATCTATCCTTTACCTTTCGGTTATTACATCTAGTTTTGTTTCATTTCATTTTAAAATAAAAACCTATAAAAATTGTTTTCATTTTCATCTATTTCTCTGAATTTGTTTGCATCTTTTAAAAAAAAAAACCCCATAAAAATCTTTTGTTTTTCATTTGTTCATCTATTTCATTCTTTGTTTTGTTTTGCATCTTAAATCAAAAAAAAAAAGTTTGTTTTGTGTTTCTTTTGATTTTTAATTCTATGTTCTTAGTTTGTTTCAAAAAGTTAACAAAAAAAAAAGAGTTTCCATTGTTTTGAATTGATTTCTTAAACCAAAAAAAAAAGGTATTATTTCCATATTAGTTTTAATTCGAAAGTTAAAAAAAAAGTATTGTTTCCTTTTGTGTTTTATTTCCATTCAAATTTTGAATCAAGCAAAAGGGCTCCTTTCCATATTTTTAGAAGTCATACAATCTTGTTTCCTGTTTTGAAGGGATTTAAACCGAGTTTCCTAAAAACTAGTTTTCTAAGTTTCCCAAACTCCTTTAAACCGAGTTTAACTTGAAAACCGTAGCTCTTGATTTCAATAAGGATTTTACAAGTATCAAACCGTGCTGGACATAGTTCAATACTTAAGTATTTCAAGAACATATTAATACACTGGTTTTGTGCATTGTCAGGAACTAACTCAAAGGAAAAACATGGAAGAAGAAGAATCATGTGGAGACAATTGGAGTGAGGATGAAGAGAGCCTACTCTGCTCAGATAAGGAGACAGAGTATGATACACCACCATGGCCAGGAGATGATGCCTCTGAATATGGGTATGATTCAGATGGTGACTCAGGCTGTGATCATGAGCCGCAGCACAAGGAGCTACACACTACAACCTCACCTTGGAATCGGCTCCGCATGGAGACCAGTGAGGAAAGTGAAGATTCAGAAGCAGACATGTATGGAGAGTCTCACCCACCTAGGCACGAGAGCGCATTCAAAACCCATGGAGTTACTTCATACCATGTACTAGCTCAACGTCAGTCCACTGATACAAGGAAAGCTACAGCCCAACAAGCAAGCACAAGGCAACCGACCACCAGAACAAGAGGTTCCCTGATGTTTTCAGGAAGAAGCAGTAACCCTGAAGCCTACTTGCAATGGGAAAGCAACATGGAGCAATGGTTACAAGCTAACAAAGTTCCCAAAGAAAGGAGGCTAGTACAAGCTGTCTCAGCCTTCACAGGAAAGGCTTATGAATGGTGGCTAAAGGAGAGCACGCCAACCATCCTTAAGAAGCCAATATTGGATTGGAGAGATCTCAAAACCAGGATGAAAAAGGAATTTGTGGAGAAACTTCAAACCACCACCAAGAGAGTGAATATTGCATCCGAAGCACAAGCTGCTCCTAAGCCCAAGTCTTATTGCTATCAAGAATCTATGGCGACTCTTCAAGCAAGGCAGGATCAGCAATGGCAGAAGATCATGGATATGTTACGCCCAAAGAAACCAGAGAAGAAGCAGAGTCATAAACCTTCACCCAATGCAACCGGACACAGCTTTGATGCCTCACTCAAGTTGCGAGACACGCCAACACAAGGTAAGTGTTCTAACCTTGTAAATTCCAAAGAGCCAACATGTTATAGGTGCCATAGGAGAGGGCATTTTGCTGCAAATTGTCCATCTAAGAAGTTGTTCAAAGATATAACATCAGAGTTGAAATTGGAAGTAACTGACACAAATGATAATTTTGTGCAATCTGATATTTTAAATTCCAATTCAAGACTCATGCACTTGTCTTTGCCAAAGAGTTTTGATCCAGGAATAAGACCAGAAGAAGAGCACACAAGTCAAGAAGACATCAACCGTGAGGTGAAAGCAAACAAGGAGAATATCATGTTCCAATTCACCAATGCAATCACTGTGAGTTTAAGTTTCAATAAATCTGTTCCTATAGTTCTAAACTCAGATATAATCCACTTGCTCTTTCCCTTAAGAGTTGACTTAGGTACATGTCTGATCAAGAAGCCAAAGGCCGACGGAGTCTTGAAAGAGAGACCAAAACCGAGCCATGTTTCCACACATGAGCTACAAGCAAACCAAAGCCTTGAAGTATATCATGCTCCAACCAAACATGAGGTTATTTCTGAACTTAAAGTGCCTAACACTGATTGTCAAGCCACTGGTATGATGCACTTGTTTCTTGAGTCAAGTGTTGAGACGGGAATTAGATATAAAGATAAGGCCGAATGGGAGATCAAGGAAGAGCCACCAGACCAAAGCAAGGACACTACATCAGATAACATTGTGAGTCTTTCTTTGATCCACTTCATTTCCCATGACTCAACTGCTGTGTTAAAGGATTTGTTAAGCTTACAAGAGGATGAGATATCAGTAGCACATGAAGATGACTCAAAGGAAAATGATTCAAACCGTTATTTATGTGATAAGAAGCCCATAATGCACTTGTCTCTTTGCCAAAGTGTTGAGAATATTTCAGGTCTTAAGGAGAGCAGGAGCAAGATCAGCAAAGAAGACGTCACACCAGCTCAAAGCAGAGGAGCATTGCTGTCCTATTTACTCAAAGAAGAGCCACCGGATGCTCCACAACTCAACCGGAATCAAAATGATTCCCAAGGTAATCTTCTAAACCCTCATACACTTCACTGGACTAACTTGACTTATCTATGTGCAGGTGAACAAGTTTTGAGGTCAAAACTTCTTGAAGAGGGAGGGTATGATGAGGTCATCAGAACCAAACTAGACCAGACGCTGACTAACTCAATGACTGACTCAACCACTACGTCAAGCAGCGCAAGGAGACCAAGAGAAGTCAAGGCCACAACGATTTCTGATCTAAAACAAGGCATAGGATTGATTATACATCCAACAATCAATCCTAAGAAGACATATGACCCAGGAGGAATCATAACACATGGAGAAGAGATTATGGAGCCGAGAAGATCTAACAAGGAATATGAGCTTATCTTAGCTCAAATGGAGATCAAGGTCAAGACATCTAGCTCAGCTCATCATCAACATGCCACTAAGGAGAATCATCCCCAAAAGATGACACAAGAAGAAGATACTAAAAAGGAGCTAACCATATGTAGCATCACAACTAGCTCAACGGATAACTCAACGACTAGCTCAGCAGACTTGCCATATATGGAGCCATACAAGTTTGGAAGGTCAATTCAGCACCAAACCTTTACCTATCAAAACTACAGTGTTTTGAGCTCCTTTCCATCAAGTCCAGACGTCCTTAGCTGCACAAGACCATACAAGATTCTCCATAACTTCAACAAGTCACACTTACCATTTTTGGAGAAGAAAGAGATCAAACACCAACGGCTTCTTTCCAAGAATGAAAGCCACGAATTGTTTGTCAATCAAACTGTCCCAAGGATCCTCACTTATCCCTTAAAACCATCCAGATACAAAGAAAGCAACAAGATCAAGGATCCTCACCAAAATCAGCTCCAACGGCTAGTTTCATTAAGTTTCGATTTTCTTGTTCAAGGTCAATATGACCGTTAGTCTTAAGTCCTATAAAGTCTCATTGTATTGTTCATTTGTAAATTACCTTTCAATCAACCAAGTATCAATACAATAACGCAGTTCTTCTTCTTTGAGAGAAAACACCTTTTCGATTCTAAGCTTTCTTGTGAGTCATATCAAGCGACCTTAGATTCAGTCTTATCACAAGATCCTTCATCTCTTGTGTGGCGACAATCAATCCATCTTCTATCCATTCAATCATCTCACGTTCATTCTAAGGAGTCTAGAGACCCGAGGATTGAATCCATCTTACCACAACATCACCCACGATCTAGAATAGAGAGACCTCAGTCCATGTTCTACGTCAAACACGCTTCCATCTTGCATCACTATGTTACCAAAGAAAGGACAAAATTAGACCGATGAATAATGAGTTTTGGCACTATTGGCTTAATAAACCTCTGAACTCTCCTCCACATATATCGTACATGTTTTTATTGTTCATTCTACATATGCTTTTGGAGCGTTCGCGAAAGGCCCATCACCAGTTGTTGTTTTCGCTATGTCTCGTGTGAACCAAAACTCAAAAAGAATATACCAGTGTGTCCCACTATGAACAATTATCTTCTTTTTCACGGTTAAAGGTGTGGAAGTCGAAAACCAAGATGCAGATTCATTTGGTCAACATATGCTTATTAAACTAGACATGTTGGAATCAATCAACTTTACTTCTTTATGAACACTGTATTTTGTTTTGATTCTAATTGCGTCTGTTTCTAAATAATATATATATATATATATATCTTCATATTAATTGAGAAGTACTTTTAGTTTTATATTCATTTTTAAAACGGCTGATTACTAATTTATCATTAATAAAATTAGGCTACTTATTGTATTAACTTTAATTTATATTGATAATTTTATAATGTTTTTATATATAACTTTGATAAAAAAATAAGATGATAAATATGAAATATTTATAACGATTTTTAAATTTTTATTTTGAAGACATATATAAGCTTGATAAAAGCTTTTTTAAAAAATAAGATGAGATGATAAATATGAAAATATTTATGAAGATTTTAAATTTTATTTTAAATATATACATAAACTTTAATAAAATAAAAATAAAATGATGAATATGAAAACATTTATGAATACTTTTAAACATTTTAAATATTGTTTTTGGATTTTATATACTAAATTTGTATTATTTATATAAATTTCGAATTTATATATATATATATATGATAAAATTTTAAAATAATATATTTATGTATTTATTTTAATACATAAATATATAATTTAAATTATTTTATTATCATTAGTTTTATTTATAATTTATAACATATTTTATTAAATATAATATTGTATGTATGTTTAATTATAAATATTATATTTGTAATATTATTATTGTTGTTAAATTAATTTAATAAATTTTATTTTATAAAATTTATATTTAATAATATTTATGTTCGCACATTGTGCGAATTAATTATACTAGTATATATATATATATATATATTACTACGGGGTGATTACAAAAAGCGAATAGCATTGATATGTATATCAGCTTCTAAATATTTTTATAATCAAAGTTGAAATGATCAAATAATATTTAAGTAATGAGTAGAATATTTTTATTATATTATATGCTATGTTACATATTCGTGATGTTAACCTTAAGTTTACATATTAAAATTTATTAATTACAAAACATATAGAACAATTAATTAGTTGAGGAGAAAATTAGTTTTTTTTTGTCGACGAGAAAAATAGTTTAAATGCTGACAAATAAAATATGATTTTTCTTCTATGGTATTAGTAACAGCTTTTCAATAAGAAAATTCAACGCATCTGACTAAATCTTTTTTCACTAGAGTTGTATTGATGAAGAAACTTTTTTTTTCTTTCATAAGAGACTCGAGCAGGATCAATATATTTACAGTATACCATAAAAATAGATCAGCAAATAAATTAATATCGTATTAATGAGTTAGACCATGTACAATGGTTGTGTTGATAACTTTTATCAACAGTTGAAGAGCCTACAATGGTTATGTAAAAAGAAATTGAAGATGAGGTGGCTAGTTTGGTGTTGAAGATTATCAACAGAGTTGATAAAATTTGAGTGGGACCCATGTTCTTTTTTAAATGGTTAAAAGAAAATTATTTGACTAAAATATATATTAGACGACCAAATTTTGATAAACGACGTCTCGGGTCTGCGTAGTTCTTTTTAGTCATTTGCTAGTTTGATTTGTACTATTAGGTGAAATTGTGTTATAACGCTATTTAATTAAGATGAACTATATATAACGAAACTAAATGGTATATATTAAGTGTAGTATAATAACATTAGTTCCTTAAATTTTTTTTTGTCAAGAACTAAATATGCCAGAAACAAAAATTATTTAGCGTTTAATTAATTTATTTTAATTTTAATCGATTATTGTTTTTATTATGTAATCATAAAAAAAAGAAAAAAAAATAATGATATAAATAAAAAGTAGTGGGGTAGAGTGTTGAATTATAAACAAAACCATTGTAGAATATTGAAATTGAATGATTGTTGAATTGTGAGGTGGAAGAGAGAGAAACTGATATGGAAGATAGAGAAGATGATGTGGAGTATAAAGTAGAGTGTTGATAAATAAAACCAATGTACATGGTCTTAGAATTACGTTTTTCAACTGAACTCGAAAACTACTTCAAATGTTAAGAAGGATTTGTATATAACTTGTGATGATGTCGACAAAAAAAAAAAAAAATATAACTTGTGATGACATGTATGTATATACTTTATTGGAAAACATATGAAAACAAAAATAATTCCTGGAAAAGTGAGACATTTTTTTTAGGACAAATCGTAAAAATGGCACAAAAAATGTCTTGTCATAAATATAGCAACAAGAAAGAAAAATCATAAAAATAGCACAAAAACATGTTTTGTCACTAAATTAGCTCTAACTCTTAATCTTAAATATTAAACCCTAAACCCTAAATACTAAACCCTAAAACTTAAATAATAAACCCTAAACCCTAAATACTAAACCCTAAACCCTAAATAATAAACCATAAACTCTAAATAATTAACCATAAATCTTAAATTATATAATGTTATAAAAGTTTTTGTAATTAAAAAAACTCTAAAAATGTGAATTATTTTTCTTGGTGCTATATTTATGATTTTCTGTGCTATTTTATGTCTTTTTGTATGTTAATAAGAAATTTCAATATATTTTGACCAAACCAATAAAAAATTTCAATATCGAAACAAAAATAAAATGATAGAATCTCAACAATACCGATTTTAAAGTATGGAGAGGTTTCATGTGATTTATTCGGATGTGGAGAATATTTTTTCTGAACACACAAATCTTATCTACATCGATTTAATAGATGAAAATTTGGATATCTATAAAAAAAAAAAATCACATGTACTTGCAAACAAAATTTAAAGACTTTGCAACTTGCATAAAATTTCGTCAAGCTGTAATTAGAAAAGTCAACCCTAAGCCCCTGAGTCTTCCTCAGTTTTATTATAAACAGAGAAGAAAACACTTTCTTCCTCGGCCTATCTTTGTTCCCAATTTCTCTCACTAATCTCTCTCAAAATGTCGGGGGCTTTATCTTGCTCTGCGAGCGATCTCGCCGTCTTGCTAGGCCCTAATGCCACGGCGGCGGCTGACTACATCTGCGGCCAACTTGGCACCGTTAATAACAAATTCACCGACGTCGCTTTCGCCGTAGACAACACATACCTTCTCTTCTCCGCTTACCTCGTCTTCTCTATGCAACTCGGCTTCGCTATGCTCTGCGCTGGCTCGGTTAGAGCTAAGAACACGATGAACATCATGCTTACCAACGTCCTTGACGCTGCAGCTGGAGGACTCTTCTATTATCTATTCGGTTACGCATTTGCCTTTGGATCTCCCTCTAACGGTTTCATCGGAAAGCACAACTTTGGTCTCAAAGACTTTCCTTCATCCTCCGCGGATTACTCTAATTTTCTATACCAATGGGCTTTTGCTATCGCCGCCGCCGGAATCACCAGCGGCTCCATCGCTGAACGGACTCAGTTTGTTGCTTACCTGATCTATTCATCTTTCTTAACCGGATTTGTTTACCCGGTTGTTTCTCACTGGTTCTGGTCCGTTGATGGGTGGGCTAGTCCTTTTAGGACCGACGGTGATTTGCTTTTCAGCACAGGAGCAATCGATTTCGCTGGCTCTGGTGTTGTCCATATGGTTGGAGGTATTGCTGGTCTATGGGGTGCGTTGATCGAAGGTCCACGGCTTGGCCGGTTCGATAATGGTGGACGAGCTATCGCTCTACGTGGCCACTCGGCGTCACTAGTTGTTCTTGGAACATTCCTCCTTTGGTTTGGATGGTATGGATTCAACCCTGGTTCTTTCAACAAAATCCTCGTCACGTATGAATCAGGCACCATCAATGGCCAGTGGAGCGCTGTCGGTCGGACAGCTGTCACGACCACACTCGCTGGCTGCACCGCGGCGCTCACCACGCTTTTCGGGAAACGTCTTCTCTCAGGCCATTGGAACGTTAGCGATGTATGTAACGGCCTCCTAGGAGGTTTTGCTGCCATAACCGGGGGGTGCTCGGTCGTAGAGCCGTGGGCGGCAATCATCTGCGGGTTCGTGGCGGCCCTCGTCCTCATTGGATGCAACAAGCTTGCAGAGAAGCTCAGATACGATGACCCACTCGAGGCAGCGCAGTTACACGGTGGATGCGGAGCGTGGGGGCTGATATTTACTGCACTTTTCGCTAGAGAAAAGTACTTGAACCAAATTTACGGAGCGAAGCCCGGAAGGCCGCACGGTTTGTTCATGGGAGGTGGAGGAAAACTGCTTGGAGCTCAGCTGATTCAAATACTTGTGATCACAGGTTGGGTAAGTGCGACCATGGGAACGCTTTTCTTCATCCTTAAGAAAATGAAATTGCTGCGGATATCGGCCGAGGATGAGATGGCCGGTATGGATATGACCCGGCATGGTGGCTTTGCTTACATGTACTTTGATGATGATGAGTCTCACAAAGCCATTCAGCTAAGGAAAGTTGAGCCTAGATCACCTTCACCTTCGGGTGTTACTACCACTCCTGTTTGATTTGGATTCCTAATTTTATTATTGTTTTGGATGTTTTCTGCATTACAGTAATGTTTTAGATTGTATAGTTTTCTGGGTTGTGATGGCTATTATCGATGTGGTTCATTTCTGTTCTCTACTGTTTTCTTTGCTCAAATTTTATGTGATAGTAATTAGAAATATGAGGTATGATTAAAAATAAAATTGACGGTCTGAACTCTGAAGAGTGTCGATAGATATATAAATACAGCTTGCATTGAAAGTAGTATATATTTATATGTTTTTAAAGTAGTGTATCTTTAAATGTTTTAAATGTAGTATATATTTTTTAGAAATATATATATATATATATTTTTATCGACTAACTTTTCATTACTAGGTCCAAAATAGACAATTTAGTACAATACAGAGTTCATAAAAAACGATTACAAAGAGTGAAAATCAAAACGGTAAGCGTAGCCTATTAACGACCCAATCAACTCGAGAGAGACCGCGATAGCCACGTATGGATAACTCTCGGACACGCATCTTCCATAAAAGAACATTGTCATGTGTTGGCGGTGCTGGAGAATCATGGTGCACCGTCAACACCAGATGACCTTGAAATCGCCTAGGAACCCTGCTGATCTAAATCTAAAAGCAAAGTCATCGGAAGAACACATCAGATACAGAATTAATAAACCATCCCGCAATAGAACCACCGCATGCATAGGGTTGCAATTTGTGCGTCGAGGCCTAACTTTATTGGCATGAAAAGAGTTTCAAACAAACATCCGTCTCCAACAAACCACGCCGCGAATTTGGTGTGGAGACATCGACGTCAGAACTGTTACCCACAAACGAAAGCTCGAAGACGGAGAGGGTTGTCTTCCAAAAAAAAAATTGCTATAAATTAAATCGTAAAAATTCTGGAACTACTCGAAAGAACTAAAACCCGATTAAGAATCGGAGATACACAAAACAAAAGTTGACGACTCCCATCTTAAAATACAGAGAAAATCGAAAGAAATCGGCGAAGCTAATAGGCGGACGAACCGCAGCAGCCGTAACAAAAGTAATCCAGACCGTCAGCGAGGCCGGAACCAACGTCGACGGCTGGAATCGAACAAATTTGGATAGTGAATTGGTAGAGAGAATCGAAAAAAAAGAAGAGGGAGAGAGTTTTTTACTCCGACTTTACCGACGGTTGGAATCGAACAAATCTGGATAGCGAATTGATAAAGAGAATCGAGAAAAAGGAGAGTGAGAGAGTTTTTTGGTCAAACAAATTTCTATTAAATGATTTTCCAGAAATATTTACAATTTGATAAAACCAACTTCAACCATTTACTAGAAGCATTCCATGTGTAAGCCTAGTTATTCGAACAAATAGGCCGCTCTCTCTCTCTTGTTTAGAGAGAGGTTTTTCTCTCTGTCGATCGCCGGTTTCTCTTCTTCTCCGACCATCATCCTTCAGAAGAGGACCATGCGATCATTTATGCGGCCTGATTATCATCTTTTTCTGTAAATACCTGGGGTTTTTTTTCTGATTTTGGTCCCTTGTGCTTCATCTTCTCTTTCGGGACCAACATCTTTTTTCCCCATCGGGTTGTTTCTCTTACCGATCTGCTTGTGCTTTTATGTTTATCTTTGATCGGTTTCGTTTTGTTTGAATAGGGTTTCCGGTTGCTTTCCGGATCGATCCCGTTTGCGTGCCTTTCCGATTAATATCGGAATACTCCTCGCTCTCCTTTCCCCTGAACTCTTTCCCGTCGCAAGGATCTGGCTTTCTTCTTTGTCTCTCTTGGCAGGTTCGGCTCTCGTGGAGTAATATCTAGGCTGCTAACCCCACTTTGGCTTGGGAATCAATGGTCAAATCGAATCGGTGTTTGGCCGGCGGCGTAGCTTCCTCGGCGTCAACTTTCCGGTGCGACATGGAAGCAGTTCTTCCTTTTATGCAGAGTCTCTTCCGGCGGCTTTTTTGGTGGCAAAGAGTGAGCGGCAGCAAGAATATCTTCTTGATACAGCTTTTCCGGCGATGTGGCGGTTTCCGGCGGGTTCAACGGCGCGCTTGACTTCCCGGCGGTTGCATGCCGAATGTGTTCCTTTGGCTGACGCGTGTCCCGATTAACGCTTATCTTTTCGTTACATTTTGGAATTGGGCCACTGTCTAGCCCATGTTTTCCGAGTCTGTATGGTCCATAACAATTCTTGTTGTTTTTAATCAAAGCCCAGTCGACAAAAAAAAAAAAAAAGCCTAGTTATTCTCTTTCTCTTTTTTTTTTTTTTTTTCTCTTTTGACTTGTCTAACGCAAATAAATAAGTTATTCATATTAATAAAATTATATGGCTTACATCACTCATTGGGACTTTAGATGCCGGCAAGTTGCAGCAGAACTTGAGGTGTTTTTACAAAGTACAACCGATCACGACTCTCCAAATTCATTTGTCACCACATGCAGTGTCTTATAATTCAACATTATTTTTATATAAAAGTATATGATTTATTTAACTCACCATAATTATTTAACTCACCATAATTATTTAACTCAACAACTATGGAGATTCGTACATTGTTGCTGCACCTCAAGATTCAGAGTATCCTATCTCACACAAAGATATCACAAATTACTCGGAACCTGTACTACTTTTGTCTTAATAATTAAATGCTAACTCCGTACATATATGTGAAAGGTAGGGGTAATTTTGGTATTTTCATAAAGATGGATGTATAGGCTCTTCTATAAGAAAATCACAAATTTTTTTGTCCAACCTCCAAATTAAATATTAGTAATGCTAAATAATATTTAGCATCATTAATGATGCTTTCGAATAATTTGAATATCTTTAGGGATGTTTTTTTTTGCATTGCAATAATGTTCAAGATGTACAGTTTTGTGGTTTGTCGTTTTTTGGGGTTTAATTACTTTTCTCTAATTATTTAAGTTCTACGGTTTTGACAAGGGCTCTCGATTCTCTCTCTCTCTCTCTTCTTTTCTCTCATATTTCTCTAAACACTCGCCGATTTTCAAACTCGTTTCCGTTGCCGGTGATGGCGGTGCCTCGCCGGCGGTGGGTTACTTTTGTGTTCTAGCTGCGTTTTCTTCCGGCTTTTGTTTTCGACGGATCCTTCTTCCATTTTGATTTATAATTTATGTCGAAGGTTTCGTTTGACTAGTTTTCTTCTGTATTTAACCGGACTCGACTTTAAGTTTCCGGACACTTCTATCCGCTTCCGATCTACACCATGGAGCTTCTCCATCCCAATCGCCGGTGACTTCTTACTTTCTACTCACGATTTGTTGTGCGCTTTGGTCAGTTGGTCCGATGCCCGATCGAGCTTGAACAGTTCTGACGGAGCTTTCAACCGTTTGCGTATAATCCGTGGAAGATTAGCAACTATGAGGCGCGTTATACTCAATGAAATTTGGGTTGATTGTAAAGATTTATTCAAGATGTGGCGGTTCGATATGGATTTATGGAGTTTGTCGACAGGAAGCACTGAGCGCAGCATCGCATCATCAGAGTCGGATTTCCTCTCACTGTGCTTTGCATGCATTTGCATCTCGACGTTTGACACGTTTCTAGTCGGCGTTTGAGCTTATCCATCAAAATTGATTTTCGGTTCCTTGTTTATTGGGC
The DNA here is from genome assembly GCA_030180135.1 of Orychophragmus violaceus. NCBI lineage: Eukaryota > Viridiplantae > Streptophyta > Magnoliopsida > Brassicales > Brassicaceae > Orychophragmus > Orychophragmus violaceus. The sequence goes on along the minus strand of CM058240.1, from coordinate 59,339,231 downwards.
TTGTTGGCCCATCTGCTTGTAATCTAGTTAAATCCTGATCACTTGTACTTCCTCACAATTGCCCAATGGGCCTTAAACTAATGTTACAGATGACAAAAAAAAATAATTTCCTTTAAATTTAAGTCATTATCTACTGCATTTAGAATTTGTATGAATTAGAAATGTGAGTTGTGATTTCAAAAACCAAATAACTGATTTGATATTGCTTTTTGTAGTTTGTACCCATATATATGTAGTTTGATTTGTGACATATAATAGTAAATGGAAATGAGGTATGTTTCCGGTATGGTTTTTATCCGTATAAATTAGATATCTTTGGGAAAGAGAATAAAACGAAACGATTCATTTATCGGGTAAACTTGGTTTACAAAGAGGAGAAACGAGAAAAAAAAATGAAATGATATAAACAGAATAATCAATTACAGCTTCCATCTTATAGCTTCTGAGAAAGACAAATTGAATCAAAAATTAACACAATGATAAAAATAATATATTATATTTATTTGATTTAATCCTTTTAATTTATTATGTGCCAAAACTGTATTTATAACTATTATAAAATATGTTTATCACGTTGAAAATAACTTACAGATTCATATGTCAAAATCAAGAAATAGTTTGTTTACGAGCAAAGTATGTAATCCTTTTATGCACAATAGTGATATAAATAGTAGAGTTAACCTTTTAAAATAATAATTCTTTTAATAGAACGAATTTTGACATTAAGAAGACATCTCACAAATCGAGAAAAAATAATTTTGGATTTTTTTTTCTTTTAGGGCTAATGATATGCATATTATAGTGTTCTACAATTGTATATATAAAAGATTATAGAGGACAATAGGATTTTCAGTAAAATCACCGTATTAAATTTACCTAATTAAATTGGTAAGTGACAACATATTAATCTATATATTACTTTTTAAATTTATTAAATGTGATCTTAACAAAAGATCTATAACATTTTTGTTATGTATAAATACCGTTTATAATAGTTGTGATTCGGGCTATACATGGTTCAATTTTAATAATCGATTTTATATGTAACTGATTAATACATTTTCGTTTAATTTAGATGATATACGATACTTTTATATTTAGGTACATAACTATAAAAAATTATCGAAAAGTTACTTTAACAGTGTTACAAATAAACTATGTACATGACTTAACTTTGTTTATTTGTTTGACATCGTACATAAGTTAAGTTCATTTATAAAATCATAATTCATTTTTATGTTTTTGAAATAACGTCGTTAAACGTCATCAAAAGTTGTGGCTATTATTGTAGATCATGATCACCTATGAAATTATGGAATCTAAAAAAATCTACTAAAGAAATCATAGAAACATGTTCAAAATCAAAATAAACAATTTGTTTAAAAAATATAAACAAAATTCCTAACATATTTAAAGAACATGCTATTCTGAAACGAAAAGACATACATCAATAAATTGGTCTAGAATAACTCTTAACATAGAGGAAGCTTATGGTACCTGTAGAGAAAAAATCATATCAACAATCAAAACATAAGATCCCCAAAAAAACATAAACATCTATACAATCAAATTAGGAGGTGATTTATAAATATCTTTGGACTAAGTCACATAATTCTTCAACTTCATACGCTTTAAAGCGTATCTTAGAAACTCATTGAATAACCTTCAATCTTACCAACCCTAATCGCAAAGTACTTTTAATTATTTATCTGATTTACAGTAATTGGAACAAATTTAAAAACGGTTTGAAAATCATTCATACCGTCACTGTCTTTGACAATATCATTGGAATAAGCATAACAATATCTCATTTGGACTTTTGGCCCATGTCGTCACCAACCTAACATAAAGATCGCCATTCACCACACAATCCAATGAATTGTTTATGCGAATATTAAGTACAATAAGGTTTTAGATATTATAAAAATATTCTACATCAAAATAAATGGAAGTTATACTTACTCCAAATCGTTAATTGAGAAATTTACTTGAAGATGCCTCCAGGAATAAGTTCTCCGGTCATTTGTATGAACAACTATATTTTGTTCGAAGCCATCAATTCCAAGAGCAACACATATCAAATCTATATTTCAAAAAAAAAAACACCAAACAAATCTATAACCTTATCTAATAAATAATAAATAATAGTATCTCACAACAATATTATAACATGTTTCATAAAAAATACACCGATTGGATAAATGCTAGTTATTATGCCGTTTGAAACGCCATGTATAGGCTTCAAGTCAAAATAGTGCTCGCCATTAGGGAATAAAATTCTCCAGATTATACTCGAAATGATTCGATATAAAGAGAATGAACTATCTGTCAAACGGCCTACCATTCTAACATGGATAAGAATGTTATCCCATTGAACTCAGTGGCCTTCAGATTCTAACAGACACTCGAAAATTTCAACAAAATCATCCCATAGTTGTCCTTCTATCATTTGACCATATTGTTATAAAGTGAATCATACACAAAAATTAATACATCGTATGTAGAAATATTATCTAACTATTATTAAAATACAAATATATACATGCATAGTTATAATATTAAAAGGGACATGTTCATCCACCAAAAGTAGTTTGATGGTTTTGCCGGTTAAGACTTCTTCATACATCCAAGACTGAAGGACCTTCAATCTCAAACTCCATTTGGTCGTTGACTTGTTGATCTCTGGAAAGAACTAGTATTTCCATTAGGCCATAGTTTTTTCCAAGACATTTTCGAAGAGAGAACAAACGGAAGACGGAAAGGAATAAATACTCACCACGATTCTAGGATATCATGATAGGTTATTTATTTTACGGTAAATCAGGAAAAATTAAAAATTTGGTATATTAAATTAACATATCATCTTTTAACATAACATTATTCTTTTACTTTCCGATTTATTCCACATATTAACAATTTATTTTGTCTAACATAAATTTATGTACTTCAATTTATTTTGTCTGACATATATTTTAATGGAGAAGACTAATGTGTAATGCATAGTATTTAATATATGAAAGTAATTATTTAAATATGTAAAATCTAGCATAAAAATTGACTACTATGTATTAAAAAATTAAATTTCTATTGGTCAATTAAGATAACAGTTTCATATCAATTAATTCGGTGGGTACATGTCAATCTAATGTATTAACTATATTATAAAAAATAGAAATATAGGTTGATGACAATCACTTCTAATTTGTATCTACACATTAAATATATCTTAAATTAAAATACAAAGTTATAATCCTATTTGTATTAATGTGAAAATGTTTTAAACAATATTTGATACCACATTTTAAATAATAGTTTTATTTAATATTTTAGTATAGATCATTCCTAAAAATTAATATTATATAAAACAAATATGCCATGGAAAACCTAAAATTAAAGCATTTTCGATTAGTTCCATAAATATGTCTAATAAATATATGTACAGTCGTACAAATAATATTAATAAGTAACACATTGTCCCATAACTGCATGCATTGTAATGGTTACTGTCAATTAAATGCCTTTTACCAAACATTCCGATCAAAACCATTATAAAAGACAGTTGTTGAATATCATTCATTTATTCTTACAGATATTCAATCTATTTAGTTTTATCTTTGCAAGAAAAACTCTCTAAAAAATACATTTTCATAAAAAACCAACAATGGTATCTTTCACAAATGTAAGAGCCCTCAACACATCGCGTGACGACAAGAGAATACGTGTTAAGATTCTTCATAAATGGACCAAAGGAAAATCAGCTAACGGTCAGCGAATCCACCTCATACTCTGTGATAACAAGGTATTCAATCTGCAAAAACCATATTTTACTTAAAACTCTCTCTAAATTTAATATTGAAAGCTCTTAAAAAAATATGTACAAAAAACTGTCTTGTTTTTTACTTCATAATATGTAGAGTAACAAACTTCAAGCAACAATTAGGGGTCGGAAACTGACCAATAAGTTTAGAGGTCAAGTTCACAAAGGCCACTGGATTGTTATAAAATTGTTTAACGTAGTTTCTCAAACACAAAGATACATAACAACCAAACACACTTACAGTTTAGAGTTTAATAGCTCAACAAAGATTAGAGTCACAAATTATAGAAATTTTCGGTGGAGACCTAATCGAATGTGTACTAAGGGGAGACATGATAGATAGATTGGTTTTGGGGGACGTTGCAACAAAACTCTATAGTGATTGATATTTTCGGTGGAGACCTAATCGAATGTGTACTAAGGTTTTGGAAAATTGAATACACATACGGTATGAATGATATCCATACATTTCATGTATTTAGGCTTGTATATAGTTCTTGTTTTGACTTCTTTTCTCCATCATTCATACCATTTGTCGAGTCATTGTCGCATCTAGAGTTTAGAGTTGTTTAGGACTAGGAGTAGGCACTTTAGGCTTGCATTTGGAGTGTTTCTTGTGTTTTGCAGGTGATAGGAGATGTCTAGGAGCGATGGTGAACTTGGAAGTGGAGTCTAGAGCTCAAGGAACTAAGGAGGAAGCGGATACAAGCCGTACCGATGTGCATATCGTCCAAGCAAGCCGATACAGCCCCTCGACCGAAGACCAGGAATCCATATCGGTTGGCGTATCGGCTGGCCCAACCGATATGACCTCTCGGATTAAATCTTGAACGCCCATATCGGTTGGCGTATCGGCTGGCCAGGCCGATACGACCCTTCCCAGAAAAATCCGAGAGTCCGTATCGGTTGGCGTATTGGCTGGCCAGACCGATACGCGTCCCAGAAATTGTTTCGAATCCGGGTCAACACCCGGTTTGTTCCGGGTTGACCCGGCTCGCACCCTATTGACTATTTAAGCCAAAAACCTATTTTTTATTGTTTCAGAAGCTGTTTTTGATGTTCTAAACTCTTTTGTAAGAACAAATTGGATTCTTTTTATTAATCTAGTACTTCTCTTGTTATTCCTTCAACAAATCTCTCAATCTCTCACTAATCTCCCATGATCAACTCTATTTCTATGAGTTTTGTTGATCTAGTTATGATTAGTGAGTAGTTCTCCATAGGCTTATGGGTTAGGTAGGATTAGATTGATTAGGGGTGATCAATAGATTTCTAGTGATTAATTGTTTAAAATCTCATCTAGCAAAGTGTGCTTAGTGCCTAATTAATCTTGATCACATTGATTAGGATGTTTAAAATTTCTTGTTCACAACATGTTCGATGAAATTCCAGTTTCTAGCTTTGTTAGGACTTTCACATTCTAGCGCATGAAAATGTATGTCTAGAGTGATCGTTTGCTGTTTGGAACCTGTTTGAATGCTCGTTTGACTCTAATTCACAAATGATGATTTGTTCTTGAATTAGGATTAAGTGAAGAATTGGTATTAAGAGATTAAACTGATTTACTTGGTGTGTTCCATGCTAGGAGATTAGCTTCTATGAAGTCTGAATTAGGATTCCTTGATCATCCCGAGTCACATGTCCGTTGACCTCAACCTTTAGGCCTTATCTTTGTCATTGATTGAATCCACTTGTTTATTTGCTTTTTGTTTACTTATATTTGAATTGTTTTCGCTAGGATTGTTAGAAACTAAAGCCAAATTGTTTGATTTGACTCTGAAGGTTTAGTGCTTGCCTATTGGTTTTATCCATCCCAAAAAGGTTCGATACCTCAAAGCTACATCGATAAGCTTGAGGAATTGGTACCTCAAAGGATTGCAAAATCCTAGTTATCAATTTGGTGCCGTTGCCATTTTGGGATTCTGGATATATCAATTCGTTTTCTATTCCTTTTTAGTTCAAGTTATTGTTACTAATTTGCTACTTTCTCTCTTTTTGATGTTAGGTGTATGAACTTGCGCAGCAAAGGGACTACAAACTTAGTTGCAAGAGTTGAGGACATCAAAGCACACGAGAGGAAATTAGCAAAGGAACAACGCGCACAAGAAAGAGCTGCTCACGTTGAGAGACTTGGGTTGGAACCAACTGTTGAAGATCTACAAAACTTTGAGTGTGTTGAGCAACCAGTTATGGATAACCATGAGGATCAACAGCAGCAGCAACAGCAGCAAAGGGCAGCTAGGGCCATTGGTGATGGAGATGCACCGGATACAAATGCAAACCGGCAAGGAATCATTCCACCACCGGTCAACAATAACAACTTTGAGATCCGGGCTATGGTGATGAACATGGTGCAAAACAACCAATTCCATGGGCTTGCATCTGCGGATCCATTACAGCACTTGGACACATTTGACAAGATTTGTGCCACTACAAGGCTCAATGGTGTGACAGACGATGGTTTGAAGATGTGTCTATTCTTCTTCTCACTGGCAGACAGAGCTAAGGATTGGGAAAGCACCATCCCTCCGGGAACCATCACCACTTGGGGAGACCTCAAAAAGGCTTTCTTGAAGAAGTTCTTCTCAGCTACTAGGACCGCCCGCTTTCGCAGTGAGATTTCCGGGTTTGTACAACGCAACAATGAGAGCTTTGCTGAAGCTTGGGAGCGGTTTAATAAGCTCACTACTCAGTGCCCCCATCATGGTTTCACAAAGGATACAGTACTCAGCAACCTCTATCGCGGTGTGCTTCCAAGAATGCGGGTTATGCTAGACTCTTCTAGCAATGGACACTTCCTAGGCAAGGGAGTAGATGCAGCTATGGAGTTGATTGAAAACCTTGCAACAAGCGATGGTAACTACAATGAGGATTATGAGAGGACTAATAGAGGATCATCTTCTTCAGATGAGAAGTATGAGAAAGAGATCAAAGCTTTGAATGAGAAGATGGACAAGATGATCTCCTCTAGCCAAAAGAACATCAGCTTTGTAGGCAACTATGATGATTCTCAGCCACTCCCATACAGTTTGGATGAGGATATGACACAAGAGGAGATTAACTTCATTACGGGACAAGGTGGTTTCAACAAGGGCTTTAACCAAAACTATAGAAACCACCCAAACTTCTCATACCGCAACCCAAATGTAGCCAATCCTCAAGACCAAGTCTATCCTCAAGCTCCATCTCAAGGACAAGATCCACAACAAGGGCAACAAGCTCAACAGCAAAAGCCATTTGTCCCTTACACCAACCAACAAGGGTTTGGAAATAAGCCTCAGTTTCAAGGTCAACAAGGCTATGCTCCTAAGCAACAATACCCACCTGGTTTTGGACAACAACAACAACAGACTTCTTCTTCCTCGGGCGTTGAGAATGAGCTGAAAAGTATGATGCATCAACTACTTCAAGGGCAAGCCTCAGGAGCTATAGAAGTACGGGATCTTAAGACTGAGCTTCAGAATTTGACTTCAAGGGTCACAAACATGGAAACCAAGAATGCCTCTAAATCCCGCACTCAAGGTAATTTACCAGGAAAATCTGAGCAAAACCCAAAGGAATACATCAGCGCTATCACCTTGAGAAGTGGTAAGGAGCTGCAACAATGTCAAGTGCCCAAGCCTAAGCTGACACCTTCACTCAATGAGGACATTGAAGTTCAAGAAGGGGAGGAGAATTCTGAAAATTCTGCTCTCAACAAAGAGAGTGATAGTGACATGGCTAAGAGGAAAGGAAAGGCTGTAGTTGAAGAAGTAGTGAATGATACACTCAAGAAGAAGGATGGTGTGTTTGTGCCACCACCTTATGAACCCAAGCTACCCTTTCCGGGCAGATTCAAGAAGCAACTTCTAGAGAAGTATAAAGCTCTTTTTGAAAAACAGATGAAGAATGTTGAGTTGACCATGCCATTGATTGACGCCTTCTTGCTAGTTCCTCAGTATAGCAAGTTTCTCAAGGACGCAATCAAGGAAAGAACCAAGGAAGTGCAAGGAATGATTGTGTTGTCTCATGAGTGTAGTGCGATCATCCAAAGGAATATTGTTCCAAGGAAACTTGAAGATCCGGGCAGTTTTACTCTTCCATGTGCTATCGGTCCATATCGGTTTGAGGGTTGTTTATGCGATCTTGGAGCAAGCGCAAGTTTGATGCCCTTCTCAGTATCCAAGAGGCTAGGTATCTCTACCTACAAGGCATGTAGGATCTCCTTGGTTCTAGCAGATAGATCGGTGAGATACCCAATTGGTTTCCTAGAAGATCTTCCGGTGAAAGTAGGAGGATTTGAAGTGCCAACAGATTTTATTGTACTGGAGATGGATGAAGAGCCAAAGGATCCTTTGATCCTTGGGAGACCTTTTTTTTTGCCACAGCTGGTGCAATCATAGATGTCAAGAGAGGGAAGATAGACCTCAACCTTGGTAAAGACATAGTGCTCAAATTTGACATCAACAAGGTGATGAAGAAGCCAACCATACAAGGTCAAATGTTCTACATTGAGACTATGGACGAGCTAGCTGATGAACTCCTTGAGGAGTTGAACATGGAGGATCCGTTAGAGGTCACCTTGACCAAGGAATGTGGGGAGTATGGGTATCTTCAAGAGGAAAGCTGGGCTTATATGAGAGCGCTTGATTCGCACAAGCCTTTGTTAGGAGAGGTTGAATTCATTGAGCTGGGATCAGATTCATTGGGTAAGGAGCTGGAGGTGTTTGCTGTGGACATAAGTGCTGATGACGCCAAGGGAGTAGAACCGAGCAAGGATCAGCTTGTAGCTGATGATTGGAGCGAGCTTAAGGCGCCAAAGGTTGAGTTAAAGCCCCTTCCGCGGGGGCTTCGGTATGCATTTCTTGGGCCTAACTCTACTTATCTTGTCATTGTGAATGAGTTGCTGAAAGATGATGAATTGATTGCTTTGACCACTGAATTGAAAAAGTTTAGAAAAGCAATAGGATACTCACTCGATGATATAAAAGGATTGTCACCTAGCTTGTGTACTCATAGGATCCACCTTGAAAATGAATCCATGTCTTCTATTGAGCATCAAAGAAGATTGAATCCTAATCTTAAGGAGGTAGTCAAGAAAGAGATTCTAAAATTGCTTGATGCAGGGATAATCTACCCTATCTCGGACAGCACTTGGGTTTCTCCCGTGCACTGTGTTCCGAAGAAAGGGGGGATTACTGTGGTTAAAAATGACAATAATGAATTGATTCCTACTAGGACTATCACTGGGCATAGGATGTGTATTGATTATAGAAAGCTAAATGCCGCATCTAGGAAGGATCTGAAGGATTATGTGTGTTCATTGGTGTAATTGTCAGGTTACAACCTAGCACATAATCAACTAGGATCTAGGTGATTTGCAGTTGAATCATAAACAGATCAGGATCATTACCTTGTGATTGCAGCGGATTGATCAAAGGAATATCGAGATCTGCTAGAGCTGATAGAAACCGGCTCCTCCTAGGTATCCACACGCTTACAAGCTACTGGATCAGGCTGCTAGACCAAGCTGGAATCAACAGAGAGAGAGGAAGACGGCCAGACCTAAAATCGCAGGAGCATAGTCTCACTGGCGCCTGTGCTCTTCCTTATATGGGCCCAAGTGATTAAACTAATGGCATATTAGGCTTTTGGGCCCAAGACCCAAATCAGACAAAATAACTGTATTTTGTCTGGCCCAATTCTCTGTACAAATACAGTAAATGCCTTGCATCTTACCGTATTAATTCCATTTTAACTTTCCCGTTAGCTATGGTGTGTGACCCTTTGGGATCATACAATACTGGTAATAAGTCCTAAACTTATAGATCAAGAGCGGACTCTAGCAAGTCATCATGATCACCCAGTATTTATGACTTATGTCTGATCTCGACACTTTATCATACTTTCTAGAGATAGTACAGTAGATTTCAGGACATTCCCAACAATCTCCCACTTGTACTGGAATCCTACATTCCCTAATCCTTTTGTCTTAATATCTCGATCTGGCATAAGGCAAGAAGCCTGTCATCCTTATATAGTCAGACCATGTTCATCGGACCAGATTTGATACTGACAATGCAAACGACTTGGGCAAGTCCGTTTGGGAGTGTCCACTCTCTTACCAGCTATCAAGTCTCCGATTGGCCTAGAGATATTACCTCCGTTAAACGGCAGGGACAAATCCCATCTTATTCCATCACTATGAACTACACACTTCATAATACACCCAACCAAGGTCCTTATAGCTCCCAGTTACGAAACAGCGTTAGACAATGATCAAAGTGCATCAATCCATGTGCAGCCACATGCATGCGAACTCAGGTCTAAGGACTATACTCTATAGTCGTATATGAGAACCTCTTATGACACAGATATTAATATCTCGTAGAGTTCTCATCAGCGGGCCATGTCCGGTCATATGCTCCCCTACATATACCTATGTGTCGACTTTGATGCCGCGCATCTATGACCCCTCGAAACTTGGTCATAAGTCTCAACACAATCTAGTCTCAAGTGGTTGTTGGTGTTCCAATTTCAACAACCTTCGACTATGAACACTATGATTTATGTCATTTCGTTAAATATGGGGTTTCAGGATCAAGTCTACTCATGTACTTCGATGGCCCATATATAATGACATGAATCATTTTGGAACGATTATTTATATCACAGTTAAAATAATCCAGAAATCATAGATTTCATAAACATAAAATATTATGTTTACATGAACCTTTCAAAACAACTAAATAAAGCCCTTTACAAACTCCCACTGAAATTAAGACTACATCTTAATTTCACTTATCCTACAGCTACAGTCCGCGACTCGTGCTTAGGCCTAAGGAGTGGCTTCGTTAATAGATTAGCAACGTTCTCATTCGTTGAAACTTGCTGATCTACTTAACACCTCTGTCATTTATCTCACGGAATAGGTAACACCTACCCTCAATGTGTTTGGATCTCAGATGTGCAGCTAGCCACATCAAGTTCAGTGATGAACTTTTCTATCCAAACAACCTCTTTCGCCGCTACCCAAGCTGCGAAATGTTCAGCTTAAGTCATGGAGTCAGCAACAGTGCCTTGCACCGCCAGACAGACACAAGATATAACCGGACTGTGACCGGAAATCATCTTTGTCTGTTGGAAACTTGCCTTTCAGACTCTACCGACTTGTAGCACCTCACTTTCTCCGTAAATCAAGAACTTATCCTAAGTATTTTCCAAATACTTGAGGATAATCATTACGTCTATCCAGTGATTCTTTGCTGGATTTGACTGGTCTTTACTTGTCTTGCTTAACGTTAAAGCAACATCAAAACAAGCACATGTCATGGCATACATGATAGATCCAATTGCCGACGCATATGGAATCTCATCCATGCATTCAAGCTCAGCAGATATCGTAGGACACTGTATCTTGCTTAACGTAATGCCATGTGACATTGGCATAAAACCCTTCTTGGAATGCTGAAAACGTGTAGGACATTGTCAATATAAGAATCCTGACTTTGTCCTATCAGCTCTTTTGGATCTCTATCTTTAGATCCAAAATCCAAGAACATACGTGGCTTTACCCATGTCAATCATAAAACCAACTCCCAAGCCAGTCCTTTACCGACTGCAGCATTGGGACGTTATTTCCGAGAATCAGTATGTCATCGACATACACTATGAGAAATGCAATATCGCTCCCACTTATCTATTAGCAAACGCACAGTTCCATCTCGTTCCTGTTCAAGTCAAAACCTTGACTACTTCAACAGAACGAAGATTCCAACTCCGATATGTTTGCTTCTATCCATGAATGGATCGATGAAGCTAACTTACATACAGTTTAATTTTTCGGAGTCCGGGCTCACTTTCGCTTCTGTGAATTTCGCAGGTTCGTCACTTTCAATGATCATCAGATCATGGCAACTAATCACGAGAAATCACTCTCGGATTAGTGACGGATTCATTCAGATCTGCGAACTTCAGGCTATACAGGTGTAGATTCTACAGAAATCTGTAAATCCATCCGCTGCTCTCCCTCAACAGGTTGAGCAGCCTCCTGTATTTCTCGAATTTCTTCGAGTTATACTTTTACTCCCACTGTTCTTCTTGGAAAGCAACTTTCCTTTTAGAAAACAGAATTCCGAACAACCTAACTTCGTTTTCGGAATGGACGTAAAAAGTAACAAGCCTTGGTTTCCCTAGGACAACCAGCGAAGTAGCTCAAGTACAAATACTCAGTAAAGACGAATTTGGATCATTTCCAGTCCACATTTATGTGGTGTCTTTCAACTGATATTGGTGGAACTATTTCAGCGTAAACTTAGATATTTCTAGAGCGTTATTCTTAAAGAATATCATGGAAGATTCGTGTGACTCATCTTTAATCATTTCTAATAAGATCTGATTCTTTCTCACAGAAACACCTCAAGGTTTTCAGGAGAAATGAGTTGTGAAACGATTTCACACTCATTCAGATGATCACACCATCAATGACTTAAGTATTCTCACTCGTGATCTAATCCAGAGTCTCAATACTTCTGTCACTCAGATTCTATACCTCATTCTGGAACTCTTTCGACCATTTCAAAGAATTCCGACTCGTGTCTCATCAAATGAACACAGTCATACTCACTGAAGTAATCAGTAAATATAATGAAGTACAGGAAATTTTCTCTGGCATTACTGCTTATCGGGCCACATACATGAGTATGTTCAAGGTCCAATAAGCCTTTGGGCTTTTCTCTAGCTCGGCTAAGATGGGCCCTTTGTCTTTTGGTCCAGTAAGCAGAATTCAAGTCTCATAAGATATCCGATCAAATGAGCCCAAAAGTCCATAACTATGGGGTTTCTGAATCCGACTTACTCTATGTGACCAAAACATTTACGCCAAGAAAAATCAGGTTTAATTCATCAGATTTAAACCAATTCGGTATTTATGTTACATTTAGGCACTCTTTGGTTTAAGATATAAAACCCATTCCTTGAATAGGGTGCTACAATCAATATTTCATTGAGATCAAAAGAACAAAACTTGTCTTTTATCAAAATGAAAAACATTCAAATCCTTACAAGAAAATGAAAGACAACTCTGCTTAAAGCAGGTACATTGTAGCAATTACTTAATACAAAACCAAGCCTCAAAGGCATCTACAAGTGAAAACCCTACGGCTGAGGCAGCATCCATAGCTCCTTCCAGACATGCAGTTCCACTTGTCCTTCCTTCAACGTTCTACTGTTGCTTAGGCTCTGCATATTATAACAAATATCAGTGCCACAACCAGTATCCAATACCTATAAGGTAGAACTTGAAGTAATAACATGAATACCTGAGGAAGTAGTCTCATACATCAACTTTAACTCCTCATAATCTTCCATGAATTTAATGCAATCTCTCTTCCAATGCCCAAACTCTTTACAGTAGCAGCACTTACCAACGTAAGATGTATCTGACTCGGGCTCAGAAGACACACGCTTGCCATGATTCAAAATCTGAACAACTTTGTCTTCACCCTTGTCAGCATTAGGTTTAGTAAACCTACCCTTCTCCATTACGAGATTATACAGGGTACTCTTCACGTTTGGCTCAACTGTCTTGAGCATATCATGCAGTTCAGTCAGCGTCTTCGTTAAGCCTTTCTTGATATAGTTCCTTTTGAACTTATCATAGCTTGACGGCAGTGACTGCAGAATGATCTCAGTTGCCAATTCTTGGCTAACTGGATAATCCAGTTTCCTCAGGTTATCAATGTAACCCATCATTTTACTGACATGAGGACTCACTGGATGATCATTTGGTAGCTTGCAGCTAGTGAGAGACTTAACCAACTGGTATCTCTCCACTCTTACCTGCTCCTGAAATTTCAATTTCAGGCTGCTGATCATCTCTATTGGCGACTCCATGTTCTTATATTGCTTCAGCAAATCTGAGTCCATGGTAGCCAATATCAGACCACGCACATCTACCCCATCATTATAATGCTTATTCCAAGCATCATATACTGCATGAGAGGCATTGGATCCGATCCTCTCGGGGAGAGCTCTTTCAAGGACATAGTCCTTTCTCTCCTGCCTGAGGACTAGCCTCAGGTTCCGCGACCAAGTCAAGAAATTTGATCCGTTCAGTTTGTCCATCTCAAGGACAGACGGGATCGAGAAAGTGTTTTGATTGTTTGTGCTAGTCATAACTGAAATTTAGAGATAAATAGAGTTTTAGTTATTTAGTTCATAAAAGAGTAATCTTAATTACTTATAAGAAAACTCGCATTGCATTCAAAATTTCTTTGTTTAACCTCATAAGAATGCAATGATTCCGAGACCCATGTTCAGCTAAATCCAAAGTGGGCCACTGGCCGTCACCCAGAATTAGCTTTACTTGGTAAGCATACACACAGCTAGTTATATCCATATAACTCTCGGTTGTGGATTGGGCCCAAGGCCCAATTCACCAGATGTCTCAAGGCCCGGGACTCCCGATGGCCCAGTCAAGGAAACCAATCTCTTACAGCCAAATAATCACTAAAGTCTGGGACTCCCAATGAAATTAGTGACTATATACTACTTTACTTACGCAAAAACAGACACCTCACACTGTAAGCCATATCTGTAATTGAATAAGCGTTAAGTAGCTGACAAGATTGGGCAAGACATCCAAGCTTGATATTGGTTTTGAGGATTTTAGGTTTCAATAGATTTCCTCCCAAAATAGAAGATTACTATTTTGGGAAACTTTCCATTTCAGGTAACTTACTAAATTTGGAAACTTTCTATTTAGGGAAACCTACTATTTTAGAAACATTCTAAATCGGAAACATACTATTTTTAGAAATTTCCTAACATGCCAAAATTAGAAACTTCTAATATTAGAAGCTCTCTAATTTAATGTTTTATTAAAGTTTTCGGTTGGGTCACAAATTATAGGCTCAATTCTTGGCCCAAGACCACAGAATTCCAATTGGCCCAATAATTTGACATAACCGAGTCGGTTCATTAATTCTGGTCCAAGACCAAATTAACTACTAAATCCAACTGGTTATTTACTAAACCAGACCAGCTCTAAATTATTTGGTCCAACCAAATCAAACTTAGACCAGCCTTCGGTTTAGGTTAAAATTCAATTTTTTTTGAATTTAAATCCGGTTTAACCAGAAATTAAATAATACCAATTGTATTAAATAATTTCCAGCAAACCGCGATTTGGGTTAACCGCTTGAACCATAAATTAATTAAATAATTAATTGATTCATACATTAAAAAAACAAAACGATTTTGACGATTATCAAACAAAGTCAACAATTGATTATCACATTAATTATTTCAACAATCGACTTTTCCAAACCGTATCATCGTTTCTCTTGTTTAATAAACAAAACCATGATCGCGATTCATGGAAAGTCAAAACAAACCTTATGATTAATAAACGATCGTGACATTAACAAAAGACAAACACGATTTGTCCTTTTCCAATTCATCAAATCGATTCTCTTATTATGAAACTAAGCCAACATTACGAATTGAAAGCGATCGATCAAGCCATATTATAATCATGCGATTGATAACATGCGCTTTCAAATTAGGTTTTTTCAAGTTTTCTAATCAAATTTCTTAACACAAATTCAATTCTAAACATTTAAAACAACCTAAATATGATCCAATCAGCAAAAACCTAACGACCTAGGCTCTGATACCACTGAAGGATTATGTGTGTTCATTGGTGTAATTGTCAGGTTACAACCTAGCACATAATCAACTAGTATCTAGGTGATTTGCAGTTGAATCATAAACAGATCAGGATCATTACCTTGTGATTGCAGCGGATTGATCAAAGGAATATCGAGATCTGCTAGAGCTGATAGAAACCGGCTCCTCCTAGGTATCCACACGCTTACAAGCTACTGGATCAGGCTGCTAGACCAAGCTGGAATCAACGGAGAGAGAGGAAGACGGCCAGACCTAAAATCGCAGGAGCATAGTCTCACTGGCGCCTGTGCTCTTCCTTATATGGGCCCAAGTGATTAAACTAATGGCCTATTAGGCTTTTGGGCCCAAGACCCAAATCAGACAAAATAACTGTATTTTGTCTGGCCCAATTCTCTGTACAAATACAGTAAATGCCTTGCATCTTACCGTATTAATTCCATTTTAACTTTCCCGTTAGCTATGGTGTGTGACCCTTTGGGATCATACAATACTGGTAATAAGTCCTAAACTTATAGATCAAGAGCGGACTCTAGCAAGTCATCATGATCACCCAGTATTTATGACTTATGTCTGATCTCGACACTTTATCATACTTTCTAGAGATAGTACAGTAGATTTCAGGACATTCCCAACAGGATCATTTTCCATTACCGTTCATTGATCAAATGCTAGAACGCCTTGCTAACCATCCTTTTTACTGCTTTCTTGATGGATACAGTGGGTTCTTTCAGATCCCGATACATCCTAATGACCAGGAGAAAACGACATTCACTTGTCCTTATGGTACCTTTGCTTATCGAAGGATGCCATTTGGCTTGTGCAATGCACCGGCTACCTTTCAGCGGTGCATGATGTCTATTTTCTCAGATCTTATCGAGGATATTGTGGAAGTTTTCATGGATGATTTCTCTGTGTATGGTTCTTCTTTCTCCTCCTGTTTGCTGAACTTGTGCAGGGTCTTAAGGAGATGTGAAGAAACGAACCTCGTGCTCAATTGGGAAAAATGCCATTTCATGGTAACGGAAGGGATTGTGTTGGGGCACAAGATTTCAGAGAGTGGTATTGAAGTGGACAAGGCTAAGATAGAGGTGATGACAAGTCTTCAGCCACCTAACTCAGTGAAAGGAATCCGAAGCTTTTTGGGTCATGCAGGGTTCTACATACGGTTTATTAAGGACTTCTCCAAGATCACTAGACCACTTACACGTCTGCTGTGTAAGGAGACAGATTTTGTGTTTGATGATGAGTGTTTGACAGCGTTTCACAGGATTAAGGAAGCTTTGATTAGTGCCCCGATTGTCCAAGCTCCCGACTGGGAGTTGCCTTTCGAGATCATGTGTGATGCAAGTGACTACGCAGTGGGAGCAGTCCTTGGACAGAGGAAAGACAAGAAACTCCATGTCATATACTATGCTAGTAGGACATTGGATGATGCTCAAGTGAGGTATGCAACAACCGAGAAAGAGCTTCTAGCTGTGGTGTTTGCCTTTGAGAAGTTCAGATCATACTTGGTTGGATCTAAGGTTGTGGTGTACACGGATCATGCTGCGTTGAGGTATTTACTTGCCAAGAAAGATGCCAAGCCAAGGCTTCTTAGGTGGATACTGCTGCTACAAGAGTTTGATTTGGAGATCAAGGATAAGAAAGGCATTGAGAATGGAGTAGCAGATCACTTGTCAAGACTGAGAATTGAGGATGGTGTTCCTCTAGATGACTCTCTCCCTGAGGAACAGCTAATGGCCTGCAAGGTTGTCAAGGATGCTCATGATACAAGAATGAGGATTGAGGAGGTCAGTTCTATTGAAGACAAGGAACCGTGGTATGCTGATATAGTCAATTTCCTAGCTGTTGGGAAAATCCGATGAAGAGTTCACGGTCAATGGCCAAAGACTCAAGCATTACTCCGTCTCAGAAGCTATAGAGGAAGGGACTTCGATTCCACTCTCTAGCCCTCCCTCAGCTTAAGATCACGGTTTGCAAAAGTCGAGCTTAACGACTTTAAACAAAAGCGCGCTTGGGAGACATTCCCATGTTTATCCTTGTACATACGTCTTTTGCTTGTTATTTTTGATGTTTTTCTTTGAGTTTTATCAGGTTTTGGTCTTCGGGTGAGGTTGTAGGACAGTTGGTGTTAAGCAAAGGCCATAGGAATGGAAGAAAGAGGATGCTTGTGGTCGATATCGACCTCCGTATCGGCTGGCCAGGCCGATACGGAGTTCCGGAAGAAAAACCGAGAGTCTGTATCGGTCCCCGTATCGGCTGGCCAGGCCGATACGGATTTCCCAGAAATAATCCGAGGGTTCATATCGATGTCCGTATCGGTTGGCCAGACCGATACGGACTTGCGGATTATTGGCCGAGAGAAATTCGACAAATGATATCGGTCCCCGTATCGGCTGGCCAGGCCGATACGGGCTGCAACATTTAAAACCCGAGACTTGATATCGGGCTGCATATCGGTCTGCCAAGCCGATATGCCCCTTCGCCCAGGTAAGTATTTTCGACCCTAAACCGATTTCAAACCGGGTTTTGACCAAAAATTGATTTAATGAACCAGATTAAACCGGTTTGTACCGATTTTTCCCTTGTTTTCTCCTCCCCCATCGATTTCTTCATGTTTTCAAGCTCTCCATATCCATTTTTCTCATCAAGAACACAAAAGCTTTGAAACTCCTTTTCTCTCTCAATCCAACTCGGTTTTAAGTGATTCCAAGCTCTAAACTCACGATTTCACTAGCTTTTTCACTTGCTCTCGCTCTCTACCACCATCCTTCATCACAAACCAAGGTAAAGCTCTCAAACTTTCTCAAGATTTTCGGATTGAAAAACCCGGAAATTTTGAACTTGAATTTTGTTGGTGGTTGATGGTTGATATTGCTTGAAATCCTCTCCAATGTGTGTTTGATTGAATGCCCATAGCCAATTTTGCCCTAGGATTGAATGAATTTGATCTTTGGTGAATTAGGGTTCTTGAGAATTTTGAATTCCGAAAATTTTGGGGGTTTTCTAATTGGATGGTTTCTAATGATGCATTGAGTTGTTAAAGGCTTAAGTTTGTGATACTACTCGATTTAATTGAGTTTCGGTTCACAAAAATTTTCAAAATGCATGTTGAGAGCTTTTGTTTGATAAGAATGTGAGTTGCTTGTGAATGTGATTGACTTGTTGGTACATTGTGCTTTTGATGAGCTTGATTTACCAATGGTTAAGATGCTTCCGATTGTTTGCTCCATTGAAAACGAAATTTATGCAATTGTTAAGCTCCCACAATTGTTGATCATGGATGTCTCAAGCTATTATTCATTGTGCCGTTGGATTGCGCTTTGTGCTAATTCACTCTTTGAGTTGTCTTTTGTAGGACAATGGGTAGAAAACGCGCCAACCCGAAACCACAATCAAAGGCACAAGAGCCGGTACAAGATGAGGGGACTTCATCAAAAGGAAAAGGGGAAGCAGTTGAGGGAGAGTTACCAGAGGCCCCAGGAAAGGTGATTTATGTGCCACAGAAGTACTCCACCTCCGAGATGTATGACAAGCTGGAGGGGATACCGTTTTGGCCGACCCGATATCCTCACATCCCGACACTTACTGCACTTGGGCTGTTGGATGACTACAACGAGATTGTAGAGAACATGGGCCTTAAGGAGTTCTTCAGCCTTGCCAGTGACTCCTACCAGAGCTCAGCATGCCAATTCCTCTCATCTATGCAAGCGACGGTCAACATGAGAAGGGCAGCTTTGACAGGAGAAGTGAGTCGAGGGAAGATTGATTTCCAAATGGGTAGGAAGAAGCTCAGCATGACGTTTGAAGACATAGCTGTTGGGAATGTCCTGAAATCTACCGTACTATCTCTAGAAAGTATGATAAATGTCGAGATCAGACATAAGTCATAAATACTGGGTGATCATGATGACTTGCTAGAGCCCGCTCATGATCTATAAGTTTAGGACTTATTACCAGTATTGTATGATCCCGAAGGGTCACACACCATAGCTAACGGGAAAGTAAAGATGGAATTAATACGGTAAGATGCTAAGGCATTTACTGTATTTGTACAGAGAGTTGGGCAGACAACAAATGGGCTTTTGTCTGATTTGTGTCTTGGGCCCAAAAGTCTAATGGACCATTAGTTTAATTAATTAAACTTGGGCCCATTAGTGAATAAATAAGATTGCAACAAGGGTTTTAGAAACCTTAAGCCATCTTTGGCGTTTTTGGAGCAGCCGCAGGCTCTCCTTCTCTCTCTCTCTCTCTGGTTGAATTCCATCCGGTCTAGCAGCCATCCGTGCTTGTAAGCGTGTGGATACCAAGGAGGAACAGGTATTCATCTGTTCGTTGATCTCGTCATTACCACCAAATTCCGCTGCAAAGGTAATGTCCAGGTTTGTTTTATGATTCGATTACAAGAACCTAGATCTGTTTAAGATTATGTGCTAGGTTGCAATCTGAGAATTGAACCTTTGAAAAACGCAATAATCCTTCAGTGGTATCAGAGCTAAGGTCATTAGTTTCTTGTAATTTGGATCTTTGTATGAATCAATTTTGATTTGTTTTACAATGACAAGAATCGATTTGATAAAGTATCGCTTTGATTTTATTGTTTGTATCAAATCGTTTGTATGAAACGTCTTCGTTAATCACGTTTGTATGAAACGTCTTCGTTGAAAAAGGACAAAAATCATATTTTTGTTGTTAAGTGAATGAGACAATCGTGTTGACTTTGCTTAATTAAAGAATCGATTTGTTAAGAAACGATATATGCTCTGTCGGTTTTGTCTTGTTGTGAAGAGTATGAATCGAAAATGGAGGCCATGATAATTTGAGTATTGTTCGACATGTTAGGTTTGTTAAGAATCGTTTTGTCCTATATGATAACAATCGCATGTGATAATCAATTGTGACTTTGTTTAATAATCATCAAAAATCGTTTTGTTGTTTTTTTTGAACATGAGGTTTTGATAATCCTAAGAATCGATTCGTATAAGGACAAAATCATGTTGACTTGCTTTGGAATAATCGATAAGTGTTGTGTGTATCGCTTGGATTTTTTTGTCCTTATGTGATAAGTTAATAATCGATTGATAAGTTAATAATCGATTGTTAAGGATTTTTTGTCACAAGGATCTTAAGAAGATCTCATAATCGTTTGTTTGAATTGTTAATAATTAATTATTTAATTATTTAATTAATTGTGGTTTAAGCGGTTAACCCAAATCGCGGTTTGCTGGAAATTATTTAATACAATTGGTATTATTTAATTTCTGGTTAAACCGGATTTAAATTCAAAAATTTTGAATTTTAACCTAAACCGAAGACTGGTCTAAGTTTGATTTGGTTGGACCAAATAATTTAGAGCTGGTCTGGTTTAGTAAATAACCGATGGTTTTGATAGTTAATTTGGTCTTGGACCAGAATTAATAAACTGAATCGGTTATGTCAAATTATTGGGCCAGCTGGAATTCTATGGTCTTGGGCCAAGAATTGGGCCTATAATTTGTGACCCAACCCAAAATATTTAATGAAATATTTAAATTAGAAATTTCTATTTTTAGTAAGTTACTAAATTTAGAAAGTTTCTAAAATAAGAAAGTTTCCCAAAATAGTAATCTTCTATTTTTGGAAATAAAACTTAAAAATCCTCAAAAACAATATCAAGCTTGGATGTCTTTCCAGTCTTGTCAGCTACTTAACGCTTACTTGATTACAGATATGGCTTACAGTGTGAGGTGTCTGTTTTCGCGTAAGTAAAGTAGTATATAGTCACTAATTTCATTGGGAGTCCCAGACTTTAGTGATTATTTGGCTGTAAGAGATTGGTTTCCTTGACTGGGCCATCGGGAGTCCCGGGCCTTGAGACATCTGGTGAATTTGGGCCTCGGGTCCAATTCACAACCGAGAGTTATTGGTTATAACTAGCTGTGTGTATGCTTACCAAGTATAGCTAATTCTGGGTGACGGCCAGTGGCCCACTTTGGATTTAGCTAAACATGGGTCTCGGAATCATTGTATTCTTATGAGGTTAAACAAAGAAATTTTGAATACAATGCGAGTTTTCTTATAAGTTGTTAAGATTACTCTTTTATGAACTAAATAACTAAAACTCTATTTATCTCTAAATTTCAGCTATGACGCGCACAAACAATCAAAACACTTTCTCGATCCGGTATGTCCTTGAGATGGACAAACTGAACGGATCAAATTTCTTGACTTGGTCGCGGAACCTGAGACTAGTTCTCAGGCAGGAGAGAAAGGACTATGTCCTTGAAAGAGCTCTCCCCGTGAGGATCGGGTCCAATGCCTCTCATGCAGTATATAATGCTTAGAATAAGCATTATAATGATGCGGTAGATGTGCGTGGTCTGATATTGGCTACCATGGACTCAGATTTGCGGAAGCAATATGAGAACATGGAGTCACCAATAGAGATGATCAGCAGCCTGAAATTGAAATTTCAGGAGCAGATAAGAGTGGAGAGATACCAGTTGGTTAAATCTCTCACTAGCTGCAAGCTACCAAATGATCATCCAGTAAGTCCTCATGTCAGTAAAATGATGGGTTACATTGATAACCTGAGGAAACTGGATTATCCAGTTAGCCAGGAATTGGCAACTGAGATCATTCTGCAGTCACTGCCGTCAAGCTATGATAAGTTCGTAAGGAACTATATCAAGAAAGGCTTAACGAAGACGTTGACTGAACTGCATGATATGCTCAAGATAGTTGAGCCAAACGTGAAGAGTACCCTGTACAATCTCATGAATGAGAAGGTTAGGTTTACTAAACCTAATGCTGACAAGGGTGAAGACAAAGTTGTCCAGATTTTGAATCATGGCAAGCGTGTGTCTTCTGAGCCCGAGTCAGATACCTCTTACGTTGGTAAGTGCTGCTACTGTAAAGAGACTGGGCATTGGAAAAGAGATTGCATTAAATTCATGGAAGATTATGAGGAGTTGAAGTTGATGTATGAGACTACTTCCTCAGGTATTCATGTTATTACTTCAAGTTATACCTTATAGGTATTGGATACTGGTTGTGGCACTAATATTTGTTATAATATGCAGAGCCTGAGCAACAGTAGAACGTTGAAGGAAGGGCAAGTGGAACTGCGTGTCTGGAAGGAGCTTGGGATGCTGCCTCAGCCATAGGGTTTTCACTTGTAGATGCCTTTGAGGCTTGGTTTTGTATTAAGTAATTGCTACAATATACCTGCTTTAAGCAGAGTTGTTTTTCATTTTCTTGTGAAGAATTTGAATGTTTTCATTTTGATAAAGACAAGTTTTGTTCTTTTGATCTTAATGAAATGTTAATTGTAGCACCCTATTCAAGGAATGGGTTTTATATCTTAAACCAAAGAGTGCCTAAATGTAACATAAATACCAAATTGGTTTAAATCTGATGAATTAAACCTGATTTTTCTTGGCATAAATGTTTTGGTCAAATAGAGTAAATTGGATTCAGAAACCCCATAGTTATGGACTTTTGGGCTCATTTGAATGGATATCTTATGAGACTTGAATTCTGCTTACTGGACCAAAAGACAAAGGGCCCATCTTAGCCGAGCTAAAGAATGGCCCAAAGGCTTATTGGAGATTGAACATACTCATGTATGTGGTCCGATGAGCAGTAATGCCAGAGAAAATTTCCTGTACTTCATTGTCTCTACTGATTACTTCAGTGAGTGTGACTGTGTTCATTTGATGAGACACAAGTCGGAATTCTTTGACATGGTCGAAAGAGTTCCAGAGTGAGGTATAGAATCAAAGTGACAGAAGTATTGAGACTCTGGATTAGATCAAGAGTGAGAATACTTAAGTCATTGATGGTGTGATCATCTGAATGAGTGTGAAGTCGCTTCACAGCTCAATTCTCCTGAAAACCTTGAGGTATTTCTGTGAGAAAGAATCAGATCTTATTAGAAATGATTAAAGATGAGTCACACGAATCTTCCATGGTATTCTTTAAGAATAACGCTCTAGAAATATCTAAGTTTACGCTGAAATAGTTCCACCAATATCAGTTGAAAGACACCACGTAAATGTGGATTGGAATCGATCCAAATTCGTCTTTATTGAGTATTTGAAGTTGTGCTACTTCGCTGGTTGTCCTAGGGAAACCAAGGCTTGTTACTTTTTACGTCCATTCTGTTTTCTAAGAGGGGAAGTTACTTTCCAAGAAGAACAGGCTGCTCAACCTGTTGAGGGAGAGCAGCGGATGGATTTACAGATTTCTGTAGAATCTACACCTGTAAAGCCTGAAGTTCGCAGATCTGAATGAATCAGTTACTAATCCGAGAGTGATTTCTCGTCATTAGTTGAACCTGATGATCATTGAAAGTTCGCATGATCTGATGATCATTGAAAGCGACGAACCTGCGAAATTCAAAGAAGCGAAAGTGAGCCCGGACTCCGAAAATTACACTATGTGTAAGTTAGCTTCATTGATCCATTCATGGATGGAAGCAAACATATCGGAGTTGGAATCTTCGTTCTGTTGAAGTAGTCAAGGTTTTGACTTGAACAGGAACGAAGCGGAACTGTGCGTTTACTAATAGATTAGTGGGAGCGATATTGCATTTCTCATAATGTATGTCGATGACATACTGATTCTCGGAAATAACGTCCCAATGCTGCAGTCGGTAAAGGACTGGCTTGGGAGTTGGTTTTGTGGTTGACATGGGTAAAGCCACGTAGTTCTTGGATTCTGGATCTAAAGATAGAGATCCAGAAGAGCTGGTAGGACAAAGTCCAAGAAGGGTTTTATGCCAATGTCACATGGCATTAAGTTAAGCAAGATACAGTATCCTACGATAACTGCTGAGCTTGAATGCATGGATGAGATTCCATATGCGTAGGCAATTGGATCTATCATGTATGCCATGACACGCACTTGTTTTGATGTTGCTTTAATGTTAAGCAAGACAAGTATAGACCAGTCAAATCCAGCAAAGAATCACTGGATTGCCGTAAAGAATATCCTAAAGTATTTGAGAAATACTAAGGATAAATTCTTGGTTTACGGAGAAAGTGAAGTGCTACAAGTCGATAGAGTCTGAAAGGCAATTTTCCAATTGACAAAGATAATTCCTGGTCACAGTCCGGCTATATCTTGTGTCTGACTGGCGGTGCAAGGCACTGTTGCTGACTCCATGACTTAAGCTGAACATTTTGCAGCTTGAGAAGCGGCGAAAGAGGTTGTTTGGAAAGAAGAGTTCATTACTGAACTTGATGTGATTCCCAGCATAGATGAGACTAGCTGCACATCAGAGGTCCAAACACCTTGAGGGTAGGTATAACCTATTCCGTGAGATAAATGACAGAGGTGTTAAGTAGAAAAGCAAGTTTCATCGAATGAGAACGTTGCTAATCTATTAACGAAGCCACTCCTTATGCCTAAGCACGAGTCGCGGACTGTAGCTGTAGGATGAGTGAAATTAAGATGTAGTCTTAATTTCAGTGGGAGTTTGTAAAGGGCTTTACTTAGTTGTTTTGAAAGGTTCATGTAAACATAATATTTTATGTTTATGAAATCTATGATTTCTGGATTATTTTAACTGTGATATAAATAATCGTTCCAAAAATGATTCATGTCATTATATATGGGCCATCGAAGTACATGAGTAGACTTGATCCTGAAACCCCATATTCAACGAAATGACATAAATCATAGCGTCCATAGTCGAAGGTTGTTGAAATTGGAACACCAACAACCACTTGAGACTAGATTGTGTTGAGACTTATGACCAAGTTTCGAGGGGTCATAGATGCGCGGCATCAAAGTCGACACATAGGTATATGTAGGGGAGCATATGACCGGACATGGCCCGCTGATGAGAACTCTACGAGATATTAATATCTGTGTCATAAGAGGTTCTCATATACGACTATAGAGTATAGTCCTTAGACCTGAGTTCGCATGCATTTGGCTGCACATGGAGTGATGCGCTTTGATCATTTTCTAACGCTGTTTCGTAACTGGGAGCTATAAGGACCTTGGTTGGGTGTATTATAAAGTGTGTAGTTCATAGTGATGGAACAAGATGGGATTTGTCCCTGCCGTATAACGGAGGAAATATCTCTAGGCCAATCGGAGACTTGATAGCTGGTAAGAGAGTGGCCACTCCCAAACGGACTTGCCCAAGTCGTTTGAATTGTCAGTATCAAATCTGTTCCGATAAACATGGTCTGGCTATATAAGGATGACACGCATCTTGCCTTATGCCAGATCGAGATATTGAGACAAAAGGATTAGAGAATGTAGGATTCCAGTACAATCGGGAGATTGTTGGGAATGTCCTGTGTAGGATTCCAGTACAAGTGGGAGATTGTTGGGAATGTCCTGAAATCTACCGTACTATCTCTAGAAAGTATGATAAATGTCGAGATCAGACATAAGTCATAAATACTGGGTGATCATGATGACTTGCTAGAGCCCGCTCATGATCTATAAGTTTAGGACTTATTACCAGTATTGTATGATCCCGAAGGGTCACACACCATAGCTAACGGGAAAGTAAAGATGGAATTAATACGGTAAGATGCTAAGGCATTTACTGTATTTGTACAGAGAGTTGGGCAGACAACAAATGGGCTTTTGTCTGATTTGTGTCTTGGGCCCAAAAGTCTAATGGACCATTAGTTTAATTAATTAAACTTGGGCCCATTAGTGAATAAATAAGATTGCAACAAGGGTTTTAGAAACCTTAAGCCATCTTTGGCGTTTTTGGAGCAGCCGCAGGCTCTCCTTCTCTCTCTCTCTCTCTGGTTGAATTCCATCCGGTCTAGCAGCCATCCGTGCTTGTAAGCGTGTGGATACCAAGGAGGAACAGGTATTCATCTGTTCGTTGATCTCGTCATTACCACCAAATTCCGCTGCAAAGGTAATGTCCAGGTTTGTTTTATGATTCGATTACAAGAACCTAGATCTGTTTAAGATTATGTGCTAGGTTGCAATCTGAGAATTGAACCTTTGAAAAACGCAATAATCCTTCAATAGCTTCAGTCTTCGGTTTTCAGGAGCATGGTGCTCAGCTGGGACATTCCATCCCCATTGAGAGGGACGACCTCGAGGATATGTGGCAGATGATAGCTGATGGGCCATTTAAGCTAGGGGCTATGAAGAATGCAAGGATCAGACACCCGTCTATCCGATATGTGCACAAAGCACTAGCACATACTCTGTTTGCTAGGAAGGAGACGGGGCAGGTCACAGAGATGGAGATGAAGGTTCTCTACATTGGGTTACAGCCTCTCCTCCTCACATTTCCCAACGGTCAGCCAATACCACCCGTTGAGCGCTTTCCGAGCTACACTAACATTTTGGTAGAGCAGTTTGCTGTCCACCGGGATTGGGCAATGTCAGTCAGGGACTCTGCTCCGAAGTTCAGCATGGGTAGTTTGATCACGCCATTGCTAAGGGCAAAGAAGGTGAAACTGGAAGGAAGTCTGAACGAGAAGACATTTGGGGAGCCTACACCGGTAGCATGGCTGGATGTTCCACAGCTTATCCGAACTCACTATCTCGGCTCCAAGCCGCCTCCGGAGCGTCATCTCTACCGGATGTGCTCGGGTACGTTCCACGAACAAGGGTACCTCCTCCCAAACCCCGACATTACAAGCTTTGCCAACCGGGCTCATATCAGATTTCTACCGGGGGTGGAGCATCAGTTTGGACCTCACGGATCGCGAAGAGAGACTGCAACGAAGTCTGATCCTTCCGACGCACCTGCTGGGGTGTATGGGCTGCACAGGTACTACATTGAGCCTATAGATGATCCTATCGCGAACAAGACGATCAGAGCACTGAGGGACCAGTACCGGGACATTCAAAGGCAGAGTAAATGGCACGGGAGGAACATCAAGAAGATGGCTACCTGTTTGAAGAAAGTGACCAAGGTTCTGAAGATGTTCGTGGGGAAGAAAGATAAGAGTGGTGCTACGGGACAGACTTCCACATCCCGAGAGGCTCAGGCTAGTGTGGACGAGGAGCTTCGGGAAGCAAATGAGGAAGTGATAGCTGAAGCCGATGATCTGGTTGAGCACGTAGAGTTAGAGCAGGGAAGGTACTCGGTTGCTGGACAAGAGGCAGGAGGATCTGCGTGCATGGCTCACGACTCCTACTATGAGGATCCTCACCGCCACTCCACTCGCGAGGACATAAGGAGAAAGAGGAGAGCCATGAGGACACCGTCCTGCTCTTCCTCCAACCCGACATACTCCATGGGGGATTCATCACCTCCACACCTCCACTTCTAGCCAGGTTACACTCCACCTTTGTACATAGTTTTTCTTTTTCTTTGTTTGCATTTTGCTTGTTTTCGGTCTTTCTTCCTCGCTTAGATCACACAAGGGACCGTGTGATTTAAGTTTGGGGGAGAGACCAGTTGCTAATCTTGAGTCTCATGCATTCATCTAAGGCATAGAAAAACCCAAAAAAAATTGAAAAATTTCAAAAAAATTTCTAAAAGAAAGCATGTAGTTGCACTTGCATCATAGGATCGAGTCTAGTTGCATCATATAGGACGCATGCATAGGGAGCAATGATTGAATGTCCTTGTAAGACTGATTGAGTGATGACTTGTTCTTTATGCTAGTTGTTTGAGCTAGTTGATTGTCCTAAGATTGAAATTCAAGGAAGGCTAGAAAGTTAAGACGAACCATGCTCGGATTGCTTGCTTTGAAACTTGATTTGAAACTGAAATAGGCTGTGAATTGACACTAGCTCTACCTAAGTGAGAACTTTAATGGTGACATCTAATTATCTTACTCATGCTTTGTGTGCTAAACTCATGGATACTCTAAAAATATTCAAGCATTCTTATCCCTTTTACCACTCTCACTTGCTTGAATAGACTCCACACCTTTCACCACCCTTCTTTCAAACCTTAAACACTCTTGTTGAGAGGTAGGCCTATTTTATTGAATGAGCTAGGTAAAAAGTGTTGAGTATGAGGCGACTAGGGAAAATTTCCATATAGTGCAAGCTCATCACCTTTAGCTTTGCAATAGGCTAGAATCCAAGTTTGGGGGAAGAATTGGGAATGGAAGAAGAGAGTAAAGAAAGGGAAGAATGAAAGGGATTTCGGTTTGGATCTTTTGTTTGTTGGCAAAGTGTTTTAAAAGAAGAAAAGCTCTTATGTGTTTAAAGAAAAGAAAAGTGTCTCATATTTTGAAATGAAAAGAAGCCAAAGGCTCACCTTAAAGAAAGAAAAGAGACCATTGCTAAAGAAAGATTTGAGCTAAGTTAAAAAGAAAAGATTTGCCACTGTTTCGAAAAGTCTTTATTGATCCTTGGGGAGTTTGATCGGAAAGTGTCTGATTGAGAAAAGGGGATGAGGCAAAAATAGCCTTGGTCAAGGGTAGTATCCATTTAGGTGGGCTAGATTAGGAGAAGAAGTAATTGGGGCATGGGTAGATGGAAATCAACCTAGTATGCACCAATTGCCTCTAACTCTTAGCATTTTACTATAGCACATTCACTTCTTTATGAGAGAACCTTCATGCTTTTGGAATAAACCCCTCTTTTGATTGAGATCACTTTAATCTCAAAACCTTGTCCCTTTGCCAAATGAGTTTGATCACCTTGCATTGAGTAAGATCCACTTGAAAACCTAATGAATGTTAAAGAGCTAGTTGATAGGAATGCTTGTCTAGGTTGAGAATTGAGCTAAGAGTTTTGTCTTGATGAGCATGGCTAAATTTTTGGAGTAAGCCTAACTTGGTTGCATCTTGGTGACGTTGACTCGAATTGGAACTCGTTGATCTCAGTTTTGTCTTTGGATATGAGCTCCCGCCTTCAAACATTTTCCCCAACTTGTTGTGATTGACTTATGCTTGCTTGTGGACAAGCAAGATTCAAGTTTGGGGGAATTGATATTCATACATTTTCATGCATTTAGGCTTGTATATAGTTCTTGTTTTGACTTCTTTTCTCCATCATTCATACCATTTTGTCGAGTCATTGTCGCATCTAGAGTTTAGAGTTGTTTAGGACTAGGAGTAGGCACTTTAGGCTTGCATTTGGAGTGTTTCTTGTGTTTTGCAGGTGATAGGAGATGTCTAGGAGCAATGGTGAACTTGGAAGTGGAGTCTAGAGCTCAAGGAACTAAGGAGGAAGCGGATACAAGCCGTACCGATGTGCATATCGGCCAAGCAAGCCGATACAGCCCCTCGACCGAAGACCAAGAATCCATATCGGTTGGCGTATCGGCTGGCCCAACCGATATGACCTCTCGGATTAAATCTCGAACGCCCATATCGGTTGGCGTATCGGCTGGCCAGGCCGATACGACCCTTCCCAGAAAAATCCGAGAGTCCGTATCGGTTGGCGTATCGGCTGGCCAGACCGATACGCGTCCCAAAAATTGTTTCGAATCCGGGTCAACACCCGGTTTGTTCCGGGTTGACCTGGCTCGCACCCTATTGACTATTTAAGCCAAAAACCTATTTTTTATTGTTTCGGAAGCTGTTTTTGATGTTCTAAACTCTTTTGTAAGAAAAATTGGATTCTTTTGATTAATCTAGTACTTCTCTTGTTATTCCTTCAACAAATCTCTCAATCCCTCACTAATCTCCCATGATCAACTCTATTTCTATGAGTTTTGTTGATCTAGTTATGATTAGTGAGTAGTTCTCCATAGGCTTATGGGTTAGGTAGGATTAGGTTGATTAGGGGTGATCAATAGATTTCTAGTGATTAATTGTTTAAAATCTCATCTAGCAAAGTGTGTTTAGTGCCTAATTAATCTTGATCACATTGATTAGGATGTTTAAAATTTCTTGTTCACAACATGTTCGATGAAATTCCAGTTTCTAGCTTTGTTAGGACTTTCACATTCTAGCGCATGAAAATGTATGTCTAGAGTGATCGTTTGCTGTTTGGAACCTGTTTGAATGCTCGTTTGACTCTAATTCACAAATGATGATTTGTTCTCGAATTAGGATTAAGTGAAGAATTGGTATTAAGAGATTAAACTGATTTACTTGGTGTGTTCCATGCAAGGAGATTAGCTTCTATGAAGTCTGAATTAGGATTCCTTGATCATCCCGAGTCACCTGTCCGTTGACCTCAACCTTTAGGCCTTATCTTTGTCATTGATTGAATCCACTTGTTTATTTGCTTTTTGTTTACTTATATTTGAATTGTTTTCGCTAGGATTGTTAGAAACTAAAGCCAAATTGTTTGATTTGACTCTGAAGGTTTAGTGCTTGCCTATTGGTTTTATCCATCCCAAAAAGGTTCGATACCTCAAAGCTACATCGATAAGCTTGAGGAATTGGTACCTCAAAGGATTGCAAAATCCTAGTTATCAATGAATATATATAATTAAAGATATGGAAATATTTAAAAATACAATCTAATTTTATAATATTTATTTTATGGATTCCAGATATTTCCACAGTTATCAACTCAGAAGGGTGCGGTGAGATATTGACCAATGGGCGAGACAATGTATTTAAGTGAACAAGTGTCTAACAATTAGTTCATATATTGCCTCTCCTCTCTTTGTAAATTCAAATTTTGTATACACAAATAAAACAATCAAGCTAAATGAATAAATAAAAGACACGAACTCAGTAAGAGATATAACAAAACATGTAATCAAAATCAGATTTAAATAATACCAATAAGAGAATATGGTCTAGATTAAAAATTCAACAAAAACTAAATTCAAGAAATCCACCAGATCATCATATAAATTCTTGGAAAAGAACAACCAAAAAACCAATTAAAATTCAAAGAAAGGATTGCATGTAAACACGAAGCTAAGGTAATCATTCACTCTCCTCCTCGTCAAAAATCACTCTTGATTTTTTTTGAACTGTAATACTTGTCATGTTCTTTCTTAATTACAACATCCCTTTTCATCAAATTCTTTAACCACAACATTTGCAGTGAGACGAAAGTTTTTCAGTGGGTCGATCAAACATCAGAAACTTAGTTTCTGTTTCAAAACTGTCTTTAACTCGAAGAAGAATATAGTACCTACACAATTTGATACGAGAAAAGTTGATATTAATAGTCAATATTAAGCCCATACATATATACCAATTAAGAAACCTTAATGTTTGTACTATACCTTGCATTAACATTTGTAACAATTTCGTTACATGTTGTACAATCAAACTCAACTGGTTTTCCATCATCAACATCATTATTTGCATTGTACACTTTCTTGTTGCATACCGCACTTGCAGGGTAGTACCAAATTTGACTCAATCGTGAGAAAACTAACAAAATGAAAAGATATCAAACTCGTGAATGGGAATCCTCTAGAGTAAAAGAAATGCAAGCATCGGAGGTTGGAGAGAGGGACAGTGGAAAATGAGAGGGGGACAGCCATGGGAGCGAGAAACAAAGAAGAAGAGAGACTCAGTTCTGGCAGGTCAGGTGGATCCAGTGGATCCAGCCGGAGACGCGGCTGCCATGGCGGCAGAGAGATTTAACTTCCACGGATGGGAAAAGATTGATGTAACGCCCATTTCCCGTTATCCGTTGACCGACGAGCTAACCGGTCAACAATAAAACAAGAACATGACCGGTCGAACCCGAGCAGGCCAAACGAGAAAAGTTCGTCACAATACGAAGCCAGAGATAGTCCGGTTTGAGACAAAGGCTCGCACCAAACCGTCCTTGACCCTGTTTACCTCGCTTCCACAATACAAGGCTTTTCAACGTATTGCTTCCACGAGTTGTGTCGGTTTGGACTAAACCAAGTATCATGGAAGCAATTTCATTTCTAAGTGTTTAAGTCTTTTAAATCCTTTAGTCTATTCAAATCCAATTCCAAAACAATCAGAAAACCAATATGCACCATAAAACCCAAACCTAGATAAACCCAAATAACGTAATCGAATCAAAACGTGGCCCAAAATCTATCCCAAAACTACACCAAGGACCTCCCACGTCCGTCGAGCTAAGTCAAACTTGAAACAACAAAAAGAGTCTAGTGAATGATCTAAGATCACCCCGCGAGTCGGTCCCCACTAAAAGTCTTCTAAGAATCTACTAAGATAATCCCGCCCCAAAACCCCAAAATAACAATCAAAAGAATCAATAGCTGATCACGTGCCACCATGACGTAATGAGCTCCACAACACACAAGCATTCTCTAACAACAAAAGAAATACAGAGATCAAAAGGTCTAGACGGGTTATGCATTCATGATTGGAGTCATGTTTTGCAGGATTATTTATATGCTTCCGCATTGCGCATATATTTGATATTATTGTTGCATATTGATGCTTGTGAGATGTTTATTGCATTGTGCTTCGGCTATGAAGACTGGTTAAGTTACTAATGCATGTTAGAGGGTTCTGGACTCACTGGGTAACCCATATGGTTGCTCATTAAACAAATTTTATCTCGCAGGAAACCATAGACTACACATGCATTAGTACCCCAACCCGTCCTCATAGCCGAAGCACAATGCAATAAACATCTCGCAAGCATCAATTTGCAACACTAATATCAAATCTATGTGCAATTCGAAAGCATATAAATAACCCTGAAAAACATGACTCTAATCATGAATGCAAAACCTTCTAGATGCACTAGACTCAACACCATGCAGAGGCCTCGATGCACCGACACCACTACACCACATCTCTCTTGTGACTACTCCCGACCAATAACCACAAAGGTTCATGGACCGAGCATCACACCCGAATCCACATGAATCGCGTCGTCACACGATACTCGACCATGGGAGCAACCCAAGTAACCCTCCGAGCCTTCTCCGAATCCACGGAGTCGGGTGGTACCGAATACACCATCCTAGACAATATTACACATATCCTAGGATGCATCACACAACACAAGTAATATAAACTGCATGATACCCACACATGCATCTAATTACTTCCACAACGTCTTACGGTGCAAAGGATCCAATGATCACGGCAGCCACTACAACCGTCTCGACAAACGGAAGGGAGACTCGCGTGGATCAACCATCACACGGAGCTACCGCTTCCTAACCCATACGGGAAAACACCTTTTCACAAACATTTTTGAGTGGATCACAATCCATCCTCGTACTTATCACATATCATTTCTGG
This sequence comes from Orychophragmus violaceus, assembly GCA_030180135.1. Taxonomy (NCBI): domain Eukaryota; kingdom Viridiplantae; phylum Streptophyta; class Magnoliopsida; order Brassicales; family Brassicaceae; genus Orychophragmus; species Orychophragmus violaceus. Next base: position 59,305,688 of record CM058240.1, on the reverse strand, counting down.
GTCGATTCTGTAACCGATCCCGTACTTATCCCATTCCATTTCCGGGTCTAACTGATCCCGTACTTAACACAACATGTATTTCCGAGTGGATCGCCATCCAACCTTGTACTTATCAAAACATCATGCATGCATCGATCAAATCAAACATGTATTAACCTCAACCGTAATACATGCAAATCAAATCAATGCACTTAAGGATAAATACTCACAGTATTTCAATCCTTAAGGCGATACCTGCATGAAACCTGTTAGTCTTAGCTATCGGGACTCACCTCCTGGGGTCCGACGACCCTAGACCTTGGTCCATCCTAACTCCGGGAATTCTCTTGGATATAGACACAAAGATCCTAAGTCAACACTGATTAAGGTAAGGTTTAGACTAGCCGCTACTCAAATCTAAAGCTTACCAACCACCGTCCGTAAAAACGTACTCGACCGCCCGTCGGTACCGTTAATGGAACGTCTGAACACACCTCGGGGACACTCCCGCCCGCGCTTTCTCTCTCACGGGTTTCTCTCACTTTCTCTCTAACCTGGATGTTCTCTCTCTTTAGAACGGGGTTTTTGTTAGAGAAAGTGCTCACGGCCGACTGGCGGATTCCTCCGACGGTTTGCCGGAAACCGCTTCCGACTTGCCAGGAACTTCCTCCGGTCCGCCCAGACTCTTTCTCTCTCTACTCTCTCTAGATCGGTCTGCTATGAGTTTGAAAATGAGAAAATGGCTGGGGATGCAGGCTATTTATATCAAAAATAAGGAGGAGGTGGCAAAAACACTCGGCGGCCTCCGGTTGGTCCGTTCCGGTGGCGGCCATGCGCGGCGACATCTGGCCGGACACTCAGCCACCACTCTGCTCCTCCGGCGACACCTGGTGGACACTCAGCCAGGCCCAGGCGCAGCCATCCTTCCCTTCCATGTGCGACGACAACTCGTGTTTCCGATAAACACCTTGTGCTTCCCCTTTTTCACCTCGTCCTTTCCGTTCACACCTCGTGCTTCTGCTTCACAGCTCGTGCTTCTTAACACCTCTTGCTTTCAGAAATAATAGCTCATGCATAACACGTCGTGCTTCCGACCGTCATGCTTCCGTCCCGTCGTGCTTCTAACCCGACGCACCCGGTTTAGTCGTAATTGAAATATCTCTAAAACCGTTCGCTCTTTTTAAATTCCGCGTCGACCAAACTTCATATTTTGAACTCCTCTATCACCACATACTAACGTCCCATCATTTGGAAATTTTGGATTTCCGGCCGTTCCTCGGATTTCTGGCCGTTCCTGACTCGACCAAAGTCTTAGAATGTCCTCTTTAGCTAACGCCATCAATTTCACTTTGATCGTACAAATTTGAATTTTGGTCGATCTTTGTCCGTTCCATCCCGATCGGTCGTATTCCTCGTGTGGCTATTCTATTCCCCTGGGAGGGTCATTACATTGTCGGTATTGCTTGCTGTGTAGAGTCCCAGAGAGCCTGCTTGATTTATTTATTGTTATCAGAACTCTAGGGTGCGTTAGATCCTGCAAGTCGAATGAAAGCATTCTGGTACTTCCGAACCGATTGGATCCTCAGGTAGTTGCATGATCGGTTCACGTGCCTTCGAGTGGTGATTCTTGTTATGGTGTTAACCTACTGAGTGACGCCGGTAGGTGTGTAGTCCGGAAAATACTGGGTCATGTCCTAGGGCCGGACTGTATGAAAGTTTAGGCTATCTAGGGGTAGCCCAAGTCGCCGTGTAACGATGGACAGAGAACAGTGTCCTAGGTCGTAGGACTTCGTGTTTACGTCTAGGAGTCATGGGGAGTTTGTAGTTGCCATGGAGGTAGCTAAGTGTTCCTGTGTAAGTTCGCATAGTGGGCCAAATGGTGTAAAGTGTTGATCCGCGTTAGTTAGATCGAGTCTGATCGAGATCATGTGCTGGAGTGATCTTGATCTTTGTGTTTCTTTCATTGTTAGAGAATGCTTGTGTGATGTGGAGTTCATCACATAATGGTTGCATGTGATCAGCTATTGATTCTTTTGATTGTTATTTTGGGGTTTTGGGGCAGGATTATCTTAGTAGATTCTTAGAAGCCTTTTAGTGGGGACCGACTCGCTGGGTGATATTAGAACACTCGTTGGACTATTTTTGTTATTTTCAGGTTTGGCTTAGCTCGACGGACGTGGGAGGTCGTTCGTGTAGTCTTGGGATAGCTTTTGGGCAATGATTTGATTCAATTACGTTATTTGGCTTTATCTCGGTTTGGATTTTATGGCGCCTATTGGTTTTCTGATTGTTTTGGAATTAAATTTGAATAGGCTAAAGGATTTAAAAGACTTAAACACTTCGAAATGAAATTGTTTCCCTGATACTTAGTTTAGTCCGAACCGACACAACCCGTGGAAGCAATACTGGTTGAAAAGTTTTTATTGTGGAAGCGAGGATAACGGGGTCAAGGACAGTTTGGTGTGAGCATTTGTCTCAAAACGGACTGTCTTTGGCCTGCTCGGGTTCGATCGGTCATGTTCTTGTTTGATTGTTGACCGGTCAGCTCGTCGGTCAGCGGATAACGGGAAAGGGGCATACAAAAAGGTGTATCAAAGCATGGTTTGTCATGGATTCAAAAAAATTTCAATTTCTAAAGTTTTTCAATGTTTTATTGAGTCAAAATGAGTCGCCAAGCATCCATTATGAAACCAAGCCGCGTCCGTCAAAACTCGGGGGGAACAAGTAAGTTAGAAATTTTTAGTAGGATTGTACTAATGTTTTTGTGTTTTTGGTTGCACACCCGCAGCAGCGTGCCCCCAGAGGGTGTTGGTGTGTGTGGTGTGGACAGATGTCATCAGCATGAGCGACCGGGGATCAGTCAGATCAGAGTCGGCTAGCCTAGGGCAGCATGCCCTACCATCAGCAGAGGGTTCGCATACCTCAGAATGAGCCACAATTCCTCTTCGTGCTCATGTTGGTGTAGCCGCAGCAGTACTAGCCGCCCCAGAACCTCCTTCATTCTAACGACCCGTATGTCGGATACCTCACCATCTTCGGGGCATCAGGTAGCGGACTTCCGTCGTTACCACCTCTCTCGCCTTTGTAGCGGGTGCCTCTCCCCGAGGTACCCGCCATACCGAAGCTGTACAGTACAGGTGATTTCCTGTTGGACTCACTACCGGACTTCAGTCTACCAATGGAGCCCATCGACCCGTCTAGTACCGCGATTGGGAAGAGCAGCTGCTCGAGCAGACCGGCCGACTAGCGGATATCCTGGAGCAGCACATTGATGCTCAGCAGCAGCCAATCCCTCAGGATACCTCACCCGCAACTTAGTCACCGCAACAGACTCATGTTCTGTCGTGCTTCGCTTGCGGAGCTACCGGATTCCATTTCCATTGGTACCCGCTTCTGACCAACCCGCGCTACCACGATCCGTACCAGCCGGCGCCGCCACCGGCTATTTGTCTCATCTGCGGCCATGATGGGCATCTCATGCCTATCTACCTGATCGCCGATCGGCGCTCTAGTGCAGCGCCCACTCCAGCGCCATCCACCCACTCTGCACACCACCATCCTCCTGATACACCTGCTAGTAAATACTTCCACGAGCCATACTGTCGCCTCTGCGGGGCGTATCGCTCTTGTTGGAGGTTTTAGATTAGATATTAGAGTAGGCCCAGGTAAGTAGGGCTCTAACTCATTTTGACTGTATATAGATCGGCTTTTTATTCGTCACTGACGATTTTGGACTTGTAGCGGCATTTTCTTTTTGTTAGAATATGAAGTTTAGGTTGAGAATGTAGCTTAGATTGAAGAGAGAGTGAAGAGAGAAGCTAAGGAACCCGATTAGAGTTCTTAGCGGCGTAGAGTGAGAGAATAAGAGTTGCGGCTACAAGAGAAGAATAATTCTCTATGTTATTCATTCAGAGGTGTTACAACACTTATATGGGAAGATACAACTTGGTTAAACTATAAACAACAATATACAAAAGTAGAATGAAGACAAGAGTCCCTTTAGGAGAGAGAGAGTCCATCCGGGTAAGTTAGAAAGGGACAGCCTGAGCGCCTTGGTCTTTGGTGATAGTGACCTGTCCCTGGGTCATACTGAGCTTGTCTTAAGCCTTGATCCAACCTAAGACTCCTCTGATCTGATGCGCTTCTTGTTTGTTTCCTCCAACAGTCACATTGTCCTTCTTAGCATACAAATGTGAACCGGATGATATTGAGCTACACAATGCGCCCTAACTTTGCACATTGTTAAACATATCAAGTCTTCATCTCAATACTCCCCCTCAAGCTTGAATCTCATGGGAATTGAGATCAAGCTTGGAACCATGAAGACTCACCTCATTAAAAACCTAAGCATAGAAAACCTCTTGGGATAAAACTATACTTAGGGAAAAAGAGTATGAGTTTCATGGCTTAGGAGAATGCGTGTGAGGAGTGTTCATGAGCCCTAGCCTTGAGTGAATGGACTCACAAACCCTTTGACTTGCTGCCTTAGTGAAAACATCAGCAAGTTGATCCTCACTCCTTGTAAAGCATGGTAGCACAATTCCTTGCTCTATCATTTGTCTCACTTTGTGGCAGTCCACTTCTATATGCTTGGTTCTTTCATGGAAGACTGAATTTGAAGCAATGTGAATGGCTGCTTGGTTATCACAGTGCATAGTGATTGGTGTTGAAGTCTCAATCCCCAAATCCACAAGAAGACCCTTGATCCATGCCAATTCTGTTGCTAGCTTCCTCATTGCTCTATACTCAGCTTCAGCACTTGAACATGACACTATCTTCTGCTTCTTGCTCTTCCAAGTAACCAGATTTCCTCCAATGAAAGTGCAATACCCAGTAGTGGACCTCCTGTCCACTCTATCTCCTGCCCAATCAGCATCACAATACTCAACTATCTCTGTGCTTTGATTGCAACCCATCCAAATGCCTTGCCCGGGAGTACCACTTAGGTATCTGAGTATCCTCTCAACCATGTCCCAATAATGAACCTTTGGTGCTTGCATGTGTTGGCTTATCTGGTTCACAGCAAAGCACAAATCAGGTCTGGTTATAGTTAAGTAGATTAGCTTACCAACAATCTTTCTGTATTGGGTGATGTCCTCAAATGGTTTGTCTTCAAGCTCCCCCTCTCTTATGACTTTGTAACCTTCCTCCAACGGTGTCTTAGCTGGTCTTGATCCAATCTTTCCTGCTTCAGACAACAAATCAAGTGTGTACTTCCTTTGAGATAAGAAGAGTCCTTCATCAGACCGACAAATTTCTATCCCAAGGAAGTACTTTAAAGTACCAAGATCCTTAATATCAAACACTGATTTAAGATAAGCTTTAGTTTCTTGAATACCTGACTTGTTACTCCCTGAAATGATAATGTCATCAACATAAACAAGGATGACAATGATACCTTCCTGATCTTGTAGAGTAAACAGTGTATGATCTCCTTCAGACCTCTTGAATCCCTTTTGCATAAGTGTTGAACTCAGTTTATGATACCAAGCTCTAGGTGACTGTTTTAATCCATAAATGGCCTTCTTGAGTCTCAACACCTTCCCTAGTTTCACAATGCTTTCAAGACCAGCAGGTGGTGTCATGTATACCTCATCTTCAAGTTCACCTTGAAGGAATGCGTTCTTGACATCCATTTGCCAAAGTTCCCAATCAAGGTTTGTTGCTAAAGACATAATGATCCTCACTGTGTGGAGCTTAGCTACTGGTGCAAAGGTGTCCAAATAATCCTTTCCATAGGTTTGAGTGAAGCCTCTTGCAACCAGCCTTGCTTTGTATCTCTCAACTTCTCCATCACTTCTATACTTGATGGTGAAAACCCATTTAGAAGTCACTGCCTTATTTCCTCTTGGAAGTTCAGCTTCATACCAAGTCTCATTGTTCTCCATTGCTTTGGTTTCTTCATCCACAACTTGCATCCACCTCTTATCTCCCTTTGCTTCTTCATAGGTTGTTGGTACATGTTCTTGATCCAACTTCCCAATGAACACTTGATGCTCCAAAGGTACATGAGCTAAACTGCAAACAACTTGAATGGGATGAGCTACTGCATTGCTATTGAAGTAAACCCTAGTCTTCTTCCATTCTGATGGATCCTTTTTCTCCCTTGCACTCCTTCTTAACACTTGAACTTGTTGTTGTTCATTTACTGCCGGCTGTTCCTCTTCAGTTTGATCATCCAACTCCTCAGGTTCTTCCCCATGTTCCTCATGCTCTTTATTGTCAGCTTGATCATGTGTAAAAGGATCAGCTACTTGCGGTTCTGGTGCTGATTCATGAGTGTCCCCCTCATGATCAAGATGGGAATGTTGAGAAGCTTCTGAAGTTGGAGCAGGGATTGAAGTAATGGGACTAGTCTTAGCCGGTTGTTGGGGCATACTGATGACAAGATTCTCCATGATCATCCTTAGGTTAGCAGCTCTATCTGATTGAGAAGTTGGAAGATCTTTCAAGCTATCCCAATTCTTCTCATCATAAAAACTCCTTGTCTCCATAAATTTCACATCTCTGGAGATCAGAACCTTCCTTGTTTCAGGTACATAGCACTTGTATCCTCTTTGTGTTGTGGAGTAACCAATGAACATAGCTTTGGTGCTCTTAGCATCCAACTTATCCCTTTGTTCTCCTGGTATTAACACAAAGCAAATACACCCAAACACACGTAAATGATCAACTAATGGATTGGTCTTGTTTAGTATCTGAAATGGTGATTGATCCTTAAGAATTTTTGTAGGAGTTCTGTTGATCAAGTAACAAGCAGTCATGACTGCATCTCCCCAAAACTTCTTAGGAACATTCTTGTAGAACATCATGGACCTCGCCACCTCCATCAAGTGTCTGTTCTTTCTCTCAGCCACTCCATTTTGTTGTGGGGTGTAAGGACAGCTTGTTTGATGAAGAATCCCATGTTTGGACAAGTGTTGTTTGAAAGCATTGCTTGTATACTCACCACCATTGTCTGATCTAAAAATTTTGATAGCATTGAAATGGTTAGTAACATGACTTTGGAAGTTCATAAAAGCTTCTAACACTCTATCCTTAGTTTGCATCAGTGTTATCCAAGTATATTTAGATTTTTCATCAATGAAGGTGACAAAGTACTTATGATTCTCTCTAGACATACAAGGAGCAGTCCACACATCAGAATGAACAAGATCAAAGCAACTTTCATAAGTAGTTTTAGAAGCTAGAAAAACAGATTTGCAATGTTTCCCAAGAATACAAGCCTCACAATCATCATTCTTAAAAGAAACAGTAGGTAATAAGAGTCCTAAAGACCTAGAGTGTGGATGTCCTAGTCTAGCATGCCAAATAGAATCATCCACACCAACACAAGTAGATAAAGCAGTAGATAAAACATTAGATAATTCAGAAGAAGGGTTGGTGTCTTCAACCATGTAGATCTCATCCTTTGTCACACCTTTCCCAATCAACTTACTTGTCTTAATATCCTGAAACACAACATCATTAGGACTAAAAACAACATTGCAATTTAGATCAGTGGCTATTCTTTTTACAGATACTAAGTTGGAAGTGACACTAGGCATATAGAAAGCTTTAGATTCTTTGTCAAATAGTTTCAGATTTCCTATGCCTTGTATTGGAATCTTATCACCATTTGCAATTACTACACTTCCTAAAGCAGGTTCAACATTATTTATCAACCTAGAATCACTTATCATATGATGAGAGGCTCCTGAATCAATGATCAAAGGTTTCAGTTTGTTTGAAGCAAAGAGTGAAGTGCCAAGGACCATACCAGAGTTCTCCTTGAGAGCTTTAATGAGAGCCTCAAGGTCTGACCTCCTTACCACATCATTCTGAGCAGTCACAGCTGGTGCTTGATGGACCACCATTGCTCTCCCTTCATCACATTGCTGCATTGAAGAAAAACCTGGTCCAGCTGCACCATATGAGTAGTTTGCCCTTTGATCTTTGAACCGGTTGTTGTGAGATGATGGTCTGAGGTTAGGGTGAAGGCGCCATCATCTATCCTTCAAGTGCCCACTCTTCTTGCAAAAATCACACATCAAGACCTCTCTCTTGTCACCTCCATAGTTCTGCCTCTCCTCAGCATGAAACACTCCTTTGTTGGCGGTTACCAACTCTCCTTTCCCTTTGAACAGTCCAAATGAACCTTGCTCTTTTTGAATCTGTCCACACACATCATCAATATCAGGTAGGGTGTCTGCCCTCAGAATGTGCTTAATCAGCCCATTGTAGGATGAGTTCAAGGTGAGCAGAAGAGCAAAGACTTTATCTTGCTCTCTCCTTTCTTGCAACACCAAAGGATCACTTCTTGGTGGCCTTAACATCTCCATCTCTGACCACAGTGAGCTAAACTTTCCAAAGTGAGCTTTAAACTCCATATCTTCTTGCTGGAGATTGTTAATGGCCAGCTTAACTTCAAAGACTCGGGTGAGATTTGTTTTGTTTCCATAAACCTTCTCAATAGTATCCCATAGCTGCTTGGAAGTCACACAGTAGGAGTAAGCCTCCAATAGGTGCTGGTCCAGTGAGCTTTGAAGTATGGAGAGGACATTTTGATCCCCTTGAGCCCACGCTTCTGCATCAGCTTCAGATGTGTCCTCATGCTCAACATCTTCTTTAGCTTCAGTTTCTGGTCCACCCTTATCTTTAGCCTTCACCATCTTCTCTGGAGCTGTGCTCCTCATGATGTACTTCCATAAACCTCTGCCTCCAAGAGTAGACTTCACCATCCTGGCCCAAACAATGTAGTTGGCACCTTTAAGAATCACATGAATGATTACTCTTGAGTTCTCCGTTGCTAAGACTGATTTGTTGCAAGGAGGGAGTTTTCAAGGTAAGCTTCTGAATAAAAAAGTTCTCAACTCACAGAGAACACACACCAGAGAGAATAAACCAAGAAAGAATGCTTGAGAGCTTTAGAACTTTCAAGAACAAGAATCGGAATTTTCAAGAACACTTTCAAGAACAAGAAGAACAAGAACTAGAAAACCAGAGTTTATGAATCAGAGTATGCGGAATGAATAGGTATAGGAGCTTATGGCTCTGATACCATGTGAGAATATGAAGTTTAGGTTGAGAATGTAGCTTAGATTGAAGAGAGAGTGAAGAGAGAAGCTAAGGAACCCGATTAGGGTTCTTAGCGGCGTAGAGAGAGAGAATAAGAGTTGCGGCTACAAGAGAAGAATAATTCTCTATGTTATTCATTCAGAGGTGTTACAACACTTATATGGGAAGATACAACTAGGTTAAACTATAAACAACAATATACAAAAGTAGAATGAAGACAAGGGTCCCTTTATGAGAGAGAGAGTCCATCCGGGTAAGTTAGAAAGGGACAGCCTGAGCGCCTTGGTCTTTGGTGATAGTGACCTGTCCCTGGGTCATACTGAGCTTGTCTTGAGCCTTGATCCAACCTAAGACTCCTCTGATCTGATGCGCTTCTTGTTTGTTTCCTCCAACGGTCACATTGTCCTTCTTAGCATACAAATGTGAACCGGATGATATTGAGCTACACAATGCGCCCTAACTTTGCACATTGTTAATCATATCAAGTCTTCATCTCAATACTTTTTGGGTCTGATGTGAAGGATTGTTTAGTTGATCCTGATTCAATTCTTAGATTCATATCAACCTAAACATGCGGATCTAGGTTCTTCTCGAATAGAAACAAATGATGATCTCACCTTTTACCTGTTAATTGCAGCGGAAGGAGAGAACAGGTCAGAGATCAGAGAAACACCGAGAGATGAATCCTCCAAAGGTTCACACACGCGATCACAGAAAACGGCTGCTAGACCACCAGGAACTCGGCGCAGAGAGAGAGAGAGTTTTCGGCTAAGGAGCTAGGTTTAATTGTTCTGAACTCGAGTTTTATCTCATAAAACTTGTCCGGTTCCGTTTGGGCCATTTGGCCCAAACACCAATTAACTCGACGGCATTCGCGCACTGTGTCGACCGACACACCTTGTGTATCGATCGACACACAGTGGCTAAACCGTTTTATTCTCTCTAAGTACAGTAAATGCCTAGCACTTTTACCGTACTTCTGCTAAACCGTTCCTACACATTTTCCTGTTAGCTTAGGCGTGTGACCCATATGGGATCATATAATAAAGGCAATAAGTCCAAGACTTATAGATCATGAGCGGACTCTAGCAAGCCATCATGACCCCCAGTATTATATGACTTATGTCTGATCATTGACATACTCTTACTTTCTAGAGACAGTACCGAGATTACTGGACACAATTCCAACAATCTCCCACTTGTACTGGAATCTCTGTATTCATAATCCTTTTGTCACAATATCTCGATTAGTCATAAGGCAAGATTGGTGTCATCCTTATAAAGCCTAATCTTGTTCATCGGACTCTGATTCGATACTGACAATCCAAACGACTCGGGACAGTCCGTTTGAGCATGGCCATGCATTTTCCAGTATTCAAATCTCCGATTGGCCTAGAGATATTCACTCCATTTATATTGGAGGGACAAATTCCGTCTTGTTCCATCACTGTAAACTACTCATTTCATAATGTACCCAAACAAGGTCCTTATAACTATCGCAGAACGATAGCGTTAGACAATGATCAAAGTGCATCAGTCCATGTGCAATCACATGCATGCGAACTCAGGTCTAAGGACTATACTCTATAGTCGTAGTAAGAATCTCTTATGACACAGATATAAATATCCTGAAGAGTTCTTATAAGCGGGTCTTGTCCGGTCGTATGTTCCCAAACATACACCTATGTACTGACTTTGATGCCGCGCATCTATGACACACTGAGACTTTGTCATAAGTCACGTACCAATCCAGTCTCACACGGTTGTTGGTGTTCCAATTTCAACAACCTTCGACTAGGGACGGGATGATATAAAACATCTATCAAATATAGGGTCTCATGATCAAGCTAAATGACTTTGATGACTCAAGATCAAGTCATTTACTTCGATGACCTATAATATGGTTCATATCACTTTGGAACGATTATTTCATCACAGTTAAAATAATCTTGAAATAATAATTTCATTAAACATAAGAATGTTTTACAAGAACATATCAAATAACTAAATAAAAGCCCTCAAACTCCCACTCAAATTTAGATTACATTTCAATGTCTCTAATGCCTACAGCTTCAGTCAGAAACTCGAGCTTAGGCCTTGGGAGTGGCTTTGTCAACGGATCAGCGACGTTATCATCAGTCTGAACTCGGCTGATCTTGACTTCCTTTCTATTAATGATGTCACGTATCAAGTGAAATCTTCTTAGAACATGCTTGGATTTCTGGTGTGATCTTGGTTCCTTTGCCTGAGCTATAGCACCATTGTTGTCACAAAACAGTGCCAGAGGCTCAGCCGCATCTGGTATCACACCTAGTTCAATAATGAACTTTCGTATCCAAACAGCTTCCTTCGCAGCTTCTGAGGCGGCGATATATTCAGCTTCTGTAGTGGAATCTGCAACGGTGTCTTGCTTGGAGCTTCTCCAACTGATTGCACCGCCATTCAGACAAAAGATATAACCGGACTGTGACCGGAAATCATCTTGGTCTGTCTGGAAACTTGCGTCCGTGAATCCACTGACTTTAAGCACATCACTTCCACCGTACACTAAGAACTTATCCTTAGTATGTCTTAGATACTTCAAGATATTCTTTACGGCAATCCAATGGTTTTCACCTGGATTTGACTGGTATCTACTCGTCATGCTCAATGCATAAGCAACATCAGGACGAGTACAGATCATGGCATACATGATAGATCCTATTGCAGATGCATAAGGAATATTCTTCATGCGCTCAAGCTCAGCAGCCGACGTAGGGCTCTGCTTCTTGCTTAGCGTTGTGCCATGTACCATTGGCGTGAAGCCCTTCTTGGAATCCTTCATGCTGAATCTTTGTAGGACTTTGTCAATGTATGAATCTTGACACAAGCCTATCAGCCTTCTAGATCTATCCCGGTAGATCCTGATTCCAAGAACGTATGCGGCTTCACCCATGTCTTTCATGGAAAAACAACTTCCAAGCCAGTCCTTTACGGACTTCAGCATTGGAACGTCGTTTCCGAGAAGCAGTATGTCATCGACATACAGAATAAGAAATACAATCTTGCTCCCACTAGATTTCTTATACACGCATTGTTCTTCTTCGTTTCTGATGAAGTCAAATTGCTTGATCGCTTCATCAAAGCGAAGATTCCAGCTCCTCGATGCTTGCTTCAATCCATAAATGGATTTATGAAGCTTGCATACCTTTCCAGCATTCTTTGGATCTATGTAACCGTCAGGTTGTGTCATATACACATCCTCTTCCAGAATACCATTCAGGAAGGCGGTTTTCACGTCCATCTGCCAAATTTCATAATCATGAAAAGCTGCAGTTGCTAGTAGAATCCGAATAGATTTCATCATAGCCACTGGTGAATAGGTTTCATCGTAATCCACACCGTGAACTTGTCTGAAACCTTTTGCCACCAACCTGGCTTTATAAATCTGGACATTTCCATCCACGTCAATCTTCTTCTTGAAGATCCATTTGCACTCGATGGCTTTTACACCAGCGGGTAAGTCAACCAACGAAAACACTTGGTTGACCGACATGGAGTCCATTTCGGAATCAGTGGCCTTGCGCCACTTAGAGGAATCTGGGCCCATCATGGCTTGATTGAAGTTCGATGGTTCATCACCATCAATGATCAGTAGATCATGACAGTCAGTCACGAGGAATCCTTGATATCTCTCGGGTTCGTGACGGATCCTCCCGGATCTTCGAACTTCAGGTACTACAGGTTCAGGCTCTACAATTTCTTGTAGGTCCTCCTGCTGCTCTTCCTCATTAGGTTGAGCGGTATCCTGTTCATCTTGAATTTCTTCAAGCAGTACCTTACTCCCACTGTCTTTCTTAGAGAGAAACTCCCTCTCAAGAAAGTTACAATCCCGGGCAACAAAGATCTTGTTCTCGGAACGTAGATAGAAGTAATAAGCCTTGGTTTCCTTCGGATAACCAATGAAGTAGCATTTATCAGACTTTGGTGTAAGCTTATCTGAGATTAATCTCTTGACATAGGCTTCACAACCCCAAATTCTGAGATAAGACAGCACTGGAGCTTCTCCAGTCCATAATTCATATGGTGTCTTTGCTACTGCTTTCGATGGCGCTCTATTTAGAGTGAACACTGCTGTTAGCAGAGCATATCCCCAATGGGATATTGGAAGGTCTGTGTGACTCATCATAGATCGAACCATATCCAATAAGGTCCGATTTCTCCTTTCAGACACACCATTCCATTGAGGTGTTCCAGGAGGAGTGAGTTGGGATACGATCCCACACTCTCTCAGATGATCACTGAATTCTTGGCTTAAGTATTCTCCTCCTCGGTCGGACCGAAGAGCCTTAATGCTTTTGCCAAGTTGGTTCTGTACTTCATTTTGGAATTCTCTGAACTTCTCAAAAGATTCAGACTTATGTTTCATTAAATAAACATATCCATACCTACTGAAATCATCAGTAAAGGTAATGAAGTACTGATAGTTTCCTCTTGCATTTGTGGACATTGGGCCACACACATCAGTGTGTATCAGGCCCAATACGTCACTGGCCCTCTCGTTAGGTTTATTAAAGGGGGCCCGTGTCATTTTGCCCATCATGCAGGATTCGCATTTCTCACATGACTCAAAGTCAAATGAGCCAAGAAGTCCATTCGAATGGAGCCTCTTGATGCGTTTCTCGCTGATGTGCCCTAAACGACAATGCCATAGAAACGTTCGGTTCTCCTCATTAGGTTTGAACCGTTTGGTATTAATGTTATAAATTGGCGCGGATTGATCGAGTATGTAAAGCCCATTCATAAGAGGGGCAGAACCATAGAACAAATTGTTGCGATTGAAGGAACATAATTTATTCTTAACTGAAAAATCATAACCTTCCAAATCCAACAAAGAAATTGAAATAATATTTCTGCTTATAGATGGTACAAAATAACAATTATTGAGTTCTAAAATCAATCCCGAAGGTAAAGACAACAAGTAAGTGCCTACAGCTAGTGCTGGAACTTTCGCTCCATTCCCAACTCGTAGCTCCACTTGTCCTTGCTTCAGCCTTCTACTGTTGCTGAGTGCCTGCATATTAGTACAAATATGAGCCCCATAACCAGTATCCATAACCCATGAGGTATTATCAGAAGTAGTTGTATTAACTTCTATAACAAAAATACCTGTTGAAGAAGTCTCAAAAGTCTTCTTCTTCAATTCCTTTAGACCTTCTTGGAATTTCTTACATTCTCTCCTCCAATGCCCTGGTTCTTTACAGAACCTGCATATGTCAGTTGGCCCAGCCTTGGACTTGGGCTTGGGCTTTGGCGTGTCCTTGTCCGCGACTTAGACAGCCTTGGCCTTTCCCTTATCCTTAGCAGAGGATTTCTTAAACCCCTTGCCCTTTTGCACCATAAGCACATTGGGGTCCTTGGCGGTTTTCCTCAAGTTGGGCTCTGCAGTCTTGAGCATTCCGTGAAGCTCAGGCAATGTCTTACTCAAGCCATGCATGTTAAAGTTCAGAATGAACTGATCATAGCTTGCAGGTAATGACTGCAGAATGATGTCGCAGGCAAGTTCCTGGCTGATTGGGCAGTCGAGTTTCTGAAGATGATCGAGATAACCCATCATCTTCAAGACATGAGGACTCACTGCCGCATTCGCAGCCAACTTGCAGTCCAAGAGGTTCTTAACTGTTTGAAACCTCTCAGTCCTAGCCTGCTCCTGAAAAAGCGATTTCAGGCTTGCCATTATCTCGATGGGTGACAATACACTCTCGAACTGTTTTTGCAGCTCAGGAGTCATTGTCACCAACATCAGGCAATAGGCATCATTTTCATCTGACGAATGCTTTTCCCAAGCATTATGCAGAGTCCTGGCGGCATTGGCAGGAGGCCTCTCGGGGAGAGGATCACGAAGGACATAATCCTTCTTCTCCTGCTTGAGGACTAGCCTCAAGTTCCTTGACCACGTCAGGAAGTTCGTTCCAGTCAGCTTCTCCTTTTCGAGAACAGACTGGATCGAGAATGTGTTTTGTGTGCTTGTAGTAGTCATAGCTGAAATATATAGATAAAAAGGTTATTAGTTAAAATGTTCAATATGATTAATCTCGTATTAAATTTAATATGATTAATCACGCATTATATTCAATAACATAAGTTACCCTCAATAGAATATAATGATTCCAAGATCCACATATAACTAAGATTAAAGTGGGCCACTGGCCGTCACCAAACCTTAGCTTATATCGGTAAGCCCTATATCGGCTAATTATATCCGTGATATAACTCTTGGTTGTGAATCTGGGCCCGAGGCCCAATCCACTCTGATGTCTCAAGGCCCGGGACTCCCGATGGCCCAGCCAAGAAAACCAGACTATACAGTCATGTAATCATTAATGTCTGGGACTCCCAATGACATTTATGAATCACAAACCGTCTTATCCACGCAAAAGCAGACACCCTCACACTGTAAGGCCATGAATACAATTGAATGGGCTTCGACAGCTGACATAGAATGGACAAGACATCCAACGCTTGATATTATTTGAGGTTCGTAGGTTTATTTAAAAATTCATTCCCAAAATAGAAGATTACTATTTCGGGAAACTTTCCATTTTGGAAACCTACTATTTTGGAAACTTTCTAAGATTGGAAACTTTCTAAAAACGGAAACTTTCTAACTTTAGAAATTTCTTAAAATCCGAATCATGCAAATCTAGAAACTTCTATAAATTAAGAAACTTTCTAATTTCAAAATATCGGAAACTTTAATTTAAAATCGATTTATATTCTTTATAAAATGAATTTTAAATTAAATCTGAAGAAATACTCAAATAATTGGCCCAATTGTTTTAACTTCTTGGCCCGAGGCCCAAGAATTGGTCCATGTCCAAGACATGACCCAATTGTCCAATTAAATGACATAACCGGTCTGGTTCATTAAAATTGGTCTAACCAAATTTTAATTACTACGATGACCACAATTGTCAACCGGTTATTTACTAAACCGGATTTTCTCAATTTATTTGGTCCAACCAAATCAAATTAGAAAATCCTGGTTTAGGCACAAAATCCAATTTTTCGACTTTGGATTTCTTATCCCGGTTTAACCAGACTTAATAAAATTATTAAATCTGTTTATTAAACCGTGACGTTTAATTTTAATCAAAATATTAAACCGAGCCTTAAACCAACCATGTCGATCGATGAACCAACCGTGTCGATCGATCCATCAACCGCATCGGTCGATGCTCTTAGCATCGATCCTGCATCGATCGTGCATCGATCCTGTATCGATCGATGCTCTCACGCATGCACTGAACCGAGCCAAAACCCTAACCGTGTCGATCGATGCACCAACCGCATCGGTCGATGCACCAACATCGAACCTGCATCGATCCTGCATCGATCGATGCTTTCACGCGTTAACAGGGTTAGCCGATAGACTGTATCGACCGATCCATGCGATCGTATCGATCGATCCATGCGATCGCAGTCGATACTCATTCTCTCGGATCAGATCGCATACCAAATCATATAGCTTGATCATGCAATTTTTTTTATATGTTTAGGTTTCAATTCTTGTTACTTAAGTGATTTCTCTTATCAGTAGTTGATTCAAAACACTTTTAAACAAGAAAAACAATCCTAAACTTGAATCTAAACAAGAAAAACCAGAACCAATGGCTCTGATACCACTGAAGGATTGTTTAGTTGATCCTGATTCAATTCTTAGATTCATATCAACCTAAACATGCGGATCTAGGTTCTTCTCGAATAGAAACAAATGATGATCTCACCTTTTACCTGTTAATTGCAGCGGAAGGAGAGAACAGGTCAGAGATCAGAGAAACACCGAGAGATGAATCCTCCAAAGGTTCACACACGCGATCACAGAAAACGGCTGCTAGACCACCAGGAACTCGGCGCAGAGAGAGAGAGAGTTTTCGGCTAAGGAGCTAGGTTTAATTGTTCTGAACTCGAGTTTTATCTCATAAAACTTGTCCGGTTCCGTTTGGGCCATTTGGCCCAAACACCAATTAACTCGACGGCATTCGCGCACTGTGTCGACCGACACACCTTGTGTATCGATCGACACACAGTGGCTAAACCGTTTTATTCTCTCTAAGTACAGTAAATGCCTAGCACTTTTACCGTACTTCTGCTAAACCGTTCCTACACATTTTCCTGTTAGCTTAGGCGTGTGACCCATATGGGATCATATAATAAAGGCAATAAGTCCAAGACTTATAGATCATGAGCGGACTCTAGCAAGCCATCATGACCCCCAGTATTATATGACTTATGTCTGATCATTGACATACTCTTACTTTCTAGAGACAGTACCGAGATTACTGGACACAATTCCAACATGATGGACGGCCGCTTGTAGTAGACTTTGACTAAAATATGTACTAAAACTCTTATATGTGGATGTGGATGTTTTACGTATATAGTGGATGCGGAGTATTTCGATTTATCATTTTGAGTAACAAAGTAATTTTATTGCATGCATGTGATGGTTTGTGAATGCAATACAATTACGATGTGAAAACAAATGATGATCGGAACAAGCGATTACTCACCAGGACCCATGAGAATACCGCATTGACATTTCCATGAGGTTGAGCTGATTGATTGATTGATTGCTTGTTTGCGTGATGTTGTTTGATTTTTAGAGTGTTTGATTGCGAGTGTGATTGATGCATTGCTTGTTCGCTAGGTTGCTAGCTTTTAATTTTGAATCGCTGCATCTAATTGATCGCGGGTGTTGGCATGCTCTGTTTAGCATTGATGCATTGCGTTAGTTTGATCGTTAGAACTGTTAGCACTACATTCATTGATGGTTAGGTGGGTAGCATTGAATTTCCGTGATTGTTAGGTTGCTAGATCATCAGATGAGAAATCGTTAAGTTGGTAGACTTGTCATTTTGGATCAATACATTGTCTGTTCGTTATGTTGTTAGTATGGATATGAAGAATTCTTGCATTATTAGATTCGCTAGGTTTCTAGTAGCTTTCGAGCTAGGGTTAGTGATTCATAGAGATTGATCGGTTTGAGTATTAGAGGTATCGGTAGGTCGTTAGACCTATAGATTATTATAAGTGGATCGTTAAGTTATCGATTAGACTCGTTGGTAGTAGAAAAGGTTAGAGAACCTTTTAGATAGAAATAGGCTCGGAATTCATAATCCTTTTTGATAGGAAGCTTATTCGAGGAAGCGGAATTATAGGATATTGTTACTTAGCCATGTGTGACCGTTGGGTACATGACTAGTTAACAATATCTCTATAAGAAAGTGATATCGAAGTGAGTTAGAAAAGATCTAACCACTCCAGTGTTGTGTTTTTAACTTGGGGTACAGGACGCGATGGATGATGTGACGCGAACACGAGACCAAACCCGAGAGACAAGGAAAGTTCAAGGAAGCAGAGAAGCCGTTTGATCTGAGCCACAAGCAAGACAATATGGTTTCAGAACGAGCATGGGTATCAGTGGCACACAATTCAAGGCAGGCAGTTGGGTATGATGAGTTAACAAAGAGATTTGGAGGCATCCATGTCAGTGTTGGATCAGTTCAAGGTACCAGTGGGAAGAGCCGTTGTGGAGTTCCATGATCGAGAAAGTTCAAGACGTGTGTGAGTATGGCGATTCAGTTGGATGGAAGAAAGGACATCGATACTAGCAGAATATCGATTGGGAGTAGTAAGCATTGGAGGCAAGGCAGGTACCGAGAATGGAGGACGAGTCAGTGTGGCGTGATTCGGGAAGTCAAGGCAAAGAGGGGAAGTCAGAAGTATTGGTTCAAGAGGTCATTAGTTGGCGCAGACATAATCATGAACCATAGTGGAGCAGTTCAATCAGGATCAGTGGTTTTTGGAATCAAGGTTATAGTCAGTGAAGCAATCAGTTGGGGCATCGGAGTATGGTTTCCGTTGGGTTCAGAGTTCAAGCATCGGAGCAGTTGGACCAGTTTCAAGAGTGGCGACTTACAAGGTTCAGTTCCAATTCGAGGTTTGTCAGTAACAGAGAATTCGGGGACTGAATTCCTGTAAGTGGGGAAGAATGTAATAATGTTTCACATAATTGGTCAAAGGGCAGTCAGAAAGTCAATATGACATTTTCATGATTTCCTAGACTTGAGGAGTATTTTGGTAATTTTACCAAAATGTAAGGCGGAAGTTTAGACGGGCCAAATGATTCTCTTTTTAATTAAATAAATCATTTAGAAACTAGAAGTGGTGGAAGCAGAATTGAAAAATAATTCTTATGCAGTCTAGTAATTTTTAAAAGAAGCTTGAGGATTTATTCAGAAGCTACGGGGTTTTTGGAGATTTAAAACGGAAATTGGCCACTATTGTCCGAACGGATGGAACGGAGATTTGAGGAATCTACGGGTCTCGATATTCATTGTATGGGATCTTAGTACCTCCCTGGAGTTCCAAGTGTCCAGATCTCCTTCTCCTTTGGCGCCAAATACCCTCACCTAGATTCAAAGACTCCTTTGTGGATTCATTGCATGATTCCATCACTTCACTCCCACTCTCTCAAATCCCTCTCTCTCACTAAAAATACTCACTCAAATCTCTCCAGCCTCTCTCCTCTCACCTCTCCCACCAAAATATCCTCCCTCTCTCTCCATAAGATTCATCCCACCTTCAAACATTCGTAGAAGCTTGGGCCCAAATAACTCTTATATCTTCAAATCATTGTTGAATCTTTATATACCACTTGGATAATTGGAATCTCCTCTTCCTCCTTGTAAATTGCCGCTGATTAGTCGCCTCACCGCCGCCGGATTTTCGCCGGAAGGTCGTCGCCGGTGAAGCTCTGTCACTCTTCTCTCTCCCTTGGCTTGCCGGTTATCCTCTCAGCCGGTTGCTATCTTCCTCTGGTCTCTCCTTTCACCGGAGATCATTCACGCCGGATCATCGCCGGAGCTCCGCCGCGGTCAACGTCAGAGCCACCACCGGCCAACACCGAGAAGAGCTTGTCGTGATCTCTTCTCGTTCTTGCCGCCTTCCTCTTGCAGGTTCTCTCATCGCCGGCCACCTCACCGGAGCATTCCTCACCAGAGGAGCTATATTTGCCGCCGGTTAACCCTCCTCCGCTGCGGGCAACGCTGGAGAAGTCGCCGGAGAAGCCACTTCAGCCGCCATTCTTCAGTCGGTTTATTTAGGTTGGTTAGCTTCTAGTTTAGCCTTGGTCAATGCCGGTTTAAGCCTTAGTCAACTCATTTTTGCTATGGTCAACTCTCGGTCAACGCTCGGTCAATGATCAACGCCGGTTTAGGGTGGTCAATGCCTGGTCAACCTTGGCCAGGGGCTTGATTCTTATCGGTTCTAGCTCGAAGTTGCAGTCGGTTCAGGATACTGGTTCGGGGAAGGTTCATGTTTAGCCATTGTTTGGTCTTGGGAGGTTTGGAATTCCGTCACACCATCATCCATCACTACAAACACTGTGAGTCGGTTAATTATGCATTATTGTAGATCATGTAGACCTGGGAACCTTAAACCGTAGATTTTGGTTGCATGCATGTTTGATTATCTGAATTAGAACGGTTAGATGAATGGACTATCTGATTGGCTAATTAAATGGTTATGATAAATAAGCATGTTATTGATAGTTTGTATTGATCATTGCTTCGTTATACCGTTAATTGTTATTGAGTGGTGCATTCATTGTAGACTGACATGATTATGATATATATGCATATATTCGATAGTAAGAAAATAAATAAATGAAACTATATACAGAAACTCTGACTTAATTAAAATACGGTTAAAAGTCATAACGGACTTTAGAATATAATAACGAGGTGGGTTCATAGTTAAGAGTTGGGGTTATTGGGTTAATTGGATTTAATTAAGTAACAATGGGATGTTGGGAGATTAGTAAGTTTACTAATCTTAAACCGACAGATCGAAGAGTTTATAAAAGATATTTAGGACAGTTAAATTAAAAGGTGGGATTTGGAAATGAGCCGTCTACGAGGTTAGTAAGCTACTAATCCCAAGGTAGCGGATTAAATGAATTAAAAGATGATATAGAAACTAAAGGCCTGTTAATTTAAGTAATTGGATGTGTGTTGTTGGATTTGATGTTGTGTGATTGTGTGCAGGCTTGTTTGTTGGATTACTCCGGTGTTTGGCCGGATAGTCCGTTGATTGTGTTGTTTTGTCTATTCCGGTGTTGGGCCAGAAAGACATGTTGTGTGTTACTTACCTCGGTCACGGGACCGGCTAAGTTTGATAGATACCTAATCCGGTATAGAATCAGATAAGGTTGGTGGTTTGGAGTTCGATGAATAGGACTTGCGGGATAGATTAGGTTTCGTGATTGTGTTCTTTAATTATGTATGACCTTGTCGGTCTTGCTTGATGTGTAGAGTCCCAGAGAGTCTGCTTGATTTATTTATTGTTATCAGGACTTTAGAGTGCGTTAGATCCAGCAAGTCGAATCAAAGCGTTCTGGTACTTCCGGGTTGTTGTCTGATCGGTTCACGCGCCTTCGGGTGGTGATACTGGTTTTGGTGTTAACCTACTTAGTGACGCCGGT
Organism: Orychophragmus violaceus; assembly: GCA_030180135.1. Classification (NCBI taxonomy): domain Eukaryota; kingdom Viridiplantae; phylum Streptophyta; class Magnoliopsida; order Brassicales; family Brassicaceae; genus Orychophragmus; species Orychophragmus violaceus. Next base: position 59,284,126 of record CM058240.1, on the reverse strand, counting down.
AAGTGTGTGGTCCGAAGAATATAGGTTCATGTCTTAGGGCCAGACTGCATGGAAGCTTAGGCTATCTAGGGGTAGGCCGAGTCGTTGTATATCGATGGACAGAGAACAGTCTCCTAGGTCGTAGGACTTCGTGTTTACGTCTAGGAGTCATGGGGAGTTTGTAGTTAACATGGCGGTAGCTAAGTATTCCAATGGAAGTTACCGAGTTCGCAAAGTGGGCCTAGTGGTGTTAATGTTGATCCGAGTTAGATCGAGTCCGATCGAGATCATGTGCTGCAGTGATCTAGACCAACACATGCAGAGGCCTCAATGCACCGGCACCACCACACCACATCTCTCTCGTGACTACTCCCGACCAATCGCCACAAAGGTTCATGGCCCGAGCATCACACCCGAATCCATGGGAATCGCGTCTCCACACGATACTCGGCCGTGGGAGCGACCCAAGTAACCCTTCGAGCATTCTACGAATCCACAGAGGACCTCCGAATCCACGGAGTCAGGTGGTACCGAATACACCATCCTAGACAATATTACACATGTCCTAGGATGCATCACACAACGTCTTATGGTGTAGGGTCTTGCAAAGGATCCAACGATCAAGGTAGCCACTACAACCGTCTCAACAAACGGAAGGGAGACTCGCGTGGATTAACCATCACACAGAGCTACCACATCCCACCCATACGGGAAAACATCTTTTCCGCAAACATTTCCGAGTGGATCACAATCTATCCTCGTACTTATCACATATCATTTCCGGGTCGATTCCGTAACCGATCCCGTACTTATCGCATTCCATTTCCAGGTCTAACTGATCCCATACTTGTCACATTCCATTTCCGAGTCGTTTCTCTAACCGATCTCGTACTTCACATGCATACATACAATCAGGAACACAATTGTCATAAACCTCGGTCCATGCACCTTTATATCGGATTAAGATGGAATCGCCGTGCGCATCTTAACCGATCATGCATTACAAAAATTAGCATGGAAAGCAACCGGGTTCACGACCAACTGGTCCTCATGCAACACTCAAAGCATGCACAACACACAATGCACTTAAGGATAAATACTCGCAGTATTTCAATCCTTAAGGCAAAACCTGCACAAATCCCGTTAATCCTAGCTACCGAGACTCACCTGCACAAAATCCGTTAGTCCTACCTACCGTGAAACCCGTTAGACGAAGAGGAATTTATCGTCGGGTTGAGAATGGTCGGGAACGGACTGGAACGGTCGGTACAGACGCGATCGGGCCAGCGAAAATGATCATCCACGTTTAGGAGTGTTGCTTGCCCAACAAGCACGAGCTGCCACTAAGCACGAGGTGTCACCATGTATGACTGGGTGCCCGGGTATCGCGATCATAAGCATCCATGAGTCGCCTTGCATGTTGGTGGTTTGGTGCCGTCGCCGGAGGCCGCCATGGTTAACCATGCATGAAGAGGGGCTGGTGTCACGTCCAGGGGTGAGCAATGTGCCTTCATGCATGGACCAGCTGGGTGTCACCACTATGAAGTGGCTGGGTGTCGCCACCAAGCACTTGGGTGTCGCGGTGCATGGCTGCCGCGGACACGGCCTATGGGACGATGGCTTATGGCAGCCACCACCTGCTGGAGATTTAGTATAAATAGAAGCACACCCCCATTGTTAAGAACACACACCAAAAATGCAAATAGAGAGAGAAAGAAAGAGAGAAAAACCGGTCTAGAGAGAGAAGCTGGCCAGGGATAGAAACCGAACCCGGGGATGGGCGTGAAGCGAGATCAAGAGTTGGGAAGCAGCGGGAAGCGGGCTAAGGACGTTCTGACCATAGGAGAATCTGAGCCTAGCATTATAGAGCCACCGTCGCACGGCAAACCAAGTTTCGACCACGTCAAAACCTTGTGTGTCCTGGTTGTGTTTACTAACTTGTTTTCCACAGGTTTGGCTAAGATACGCACAACGGTGCTATCTTTTTAAACGTTTTGTAAACCCACAGAGGGAGGTTTACGGTATATATATATATGAATGAGTTATTCATATGCTTGTATATGGTTATGCATGGTGTGATATGCATAAGTACGAGATTGGTTTAAGGACCGTTCCGGAAAACGTTACGTGATATGCATGTGGTCGTTAAAAGTCTTCGGACTGTACGGACCAGGATATGTGATTACTTATGAGCATATGAAATACTGTTCTTTGATATAACAGACTAGAACTTGTATGACGTTCTAGACAATGCATCCTAGGACATGTGTAATATTGTCTAGGATGGTGTATTCGGTGCCACCCGTACTCCGTTGATTAGGAGGTACCTCGCAAATAATAGTACGTATATCATTAGCTAGCCCGGACAGCCTTAACAACATGCACAAAACATCGTAAACCTCGGTACATGCTCCAATACTATATCAGGATAGGATGGCATTACCGTGCTTATCCTATACGATCCTGCATCACAACCGTTAGCATGGCATGCGACCAGGTTCACGATCAATCAATACTCATGCAATACTCACAGAATGATAACATATAAGGCATGTCATAATAAACCAATAATTCAAGGAGGTAACACGTCATGCTCGTAATCGGTTACCCGTCATGCTAGCAATCGGTTACCCGTCCGGCCCGCGAACGGTTACCCGTCCGACCCGCGAACGGTTACCCATTCTGCTTGAGAATGGTTTCCCGTCCTACTTACAGAACATTTCCCGTCCTTCTTGCAGAACAGCTCCCGACCTGCTTGCGGAATGGTTCCCGCGGTGCTTGCACACGAATTCCCACATGCTTACAAAATCACAATCAACATCATGCATGCATAAGCATAAATAAACGTCATGCTTAACAACCATTATATGCATAATATAAACAAGCCACGGGATTAAATCATTTCAGAGACTTAACCCCAAACCCGACCCTGTGATACAAAAACGTTAGTCCTAGCTATCAGGACTCACAAGGTTTCTCGGTGCGGTCGAGGTTTGGTTCCCAAAGCACCACGTTCTACACCTCCCGTTCCACCTTTCCTATGCTCCGAGGACTCCTAATCCGCTTCCCGCACGTCTGGAATGCTCGCCTTTCGGTTCTCTATCGATCGGCGCTAGGTTTCTTCTTCCCGACAACATTCTCTCTCTAACCCGTTTTTCTCTCTGTTCTCTCTCTAAGTTTTGGTTTCTGTGTGAGTTGTGTGAGTTTTTGAACTGAGGGAGAGGTCCTATTTATAGAAAACAAGCTGGTGGTGGCGGTACACATGACGGTATCCGATTGGCCGGTTCCAGTGGTGATCATGCGTCGCGACATCTCGGGGACACATAGTTGCGTCCCAACGGCGACACCTCGTGTTCTCCATGCAAGACCCAACTTCATCATAAGAAGGGGAAAATGTAATGCACCGTCTAAATAAGTAAAATACGGACGAGGAACGAGTAAGTAATGGGGATTTATCGGAGACACGTTGCAGATCAGAACGAAGGCAATATCCGACAATGCCCGAAGAATGTCGGTATGACTGAAACGGTGAACCAAGAAGGATGACCGGAGCATTAAAACTAAAACCGTCAATAACCGTGCGGAGAATTATTTACGTAACTTAGTACCGTCAAACTAAGTTAGCGGCCGGAGTAAGATCAGTTGTTGGCCCGAAGTTTTACGAGCGTCAGAAGAAAACATTCTATTTGGACGACGAACGGCCGATCAAAAGTTTTATTTAAAAAACGCCGAAGCCACCAAGCACGAGGTGTCGGTAAGCAAGCTAGAAGACAGGGAGAGTAGATAAGAAGGCAGGTGATAGATTCCTGTCCGAAGCCGTGATGTTTTAGACAGAATCAAATCCCAAAAATGCTCACTTCAAGTCGGCAAGATAATCCTATGCTCCAAATGGCTCGTGAAGACCCAACAATGAGTATATTAAACTCAAGGCCTGATACTTGCTACGATCCAACAAAGAAGATAGGCGGTGGAAGCTTTAGGATGAAGTTAGTGTAGAACCAATGAAGAGTATGTCAAACTCAACACCTGAACTATTTCAACACTCACAACACTCTTTGGCTTGATAGAATGGTCACACAAAAGGTTGCGAAATACCTCTTGATTCACCGATTTGATATCTTAGATATTACTCACTAAGAAATCGAAATGTTCACAAAGGAACAAAGAGAATCACTCTCTAAACAAAGAAGTTTTTAATCAGAAAAGGTTGTTTTATTCATATGATTTTTGAAATACATATAGAAGCAAAGAAATGAAGAGACAGAGAAAAGATGTAGAAAACTAGGAAGAAGTTGTAGAAAACTATGAAGATTTTGACTAAGACCAAAGACCAAACATTAAACTAATGTGGAATGACTCTTTGACTACTTTGGCCATTGAATTTGTCTCATGAAGTTCCTGGTCGAATCTGACTTGTTGGGCCACGAAATTTAGCTTCTCTTGGGCTTAGGAATGTTCCCTGGATGCCAAACATAAGTCTGCAAGCTTCCAAAACACTTGGGCTTAGAGATCTCCATGTATAGCATCAGATGAGTCCGTCTAGAAGAATGAAGTACATCTCTATGATCCTTTGGACTATCACTCCTTTCTTGGGCTTGTTGGAAAGCTAACAGATTAAGGAAGAAGCTCCAATTGGTTTTAGGTCCAAATTGTACCTGAGCTGGGCTGTGTGACTCAATCTATGGCTCAGTCGCGGAATACAACCTCAAGCAGAACCATCGGTTTGCAAAATTCATATCTTTTTCATATGAACAGTTCTTGAGGTGATTCCAATTCTCACAGCTTCTCTGATGAATCCAGAATCCAGGAAAATTTGTTCCATGGCTTAATTCCTCCGGCTTCGTTCTGAGTCCTCCTTTGAATGCTCGTATGTCTGAATTGCATAAGCTGGAAATCGCTTGAGTTGCAAGTTGCATAACTTCTTCATCAGAACTCTGAATGTACTGATTCAAGTTCGAGGTGTGCTCTAGTTGAGTTAAGAATGTAGTCCAAATGGTCTCTGACAGAATGACAAGACCTTCATGTGTTGATTTGAAGCTGAAATCAGGTGGCTCCTTCTTTGGCTTCATGACCGGTTTTGTCCATTTGCTTGAATCATGAGGAAAGCTGGTCAGGATTTCATCATTCCCACCCTCTTGAAAAGGATTTGTTCTCAAATCCAATTTTCCTACATCAAAAGAAAATGATTTAGACACAAAGAAAAACATCAAGCGAATGTTCTTGAAATAAATTGCAAAGTAAAGTTTTGGAAAGAAACTTCCTTTTGGTATTGTAGTTGTTTTTCTCAAGTACTTCCAATTCCAAACTTCAGACTGGTAAGTATTTTGCTGGCTCCTTTTGTTTTGTTCAGTCTGAGATCGTTCCTGGTTTAAGCATGCCTTTGGTCCATGTTCAACTCCCTTTGCAAAGTCTTGAATCATCTTGACTCTAGAAATAGTTCTTTGTTCCTGTGCTATCAAAACAACTAGAGAAGACAAGTTATCTGGAAAAACAAAACTATCAAGAAGCTTCTCCATTTTTGAAAAGTCTAAAACAGGAATCAAGTTTCTAAGGTTGTTGCCAAACACTTCGTTAATGATCATTGCAAGCTTAAAACGCCAAATAACACAAGAACTCTCAAATGATCTCAAAACAAGTAAAGCTTTCTTTGAAAAAGAATTGATCTTTGTAAACTCAGGAAAGCTTCCAAGATTTCTGGAAATTGGTTTGCAAAGTTCATTGAAAGTATTTGTTTCACAGAAAACGTCTTGAAAACTTTTCATAGGCTTAGAAACGATTGTGTCAAATGCAAACTCTGCTTTGGCTCTACTTAGCTCAAATGTTTTCCCACACAAAGAATCTCTTAAAGAGGAGTAAAGGCCACAAAAATCATCAAAAAGAAAACAATTTGGCATAAGAAACTTTTCAGAATTGAGTTGTTCAAGAGTTGGAATCATTTTGTCAAAAACAGATTTGGAAACACAAAACTCTTTCACTTGTTCCAAACCAAAACGTTTTTCATCTTGAGCAGAAACCAAAACAAACAAATCAGACTTTGTTTTAACCAAATCATGTTCCTTACAGTGCTCTTTTGAGTGAGGCAATGACATAAGGGTTGGTTCTGGTGTAAAGTGGATTGGTTTCTCCAAGACATCTTCTTGTAGTAAACTTCCTTGTGCTTCTTTTGGTGAGCTCTTTTCTTGAACCTGTGGAATGAAATCAATACTACTCGGTTGCACCGGTTCTGAATAGGTTAGCTCATCACAAATGTTTTTACTTCTAAGCACAAAATCAGATTGAGAAGATGGAAGAGAAGACTTAGCTTTCAAGGACTTTTTGAGAAAGGTGAGATGCTTTACGGTTTTTCCTTCAACTTGCTCTTCCTTCTTGCTTAAGTGTTGCTGATCTTTTTGAGCTTCCAATGGAGATAGAGGAACAAGGTTGATTTTCTTTCCCCCAAACAAGAATGAGTATAGGTTGGTAAGACCATGATGAGTAACTTGGCGATCATATTGCCATGGTCTTCCCAAAAGGATGTGGCATGCTTCCATGGGCAAGACATCACAAAGAACTTCATCTTGATATCTCCCAATAGACAAAGACACCATCACTTGTCTGGTTATTTTCATTTCTCCATTGTTTGTCAACCACTGAACTTTGTAAGGTTGTGGATGCTTTGTTGTCTCCAAGCATAGTTTCTTCACCATTGTTGAACTTGCCACGTTTGTACAACTGCCTCCATCAATGATAAGGCTGCACACTTTGTTTTGGACTAGGCACCTTGTCTGGAAGAGACTCTCACGCTGGTCACTCTCCTTGGTTTGGTTTTGAGCACTCCTAGTCAACAAGTAATCACTTCTGGTTGGTGGCACTTCTTTTTGATCAGAAGTGGGGAATGAATCTGAAACTTCCTCTTTGTTGTTGTTCTCAACTGTTTCCTTTAGTACCATGGGATTTTCACTTGCATCATTCTCCCTGTCATGGCACATAAAGATTTCATTAGAACCAGTACTTGAAATAGAAGTTTCATTCATACTTGTGCGGATTGGTAATGGCTGATCATGTTCTGATTTTTGAATAACATGTTTCTTCTTAGAACAAGAAGACACTTGGCTCATTGCTTCAGCTCCTGAGGATGGACGTGTGGTGCTCTCATTTTGATTACTGAACATAGCTTCAACTGCTTCTTTCATCCATTTATCCAAATCATGTTTCTTTTCTCGACTCATCCGGTTTTGAAGCTTGTCGGTTTGTTGAAGACTCCTTTGATCACCACGGCTGCTTTCATGATTTGCTCTATCTCTAGCCTGTCTAGAATGATCTATGGTTCTCCTTATAGGCCTCTCATGTGGTTTCTTTAGGCGTGCCTTATCCTGCACATATTCAAACTCATTAGAAACCGACTGTTTTTCATTCTTTAAGTGCTTTCGTTTTTCTATCATCAAGGCTTTGGATGATGTATAGAAAACTCCTTGGTATGAGATTTTCTCCTGGTCAATTCTCCTTTTAATTCCAAACATCTCGTTCCTGCAATCACTTAACAAACAAATCAGAGAAACAAAACAATCCTCACTTTCTCTCTTGTGTTTTCTCTCAAGGTATTTGAACTCTCAATCAAATGACTCTCAAGTGATTTTCTCTAAGTTCCAGAGGAACTAACAATCAATCTCAGTGCTTTTCTCCAAAGAAATCAATGGCAAATCAAGAGAAGAAGAAGAAGATAGACAGATTGCAAGATTTTCTTCGGAAACCGATTGACCAAAACCCTTAGATCCGATTTCTCCTGGATCTGAACCGATTTCTCCTGGTTCTTATACTTTTTTTTCTTTTTCTTTTTTTGAATCTTATCTTTGAGGCTACTAGCACTCTTTTCTTTTTTTTTTCTTTTTTTTTGAATAGGGTAGGCTCGGTTCCCTTACAAAAGATAGATAGAGAAGAAGGTGTTTATGAAAAGAAGAAGATGAAGAGATGAGAAGATGAAAAGATAGAATACCGAACTTGGAAGTGTGGCTCTGATACCACTTGATAGATTCCTGTCCGAAGCCGTGATGTTTTAAACAGAATCAAATCCCAAAAATGCTCACTTCAAGTCGGCAAGATAATCCTATGCTCCAAATGGCTCGTGAAGACCCAACAATGAGTATATTAAACTCAAGGCCTGATACTTGCTACGATCCAACAAAGAAGATAGGCGGTGGAAGCTTTAGGATGAAGTTAGTGTAGAACCAATGAAGAGTATGTCAAACTCAACACCTGAACTATTTCAACACTCACAACACTCTTTGGCTTGATAGAATGGTCACACAAAAGGTTGCGAAATACCTCTTGATTCACCGATTTGATATCTTAGATATTACTCACTAAGAAATCGAAATGTTCACAAAGGAACAAAGAGAATCACTCTCTAAACAAAGAAGTTTTTAATCAGAAAAAGGTTGTTTTATTCATATGATTTTTGAAATACATACAGAAGCAAAGAAATGAAGAGATAAAGAAAAGATGTAGAAAACTAGGAAGAAGTTGTAGAAAACTATGAAGATTTTGACTAAGACCAAAGACCAAACATTAAACTAATGTGGAATGACTCTTTGACTACTTTGGCCATTGAATTTGTCTCATGAAGTTCCTGGTCGAATCTGACTTGTTGGGCCACGAAATTTAGCTTCTCTTGGGCTTAGGAATGTTCCCTGGATGCCAAACATAAGTCTGCAAGCTTCCAAAACACTTGGACTTAGAGATCTCCATGTATAGCATCAGATGAGTCCGTCTAGAAGAATGAAGTACATCTCTATGATCCTTTGGACTATCACTCCTTTCTTGGGCTTGTTGGAAAGCTAACAGATTAAGGAAGAAGCTCCAATTGGTTTTAGGTCCAAATTGTACCTGAGCTGGGCTGTGTGACTCAATCTCTGGCTCAGTCGCGGAATACAACCTCAAGCAGAACCATCGGTTTGCAAAATTCATATCTTTTTCATATGAACAGTTCTTGAGGTGATTCCAATTCTCACAGTTTCTCTGATGAATCAAGAATCCAGGAAAATTTGTTCCATGGCTTAATTCCTCCTGCTTCGTTCTGAGTCCTCCTTTGAATGCTCGTATGTCTGAATTGCATAAGCTGGAAATCGCTTGAGTTGCAAGTTGCATAACTTCTTCATCAGAACTCTGAATGTACTGATTCAAGTTCGAGGTGTGCTATAGTTGAGTTAAGAATGTAGTCCAAATGGTCTCTGACAGAATGACAAGACCTTCATGTGTTGATTTGAAGCTGAAATCAGGTGGCTCCTTCTTTGGCTTCATGACCGGTTTTGTCCATTTGCTTGAATCATGAGGAAAGCTGGTCATGATTTCATCAGCAGGGAGGAGGTGTTTCGACGCATGAAAGTCGGCGACATGTCGCGACCGGACGCCGCCATAAGTCGCTGCGCATTCAATCACCGGAATGTCATCACCGGAGGCCGCCACTTGTTGACGTTCATGGAGTCTGGATGGGTGGCGCCACCAGGCTCCCTAAGGTGTCTTGTTGAATGGAGAACACGAGGTGTCGCTGCCGGTACGCAGCTCGGTGTCGCGGAGATGTCACAACGCATGATCGCCACCGGAACCGGCCAATCGGACGCCGGCATGTGTACCGCCACCACCAGCTTGGTTTTCCTATAAATAGGACCTCTCCCTCAGTTCAAAAACTCATATAACTCACTCAGAAACCAAAATTTAGAGAGAGAAAAGAGAGAAAAACGGGTTAGAGAGAGAAAGTGATCGGTAAGGAGAAACCGAGCCCTGATCGAGAGAGCACCGAAGGCCGAGCATTCCAGACGTGCGGGAAGTGGATTAGGAGTCCTCGGAGCATAGGAAAGGCGGAACGGGAGGTTTAGAACAGTGGTGCTTTGGGAACCGAACCTAGACCGCACCAAACACCCTCGTGAGTCCCGATAGCTAGGACTAACGATTTTGTATTGCAGGGACGGGTTAGGAGTTAAGTCTCGGGATTGATTTAACTCTATGACGTGTTTATATTATGCTTATATTGGTAGTTAATCATGACATTTATTTATGCTTATGCATGCATGATGTGGTTGCGGTTTTGGAAGCATGTCGGGAACCGTTCCGCAAGCAGGTCGGGAACCGTTCCGCAAGCAGGTCGGGAACCGTTCCGCAAGCAGGTCAGGAACTGTTCCGCAAGCAAGTCAGGAAATAATCCGCAAGAATGATAAGAATTGTTCCGAAAGTAGGACGGGGAACCGTTCTCAGGCGGGATGGGTAACCGTTCGCAGGCCGGACGGGTAACCGCTTGCTAGCATGACGGGATCCATTTGCAGGCATGACGGGTAACCGCTTACGATCATGACGAGTTACCGCCTTGCATGATTTATTTATTGTGACATGCTTGATGTGTTATCATGCTTTGATTGTTTCATGAGGATTGATTGATCGTGAACCCGGTCGAATGCCATGCTAACGATTGTGATGCAGGATCGGCTAGGATAAGCACGGTGGTGCCATCCTATCCCAATATAGTATTGGAGCATAGGCCAAGGTTTACGATGTTTGTATGCATGTTTTTTATATGCATGATGTGATAAGTACGGGAACGGTTCGGGAACCGCCCCGGAAAATGGGATGTGATAAGTACGAGTGTGGATGGAGGTCCGCTCGGAAATGTTTGTGAAAAGGCATTTTCCCGTATGGGTGAGGAAGCGGTAGCTCCGTGTGATGTTTGATCCACGCGTTTCTCCTTTTTGTTTGTCGAGACGGTTGTAGTGGCTGCCGTGATCGGTGGTTTCTTTGCAAGACCCTAAGTAAGACGTTGTGGAAGTAATTAGATGCATGTGTGGGTATTATTCAGTCTATATTATTTATGTTGTGTGATTCATCCTAGGACATGTATAATATTGTCTAGGATGGTGTACTCGGTACCACCCGACTCCGTGGATTTGGAGAAGGCTCGGAGGGTTACTTGGATCACTTCCATGGCCGAGTATCGTATGACGACGCGATTCCCGTGGATTATAAATGATTTTTTGTAGAAGTTATAGTTTTTGTCTATTTTGATGAAATTATTATGCTCGTGAAGGGTTTATATATGGTTTGGGAATTAATTTTTGATGGAATTGCTACAGAAATTTGGGAGGAATTTGCTACGGAAAACAATTTTACGATGGAATTGCGACTACATACCTACTTTTTGTGAAAAACTTGTTAACCAACCTCTCACCTACTTGTCCCTCGCAAAATACCCTCGCAATTCCCTCATAAAATACCCTCGCAAGTTGCGAGGGAATTACGAGAATAACTAATCTCTCGCAAATTCGTCATGTATACCTCGCAAGTCCCTCACAACCTGCGTTGGAATTGTCCCTCACAACCTGCGATGAAATTTTTCCCTCGCAACCTGTGATGGAATTGTCCCTTGCAACCTGCGATGGAATTGTCCCTCGCAAATTTGCTAGGGAATTGCGAGAAAATTTCAAATACTCGCAAATCCCTCCCAAATTCTAGTAGTTTATTATGGATTCAATGAATTATTTATTCTTTGAGAATGTGTTTCCATGTATGGATAGAGGAAACTCTAAACAAAATTGTGACGAACGAGATGTTAGTTCCTCTGAAAACAAGGCAAGTACTTCAAGTATTTCTATAAATGACGAAGAATAAAAAGAGGAAGAATTTGAATCTAGACAAAGAAAAAGAGCTCGAAAGGAAAATACATTCGGTTCTGATTTCATAATGGCATTTTTGCAGAGGATGAGCCAAGAAATTTCAATGAAGCAATGTATACACTTGATGCACCTTCCTGGAAGGAGAATATCAATACTGAAATCGACTCTATTATGCAAAGTCATATATGTATGTAACCAAGTTTCGTCAAGAATGTAAAGTTCTTGGATATAAATGGATTTTCAAGAAGAAATTAACATGTGATGGTTCAATCGATAAATACAAGAAAAGGGTGGTGCAAGGTTTTTGGAAAGAAGAAGGCCTAGATTTCTTTGACACCAAATATCTGGTAACAAGAATAACTTCAATCGGAATGCTTATCGATATTTCAGCATTATGAGACTTTCAAATCCATCATATGGATTTAAAATTTGCATTTTTAAATGGTGATTTAGAAGAGGAGAATTACATGAAACAACCCAAAGAGTTTATTGTCTCTGGACAAGAACACAAAGTCTATAGACTTTTGAAGTTATTGTATAGACTTAACAAACTCCAGAACAACGGCATACAAAATTTGACATTGTAATGATGTCAAATAAATTCAGCATCAATGAATGTGATAAATCAATATACATCAAAACTACACCACATGGGTACGTTTTGCTTGATCTATATGTTGATCACATGCTCATTATTGGTAGCAGTAAAGACGTAATCAGTCAAACTAAGACCATACTAAATAGCAAGTTTGATAAGAAAGATATGGGACTAGCAGATGTTATCTCTGGATTAAAATCATCAGAATGTCCGAAGGAATCATTATGTCTCAAGATCATTATTCAGATTTCACAAAAAGCTCTGTGACCGTCCTTCTAAACCATAACCATGGATATGCATCAATCTAAACCCATTCTAGAAAATTACCCAACACTAGTCAATAATGCCATCATATAGAATTATCTAGACTCCAAATCCGGTCAAATATCTCTCTACATTCATTAATGTGGTATGTAGATTTCTCATCAAAAGAGTTAACCAAGACTAACGAGGCTATATATAAAAGGCAGTTTAAGGTGAGGCTAAAAGGGTTTCGGTTTACTGTTTTTTTTGGAGGATGCTAGATATCGCACAAAACAACAAGAGAGGTCAGAACTGATGATATCCACATCTCCCAATTACTATTGCAAAAGTCAGCTACTCGTTCCTCCTTCTAGAATTCTTCATGCTTCTTCCCCCAAACTTGGATTTCTACGGGGTATTTTGTTGAAACGACTACAAGACTTCTTAGTGATCGAACCATTGCTTACCTTTATAATATTTTTATTAACTTATTACTCTTATTGGCTTTTATTTCATTTTCTTTCCATTATTCACATTTTTTGAAAAGGAAAAATGCCATAAAGTGATAGAGTCATAAGAGAAACAAATTGTACCAATTTTTCTGAGATGTTGAAGGTAAATAAAAGCTCCTTTTTGTTGTTCTGTCTATCCTACTCCTATGTCTTTAGTGCCTCCATCTTCAGTGAATGAGAAATGCATCATTACTCTCTCTCAGGCGTTTTTTCAAATATCTGCACATAAGTAAACTAGAGAGAAATGCATGATATTCACAAAGGTAGTTAAGGTTTGGGTAGGGAATCAAGTAATCAACTAAAGATGAGCTAGCCATTTAGGGATAACAGAGAGTGGTGAAAAGGTGAAAGATGTCATGAAAGTCTGGTTCGTCGTCAAGCATAATACTTAAGATGATAAATAATCAAAATCAGGTTAATTAGGTCATATAAAATAGAGCTAGCCCATCCTTCAGAGGAAATCTCTATAGAGTGAATCCATCGGGCTGATGTTGTAGAAACATAACTCTACCTACTGCCTAGTCTAGTACTGAATCTCCAAATAGTTGTCACTAGGAATATCGTAGAAGCACACAGGTCGCAATCTTCATAGTTTTGTGTCCTCACACCTACTCAAATCCAAATCAATAGATAAACATAGTCATAAGTTATTTTCAAAAAACAGACTCGATAAAAATGAAAATAAAAAACTGGATAAACATCCTACCCCATACTTAAATCACACTGGTTTCAGTGGGAAATATTTGTGAGAAGATGAAACATAATCGATAAAATAAAATGAAACATAAAAGCATAGATAAAAAAGATAACAGTCAAAACAATGGAACTGTAGAGATTATGGGTGGGATGGGTGTGGCAATGTCTAAACGCCTGGCTCATCTGGCTTGGTGTCAGAGGTATTTCCATCAATCTGGCATATCCTCTTGAGGTAACAAAGTACAAGCTTAACTCTCTGAATCTGTCGAGCAAGGTCACTTCACAAGTCTGCAATCGTGGGTGCACTCGGATTTGAAGGTCCAACAGGTGCAGTGGGCGTCTGTCTAGGTGGAGCTGGTACTCTCTGGGCGCTGCATCTCTGCGGACTCGAAGGATGATGAACTCGCCCATGGTGTGTGGAAGTTGGAAGATCTCAAGATCGAACTCCGTTTCGACTGGCATCGACCGTGGAGGTCAATATCGCAGCCTCGGAAGTGTTTGGGATGGTAGCAAGACCACACGGTTAACTTCTACACCTGTGATGATCATATAACAAGATCTTTCGGGATCCGTCTGTGCCTCACAAAGTGTAGCGTCTTTTGATAATTGTAGTAGATCATACCAGCCATCATGAACTGGTGTCTCTCCGGTAAGGTCTACTCCGACGGCTTGTAAGAAAGAAGTGTTGATGTCTCCGTAAGTGGTAGGATTGATGGTGCAGGGAGAAGAGACAACATCATGATTAACCTCAACAAATCTCCTGAAAAAGGAAACTAGCAAGGCAAACAGGTCTCAAATCTGGTACGAAAAGAGACTGAAGTATGACAAGCTCATGAACTTGCGCGCATAACTGAACAATGGTGTAGAAGAGTGCATTTCCAGAAGGCGGTGCATTAGATGAACATCTGGATGGGTGAGAAATCTTGACTTAGATCGCCCGCAATCATAGTCACCTTGGCTCATAATGAGTCATAATGAATCATCACACTTGTCTGTGATAGTTGTCTCGTCATGATACTCAAGCCTAAGGGCGTTGAAAAGCTTCGAAATGAAGAGTGCATAGGCACTGCCTCTAATAGAGAAGGAGAAGATACCGTCAGAAGCATGGGGATGTTTCCCTCGTGTGTAGGTGAGTGTAGACGATGCTAGAAACTCTCGGGAAAGATCCATGTAGGCCAGCTGGTTGAGCTCAATGAAGTCACAAATCCTAAGAGCTTCCAAGTACCAAATTACATCCTTAGTGATGCCGAGATCATCAAGAGTAGTGTAATTAATCCTTAAGGTTGGCTTGATCATGAGCCTGTGTAGATGGCTAAGTTAGTTGACGTCAGGGTGCACAGGCTTCTCAACAAAGCGGACAGCTGCTCGTCGAACTGGTGGTGGTGGTGTCGGCTCTTGTGGAGGTGATAAGACAGGTCTAGTTCTCGAGCACTTTTTAAGATTTTGTTGGTAGTGAATGTCAAGTGTGTTATGGTGGTGAGGAATTGTCATCCTGGTGAGAAGACTCGCCTATCTAAACTCGGATGCTGTTCTTAGAGCGGATGTGGCGCATGCATGGATGGTCCACAGCCTACAAAAAAGTTAAATCTTGGGCAAAATGTGAATATGGTGCAAATTAGAGGTTTCAAAGTTCTAATATACATGCCCTTAGTATCTAGAAACTCAATTAAAGTGCAACTGAATAGTCTAAGTAAATGAATTAGCTTAATGATAGTTCATGTTTAATTTTACGATTCAATGATGCACCACATAAGAGATTCTCCAAAAACTCATTTTTAATGATAAATCTTGTGCTAAATCAATTAGGCATGGTAATGACTATGTCCAATTTCATTCCATGCACTGTCAAATAAGCTAAAATGTTGCTTCCTAAGCAACATATTAACTCAATAAGAAATATATATTATTCCCTAACCATTCTTGAGTTTAATATGTGCAAATCTAAGAAATCCCAAAATTAGATTCTCTTGCAAAAGTAGGGATTGAGAGGCATACCTTGATTGAGAGGATGAGAGAGGTGTAGATATGAATTACTCTTTGAAAATGAGTGAGATCGAGCCAATAAATCTTTGTAAAAGACCAAGTTTGAACTCTAGGTTTTTGCTCAAAGTCTCCAATCTCTTTGGAAGAGATGAAGGTGTTTTTTTTATCTTTTTTTTATTTTAAAAATCATTTTGTTTTTTAAAACTCGAAACATGAATTTATGCCTAACCTAATGTCGTAGGATTAACACTTAATCTCTTCAACTCGACCAACCAACTCTCGCAGCTTCTGCAAGGAAGATCATACATTAATATCTAGTTTATCAACATTCACAGTGCCCTACAAGTTAACTCTCGCACCTTGAAACACATTTGCTCAATTACCCTAGTTCCGGTTAATAAATGCATCACTTTCGCGGTTTTATCAATCCTATGATCAGATTCAAGGTGATCAGTTTCTAATCATGCATTAAGAATAAAGATAAACGAAAAACCATTTAAATAAAGAACCCTAATTCTATAAACCGGCCATATGAGCCTTACCCATGAAGAACCTTATCCAAATTCCCCTAACACAAGATAACTACTCAGATTTCCAAACATAAATCATTATAAATACTCGATTTAAATAAATAAAATAATAAAATAAACTAAGGTTTCAGATCTTAGCTCGGACAAACTTAGGACTAGAGATCTACAATCCCTAAAAACTACCTAAAGACTAAGAAAACTACTTAGAAAATATGATAGGTGAAGTGTTTGGTGATGATTTGAGAGGAGAGGGGTGCATCTCCTTATATAGGTGCGGAGAAGTGCTGATTTTCTTTGAACGTTTGATGTGAGACTTTGCTAAAACCAAGAAGTGGGCTTAAGTTGGCAAAAATGGCCCAAAAATTGAGTTACGTCGTGACTTCGGAGGTGGCCTGGATGCAGTTGCGACCCTCCTGGTTGAGGTCAAGAGTGCTTCCGCCACGGTTTGGGTGGCTCATGTAACATCTAGGGGCTGGTTCGGCTGCTGCTTTGGCAATCTTGCTCCTGACTGCTTTTGAGATCTAACCGTTGGATTTCCATGAAACATATTGATATGTGTTGATGGTAGATCTATCTACATTGTGTCCAAATTTGAGTGTGATCTAATGGTGAGAAGGTCTCCATTTGATGTGGAACTTCTGACGGAAAATGTCGGTGTCAAAATGTAGACTTTATGGCTTGTTTCGCTCTCTTTTCCTGGAAAGTCTTATAAACTACAAAACATGAAAATCACTTGAAAATCATTATAAAACACGTTAGGACACCATAAAAGGATATAGAAATGATGGCTAAAATGGTGTAAAAATGGGTTATATCACAAACACTCCTTGTCCGATCAACCATGAAGTCAGAGTTCATAGATTTAGATAAAGCAGCAGAGGAAGCATATTGGCTTCATAACTTCTTGGAAGATATCCCGATGTGGGCACTACAAAAAGTCCACATTGATAGCAGAATTTTATAGCACGTTTTACTGAACTACTATTGTATATGAGTTTGAAATTTTCATACTATATAATAGCATTAGATAAACGCTATGATAGAGTTTCACTAAATCCTTGACAAAAAAATTCATTCCTCTCTTTTCTCTTTTCTCGTCTCTCTCTAACCCTAAACAAATTGTTTTCATTTCCCCTCTTGCGGTTCAATTGCGAAAAACCTTAGTTGAACAGATTCACAGAGCTAATCAAATTGTTTTCATTTTGATAACCGTTTGCAGTTGCGTTAGCCTAACAAATTGTTTGGGAGATTCAAGGTTGAGTATGTTCCACATGGCTCCTTTCCCTTCTTGTCATTGACGGGATAATCCCGAAATACACATTATTGTAGAGGATCTCGCTTCACTGTTAGAGCCGATACTGTATGTATACATTCCCTTTCTTTAGATGTTGAATAATGACTCTCTTTATTTGTTATATACTTTTTGTTCTTGTCTTTGCAGTCGTCTCTCAATGGTTCAGCTCTGAAGTCATGTGAAGAAGCTATAGGCCTGTCCGGATTTTTCTTTTTCTTGTCAATTGAATGCATCTTCTTTGTTTATTAATTATCTCCGTTTACAAGGAGAATTTCTTCAAAGAGGTGAAGTCGTTGATGTTCGATTTGCTACTAATTGAGAGGATGGTAGTTTCATGGGATTTGGCCATGTTGAATGTGCTACTGCTGAACAAGCACAAAAGGTGAGAGCCAGAGGATTATTTGGAGACAAAGTGAACTTTAAAAAGCAGAATAATGACGTTAGTGTTGCTCACTACTAATTAGTATTTTGTTTCTTATTTTGTATGTTTACTTAGAATTGGTGTAAAACATTAATTTTTCCTTATATAATCAAATACAATCTTTTTATTTAAACCCAATTGATAAAAATATATATAATAATAAAAATTTAATATGGCTCGGCTTGGCTACAAAATAAAATTAAAGCACTATCCAATTGCTTTTGTAGAAAGACTTATCATAGCATGAGATATGAATTGTGATCACGTTTTTTTTTTTTTACAAAATATGGAGGTGCTATAATGAAATAAATAACACCATCCAAGTATTGCTATTGTATCTGGACTTCTCATAGCATACAGAAACAATGTTAGGGTACCTATGATGGCTGCCGATGACATAGCATTTATGAATTCGCTACGAAACATCTATTATAACATTATTTTCGCGCTAAGGATGTACATATTTCATGTAATGGGGAAAACCAGTGTAAGCTTTATGTGTACACTGTGATAGTCAGACGGCTATCCCTCGGGCACTGAATAAATTATAAAATGGTATAAAATAGGGCGACACAAAACCATTAGACAATTAATCTCAAGTGTGTAGTGACAATAGATCACGTCAAGGCGGCCAAAAACTTAGCAGATCCATTTACCGAAAGTTTTCCGAGATATCAATTTATTAAGTCATCAAGAAGAATGAGTTTAATGCCTATTGACAAAGATGATGCTTGATTGATACCCCACCTACATGACTAGAGATCCCAAAAACTAGGTTCAAAGGGAAAACGAAATCGAGCTGATTCAGAACTCAGCACTGTGAGACTTTGTCTCTACCCAAGACAGTGCTTCCTGTAAGTGTTGAGGTGAAACATAAGATTTTAATGATTTGAGTCAGAGCTTTGTAAGATATGTTGAGTATTAAATGATACTTCTTAAAATACAAGCTAAAGACAAATCACCTTGTGAGTATGAAATGAGGTCGTTTCTAGGAGAATGGAATTGAGCCTATATTCTCCAAGTCCGCTCATGATTAACCAAGAATGTTTAAGGCCAAAATGAACACAATATAGAACAAAGTTCTATGAGAAAATGTCGTTGTGCGATACCCATTGTCTCGGTTTACATCAAAGTTTGGGTGGTTCAAGACATCATGTTCACCTCCTGGCCGAGTAAACCCAACAGATAATAAAATGATTGGTTCAAAGCTGAAAAAGCTACCTATCATACACATTTACATTTTCACATACTTTTGAAATTCTGTATAGTCTAGTTAAGTCTGTATAATCTAGTCGAGTTTGTTTAGTTAGTCGAGTTTGTTGAGTCTTCATATCTTTAATGTCATTTGTATTCATGTGGGAGATAGTTAGAGCAAAATTAATTGAAAGACATTTGGGCTTTAATAAATTTGAGTAAGGTGAATTGAAATGAGGATGGACCATTTGGATAGCAAATCCTTTTAAGGTTCTAAGAACAATTGGAAACTTAAGAAAGTCCTACATTAGAAGTGAGGAAATATTTTGAGGTGTATAAATACAGATACACTCATGACATAATCAAATGGCTATGGAGAGAGGATGGATGGACCACACACACGCTCACCACCATCCAGCATGCTTGGGCTCATGGCTTTGGGATCTTGATTTTTGTGGCCCAATGAGAGTAATTAATTCGAAAGTAAATATATTTTCGAATTCAAAGACGTAACGGTCGTTATTAACTGCGTATTGATCAGAAGATCTTTGTAACTGCAAAGATTTTCATATTGATTACGAGATATTCATAACCCAAAAGTTAATGTCATATTGATTATGAAATTTTTTCCTCTTTGTGGCCATTTCTTCCTCATTTCGGAGTTCGGTCCTCATTCCTCTTTTATTTTACGGAAACTTTTTGATTTAATTTTTTTCTCACGAAAACTTATTCCTTCAATCCTCCTCTGCAAAAGGAAGTCATTTCGAGAGTATCATAGAGGTATGTTCGTCAGAACTGTATACGAGTGTTGCGGTATCCTTTGGTTGTATCTTGGGACTATTGAAACACATATTTCCGTCACACTACGGGTGATTATTTGAGTAAAGGAAAGAGATTTATATCTCGTCTCCATATCACTTTTATCCGGTTTTAAATTTGTCTTTCAATTGCTATTTCGAAAATCGTCTTTCCTGAATGTTTATTTCTAGAGTTTGTGTCGCCTTTTATAGTGTTCAATATTTTTGATTCTACATAATGCATATTGTACTATCCATAGAAAAAAAAAATAGTGAATTGTATATTTTTTGGATGATAGAATATAGATATAGTGTTAGAATATGTATTCTAAATATGGTAGAATACAGTGCAAAAAACTTTAAACAACATATTCTACAAAATTTTAACGAATGCTAGAATATAAAGTAGTGTAGAATTTATATTCTACGGTCGGTATATTATAATGAAAACCGTAGATTTCATATTCTACAGATGGTATATCGTAGTAAAATGGTAGATTTCGTATTATATTGTTTTTAGATATAGAAGAAATAGTAGAACAGAGGTTCTACGGGTTCGTAGAAGGTAAAACGTGAATTCTTCTATTCGTATAACAAGTAAAAATATTTTTAACATCATTTTTAACATTAAAAATCAAATATATTTAATTGGTGTTTCTTTTTTTTTTTTTTACTACCTTTTGGATTTAAAAATAAATTTTGGCCCTAATTATATATATATAGACAATGAATTCAAAATTAAGTAAAAATTAAGAAATTTGTATATAAACAATAATTGTGTTTCTGTACCTTTTTTACTAAATTTCCAAAGAAAACTATTAGTTAGGCAAATCTTCTAGTTCTTGATATACAATAATTGTGTAGATCTCCTAAGAGAGGGTACATTATTTTATAATATAATTTTTTTAATTATTGGTTTTGAAAATAATTTTATATTATTATTTTTAAGAAAACAATCATTAAAATTTATGTGATATAAGTTTAATTTTTATTGAATTTATCTAAATTTTTTTTATAAAACAACATATATTTATAAATATAATTTATTATGCTCTGAATATTTTAATAATTAAATATTTACGAAAGTAAAAACAGAACAATTCGTTTATATTTTAATTCATATTTTAACCCATTTTTAGTGAGCAAATTTTGTTTTTAATATTTTATAATCAAAATTGGCTAATCTATTTTTTAACACCTCTTGTATTTGTATAAATAATTTTCACATTTAATGAAACAACCCATTAAAAAGTGAATTCGTAAAACATCAACCATAATTTGACGCATCATATATTTGAATAATATAAATATTGAATAATTTAAATATTTTATTAAATTAAAAATTTATCAATGAATTAGTTAATATATATTTTAAATTCGTGCAAAGCTTGTTTTTAAAAATTTTATAATCGAATTAGCTAATTTATTTTTGAACCGTTCTTGTAGTAGTTTAAATATTTTGTAATTTTGAGGAACAATCCACTAAAAAGTGTAATCGTAAAAACACCAATCATAATCTGACCTATCATATATTCAAAAAATATAAAATATTGACTAATTTTAATAATTTATCAAAATAAAAAATATATCAATCACATTTTTAGTATTTACTTTTAAAAGTTTTATTATGTTAAAATACATGAATTTGTTTTATGTGTATATCTATTTAAATTTATTTTATAATTTATAAAAATAATTGGTGTATTGATTCATTTAATTGTATTTATCCTTTTCTTAATAATTAATTATGTTTATGGAATATATATGTATCAAAATATTTTCATTTGTTTTGATTTATATATATATTAAAATGTAATTAATTTAGTTTATAATAATTAGTTAATTATTTATAAA
Organism: Orychophragmus violaceus; assembly: GCA_030180135.1. Taxonomy (NCBI): domain Eukaryota; kingdom Viridiplantae; phylum Streptophyta; class Magnoliopsida; order Brassicales; family Brassicaceae; genus Orychophragmus; species Orychophragmus violaceus. Next base: position 59,262,389 of record CM058240.1, on the reverse strand, counting down.
TTAAGATCGACTAAAAATTATAGTAGATATTTCTATAACAAAAAGGAAATATATCTTTACATTTAAAATAAATAAAGATATTATAAAATATTATAAGTAAATTAATTTGAAATCTGTTTCACTATTACTTTTAGTGAAAATTAATATCCAAATAAATACAATGACATAATTCATAATATAATACGTAAACATAATGTTAGTTTCTTAAGTGGTATTCTATTTTAATAGTATATATTTGATAAGTGGAATATGTGTTGACAAATGCATAGAATGATAATTAGATTATATAAATCATTCCAAAATATTAAACGTTTCCACCTTAATTTGAAAAAGTAAAGCAAAAATATATATATAGTTGATAGTGTTGAGTATTTTTATTCAGTATTTAAATGTATGTTTAGAGTTTATAGTGTTATAAATCGGAATGAATTGCGTTTTAATTATTAGTTCTGGACGCCTATAGGAACAATTGCTTTTAACCCAATCAATTCCTAGGCGTTTGTTTGATCATGTGTGTTATAAGAATCTTCATCAAAAAGTCATATCAATATAATCTTGATCTTATGGTTCCAAACAAAATATAATCTTGATATCAATACTATTAAAAAATTAGAGTCAAAAGAAAACTAACCTTAACTTCATGTGTTATTTACAGGTTATGCCATTGCACTTTAATGATTTAATTAAATTTTATTAAAAGTAATTTAGGAATACAACATTATCTCTACAATCCATGTTTCCAAACAAGACAATTACAAAACATGTAACCAAACAATCAAAATATAATGAGTCCCACTTTCCTAATTAATTAAAATTAAAATAAATATATATACAATAAATAAACTATTAAATCAATTGATAAATATAATTAAATAATTTATACATTAACTATTTTGTATATATAAGTTAATATTCTCTAATTTATGATTTAATTCAAAATATATTTTAATATTTTCTTTATTTTTGTTTCAAATATAAATATATACATATTACGATTGATGTTTTTATGATTGCATTTTTTAGCGGGTCTTCCATCAAATTGCAAAATATTTAAATCATTGAACGTGTTGAAAAATAAATTAGCCTATTTAGATTATAAATTTTCTAAAAAAAATCTTCGCATGAGTTTAAAATATATATATATATATATATATATATATATTAAATAATTTCAGATGATATATTTTAAACATAATAAAAATAATAAAATTATTCTATATTTATATTATTCAAATATTTGAGGCATCAAATTATGCTTTATATTTGAATGCAGTTTTAACGGGTTGTTCCATCAAATTTGTAAATTATATATACCACTACAAGATGTGTTATATATATATATATATATATGGATTATTATGTTTCTATTTTCGTAAATATTTAATTATTAAATATAAAATAAATAAAATATAAAAAGCTATCAGAAATTTTCTTTACAAATTATATATACCAATCATACAAATTTTCTTTACAAATTTTATATATACCACTACAAGATGTGTTATATATATAATTTTGTCCCTAAATTACTAACAAAATAAATAAAATATAAAATTTGTAAAGAAAATAAATCCGCGCTTTCTAAGCGCGGGTCAAAATCTAGTTGGTCTTTTAAGTAGATTTTACGACCCGGATGAAGCAGTTGAATATTTTTAGTTTGTTAGTATGTGTATATATATATATATTTTTTTTTTTTTGAAAAGGGTTTTCGTATTGAAATTTTGGTTTTTTTTTGTTACAAAAAAGCAAAAAAAGAAAAAGAAAAGATACATAAAAAGAAAAAAAAGAAAAGAAAAGATCTCAGACTCACAGTCTAAAATAAAATCTTTAATGAGCCTGAAACCCTCCTAACCCTAATCCTTTCACGCCTAAAAGAGGTCTAAACAGACAAACCCTAGGCAATAGAACCAGCCGCCGTTGAGAAATCTGATGGAGCCCAAAGACGAGCTCCCGCGACACGCCACCACCGAGAAAGACGCACCGGACCTTCAAGAAGACTAGATTTAGACCACCAAGAAACACCGGGGAGAGGAAGCCTCAGAGAGAACGGCGCCTGTGAGATCATGCTTAAGTGCGGGGAGGGAGAGGAGCCCACTCGCCTTCCACCATTGTCGGTCTACCGCAGATGCGATGCCTAGGAGGTCGGAGAGTTTTCCCGGCTATTGTCGGTCCACCACCACCGCCATGAGAGCACCGCCAACTACCACCGTCCTCTAGCGAGTAGAGGAATGGAGAAGCAGACCCAACAAAGACATGTAACCGCTGCTCTGAGAGAGACATCCACCGGAGACAGGAAACCACCGCGAGAAGGAGAGGCATCAAAAAAGCCACAGAGCAGAGAACAAACCCGGGAGCGGAGGAGAAGACAAACAGGAGAGGCAAGAGGTGGGGACGCCAACCACCAGATCCAGTCTCCGCAGATCTAGGAAGTTGACGCGCCGCCCCCAAAGCTTCTCCGCCACTGAACGCCGCGAGAACGAGCAGAACAAACCCAACGCCACCGTAAAAGAGAGGAGGAGGGAGGGTTCACGTATGAAGCATGGCCTGAGAGGAGAAGGAAAAGAAAGGGGGTGAGCCCTCTCCGGCGAAGGAAAGCAGCCGGAGAGGCGAGCTTTAGATTTCGCCGGAAATCGCCTAGAGAAGAGAGAGAGAAATGGGTCACGCCGCCCAAATGGCATGACAAGCCATTCATACAGCCCTTGCTTGGTTTTGAAGGCTGTTTTCCACTCATCTCCTTCTTTCATTCTGACTTGGTGATATCCACTCTTCAAGTCTATTTTTGAGAAGATGGTTGCTCCACTTAGCTCATCAAGCATGTCATCAAGTCTTGGGATAGGATGTATGTACTTGATTGTAATGTTGTTGATGGCCCTGCAATCAACACACATTCTCCATGTACCATCCTTCTTTGGGACAAGCAGAACTGGTACAGCACATCGACTCAAGCTTTCCCTGATATATCCCTTTAACATCATCTCTTGAACTTTCTTTTCCAGCTCCTTAGCTTCTTCTGGATTCACTCTATAAGCTGGCCTGTTGGGCAATGGAGCTCCTGTTACCAAATCAATTTGGTGTTCAATGCCTCTCAAAGGTGGAAGTCCAGCTGGTATGTCCTCTGGAAAGACATCCTTGAATCTGTCCAATAGCACAGTCACGGCTAAGGGTTGCTCCTGCTCTTCTGAACCTGAAAGATACCCTTCTCTAAAGATCATGAGTAGTACATGTTCTTTATGCTCCAAAGATTTCAGAACATTAGAAGGTGAAACAAAAAGGTTGGTCTTACTTACCTTGGAACCTTTGTCCATCGCTTTCTGCATTTCATACACCTCTTGTGGTGTTAATGGAGCTAGGTTGTGCTTCTTGTTCTGGTGTGTGAAGCTGTAGATGTTGGTCCTTCCATTGTGCACAGTTTCTTTATCAAATTGCCAAGGCCTCCCTAAGAGTAGATGACCTGCTTGCATTGGCACAACATCACATTTCACTTGATCATGGTACTTACCTATGCTAAATGGTACCATGACTTGCTCAGCTATCCTCATCTCAGTCTCATCATTGAGTCACCTTAATTTGTATGGTCTTGGATGCTTGGACTTTTGCAGCTTCAGTTTATCTAAAAGATAAGCACTAACAACATTAGTACAAGATCCTCCATCAATGATCAGGCTACATACCTTGGCGTCAATGGTGCATCTGGAATGAAAGATGTTCTCTCTTTGGATTGTTTCTGTCTCAAAAAATGCACTGAGAGCTCTCCTGGTCACAAGTATCTCTCCCACGTCTGGATAATCAGTCACCTCTTCTTCTGATTCAGCTAGCTCAAGCTCTGCCTCATCTTGTGACTCAATGTCTCCATTATCTCTTAACACCATCACTCGCTGGTTTGGGCAATCTCTAGCATAATGACCTTTTCCTTGGCATTTGAAACATGTAATGTCTCTGGACCTTTGAGGTGGAGCTTTGCTACTGCTAGTCTCTGGTTTGTTACTCTTGGGCTGCTCATAGTTGGACTTCTTGATCTTTGAGTCCGCTTCTACTGCCTTGCCCTTGTCTTGGCTCCTTTGAGGTTGATTCCAAGTTGTCCTGCTTCTACTGGTTGCAGCAACCTTCCTCTTGATGTGTTGCTCAACTTTGACAGCTAAATGTAACAAGCCTTCAAGATCCTTATAAGGTTGTCGCTCTACCTTGCGTGCAATCCTGTCCTGAAGACCATCTAGAAACTGAGCCATCAAAGTTTCTTCCGAATCATCTACCTCCAGCCGGTTCTTCATGGTTTCAAACTCCTCAAAATAATCTTCAACTGATTTGTTTCCTTGAGAGAGTTTTCTGAACCTCTTCTGAAGATCTCTATGGTAGTAAGCTGGTACATATCTCTTCCTTAGAGCATACTTCATGTCATCCCAATTGCTTAACTGACCATGCCTTAACCTCCTTCTCTCAGATACTTCTCTGTCCCACCATGCTAATGCATTATCAGTGAGTTGAGCTGCAGCTAAGGAGACTTTTCTTGCTTCAGAGTATTGGTAGTACTCATATATGTACTCCATTCTTCTTTTCCAGTCCAGGTAAGCTTCTGGATTCACCTTTCCAGTAAAAGTAGGTGCCGTGAGTTTCAGATCTTTGCCTCCACGCCTCTGATCATCATCCTCATTGCCTCTGCCTCTATCTCCATGCCTAGGCTGGTGATAGTTTCTCCTTCCTCTACCCCTGCCATGGATGTTAAATCCTCTTCCTCCTTGATTTGGATCAGGATGTAGCTCATCTTCCTCTAACTCAGGCATCTCTTCATCAGTTGTTTCTTCTTCTTGTTGCCTGTGATTTCTATTCAAGTTGCGGATTGGTTCTCGAGGAATATGCCTCTGTTCCAGCTGAGTGAGCCTGCCACTGATGTCTTTCATGGTTTCAAGAAGTTGATTCATGGTGATTTGATCTTGTCCAGCCTCTTCTCCCATGAGTGCTTGTACCTGAAACTGATACAAGAGAATATCAAGGTCTAACAAAGAAGTTCAACGAAAGGTAAATGGTAAAACTCAAATGGTAACAATGAATTTTTTTTTTTTTTTTTGTAAAGAAAAGGGAATTTTCGGAAGTTAAAGCTAAGGATGCAAAATTAATGAGACAATATATTTTTCCTTTTGTTTAGAAACCGGTGAAGACAAAAATGGAAATATGTATATTTTTTTGATTTTTTTTTTAGTAGATTTCGAAAACTAAGAAAGCTAATAAGGTAACTAGTAAAGACAAACAGTTTTTTTTTTTTTTTATGCAGAGAAATCGAATCAAACAAAGAATCAAAAGGAAAAAGATGATGAACTTTCTTATATGCTACTTTTTTTTTTTGAATGCAATGAAAACTAATTAAAGTAGAAAGGGTTTATGGATTGAAAACACTTGTTTAGGAGCCTTTCGGCTCTGATACCAGATGATGTAGCCCCTGGACAGAAGCTTGATTGATGGGTTGATGGAGATCTAACCACTGGCTTAAGAGCTCTCTTGGTTGGATCGAGTTGGATGGATTGTGAATAGAGATGGGATTGTTCCTGCTGGCTTAAGAGCTCTCTCAGAAGCAATCAATGGATGGAATGGATTGAGGTCGCCACAAGATCCTATGAGTCTGAATCTTGATAAGACAGAAGCCTTCTCTTTGTTTGAATCACACAAAACAAGAGAGAAAACAAGGTTGCGGTTTCTTTGCTTGAAGAAAACACTCGATATACTTTATTGATCTAGCGTAAATGATAAACGGATGTGAGAGGGGAATTTATAAACAGTACAAACAGCTATGCCCTTCTAGGGGACTTGAAGCAAATAAAACACAAAAGGAAAGTACTGACTCGATTTGGACCTAATGAAATAAAGACCACAACGGCTACTTTTATGATTGATTCTACTAAGGGAAACAAAGATTTAATCCTGCAAAACAAAGAAACAACGGTCATATAATGTGTATAAATGAAACCATACATTAGCTTATGTTTGGTATGTCCTTGGCCGTTGATTAGAAGCCTTCTTCACTCGTAGCATTCTGGCTTAGGCAGCTTGAGCTAGTGTCGATGCTACTTCCTGAGCTAGTGTCGATGCTACTTCCTGAGCTAGTGTCGATGCTACTTCCTGAGCTAGTTGTGATGCTACATATGGTTAGTCCTTTTTTAGCTGAGTTGAATAGTATTGGGCTGTCCATCCTGATGAAGACTTGTTCTTGCTCTTGGTCAGTAGCTTGATTCAGTAGACTTTGCACAACTTTATTGACTTGGTTCCTGAAAGCTTTTGTTGCTGATCTTGTCAACGGACCTTTCTTTATGATAGGCATTGGATCTTCTGCTTCTCGTTCTATGGCCTCATCACATATTTGTGTGTTTGGAGTTCGATATATTATATACAGTGCTGGCCAGCGATGGAGATAGTAATTTTTTTAACCAGGATTAATAATATAATTATGTAGTAACGTTTAAAATTATGTACTAAAATTAAACAATTAAACAATTAAATGAAAAAATGTATTAAACATGAAGAAAAGTTAGGATTTGAACCTTGAAGAAAGGGTCAGTTGTACATGAGTTAACCAAATTATCTATTTTGCACTAACAAAATTTAGCTTGCACACAAAAAATTTAAAAAATCATGGGGTCAGCTGACCCCACCCCCTCCTCCTTCGCTAATTCTGCCACTGTTGCTGGCTCAAGTTTATTTGAGATCTTTGGGCAAACCAATTTTTTCCTATTTCAAATAGAGGTTTAGAATTTTTTTTTCAAAATAAAATTTGGCATAAGATTTTAGAACTATTTTGAGTTTTCCCAAATATTTTTGTTACGAACATATTTAAAAATTAGTTAGAATATATCTATTTTTGGTAAAAAACTTTGAAAAAACTTGAAAAAATATTTGAAAGTTTGGACCTTTCCTTATGAAAGTACTTGATGACTGCCTGAGACGCGCACTCCGTGCTAGTCTATCTGCCGTCTTGTTTTGGGTGCGAGAGATTTGCTTGAGCTCGAAGGTCGTAAAAAACTTCCTTCGTCTATCAACTTCTTCTGTGTATACTTCAAAAGCTGGCCAGTTGTCCGGCTCAGAGAGTATCTTCACCACTTCTGAACAATCTGTTGCAAAAGTTATTTCTTTTTGATCGAAAAACATCATGCTTTCCATGGCCCATAGTAGTGACTCAAACTCCGCATGTAGCGGCGAAAAACACTGTCTACTATTCCTGGCTCCCATCATTTTGTTTACATCTCCTTCATAGCAGCTATACCAGCCTTGACCAGTGAATACGTCCCCCTCCTTCCAAGAACCATCCACAAAGCACCATTGTCCCCTTTGTGCCATATTGATCTCATTCGTGTTCTTGATTCCAGTAGGTGTGGAAATTCCAACTGCCATGCTTGCCTGGGCTCCTTCCCATGATAAATATTCCGTTTCCGCTATCCGTAATGTTTCATTGGGATCACAGTCAACCTGATTGTATACCATATCATTCCTACTCTTCCAAATATACCATAAAATCCATGGAAATTGGGCATTTGTTTCCTGTGGCGGCAACCTCCAAAATAAGTGATCCATATTCGTGAAAAGTGCCTCTGTGGGGAAACATAATGGATTTGTGGGAATTCGGGACAAAGCCCATGTTTGAAGTGCCGGTGGGCATTCAAACAGAACGTGATTTACTGTTTCCTCTGCACCGCACCTGACATAGTATGTGTCACACTTGATTCCTCTTGATCTAAGGTTCGTGGACACTGCTAAACAACCTGATGTTATCTGCCATATAAAATGTCTCATTTTTGGTGAACAATTTAGTTTCCATGAGTATGATTGTAATTCTTTAATATTTGGGCCCAATATTGGATCTGGATTCCCCCCATCCATGAGTTCTCTCTCTATCCAATATCCTGATTTTTCCGAGTAACGACCTGATTTCGTGAAATGCCATCCCATTGTGTCTGCCTTCGTGATTCCGCTGATTGGCATACTCTGGATCAACTTAGCATCTTCCGGGTCTATTACCGCTTCTATCAATGATTTATTCCATCTTCTCCTTTGCTGGTCTATCAACTGGTCAACCGTATCTACGTTAATATTCGAGAAAGGTTTTCGGGTTGCTGGTCTCGGGCGGTAGGCTGGAATCCAAGGGTCATTCCATATTGAAATGGATGTACCTGAACCCACCCTTTTAATTAGTCCTTTTTTAACCAGAGATCTAGCTGAGATCATACTCCTCCATCCATAAGAGGGTGAGTAAGATCGTATTGGATCTATTGGATCCGTTTTCCTAAAATATCTTCCTTTAAAAACTTTTGAAAATAGGATGTCCGGTTTATCAATCAGTCTCCACAATTTCTTAGCTAAAAAAGCTGTATTCGTATCATCGAATGCTCTGAATCCAATGCCACCATTGTCCTTATCCTGACATAGTTTATCCCAGGCAACCCAATGCATCCCTTTATTTCCTCCACCCGAACTCCACCAGAAGCGAGATACCACACTTGTTAATTTGTTCGTTACTGTCTTCGGCAGTCTAAAGCAAGACATCACATGGTTTGGTAGTGCTGTGGCCACTGATTTGATCATAACCTCTTTTCCCCCTTTCGTCAAATATTTAGTTGTCCATCCATTCACTCTTCCATGAAGCCGATCCTGGAGGAAACTGAATATCTGTGTCTTGGCTCCTCCAAGGCTCTCCGGAATTCCCAAGTAAGTTCCCATACCCCCCATTGTTGTAATGCCCAATATGTGTTTCAACTCCACCCTTATCGTTTCCTCCACTTTGTAACCAAATTGTAACGACGATTTCTCAAAATTTATCTGTTGTCCTGATATATATATATATATATATTTTCTTTTATTATAATTCTGAGTTTGAATGGTGACAGTCTAATTGTTTGTGTAGAAAAAACAGTTTTAGAGTACAATACGGTTTAACTGTGAAGAGATGCAAATTTGATTAGTTCGGATCGATTTGGTTAGTTATTATTCGGGTCATTCGATGAATTTTTCTATCGATACTCTTGCGAAAAAACATGAGTACTAGACTATATATATATGTATTCCCATATAAATCATAACCAATCAGTTAACGAAATTTCTTTGAAAATCCGTATAACCGATATCTTAATTTACCAAATACTTATAGTTGAAAAGTACAAAAAATAAAAATAATTTGATATTATTAAAAAGCACTGTTGAACAGTACCATACTTGACCATACAAAAAATATGTGCGTTAATTGATAAAGCATAGTAAACAAAAATAGTTTCAACCCGCCGCTGACTCGTTTACCCAGTTTCTTCTCCGGCCAGCGTGCGGCGGCTCCCTCAGTGCTGGCGCTGGCCTCCTCTTTCGTCTCTCTTCTGTTCTCGGCGCTGGCCTCGTCTTTTGTCTCCCTTTTGTTTCTGGCGATTTCGGCTTTTGGGGGTGGCTCTGGTTTTGATGGTGGGCGGGTTCTAGTGGTTGGCATATGCTCTGTCCGTCGTCTGGAGGCTTGGCGTCTTTGGAAGCTCGCGGCGGCAGATCGGATATGTTGCGGGATGGGGTCGAGTTTCTACTTTGGCGTTTTTGCTTCGGCGCCTGGCAGGTGCCTTTGCGGTTCCCGTTCTGCCAATCTCAGGCCATCTCTCCGTTTTGGGTTGGTATGGTTCGTAGATCTGGTTTGTTGGCTTGTCTGTTTTTGGCTTCGGTTTAGCTGATGATGTGTAGGGTTTTTATTGCTTATAGCTTTCGGATTAATGATCCTTAGATCTAGGTTTTGATCTCTTACCTCTTCGGGAAGGTTAAATGTTTCGAGATTGTGGTGTCTTTGGGCTTGCCCGGATTATTTATTAGTCTTCTGCTTTAGTTCTTCAGCCAGTGATTTGATGGGTCTCTTGTTGTGGTGGATTCGCTTCCTATTGGAGTTTCCGACTCTCTTGAGAGCAACAGTGCAGATCTAACTGCATATTGATTATTCCAAAAGTTTGGGTTTTGTTAGATATGTGCTTGTGGCCTCTTGGCCTCTGGTTCTTCTGCTCTTTCTTGTTCGTGGTCCTGACATGAGTTAGGTTTCGGTTCGGTTTCGTCTATCAACGTTATTTTGCTGCACAAAGCAACTACATCATTTCCTCTGCAATCCTTCAAAGATCTGGGAGAGTCATGAGCTTGTGTGTTTATCTCCAAATAGGAATGATGTTTAATCTGCTACTGTAGATGACAGGTTGTGATATATTCCTTTCATTTTGGATGTGGTTTAGCAAGCCACCATTATGTCCATTTCTTATGCTTTTGTAATGGTGCCTACTGGTATCAGTTAGTGGAGGGTTTGACACCCTTAGTTATTTACTTGGCCCATCTTCCCTATCGGCCAATACTCAATACGACACGAGCTGAAAGCTCACTATCCAGAAGTCAAACGAGCTGGAGGCCCACGACCTGGGAAGTTAACACGCTGAAAGCCCATAAGCTGAAAGCTCACTATCCAGATGTCAAACGAGCTGGAGGCCCACGACCTAGGAAGTCAACACGCTGGAAGCCCATAAGCTGAAAGCTCACTATCCAGAAGTCAAACGAGCTGGAGGCCCACGACCTGGGAAGTCATCACGCTGGAAGCCCATAAGCTGGAAGCTTACTATATGGAAGCCCAAGAACTGTAAGTCGCCGAAAGAAGAGAAATATGCCAACGTCCCATCTCATAACTTAGTCATCACTTCTACCGACCGGAGATGCCATCGAAAGAAGGAAAAGTCATCAACGTCCCTTCTCACGGTCCAGCCATCATCGCTGCCGACCTAAGCTGGCATCGAAGGAAGGGAAAGGTCGCCATGTACACAATAACGTCCCATCTTGCAGACCGGAGTCATCATCACTGCCGACCTAAGATCATCATTACGAAACAAGCATCTATTTCTCTTTGTAATCGTCTATAAATACTCAGACCAGTTTGAGAGAGAAGGGATCGGATCTCCCAACCTGATATGAGGATTCCTCTCCCAACTTGACATCGAAATCCTTCCCTAACTTGAATACTCGTCGAACTAATTTTATAAAACAGAGATCTCCGATCTCTCACTTCACAATCTCACTTCATAATCACTTCTCAATCTCTATCTCAACACTCTATATTTGTTTGGTCTTTTACACCTCCAACAATTGGCGCCCACCGTGGGGCTGAGATTCTCTTTACGCAGAAAATAGTTCGAAGATGGCAGGAATACCACCACTATTCTCGTCAACAATCGAGCCTCCCATGTCTGCTCGAAAGCGACGGAGACACCACTGCAGACAACGTCAAAACGAGCACTGATAATCCAAGCACTACAAGAAACATGGGTATTGATAGCACCATGAAAACGCTATCATATGTCTATGATAGCGTTTCCATAAACGCTATGTTTGCCGCTGCCATCTTAGGTCTGCCATCTACTATAGCACTAATTTGAGATGCTATCATATATCTGTCTACGATAGCGCTAATTTTGATGTGATTATATAGTTTTCAGTAGCATTGGTTTATCGCCATTTTATAAAATAATACAACATATTTTTCGTGCAATAATACATATTTTGGTGGCAATATTTCCGGGTTGTATTATACTTTATACTAGCGTTTTATAGTTGTTGTGTTATTTTTTATAATAGCCAATGTTTATGGCTATTGTATATCCTATTAACACTTTTATATTTTGCCATATTTAATGTTAATTGGAATTATATAATATTATTTTGAATTATGATTTTGAATTATTATTTGAAAATCAATTACAATTGCATAAATATATTAAAATTTTATAAAATTAAAATTGCAAACATAATATCAAACTTAAATTTGTTTGAGCTTTATTCCTAACAAAACATCTATCTTACAGAAAAAAGGTACATGGGGCTTTCGATTCTGGTTTGCTCTTATGTTCCTTCCCATCACTACTCTCTTCCTCAACTTCCTCATGCTCCTTTTCTCCCTCTCCCCCCTGCAACATCAATCAACACAAGTACTAATATCAGTATACATATCCCCATTTACAGGCGGTGCAACAGAGCTGATTCCGGTATCATAAGAAAATCCATACCTTCCAGGTGCAGCAGATGTTGTTTCCGCAGCGGCAAGATCCTCAGCAACCAATAGGTCATCAAGTAATACTCCTAAAGCATCAATAGAAAATAATTACGCTATGCAGCTATACTTTGAAAAATAAATGCACGGGTATACAAAGAAAAGAGAAAAGGAGTAACAGACTGATATTGAGACACTTTATAATGTTCTGACTAACTAATGTTGATAATATAAAGTCTCAGACTTCAACAAAATATTCAAATATCTATTAAAAAGTGTAATCCCCTACATTATCATACACTGGCAACTCGATGAAATACTTTGCCAACTTTACAGAATAGTTGGATTCTCAGTTACTATAAAAATCGTTGTGTCATGGACACACATGTAAAAAGATTTCACCTATAACAGAATTTTTACGTTACCTCCTCGCAAACCACCGTAGATAAATATTAAATCACCAACTGCAGCAGCAGCATGCCTGCAACGCCTAGTCAGTTCAACACATGTTGAGTTTGTGAAGCGTAAGTTCGGCTGCGGCACCAAGTAACCGAACCACACAATATCTTGCAAACAAAACCACAGAGAGTAAAAAGAAAAAAGGAAAGTGTAAAAAACGCAGTCTCTTGCAAGCCAAACCAGTTGGCTGAGAGATAATTGAGACAACAAAATGATACATACAGATTTTGGCTTCACGGGTGAGGATGAGTCTGCCAAGTTGTTGTTCATCTTTCTGCTCTTCTCACCTTCCCTCCAGACATTATTCCCTCTGTACCAACACATGAAAAAAAAAAACAATTAGCTCACATGATGCAGCAGACATGAACCTAAAAGCAGTGAATGCAAAGTGCTATACCCTTCTGACTGTCTCTCGTTTTCTCGCTTTCTTTTAATCTCAGCTTTCCTAGCTTCGAATTCCTCTCTCCCCATTATAGGACGTTGGAGATTCATATGATTCCCCATCTCCGCAAGGTCCCTGCTCAAGTCAAATTACTTTATATAGCTACAAGGAAGAATAAACAATTTACCAACGAGAGCAAGTCTTGCTTGTGGGTTGAGTACCTATGGGTTGCATCAAAAGCGCTGTGCAGCAAAAGGATCTGGATGCATCACACCACCATACAGCTTTCATCTATCATTAAAACGAACCAAGAATCTCACAGGGGAAGTGTTTGGCTACAAGATCTAAGAGTAAAAACATATAACTAGGAGACATAACTATAATGAAACTGTTCAAGAGATGGGATATCTCAAAACCTGTCAAGAAACGACATTGAACAATACAATTTATGAAACACAAGCCAAATACCAAATTACATAACTGCTATATTGATCAAATGTAACAAGAGCCCTTAATCTCGTATCTTAAAAGGACCAGGACAAGCGAAAAGGTGACTTACAAAAATCAAAGGAATCCACACATCTGATAGCTGCAAGAAAAATCAATTTCACAGAAATTCAGAAAGCTACAACCGGAGTGTGACGACGATTCGGAATCGGAAAGAGAGAGAGAGCCGACGGTGGATTTGGATTCGGAAAGTCGGAGCGGCGGCATCGGCTTAATCGACTTGGAGTCGGAAACTGGAGAGGTCAGTGACGCGGAGGTCGGAGAATGGGACAAGAAGAGGCGATCGAAGGATGGGACAAGAAGAGATGAAGAAGAACCCGTCTCAGAGAGAGAGAGAGAGAGAGAGAGATGAGAGATGACGGTGGGTTTGCTAAAGAATTGAGAAAATTTGCCAACATTTTGACCGCCAAACCAAAATTTTTTTGGGAAAGTTGCGCCAAACCAAATTTTTGATCAAAAATATCTGGTAATATTATAACTAATGGACTACTTATTTCAACAAAAATAAGTCATGGTTTTCATGTTATATATTCTAAAACCTATATTCATTAGTAATGTGTAACTATGACAATGAATAGATTACAATTATACCTTTATGTAGGGTTTAGAGTCTTAGGATTTATCAATTAGATTTATATAAAATGTGGTATAAGTTTCAAGTTTAGGGTTTGAGTACTTGAGATTAAGTTTAGTATTTTGGTATAAAATTTAAGATTAAAGTTCATAATTTAGGTTTGCTAATTAGGTTTTTGAATTTGAGATGGAAGATTTGGGATTCATAATATGGTTGAGAATAAAAATTAAGGATTATAGTTCATATTTATGTTTAAATTTTATGTTTGAGAATAAAAAATAAGGGTTATAGTTCATAGTTTAGGGTTTGATAATTAGGTTTTTGATTTAAAATGGATTAGGAGTTTAGGGTTAGTGTTTATGATAGATAGTTAGGGTTTTAGAATGGTTTTATAATTTAGAATGAAAAAAAAAATTATCAATACCCTAACACTAAACCCTAACCCTCCAATACCCTAAACATTATACAATGGTGTTTGTGAGACTTTAACATTTGTATTAATTGGAAATTTTATTTTTTAGACTAACCCTAATCTTAAACCCTAACCTTAAACCCTAACCCTCCAATACCCTAAACTCTATACAATTATTTATAGATTATGTTATACATATGATATAATAATAAATTGTATATTTTACTGATAATTGGGAATTTTTTTTAAAAATATATATTTCAAACCCTAAACCCTTAATCAAATTAAAAAGAATTATATTTCATCAATAACCCAAAATATGTTTATACAAAGATCATTAACAACACATAGCAAAGTTAACATTAACTTAAGGATTTCCAATATTAATGAGACCATCAAACTTATTGATTCTCTCTTTCAAAGGATTCCATTGATTAGAGCTTTAGAAGATGTTCATCCTAATTTTTTTTTCATCCTAATTTTGTATTATCATACATACAATACAAAATTTCTATATTTTAAGTGTATAAAAACATACAATGTTTTTTTATATTTATTTACTTATTTTTGTGGTTCTAGTATTTAAGTTACTAATACTAATGATATAAATTAGTAACAAGACCATTTTATAATCTTACAAAAGCATTATATAAGAACCATGGTCGTGTATACGAATGAGAATACATACTGACATAAAACAAGCGTTCCAAACAAACTATAAACAGAGAAATACACGTGGCAATTGAAGATAATTCAATTCCTTTAGTCGTTGAGAAATCAGAAGTGGTTCTTGTGAAACCCTCACAGCTAACACCTGATGTCTCTCTATCTCTCTCCACCATCGACAACGAACCAAACATCGAAACTATCAACAAAACCATATGTGTCTACGGTCGCGTGCACTCTCTCTTCAATTGAATTGCAAAGCCGGAGATGGAGTCACCTTTACAAGTGCAACGGTCGCGGGCACTCTCTCTTCTCTCAATTACTTGGATAGTGTTGGGGATGCAGCTTATTATTGTATGTTTGGATTCACCTAGAGCCTGTTTCTTGGCGTAACACTGCAAAACTACACATTCAAAGAGTTATTTACTTCTATTCAATGGATCTAAAACCCGTAATGATCCAACTGTTTGCCATTTAAAGTTATACATGTGGCATCAAGAAGATCACCCTTCCACAATCAGAACAAGTCAACTAATTAGATAAGCCGGAGAAAAAGAGTTATGCTCGGGCCAATATCGAGTATACCTGAAAGTGAAGATGGTTGATAGTAGCAAAAGCCCCCAAACTGTTGTAACCAAGTCTGAAGCTCCTGCCTCTGCCTTTGTTTTCATGAAAGAACCATGTAAGAAATCTACAATAGGATTCTTAAATCACAACTATATAAGTTTCTCAAAAACGAGCATTAAGAAATGTAGTGAGAAGGAGGTGCATACCGAGTTGTGTAAACCCCCGCAGCTAATGATGTAACTCCTCCAACAGTCATAATCAGCCTATTACGGTCAGTTAATAAGGCCTTGACTCCCCCTGTCAAGTTCAATATAGAAGCAAACAAATGTAAGCATAACAAGAAGTGGATACTTCTCAGGAAACAATGATTATAAGTTCCAGTATTTACCTTCTCCATTGTGAATCGCATCAACAAAAGCTGTGTAGTTCCAGTTCTTTATGACATTGTAAGGACGCTGATACTTTACCCTCTTCTTGAAGCATGTACTCTCTCTTCATTTCCTCCAATACTTTATCATTGGTGCTGAAGAATTAACAAAACAAATTTCATGATTAGACTGACATGTAACCATCAGCCTGAGCTCAGGTGATTTTCATCAGGGAGTCGCAAAGAAAGAACTTGTGCACCAAGAACAAACTCGATTTTGACTGTGTTATTCTATCTCCTTACCAACTCCAAACATGAACACAGTTATCGCATTAAGCCAGTAACACATAATCACCCCTTTTATAAGTTTATATTTTCTCACAGAGGACTAGAAGTGGTGCTTGATGGTCAGACTATGCTTCTCCTAACCACAAGATGTCTACCAAGAATTAACCCGTTAAGGCTAATTGTAGGATCAGCTCTATATTGCAACAGTAGACCAACAACAACCCTTATCATCCTCTGAACACCTATCTAAACACCACCTATACATGTATACTATATACCTGCGAAGATGAACCCATGCCTTGTCCAACATTTTATGTCTAAACCTTATTAAAAGGTTATACAGGTTTGTTAAACTCAACCATAAGCACTCAAACAAAAACACAACAACAACAGCTTAATCACATTGAAATAACAATCACAGAGAATATTCATGCTAACACAAGAACAAGCATATTCATCACAACTCAAAGTAAAACAAAAATAATCACAAATACACAACAGTCACAACAAAAGTCTAGTAGTCCTAAACAATATTAACACTAAGACGTAAGTAGATGAGACACTCACTGTAAAAGCTCCGTGAATGAGTACTGTTATGAGTTTCCTTTCCTTTGAGCCGAATAATTCTTCACCTGAAAACGAAGAACTTAGTACAATTAGATTTCAAATCTGAAGATTAAAAAAGGGTTCGAACAGATCTAACCCCAATATGAACCCTAACATTGAATCTTACCTCTAGAAAAGGCCTGAAGACGATGATTCTCTGGATTATCTTCGTTCTATATCCTCTTCGTTATCACTTGCATTAAGCCAAATACAAAGTCAGTGACCATCAGAAGAAGTAAAAATGCGAACCTAGTGAAGCAATTGATGAGATTCTTACCTTCGACTTTCGTCTACCTGAAAAGTGACGACTGAAACAGAAGACCTAAACCCTAATCTTAGACCCAGCTCGAAGGTTAGAGATGAAGACTGAAATCACGGCCGTCGAAGATAGAGATTATCGACGGCAATGAGTTTCGTGGCCGGAAAATTGAGTTTGAGTTTAGTGATGATGGGATTGTCGGAGAAACCGAAGGAAAGAGGGTTTTTTTTTTGCCAAGCTTTGTGTTTTTTTTTTGTTCGCTAAAGCTAAATGAACATAGGCGCTAAAATCAGTCTTTTTTTACTAAGTCTTGGCGCCTATAGAAAGATAGCAGAAATTGGGCTTAAAAACCCGATTTTGGTTTCCCGCTTATTAAAAATATGGTTTAGCACTAATTTTATGCTGTAATAGAGTACCCAAACCTGCATGCCCGCTATAATAGCAGTTTCCAAATTCGTGCTATCCTCATGTGCTATCAATACCCGTTTTTCTTGTAGTGAAGGGCTGACAAACCAGCACTCCAACTAGCTCCAGCACTCCGACGAAATCAAGCTCTGTGACGATCTCCAGCACTCCGACGGTATCAATCTCTGCGACGATCTCCAAAACTCCAACGAGATCAATCTCTGCGACGAGCTCCAGCAC
The DNA here is from genome assembly GCA_030180135.1 of Orychophragmus violaceus. Taxonomy (NCBI): domain Eukaryota; kingdom Viridiplantae; phylum Streptophyta; class Magnoliopsida; order Brassicales; family Brassicaceae; genus Orychophragmus; species Orychophragmus violaceus. The sequence goes on along the minus strand of CM058240.1, from coordinate 59,244,644 downwards.
TATGATGGGATCAATCTCTGCGACGATCTCCGGCACTCCGACGAAATCAAGCTCTGTGACGATCTCCAGCACTCTGACGGTATCAATCTCTGCGATGATCTCCAGCACTCCAACGGGATCAATCTCTGCGACGAGCTCCAGAACTCCGACGGGATCAATCTCTGCGACGATCTCCAGCATTCCGATGGATCAATCTCTACGACGAGCTCCAGCCCTCCGATGAGATGAGGCTTTGCGACGAGCTCCAACACTCAAACGACCTCCTTCACCATAGACAAGCTCACCTACAACGGCAAGGGCAAAAAATCTCGTCAACAGCAGCATGTCGTAAACAAGACGAGCTATCATCCCTCCTTCGAGACAAGACATGATCCACCCATGATTTAGCACACAGTTCGTCATCTCCCAACCGAGCTCACGCTTTATGACATTACCCGAATCTCCCCTAAACTCCAAAGGTAAATATATTCGCATCATCTAGCATTGACTCTGCTGGCATCGTTTAGTTACGACCCCGCTCGCATCGTTTAGCTACGACCCCGCTCGCATCGTCTAGTTGCGACCCCACTCGCATCGTCTAATTACGGCCTCACTTGCATCGTCTAGCTACAACCTTGCTCGAACGTCATCGTGACCTTGCTTGCGTTACCTAGCTACGACCGAGCATGTGTTGCCTAACTATGGCCTTGCTAGCGTTACCTAGCTACGACCTTACCCGCGTTGTCTACCTACAACCTCGCTACCGTTGCCTAGATACGACCTTGCCCGCGTTGTCTACCTACGACTTTGCTAGTGTCGTCCGACAAGCTCCAGCTCTCCGGCTCTCTGACGAACTCCAGCTTTCCAATGATTCCAGCTCTCTGACGAACTACAACTCTCCATCCCATTGCCCTAGCTCTGAATCTCCAACGGGATCCGTCTCTCCAACTCTCTGACGAACCCAAGATCTCCGATGAGCTCCAGCTCTCCGTCAAACTCCAGCTCTCTGACGAGCTCTAGCTCTCCGACGAGCTTTAGCTCTCCGATGAGATATATCTGTTTGACGAGCCTACTCTCTAACAAGCACAATCTCCAGCTCTCCATCCCTCTGACGAGCTTGAGATCCGTAGCTGTCCAGCGAGCTCCACCTCTTTCCTCTCAGCAGCAAGCATGAGCTCTCTGACGAGTTCAACATCTGCATAATGACAAGCTCTCCACGTCTCCCTGACTAGCTCTTCGAGCTCTTATTCGTAAAAAACACACAAAGCAATAAGTGTTTAAGCGCACTCCATAAAGTGCAAACTCCCTAAATCAAAAACCTGAAAAGATTTTATGATCAAAAGAGTAAAAGCCGAGTTTCGACTTGCACCACAAAAGCACACATACAATAAGTGTTTAAGCCGAGCTCGCTACTCGCACCAAACACACTCTTTCACTAAGTGTTAAGCTGAGCTATCGCCTCGCACCAAACACACACTTTCACTAAGTGTCAAGCCGAGCTATCGCCTCGCATTAGAAAACTAACCCAAAATCCAAAAAATCAAGGTCGATCTTGCGATATTCCTACCATCAAAAAAAAAATAAAAAAATAATATATATATATATATACACATATATATATATATATATATATATATACATATGCCGAGCTCATAAGTCCATATCCCGCCAAAACTTACGACGTAAGCTCCTCCGTAACGATCCCGACCTGGAGAGCTGCGATGTCACGACCTGCGACGTCACAACCCGAGCTGGAACCTGAGTTGACGACGTAACGACCCCGACCTGGAGAACTACGATGGCACGCCCCGAGCTGGAGCACACGTCCCGAGCTGGAGAGCTGTGATGTCACGACCTGCGACGTCATGACCCGAGCTGGAACCACTGGTAACCCGACCTGGAGAGCTGAAGCGTGTCCAGTCTTGGGTTCGAGCTCTCGATCCAGATCTTACGGATGTCCGAGCTGAGCATCAAAATGCTGAGCTGCTCCACCTCCCGAGCTGCTCCACCTCCATGCCGAGCTGCTCCACCTCCATGCCGGTACCGAGCTGCTCCACCTCCATGCCGATGCCGAGCTTCTCCATGACGAGCTCCACCTCCATGTCGACGCCGAGGTGCTCCACCTCCATGTCGATGCTGAGCTGCTCCATGATGACCTCCTCCATGTCGATGCCGAGCTCCTCCATGCCGATGCCGAGCTGCTCCATGACGAGCTCCTCCACGCCATGCCGAGCTACATTTACGGTTCCCCGAGTTAACTTCTCCACGCGCCGAGCTGAGATCCGCTTCCCCGAGCTGAGCATCCGTGGCCCGAGCTGGCTCCGTGCCCCGAGTTGAGTTCCGAGCTGACTTGCAGCCATGACCCGACCTGGAGCCGTGACCTGCGCATCCCGACCTGAGCTTCGGCAGCCGAGCTGGCTCGTACGCGTCCCGAGTTGAACGAGCGAGTCCGTGACCCAAGATGGACGTTCCCATCACCGAGACCTGAAGCCCACGAACCCAAACTGGAGACCTCGCACCTTACCGAGCTGACGAAGACACCATGGACCGAGCTGGAGAATTCTCACCTGCCGAGCTAAATCCTTCGAGCTGATGCTCCCACGTCTGTGGCGCCGAGCTGTCTTTTCCATAGCCGAGTTGTAGCTTCGCCACTCCGAGCTAACCACCGAGCTCGCCGCTTCATCATCCCGAGCTGACTCCTCCAAACGCCGAGCTGCTTCTTCATTCCCCGACCCGCGCTTATCCATGCCCGAGCTGAACTCGCACACCCGACCTAGAGAGCCTCCATCATCCCGAGCTCGGCCTCCTTTACCCCGAGCTCACCTCCATCATCCCGAGCTCGGCCTTCGTCACCCCGAGCTCACCTCCATCATCCCGACCAGTCTCATCCATCAAGCCGAGCAGCCTCCTCCATCAACCGTTCCCTACAAACCGTGTCTCCACTTTCTACTATTAAGATCACGACCATTGTCACAACCTATAAAGTTACAAGAGACTCAACCTATAACAACACCAGCTGGCTCTTAAAACTTCACCTTAGCTCGTCAACAACGATCTCGCTATCTCGCGAGGTTATGACGGCATTAGACGATCGAAAACCGGATGTGAAGCTCTATCCCACCAGGACTGGCAATTCGAAGGCAACGAGATCAGATTTGCGATGCCAAGATCGGCAGCAAAAAAAGTCTTGATTGATCATCGACGTTAACCCATCTTAAAGCCTCAAATTTTCAAGATAAGTATCTATTTCATCCAAGCCTTATCATCAAATTCAGGCTTGCTTTCTCATCACGCATGATATTTCATAACACATAGTTTGCTCTGACCTTTGTGTTCACGATCGTCCGTTTTTATTCGTCTGTGCATAAAGGGATTTTCGGCAAAAGTAACAGTATTCCGCATATCATATAAAAAACTAACACTTCTGAGTTTGAATTTAATCTGATAACACTTTTTCACTATTCTATTAATAGAAACGCGAATCTTCCCTTAGGCTGTTGATTCACGACGATGTTGGCGCGTGTGCACTGGGTCTTGGTATAATCACGTGACCCTTACCTTCCAAGCCTGGCGCGTCAAGCTTGCGTTTCTGACATTGATGTTGATTTAATGTATAATTGTTTTTCCCCGCCAATCCTTAAGCATTTAATGCTCAATAGCTCTAATGAGCCTATTTAATTAGTGGAATCAGAGTTAATTACCAGAACTTATCTAACTTCATCACAGATCCAGGTTTTCACCGATGGGTGGTTGTTGAAGACAGAGCTGTGGAATTAAATTCAGGGGAAGTTCTTTATTTCCGTTTGAGATCTGCATTGATGGCGGAGGTAAGAATAAATTCTTCTTGGTTTTTACCGTTTGGGATTTTGTTTTGTATAATATATCTATTTTGTGTCTACAGTTGACATGTAGTTGTAACTAAATGCTGGAAAATATCCTGGGTTACTCCGTTTGTTACTTGTTAGTTTTTAGTATCTCTGGCTAAAATATCATTCGGATCTGAAATATGAACGTATATTTGTTGTTTACTGTTCATATGAACGTCTGCTAAGTTGTTAAAGATTGTCAGGTAAATAAATCTTAGCTATGCTCTGTTCTTATGAACGTATGCTGCTGTCTGTTCGAAACAGAGTCATGTCCTGGTTTCGTTTAACTTCTTTGCGTGTGAGATTTATACACGTTCATAACTATCAATTTTAATGAACGTTTACGACCGTTAACAAATTATTTTTTGCTAACCTGACATGTGATTTTGCTAACAATTGATGCCGTATATACTTTGATCAGGTTCACCTTGATCCTTTGTACGTGGTGGCCAGGAAGTGGAATCGTTCCGACAATGGAGAATGGGAATTCAGAATTGATTATCGGGCATACGGGAGGTGCATAACATTACGTAATGATGACACAAATGATTCATACAAGTTCAGGGTGTTGAAGGAATTCGAGGGTGAACTTGGAACAAGCTGCAAGCTGACGTATGTGGCACCTGGGAAGATGAGTTCAATAGCAGCGTCGAAGATGCCGCCAATATGTATTGGGAGCGTAGATGGACTGGAGACTTTTAAAGTGATCAGAAGAAAAAAATGAGGGGATTAGTTTATATGCGGAGTTTGGAGAGGGTGGTAACGATGTGTTAAGAAGCAGTATGAGCAAAGAAGCAAAACAATCTGGGATGGACATACCTCCGAAACTTAGTCAAAGTGGTGGAGAGGAAGTTAGCGTGGTGTTGAAGAGCAGGACAGAGGCAAAGGAAAGACTTGTGGAAGTACCAGTGAAAGCTGGTAAGAGTAGTGGCGAGTGTTCTTTCCAGGAGCTGCTTTTTAGCCAAAGCGCGAGCATTGGGGCGTTCCTGGCTAAAGGGGCAAATTCGATTGCTGAAGCTCTTGAAGCTGCGGAAGATGTTGTTATTCCGACAGTTGATACATTTGTGAAAGAAACGCAAATATTTGATGACCTTGATTCTAATGGTGAGGACGAAGAAAACGAAGCCATTATATCTTTGAATGGTGTTGACCAGGATTTGGATACCATTATGCCAACGGTTAGCGAGAGGTCGCCCAGTACCGAAGATGGGTCAGGTAGCGAGGACGAAGAGGACGATGATCATGAAGGGATCCGTTGAAAAAAATCTACTGGACAGACATCTGCTGAACAGACACCTACTGGACAGCCACGTACTGAACAGACACCCACTGGACAAACACCTACTCATGCAGGTCATGGAGGAGAGTATGATTGCTTCGATCTAACTCAATGGACCCAGCAGCTTAACAGGGCGTTTGAAGATGTTGAAGAACCGAGTAACGACCAAGAAGAAATGGTGTCTTCTCTAACTCAGAACACAATGGAGCCCTCATCTTTAGGTGGTATGCTGTTGAGCCTGCAGAATATATACGAAGATATCCGCGACCAAGCTACAATGTTTGCGCAAGATGCTCCACCTATGTTTGACGACGAGATAAAAGGTGGGAAAGATCTCGGTGATATTGATATAATCGCGGAAGATGATGGAATATACGTTGGGCGGTTGTTCGGAACCAAGAAGGATTTACAGGTAACTATGTGTGTTTATGCTATAAAGAGGCTGTTTCACTTTCGTACTCCGCGGTCCACACAACAGAAGATAGTTATGGAATGCGTTTACCCCCGGTGTGATTGGAGGGTTTTTGCTTAAGTGGTGCCTATTCTTCTTATTTTGAGATAAGGAAAGTTGAATTGCACCACTCTTGCGATATTAATACTAGAACCGAGAACAGCAAGCATGCTACTGCACAGGTTATATCAGAGCTGTTAAAGAAAAAGTATGGGAATGGAAGAAATGGACATAGGCCGAGAGACTTGCCCTTATTGCTGATGGAGGAGTTGTCAATTACTGTGTCATATTGGAAAGCGTGGAGAGCACGAGAGTTGGCTATTGAGTCAGTCCACGGATCCGCATAGGGCAACTACAAGTTACTTCCCGCGTATTTGTATTTGATGCGGCAAGCAAATCCAGGGACGGTTTACAATCTGCATTGTATTGATGTAGAAGAAAATGGGAAGATGGTTAAGCGGTTTCAAAGTTTGTTTTTCGCATTTGGTGCTTCCATCGAAGGCATTCCGTGGCTACGGAATCTGGTAGTTGTGGACGCGACTCAACTGTATGGTAAATACTTGGGGTGCTTGATAACTGCGAGTTTCCAAGACGGTAACTTCCAGATTTTCCCCATTGCCTTTGCCATTGTCGACGGTGAGAACAATGATTCGTGGGAGTGGTTCATGCGCAACTTGGTCGAGATTGTCCCTGATTCCACTGACCTGGTCATTGTCTTGGATCATCAAGCAGGTATATATCACGGAGTTAAGCAAGTCTACCTCCTCGCCAACCACGGAGCCTGCGCTGTTCATTTGGAACGCAATGCAGGCAAAAATTTCAAGGTAGAGGGGATAGGTGAACTAGTTTCGAATGCTGCACGGGCATATAGGCACGGCCACTTCCTCGGTGCTATGAATGAGGTAGGCATACGCAGTGCTAGGTGTGTTGAATTGTTAGAAGGAATAGGCTTTGAACACTGGTCATGTTTCCATGGAAAGGGGAACAAAACAATCTGATGAGCATCAACATTGCCGAGTCGTTGAATGCTGTGCTTGCGAAGGCAAAAGATTTTCCCATAACTTCGACTGTTGAGTTCATAAGGACAATGCTGATGCGGTGGTTCTGTCTCAGACAAGACAAGGCAGCGAAGAGTCAGTCTATAGTGACCCCGGAGGTGGATAAATTGCTGCTTACGTTGGCGGACGATGCTACAAAATTGGTGGTAACTAGAGCATACAGTGGAGTGTGCAAGTTACATCCCTCACCAATCGGATCTACCATGTTGCATTAAACACTGGTGAATGCACATGCAAGGTTTACGACAAGCTAAAGCTACCTTGCTGCCATGCAGTTGCCGCCGCGAAATTTCTGAAACTGAACCCCGTGACCTTATGTCACAAATGGTATGCGTTACAGACATGGAAGCTTGCTTATGCGGGTAGCGTACTACCCGTCCCCAATTCCGCTGATGCTGATGAGTACGTACCGGAAGAGCTGAAAAATATGGACCTGCATCCACCGCTTACGAGGAGACCCTCGGAAGGCCGCCAACTAAGAGAAAGAGATCTTTCTACGAGCTCTTTGAAAGTTGTTAAGCTCAGTTGAAAAAGGTCGAACCAGAACATTTGACTAGGACGGTTGTTGTGTATCTTTGCAGGGTGGAAAGGAGCCAACCAAGAAAAAGACGCCAAATAAATGTGGAAGATGCCGCCAGCCAGGACATAACAGGACCAATTGCAAGAATCCTATCTGACATCAATGTAGGACGCCAAACGTATGAATATTCACTTTTTGGTATGTACGTACATAAGTTTGTTAGGCACGTTCACGGTTTTTTGTATCTAAGTGCATAAGCTTGTTATGACCAGCTTTGTATTATTGCTATGTATGAATGTCGGGAGCTTTTGGAATGGTCGTGCAAAAGTTTGTTACGCAATTTGACCTGTAAGGATGTGGTATAGTATAAGCAGCCTTGTGTAATCGCTATATTTTATCATCGGATGATTTAGAAATGAACATTAATGCAGTGTTTATATACGTTCATACGTTATAATATACGTTCACATGGTTGTCAAGTACTTTCATACGGTTATTATGTATTTCCATTTTGTTGTTATGGATGAACGTTTATAGCTGTCCATGGACACGTTTGCAAGACACGATTGATTATCTTTCGTCCAAAGCCCTCCCCCTGAATCTAAGTTGATGAAGATAATGGGACTGGTTTTCGTATGCTGTGCGATCTTGGTTGTTTGGAGTAAACTATGACGATGGTTTGGGTCGTATTATTTAGCGCGAACATTGGTTAATTGAAAGTCATAAATTTGTTTCATGAATGTTTAATCTAAAACAATCTTAGGGTTGCAGGGCATACGGTGTATATGTCCATTAAACGAGAATTTTAAATGCCACGTGTAAAACCTATGGTTTGCGAATTTTCAATTTTCAAAAATTGTAATCTCATTTACGATATTCAACAGTTGCTGTTAAATCTGTGCGACTTGTCACTGAACATTTTTCATTGAATCCGTGTGACTGGTCATTGAAAATAGGTATCGGTATGGGTGAGATGTCATTGAAAGCTGCATTGATACGTGTGACGTGTCTCGAAAAGTTGCAAGGTTTGACCGGTCAGAGAGAAGTTGCATCGGTTCACTAATTTGACTGTTCACTGAATAAATTCTTTCGCGTGTATATATATATCCACGAATTGAGTGAGAAAAACTACATTTTCTTTCATCATCTTTCTACTTTTCAGAATCTTCTAATTAAGGTAAGGACGTAACATATACAGTTATGCAATATTTGTTTGAATTTTGGTGTAGTTTTAGAATTGACCAGTTTATTGACACACGAAATTCAGGATATCATGTCGACGTTTCAAAGAGCTGTGAAGAAGGCAATGAAGAGTTTGGAGAAGAATCCACTTCCTTTTACTAGCATGGGTCCGGTTGAAGCCGATATCAACAATTGTGAAGCCATAATGATGGGTCCTGAAAATTCTCCCTACTCTGGCGGCGTGTTCAAGTTTTGTCTTTTGTTTCCTTTTGAATATCCTTTTAAACCACTAAGGTTCTATTTCAAGACGAAGATATATCATCCAAACATAAATGCCAATGGGTACGTTTTACTATCCAAGTTGATTTCTAGGAACGAATAGACCTATTTGGACACCGTTCCACAACTTCTGGAAACAATTTATCATTTGCTAAAAGAACCAAAAGTCGGAGAAGGTGACCATGTTGTCGACGAAATAGCCGACATCTACATATCCGACAATGTTTTTTTCCATTCACTTGCGGAGTCGTGGACTAGGGAGCACGCCGGTTGCTGAAGTTGGGTATCACCTTATTAATATCTATGTTTTGATGCTACTTTTTTCTTTTAGACGTCATCTATGTACGCATTGTGTTAAGGATATTTATTCCATCTTCGCGTCTTTCTCTCCCTATAAAATTTGAAACACTTTATATTCAGATATTCTTTCCAATCGCTTCGAAATTAAGCACTAGCGGAAAGTTAAAGTGGATATTGGAGCCTCCCAGAAAATGAAGGAAAAAAACCAAGGGTTTTCATGTCATGGACGTTCATAATATGATTATGTACATTCACATAGTACCTTGTGCACGTGCATTACCATTTTCGGAGAAATATATGTCCATCTAATCAACAACTAATAAACTGAAGGACAATAGACAAAGTGATTTAAGCAAGACTGAAGTTCATATTTTTTTTAAGTTAAGACAAAAAAGCGAAAGTGTACGAGATACAGAAAATCCAACAGCTAATACACGCGGGGTCGCCGTCCGATCGGAAACAGCACCCACCGCACAGCGGATTTGGAAATGCGTCGGACGAGTTGTACGTTCCAACTTTTCGCGTTCCCAGATCACCAACCGTCGTTAGTATGCGTCCTGCTAGGTCAGACGAGCGTTGTACGTCCACCCACTAGCGCAAGTTTTCTAGACGTTGTAATCCCTCTAACCAGTTCCCAGTCAATATTTTGGTCATGCCTTGGCAAAATATGATGTATGGACAGTCCTGTGGGGCTTGACCAAACAAAAAAATTGCTCTTCACGGATCCAGCTCTGCATCAGTGACCTCAATCCCTCTAGCAATGAGGCAGTGGGGTTCTTCGCGAGCAAACACCTACTCACAAGTATCAACAAGAGACCCTTTTACAAGATTAACGGAAAAACCCTATTGTATCATGCATCTTAGATTTCCACGTTCATAAATATTTGGTCAGTTAACTAACCTTTGAAAAAGGGCCGTGCATCATTTCTTATGGAAGCTCTGGCGGCGTTATCCAAGAAGGAGTCTATGTTGACGACTCGCAGAACGCTTCTCTCGTTAGCTATGCGATTTGTGGTCTTATTGACTCCCATAAGCAGCAAGAGGTCGGTATAACTTGAGCGGGCAACGCGATCGATTATGTCGCGGTTTAACTCGTCAGGAAGCTTGGAGAACATTTCCTTTTCTTTACCCGACACACTAGGATGATTAGAAAGACTTGTTGATAAAAAAAGATCGAACTCCACCGGTTTTTATAGCGGAGATGGGCATTCTAGTGGTTGGATGTGGTTGCGAAGATAATAAATGCCTTTAACTAGTCCACCCATTTATTACTTACAACTCTGGTTATCCATTTAATGCATATCAGATATATATACTTTTTCGTGCTACTTGATAAGCACATGGCACAATAGGTAATAAAACATACTAAATCATCCTTAGATATTAATAAAAAAAGAGTTACAATAAAACAAAGAACTATCTTACAATTAAGATATTTAGAAATACATTGTGAACGTCTATAGGTGGTAATGAACGTTCACAAAAGTTGTACTATCTTAAATAAGACGGAAGTTTGCAACTGATCCCCACTGTTTACCACAGAATCATTAGCTTCTTAGCTACAATTACTGCGAAGCAGTTCTCGCAGTCAAATTCCCCGATGTAATCAAAACCACAAGCACACTCTACGCCGTGATACCTAGGCGATTTGAAAGTTTTATAGAACCCCGCGTACGGCCTGCTTATGGACACCCCCTCATAGCCCTGACCGCCTCCACCATCCAATGCGCAACGCATCCCGCAAAAACTATATCGTCCCACCAACGCAAGGTCTCCAAGATATCGGATCCCTAGTCAGACCTACCGACCATTAGATGGCACATTCCCGTTGCTAGAACGTTGTATGGACATGAAGTGAGGCCTCGTTGTAAAATGGTTATGGCCCTATCGCAAGCACGTTCAAGGAAAGCCACACGGACCCCTTCCATAAGGAATGCCGTGGGGTTTCCAGCGTCTAAGCACCTAGCAAAGTAAGGCAAAATATGGGGTTTGAGTTGTTTTTTCTCCATAAATAAAATACCAAATCAGTTAGGGGTTAACTAATGTAACAAGTTTGTTTACCTTTGGAAGAAAGCCCTGCCCGTGCTACCCGTACAAACGTATTCGGCATTGAACATGAAGTGGTCTATGTTTGTCAACTTCAGGACTTCTGGTAAACGAGTGTACTCGTACATTAGTTTGTTGACTGAACCAATGGAAAGGAAGTCAATGATGTTCTTGGACCCAGCGAGACGTTCTATGATGTCGAGTAGGAGCGGTTGTGGCAAAAGAAGCATTATTCGTAGAGAAAAGTAGAATTCAATTGGTATGGCCGGTTAAGTATGCCATACCTGGTCGAAATCACACCTTATTTATACAAAAGGTGTAGTTATAAGGTAGATGATAATCCTGTTTCGAGGGTGTCTCTATGACCAATGGGGTGTCATAGATATTTTAACATATTTGACATATACCTACAACACATTTAAGTACCATATTACAATGAAGATAAAGATAAGATAGTAAGTGTCATTAATACCGATTTGACTTTAAACCACTTTATTTACCACTTTTTAATGGCTATAATCATCCCACAAAAATTAATGAGTGGCAAGCAAATGGTAGCGGCGTTAATTGCACATTTATTTTGTTGGACAGCGCAGGGGCCGAAATGAGTTCACATGAGCAAACTCACTGCTTTATGAACGTCCATAAACAAATAATGTAGGCAAATCTTAAACAAGTCTACCATTTAACGCATTTAGGGTATAGTATTTTCTTGTAATTTGATCGACGAACATGTGGAAAGATGACATACATAAGGTTAACATTGAAAGAAACACCATCCTCTTGAACACACTAATTATGTTACAATTTGTGAACGCATAATAAGGTTTGTGACCGTTCACTAGTTTCCAAAATATGTAGATACTTAAGCCGATTTATCTTCAAAACGTGCAATTTTTACCACATTAGCCTTAGCCTGATAGAGACGCTTCGCGCGAAATAGTGTGTGCATGCGAACCACCCGTTGATATCAAAATCACATTCACAATTTTCCTCGTGGTATCTAGGAGGCATGTACCTTCTGAAGAACCAACCATCGACCCTGTATGGATCCCCGTCCCTCATAGCCGCCACCGCGCCCACAATCCGACGCCCAAGGCCCGATGCAATCACTATATCTTCCCACCAACGCAAACTCTCCAAGATGTCAGAGCCTTGGTCTGACCTTCCATTCATCAACTCACACATTCCTCTCGCTAGCACGTTGTATGGACATGTCGTAAGGCCTTGTTGTAAAATGTTAAATCCCCTATCACAATCCCACTCGACAAAGGCAACACGAATGATATGCTCGGAGTTTTAAGTGGGTTAGAGTTTTGAATCGTTTAAATCGAGCAAGAAATGAGTGAGAAATCGAAAAGGGGAAATCGGCTAGGGTTTATCACGAGAGAGAAATGAAGAAGAAGAAAGAAGAAAGAAAATTTAACCGGGACTTACCTGCTCGCGCTTGCATCGACCATTGCACTAAGTGCAGCGATCGTTGCAAGGCGATTTCATCTCCTCATCACATCTCCCTGCAACGACCGTTGCACAGGACCGCAACGATCGTCACAAGGCGATTCTTCTTCATCAAATCTCCCGGCATCGACCGATACAACTTGTGCAACCATCGACGCAGGTCTCCAGACTCGTGTTCTGCAGTGATAACACACCAAAAACAAAACCAAAACGTAAATCCTAGGAAAACACCTAAAATAATATGTACAAACCAAACAGTGGGTTGCCTCCCACTCAGCGCTTGTTTAAGGTCATTAGCTTGACCGGACGAAAAAGATCAGACTCATGGCTGATAGTTTTTAGAGATTGAACATGATTAGAGATTAGGGTTCTTGTTGTTTGGTGGCGGAAGAGAGTAGAGAGAATGGGAGTCAAAACCCTTGAATTATCATTTGGTGTTACAAGACAATATATAGATGGAGACAACTTGCAAAATGCTTAACCTAAAGAAGAAAGAGACAAAATGAATCAAGAGACACCAAGGACAGCTAGGTCTGAGCCGCGGCAGAGGAGAGAGAGTGTGAACCACAAAGTGGTCCACACCATTGGCGCCACTCCTTTTCAAATCCCCAACGGTCAGATCCTCTTCTTTGATACAAGTCTTGGTCATTCTTTGATTAAGCATCTCGGTCTTCATGATTAAGTCTAGAAGTCCCCATTTTTGCACTATCAACAATGTGCAATACTTGTGCATAATCTGATAATGCAAAGCCTTAACACATTGTTGTTCTCATGATCAATACTCCCCCTCAAGTTCAGACTTTGGAATCACCCTAAAGACTGAAATTGGAATGATCATGGCAACAGCTCATTAAAAACCTTGATGTGGAAAACCACTTGGGACAAAACCACATCAAGGGAAAAAGAGTATGCTGCTCATGAATCAGGAGAGTTCTAATCATGGAGAGCCACCAGCCCTAGTTTGCCAAAAACATGAGTGCAAACCTTAAGACTAGCAGCCTTTGTGAAGATGTCTGCAAGCTGATCTTCACTCTTTGTGTAACAAGGCAGAATGGTTCCATCTTCAATCTTCTCCCTTACCTTGTGACAATCAATCTCAATGTGTTTTGTCCTCTCATGAAACACTGAGTTGGTTGCAATATGAATGGCAGCCTGGTTGTCACAATGGAAGGTGATTGGACTTGATTGCTCTATGCCAAAGTCCTTGAGCAGAGCCTTCAGCCATGTTAACTCGGTTGCAAGCTTCCTCATTGCCCTATACTCAGCTTCAGCACTAGAACAAGATACCACCTTCTGCTTCTTTGTCTTCCAAGTTACCAAGTTGCCTCCAATGAAGGTACAATAGCCGGTTGTTGATCTCCTATCACTCTTATCTCCAGCCCAATCTGCATCACAATAGCCAACAATCTATGTGCTCTCATTCTTACCCATCCAAATACCTTGTTCAGTTGATCCTTTGAGATATCTGAGTATCCTTTCAATCAAACTCCAATGATACACTGTGGGTGATTGCATATGTTGACTAACTTGATTCACAGCAAAGCATAAGTCTGGTCTTGTGAGAGTGAGGTAGATAAGCTTCCCAACCAGCCTCCTATACAATGAGACATCTTTGAACTTGACTTCATCTGATTTCTCCCCCTTTCTATTGACTTGGTAGCCATCTTCAAGAGGAGTCTTTGCAATCTTGCAATCAAGCATACTTGTTTCTGTCAACAAGTCCTTAACATACTTCCTTTGGGACAGAAACAACCCATCATTGAATCTGCAAACTTCAATGCCCAAGAAGTACTTCAACTCTCCAAGGTCTTTAATATCAAAGGAACTCTTGAGGAAATCCTTTGTAGACTGAATCCCATCATTATCACTTCCTGTGATAATCAAATCATCCACATATATCAGAACTACCACCACTCCTTGGGCACTTTGAAGCGTGAACAATGTGTGATCAGATTGAGACTTCTTGAAACCATGGTCCATGAGGGTGTGACTAAGCTTATGGTACCATGCCCTTGGTGATTGTTTCAAGCCATAAATCGCCCTTCTCAACCTCAATACCTCACCATCTTTACACAAGTGCTTCAATCCTGGTGGTGGAGTCATATACACTTCCTCTTCAAGTTCACCTTGTAGAAAAGCATTCTTCACATCCATTTGCCATAGATTCCATGAGAGGTTGGTGGCTAATCTCAATGTGACTCTCACTGTGTGAAGTTTAGCCACTGGTGCAAAAGTATCTGTATAGTCTTCTCCATAGGTTTGAGTGAATCCCCTTGCTACTAGCCTTGCCTTGTACCTCTCTATGTCTCCATTGCTTTTATACTTGATTGTGAAGACCCATTTAGAGCTAACAGTCTTCTTCTTTTTCGGCAGCTTCTCTACAATCCAAGTATGGTTCCTCTCCATAGCTTCTTTCTCATCCTTTACTGCATCCATCCAAACCTTGATACCCTCAGCCTCTTCATAAGTCTTAGGAACCTGGTTTAGCTCAATCTTTCCAAGAAAGGCCTTGTGACTAGATGGTAGCAAGTCAATAGAACAAGTAGACTGACTAGGATGAGCTACTGCTTGGTTGTTGTAGTAGACTCTTGTCTTCATCCATTCTGATGGATCTTTCTTTTTCCTTGTGCTTCTCCTGAGTTGCTGAACCTGTTGATCAACCACTTCCTCATTACCCACTGCCTCTTGATAAACCATCTCATCCTCATCCATATCCAAGTCCACTTGGTTCTGATCTTGAGGTAGAGTGTCTTCTTGAGCTTGAGCCGGTTCCTGAGTGTGTGTTGCTGGTTCAGTATCCTCTTGTTGAGCTTCCTGGGTAGGTGTCTCAGATTTTTCTGGCCGTGGGGTATCATTACCCAAGTGGTCCAGCAAGTACTTCAAACTGGTAGCCAAATCTGAGGGTGATCTTGAGAGATCCTTCAATCCTTCCCAATCCCTCTTCTCATAGTATCTCTGCCCCTCAATGAACTTAACATCCCTTGAAACATAGGTCCTGTTGTTGCTTGGATCAAAACACTTGTAGCCCTTCTGAGTTGTGGAGTATCCAAGGAACATACACCTTGTGCTCTTAGCATCTAGCTTATTCCTTTGATCTCCTGAGATATACACAAAACAAACACAACCAAACACACGTAAGTGTTCAATAAATGGTTTGGCTTTGTTCAATACCTTATATGGTGAAATGTCTTGAAGGACTCTAGTTGGGATCCTATTGATGAGATAACAAGCTGCCAAGACTGCATCTCCCCAAAACCTCTTAGGAACATTGGTGTGGAACATCATAGACCTAGCAACTTCCATGAGATGTCTGTTCTTCCTTTCAGCCACACCATTTTGTTGAGGAGTATGGGGACAGCTTGTTTGATGAAGGATCCCACATTTGTTCAAGTGAGCTTTGAATCTTTGGCTTGTATACTCTCCTCCATTATCTGACCTAAACACTTTGATCTTGGCATTAAACTGATTAGTAACATAGGTTTGGAAATTCAAAAATGCATCAAACACCCTATCTTTAGATGGCAGCAATGTTACCCAAGTATATTTTGATTTTTCATCTATGAAAGTCACAAAATACTTGTTTCTATCTCTAGACAGACAAGGTGAAGTCCAAACATCAGAGTGCACAAGATCAAAGCAATGTTCATAGATAGTAGTTGATTTAGGAAAGATAGTTCTACAATGTTTGCCAAGAATACAAGCTTCACAAGTTGAATGATCAAAGCTAACATTAGGCAACATTAAGTTCAAAGCACGAGCATGAGGATGTCCTAGTCTAGCATGCCATAGGACATTTTGATTGAAAGAAAAATAGGATTTAAAAGCTAATGAATCCGAGTTGCTTGGAGAAGTGTCTTCAAGGAGGTAAAGCACATCTTGTGTACCACCTCTTCCAATAACCTTTCCATTCTTAATATCCTGAAAACAAACATCATTAGGCCCAAAGATAACATTGCAATTCAAGTCTTTGGTGATCCTCTTAACCGACAGCAAGTTAGATTTAAACTTAGGAACATAGAATGCATCACTTTCCTTGTTAAATACCCTCAACTTTCCTGTACCAATTATAGGAATCCCTTGACCATCAGCTATAGTTACTCTTCCTAGGGCAGGTTTAATATCTTTTAACAACTTAGGATCACTAATCATGTGGTGAGAAGCTCCTGAATCTACTACCAACTTATGATCAGTTTTACTAAGCAATTTATGTGAAAATAAGGAGATACCAGAGAGCTTTGAGGCATAGGCCTTGATGAGGTCCTCAAGGTCACTCCTCTTCACATATTCAGTGGCTGTGTAGAGTGCAAGCTCCCCTCCTTGAGTTGAAGTAGAGGCAGGTTCATTCACAGCTTCTTGAGAGATGTTGGCATTTGCCCTTGAGTCCTTGAACTTGGCTGGTTTGAGGTGGGGATGAAGGACCCAACACTTATCCTTGGAGTGGCCTTTCCTCTTGCAATGCTCACAAAATGGCGCCTTCTTCTCCTCAGGTTTGAAGCCAGCTTTGTTGGCAGTCACCAACTCCCCCTTTCCTCTAAACAAACCAATGTTTCCTTCCTCCTTTTGGATCCTAGAGCACACCTCTTCAAAATCAGGGAGTGTAGTCTCCCTTAGGATCTTCATTATGACATCATTGTAAACCGGATCCAAGTTGAGTAGAAGGCCAAAGATCTTGTCTTGCTCCTTTCTCTCAATGAGAATCTTGGGGTTCATAGTACTTGGCCTTAGCATCTCAAGTTCAGACCATGCTGAAGAGAACTTCCCAAGATACTTGGTAAAGTCATGGTCTTCTTGTTTCAGCTCACTTATGGCCTTCTTCACCTCATATACTCTGCTCAGATTTGAAACATCTCCATAAATCTTCTTGAGAGTATCCCACAGTGACTTGGCTTCAAGGATGGATGGGTCAAGAGAGTTTTGGAGAAAGCCAAGCACCAGCTGATCTTCTTGAAACCACTTAGCCTCTGCCTTCTTGGTTTCCTCATCCTTCTTCTTGGCTTCATCTTCTTCAGTTGGAGTTTTATCCTCCAAAATGTGATCCCACAATCCTCTTCCACAAATAGCAGTCTTGATGGTCCTTTGCCATGTCCTGTAGTTGATCCCTTTGAGCACAACAGGAACAACAGTAGGCCTTAAGCTTGAGCTAAGATGAGAAGAGTCTTCCATGGTGAAAGCTGGAGAGAGCGGATGAAGGCTTTGTAACCGAGAGAGAGAGTAGCCGTTAGGGTTTTTAGGACCGAGAGAAGAATGGACCGAGAGAGAAGAGTAGGGCTTAGACTTTCCTGAGCTTATGAGGAGAAATGAGAGCTTGAGAACCGAGATTTGTTGAAGAGAAAATGGACAGAGAGTATGATGAAGAACTAGGGTTTTAGGACCGAGAATGTTTAGGAACCGAGAGAGTAAGAGATTAAGAGCGAGAGAGTGATAGAACAAGAATAGAAACTTAAGAGAATTGAGATCAATGCTCTGATACCATGATAGTTTTTAGAGATTGAACATGATTAGAGATTAGGGTTCTTGTTTTTTGGTGGCGGAAGAGAGTAGAGAGAATGGGAGTCAAAACCCTTGAATTATCATTTGGTGTTACAAGACAATATATAGATGGAGACAACTTGCAAAATGCTTAACCTAAAGAAGAAAGAGACAAAATGAATCAAGAGACACCAAGGACAGCTAGGTCTGAGCCGCGGCAGAGGAGAGAGAGTGTGGACCACAAAGTGGTCCACACCATTGGCGCCACTCCTTTTCAAATCCCCAACGGTCAGATCCTCTTCTTTGATACAAGTTGTAATACCCTGTATCAAGAATGGGTCAACGGGCAGTCAAGAAGTCGACGAGGGGCATTTTCGTAATTTCCAGAAGATGAAGGGTATTTTGGTAAATCTACCAAAATACGAGCCAGAAGCTAAGACGGGCCAAATGTTATTCTTTTTAAGTAAAGAAAATATTTAGAAGACCAAGAAAGGTGGAAACGGAGATTAAACTAGTTTTTCGGGTTATCGGGAATGGAAACCGATAAAACCGACAAAACTTGTAAAATTCATTACAGGAGCTACGGGTGTCCGTTTGAAGTGATTAAAATTGCTAAATTCATCTAAGAGCATCTAGAATCTGAAAAGAAGGCTTGGTGGATTTATAGAAGCAGATAAAGAGTTTTTAAAATATTAAACCTTAAACCAGTTTTTCCGAGGAACCGATATAATGTTCGGGGAAGCGAGAAGACCTTCTAAACTCCACCAAAAATTATGAAATTTGGACCACAGCCTCATGAGAAGATGTAGAAGCCGCGGTTAAAAGGATTCAGTAAGATTCAATGCCTAGATTAAGTTACATATTTTAGATCATTAATGGGTGATTAGTGGCTAAAAATCCAAAATAAATTCTTTGGAGCTTGGGCTTGAACCAGGGTATTTAGGGCTGATTGCTAAGATCATATTGGACCCAAATCCAGCTCAGTATGAAGAATGAGCCACGAAATCCAGCCCAAGAATTTTAGAAGCTTCTTGGTATGTTAGGTTCATGAATCTAAAAGTGGTGTGTTGTCATCAATCCAAGGGCTGCATGGAGGAGGCTACAAGTGGATGGTGGATGCTCAAATGCATTGTTTTTGGATGGTTTTTGGTGAGGAGGTCGTGGCACAAGATGGAGGAAGAAGAGAAGACAAATGGAGGGTGAAGATCACTCCACTTTTACTATATAAGGAGACCTTCCCCCTCCCATTTTCTTCACACCAAACTCACAAAGAGTAAAGAGAAGTAAAGAAGAGAGAAAGAAGAGAGGGAGAAGAGAGGGAGAAGGGAGGAAGAAGAAGAAGAAGAAGGAGGCGGCAAGAAGAAGGAGGAGGAGGAGGAGCCGGGAGAAGAAGAAGAAGGAGGAGCCGGAGGGGAGAGAGAGAGATAAAGGAGAGAGAAAGAAGAGAGAGAGTGGAAATAAATAAAAGAAAGATGGGGAAAGGAAAATTAATACGTCGGAATATTCTAAAGAATATTCTTCGGAAAAGGAATTTTTCCGACGTAATAATCTTCCCGATAAACCGGATTTCTTTTATTTAGAAATAGGATAGATGGTTGTAGTAGACATCATACGAGGGTTGTCCGGAGGTTCGGGATCACGAAGGTCAACGGCATGGTCAAGTGCGGGTCAAGGTCGGGTCAAAGAGACGGAGGTTCGGGGAAGGTTCGGGTTAGCGTCGGGTTCATGCCGGGTCTCGTTGTTCCGCTAGTCCGTCAATCCGTCCGTCCGTCATCATAATAGCAATGTGAGTCGACTCAAAACACCGTAGAGTAGTATTGCATATAGATCATAAAACGAGAAACCGTAGATTAAGTAATTGCATACCCGGATATAAATTGATGGCGTTTGAGAATTGAATTGACGGATTAACAATAAACCGGTTAGGGGGTTGAGACGCATACTAGGATCGTAAGATTAAACGGATTAAACTTGTTGTGTGCCGTTAGGTTGGTAGTAACGTTGTGTGATGCATACATATAGTCGTTGTATGATAGGGCCGTATATGCATATATATCTATGTATGAAAAACGATCTAAAATGAATCTAAGTACGG
The DNA here is from genome assembly GCA_030180135.1 of Orychophragmus violaceus. Taxonomy (NCBI): domain Eukaryota; kingdom Viridiplantae; phylum Streptophyta; class Magnoliopsida; order Brassicales; family Brassicaceae; genus Orychophragmus; species Orychophragmus violaceus. The sequence goes on along the minus strand of CM058240.1, from coordinate 59,224,662 downwards.
AAATTAAGACGCTATAAAATACGGAAGTAAACTTAACAAACGTATAGCATATGGAATGATACTTGGTTAAGGTTTAATGATAAAGGAATGAATGGAATAAATAAATGGTGAGACGTCGGGGAGTTTAGTATAAGCTACTAGCTCTAAACCGACGGATCGGGGAGTTGATAAAAGATACCTAGGAAAGGTTAAGAAAAGAAAAGTGTTGAGATTGGGAGCCGTCTACGGGTTAGCAATCCGCTAATCCAAGGTAGCGGACGATAAAGAGATATGAGCCGTCTACGGGTTAGCAATCCGCTAATCCAGTGTAGCGGACGTGAATGAGTTAAAAGACATTAGAAACCCTAATAGGCTTGCTTGTGTGATGATTGTTTGTATTGTGTGATTGCGTGTTTGGGGTTGTTAAGCTTTGTTGTGCAGGCCTATTAGATTGTCTCGGTATTGGGCCGAGCGAGCGGTGGGGCGGGTGTGTGTGTAGACTTGCGGGGTGCGGTGATGAGATGGTGGTTAATGGTTGTTCGAGTCTGATTGATTGCTAGAGTCCGAGCGAGTCTGCGTGTTTACTTTTCTGCACTAGGACTCTAGGGTGCGTTAGATCCCGCAAGTCTAGGTGATTGGAGACGTTCTGGTACTTCCGACCCGATTGGATCCTCGGGAAGTTGCTTAACCGGATCATGGTAATTTCGGTTATGGCGTTAACCTATGGAGTGACGTCTGTAGGTGTGTAGTCCGGAGAACACGGGGTCGCGTCCTAGGGCCGGACTGCATGGAAGCTCGGGTTGCCGGGGGTAACCGGAGTCACTGCGTATCGATGGACGGAGAACAGTGTCCTGGATCGTGAGACTTGGTGTTAACATCTGGGAGTCGAGAGGGTTTGTTACCATATCAGTAATGGTGGAAACCCGTGGAAGTTACCAAGAAGCGTAAGGGCCCAGTGGTGTGTTGATGATGATGATGGTGTTGCGCGATAGATAGATCGAGTCTAATCGAGAGCATGTGCCGCAATGCTCTCGATTTCCTTCATTGACGTGATGTGTTGTTATTATTGAATTGCTTGTGTGTTGTGAAGCTCATCACGTCTTGGTAGCACGTGATCGGCTATTATACTTGATTGTTATTTTGGGTTTTGGGCGGGATTATTAGATTGTTAGAAGCCGTAGTGGGGAGCCGTCTCACTGGGTAATCTTAGATTGCTCATTAGACTCTTTTGTGTTTTTCAGGTTTGGCGTAGCTTGGCGGACGCGTAGGACGCTCGGAGTAGTCTCGGGTTGGCATTGGGTATCGGTGTGGAGTTTACACATTTTGACTGTTACTTTCGGTTTCAGACTTTGTTGGGATCCCGTTAAATGTTTTGTGTATTAGACTGTATATTATTATGAATGAGATTTATATATTTTCAAATAATAAAAACGGAACAATTCCCTGATATACGGTTTCGTCCGAACCGAACACAACTCGTGGAAGTGGTACAGGTTGAAAAGCTTTGTATCACGGAAGCGAGGTAAACGGAGTTAAGGACGGTTTGGTTCGAGCCTTTGTCTCAAACCGGACTGCCTTTGACTTCGTATTGTGACAAACTCTTCTTGTATGACTGCTCGGGTTCGATCGGTCATGTTCTTGTTTGATTGTTGGCCGGTCAGCTCGTCGGTCAGCGGTAAACGGGAAGGGGGCGTTACAAAAGGTGGTATCAGAGCATGGTTCGTCATGGGTTCGAATATTCCGGTTTTTCAAAGTTTTCAATGTTTTATCGAGTCAAATGTGTCGCCAATTCAACCATTAGGAATCCGAGTCGCGTTCGTCAATCCGGGGAAATGGGTATTTTATTAAAATTGTGCTAATCATTTGGTATTTTATTGCAGTCACGCAGCAGAGTTGTCCTTGGAGGATTGGTGTGTGTGTGTGGTTGCGACGAAAAGATGAGCGGCATCAGTATGGATGCCCTTGGATCCATCGGAGCTACTGCAGCTAGTCCGAGTCCATTTTTCCAGCTCGCGGAGTGTTCCCATCTTTCGCAGCCTATTACGGAGTATGTGGTTGCCGATGCCGAGCCCGTTACCACTCCACCCATTCTATAGCCGCCTTATGATACGATTACATCCGGAGTACTACCGTCAGTAGCGCGCACCGTCGACATTCATCCCTAATGACATGGCGATAAAATACATCCTCGGGGTATGGGAGCTATCACCGCCTGCTATTCGACCACCAGTTCGACGCATTGGACTCTTCGTTCCTTACCCGCGGTGACACGTGTCTTTCATTTCCATTCGGTGTCGGTAGTTTGGCCAAGCATATCAGTCACCACCGCATTGACGCCGATTCCGACTTACCACATTTGCGGCCGAGGTGAACATTGTGCTCCTTTCTGTCATAACCGAGACCGAGTCGCTCCGCCACCACCACCACACTCATTCCATCCTCCTGGTACACCTGTCTATTAGTATCCACATGAGTTGTACCCCTCATGTTGGAGATTAGGAAATAGATTAGGCCCAGGTAAGTAAGGGCTCTAACTCGCTTTTGATGTGTGTATATCGGCTTGCGTTCGTCTCTAACGATTCAGTTGTGTGTAGCAGTGTTTCGTTTGGGACGGATTGGTAACCGCGAGTATGTAGACTTCGACGGACATACGTATTTAAAACTCTATGTGGTGAATAGATGTTTTATTTACGTAGTGGATGTGGAGTATTCGGTATTTTTCGTTTAAGTAACGAAGTGATCTTATTGCATGAGTTGGGATAATAAATGCAATATGGTTATACCGTGAAAGCAAATGATGATCCGATGAGACGGTTACTACGACCCTAAGAGACGACCGTAATTGCCGATTTGTTTGATTGATTGATTGTGTGTGATTGATTGCTTTGCTAGGGTGTTAGAATGTTGAATTGATTGATGCATTGATTGCCCGCTAGGTTGGTAGTTGTTGATTTTGAATCTCTGCATTTCGTTTAAATCGCTAGGTTGCTAGAAAGTGATTTTTTTTTTTTTTTTTTTTTTTTTTTTTGAATAGCGAGATCGTTTGGTTTGCTTGGTAGAATTGTTTTTGGTAAGCCTAGAATTGATAAAGCGGTTTTTAGAAAACTTATTCGAGATTGAGCGGAATTATAAGATATTGTTTATTAGCCACATGTGACCATTGGGTCCGTGACTAAATACCAATATCTCTATAAGGAAGCGATATCGGGAGTATGTTAAAAAGGTCTAACCGTGTTGGTGTTGTTGAGGATGTAGGACGTGATGGACGAGTTGACGAGGACACGAGACCGAACCTGAACCCGAGAGGCGAGATGTTATTTCAGGGAACAGTTTGACCCGAGCCTGCAAGAAAGTCAGTGTGGATTCAGAAAGGAGTTTGGGTAGTAATGGTAGAAAGAAGCAAGGCGAATGAGTTCAAGAAGATAGCAATGAGATTCAGAAGCATCAGAGTCGATGGAAGAGTTCGTTCGGGGATATCAATGGGAAGAGAAGTTTTGAGAATCGATGAAGTGTGGAGATCAGTGATTGAGGATTTCGAGACATACATGAGTATGGCGGATTCATTGGAAGGAGGAACATCAATCCTATCAGAACATTAGTGGGAAGCGATAAGTATTAAAGGCGGAATAAGTATCCGGGGTTGAGGACGAGGCAATGTTGCGTAATCAAGAAGGTCGAATCAGAGTGGGGAAGTCAGAATATCGGTTAAGGAGATCATCAGATGGCGAAGATGGAGTCAGGAGTCAGACTGAAGCATTAAGACGAAACCAATGGTCCGAAATCGGAAATGAGTCGGAAAGTCCAATGGCGATGAAGAATCAGGAAGCGATCAGAAATCAGACAAGTCGGTGTCAGGAGTTCAAAGTGACATCGTGTTAGGGTTGCGCACAACTGCATAGCAGGGAGTCATCTGGGCATCGGAAGTATGAGTTTGGAAACCATAGACAGAATCAACGAAGTAATCAAATGGAGAAGCTGGGATTGAATGAGAGTCAAGCCATTTCGCGTGGGAAGTTCAAAGATGTCAATGTGCTGAGAAGGGGAGCAAAACCAAGGTTCAAGAATCAGTGGAAGCATCGGGATTGTAACTACAAATTCAGAGTTCAAGCAGTATCGTGTGGCGAAGAAGGAAACAAGACTCAGAATGGAGTCGTGCAGTCAAGAGAAATGAATATGTCATCAGAGAGAAGTTCGGTGTAGCGACGTTTGTGCAAACCAGTGGGTTGAAAGTCAGTAGGCATCGGAAGAGCGGGGTTACCATGAGATCAGAGCATAAGAAGCAAAGCAGAGTTGGATTGAAATCAAAGACCGAGTGAAGCAGTTCAATCACGACCGTTGGTATTGAGAATCAAGATCAGAGTCTGTAAAGCGAGAAGATGTGAAACCAGAAGTGATCGTGAGTTAAGTTTTTGGTATGGGAAGTCCGAGATGTCCGCGTGAGCAAGACGGGGTTTCAGAATTCAGTACGCATCGAAAGTATAGTTCAGTCAATTCAGCGTTCGGGTGTTGGAGCAGACATATCGGTTTCAGAAGTGGTAACTTACGGGGTTCAGTTCCGATTCGAAGTTAGTAAGTAACGGAGAATTCGGGGACCGAATTCCTGTAAGTGGGGAAGAATGTAATACCCTGTATCAAGAATGGGTCAACGGGCAGTCAAGAAGTCGACGAGGGGCATTTTCGTAATTTCCAGAAGATGAAGGGTATTTTGGTAAATCTACCAAAATACGAGCCAGAAGCTAAGACGGGCCAAATGTTATTCTTTTTAAGTAAAGAAAATATTTAGAAGACCAAGAAAGGTGGAAACGGAGATTAAACTAGTTTTTCGGGTTATCGGGAATGGAAACCGATAAAACCGACAAAACTTGTAAAATTCATTACAGGAGCTACGGGTGTCCGTTTGAAGTGATTAAAATTGCTAAATTCATCTAAGAGCATCTAGAATCTGAAAAGAAGGCTTGGTGGATTTATAGAAGCAGATAAAGAGTTTTTAAAATATTAAACCTTAAACCAGTTTTTCCGAGGAACCGATATAATGTTCGGGGAAGCGAGAAGACCTTCTAAACTCCACCAAAAATTATGAAATTTGGACCACAGCCTCATGAGAAGATGTAGAAGCCGCGGTTAAAAGGATTCAGTAAGATTCAATGCCTAGATTAAGTTACATATTTTAGATCATTAATGGGTGATTAGTGGCTAAAAATCCAAAATAAATTCTTTGGAGCTTGGGCTTGAACCAGGGTATTTAGGGCTGATTGCTAAGATCATATTGGACCCAAATCCAGCTCAGTATGAAGAATGAGCCACGAAATCCAGCCCAAGAATTTTAGAAGCTTCTTGGTATGTTAGGTTCATGAATCTAAAAGTGGTGTGTTGTCATCAATCCAAGGGCTGCATGGAGGAGGCTACAAGTGGATGGTGGATGCTCAAATGCATTGTTTTTGGATGGTTTTTGGTGAGGAGGTCGTGGCACAAGATGGAGGAAGAAGAGAAGACAAATGGAGGGTGAAGATCACTCCACTTTTACTATATAAGGAGACCTTCCCCCTCCCATTTTCTTCACACCAAACTCACAAAGAGTAAAGAGAAGTAAAGAAGAGAGAAAGAAGAGAGGGAGAAGAGAGGGAGAAGGGAGGAAGAAGAAGAAGAAGAAGGAGGCGGCAAGAAGAAGGAGGAGGAGGAGGAGCCGGGAGAAGAAGAAGAAGGAGGAGCCGGAGGGGAGAGAGAGAGATAAAGGAGAGAGAAAGAAGAGAGAGAGTGGAAATAAATAAAAGAAAGATGGGGAAAGGAAAATTAATACGTCGGAATATTCTAAAGAATATTCTTCGGAAAAGGAATTTTTCCGACGTAATAATCTTCCCGATAAACCGGATTTCTTTTATTTAGAAATAGGATAGATGGTTGTAGTAGACATCATACGAGGGTTGTCCGGAGGTTCGGGATCACGAAGGTCAACGGCATGGTCAAGTGCGGGTCAAGGTCGGGTCAAAGAGACGGAGGTTCGGGGAAGGTTCGGGTTAGCGTCGGGTTCATGCCGGGTCTCGTTGTTCCGCTAGTCCGTCAATCCGTCCGTCCGTCATCATAATAGCAATGTGAGTCGACTCAAAACACCGTAGAGTAGTATTGCATATAGATCATAAAACGAGAAACCGTAGATTAAGTAATTGCATACCCGGATATAAATTGATGGCGTTTGAGAATTGAATTGACGGATTAACAATAAACCGGTTAGGGGGTTGAGACGCATACTAGGATCGTAAGATTAAACGGATTAAACTTGTTGTGTGCCGTTAGGTTGGTAGTAACGTTGTGTGATGCATACATATAGTCGTTGTATGATAGGGCCGTATATGCATATATATCTATGTATGAAAAACGATCTAAAATGAATCTAAGTACGGAAATTAAGACGCTATAAAATACGGAAGTAAACTTAACAAACGTATAGCATATGGAATGATACTTGGTTAAGGTTTAATGATAAAGGAATGAATGGAATAAATAAATGGTGAGACGTCGGGGAGTTTAGTATAAGCTACTAGCTCTAAACCGACGGATCGGGGAGTTGATAAAAGATACCTAGGAAAGGTTAAGAAAAGAAAAGTGTTGAGATTGGGAGCCGTCTACGGGTTAGCAATCCGCTAATCCAAGGTAGCGGACGATAAAGAGATATGAGCCGTCTACGGGTTAGCAATCCGCTAATCCAGTGTAGCGGACGTGAATGAGTTAAAAGACATTAGAAACCCTAATAGGCTTGCTTGTGTGATGATTGTTTGTATTGTGTGATTGCGTGTTTGGGGTTGTTAAGCTTTGTTGTGCAGGCCTATTAGATTGTCTCGGTATTGGGCCGAGCGAGCGGTGGGGCGGGTGTGTGTGTAGACTTGCGGGGTGCGGTGATGAGATGGTGGTTAATGGTTGTTCGAGTCTGATTGATTGCTAGAGTCCGAGCGAGTCTGCGTGTTTACTTTTCTGCACTAGGACTCTAGGGTGCGTTAGATCCCGCAAGTCTAGGTGATTGGAGACGTTCTGGTACTTCCGACCCGATTGGATCCTCGGGAAGTTGCTTAACCGGATCATGGTAATTTCGGTTATGGCGTTAACCTATGGAGTGACGTCTGTAGGTGTGTAGTCCGGAGAACACGGGGTCGCGTCCTAGGGCCGGACTGCATGGAAGCTCGGGTTGCCGGGGGTAACCGGAGTCACTGCGTATCGATGGACGGAGAACAGTGTCCTGGATCGTGAGACTTGGTGTTAACATCTGGGAGTCGAGAGGGTTTGTTACCATATCAGTAATGGTGGAAACCCGTGGAAGTTACCAAGAAGCGTAAGGGCCCAGTGGTGTGTTGATGATGATGATGGTGTTGCGCGATAGATAGATCGAGTCTAATCGAGAGCATGTGCCGCAATGCTCTCGATTTCCTTCATTGACGTGATGTGTTGTTATTATTGAATTGCTTGTGTGTTGTGAAGCTCATCACGTCTTGGTAGCACGTGATCGGCTATTATACTTGATTGTTATTTTGGGTTTTGGGCGGGATTATTAGATTGTTAGAAGCCGTAGTGGGGAGCCGTCTCACTGGGTAATCTTAGATTGCTCATTAGACTCTTTTGTGTTTTTCAGGTTTGGCGTAGCTTGGCGGACGCGTAGGACGCTCGGAGTAGTCTCGGGTTGGCATTGGGTATCGGTGTGGAGTTTACACATTTTGACTGTTACTTTCGGTTTCAGACTTTGTTGGGATCCCGTTAAATGTTTTGTGTATTAGACTGTATATTATTATGAATGAGATTTATATATTTTCAAATAATAAAAACGGAACAATTCCCTGATATACGGTTTCGTCCGAACCGAACACAACTCGTGGAAGTGGTACAGGTTGAAAAGCTTTGTATCACGGAAGCGAGGTAAACGGAGTTAAGGACGGTTTGGTTCGAGCCTTTGTCTCAAACCGGACTGCCTTTGACTTCGTATTGTGACAAACTCTTCTTGTATGACTGCTCGGGTTCGATCGGTCATGTTCTTGTTTGATTGTTGGCCGGTCAGCTCGTCGGTCAGCGGTAAACGGGAAGGGGGCGCTCATACACAACATCTAGCTTCTTGTTGAAGTCCACATCAGTCTTAGTCTGACTCTAGCAACTGCTCCATCATGGCTTCCATCTTGCTCTCATAAGCATTAGCAGCAGGAGGCGTCTGATAAGAAGATGATCCATAAGTTCTCTGATAAGAATTACCTTGCTGAAAAGGCTTCTGATAACCAGCATTCTGTCCAAATCCAGAAGAGTTTTGATTGCTTGTGAAAGCATTCTTCTGTCCACCATTAAAGAACCTATTACCTTGCTGATTACCAAACTTGTTTCCTTGGAATCCAGAACCACCAATGTAGTTCACATCCTCTTCCTGATGATCTTCTTCAGCTCTAAACACCTCAACATCTTGAGCAAAGTGGACAGCTTTCTTTCCAGTCAACAAGCTATGAACAGTGTCCAACTTGCTCCTGATATCAGCAATCTCCAGGTTATCTATCTTCCCACCACACTCTTTCCTTCTCCTATCAGCAGTCTTGGTGCTATTACTACTCACCAAGTTATCAATCAGTGTCTTAGCTTGCTCAGGAGTCCTTGTGTTGAAATTTCCATTGCTGGAACTGTCCAACGCAGTCTGGTAGTGGAGATCAATACCTCTGAAGAATATGCCCAGCAATGTCACTTCAGTGAATCCATGATGAGGACAGTCACGTTGGTATTTCTTAAACCTCATCCAGGCAGTCTTAAGAGGCTCTGTAGGACCTTGGGTGAAGGTGAGAATATCCTGTCTCGACTGATCATAGCGTGCATCATCATAAAAGTGCCTCAAGAACTCTCTCTTCACAGCATCCCAAGTAGTAAACTTGCCAGGTGCAAGTTGCTTCAGCCAAGCTAAAGCCTCTCCAGCGAGAGAATAGGGGAAAAGCTTAAGGTAGAGAAAATCATAGTTCACCCCATTGTACTTCATCCCAGTGACGAAGTCTTCAAAGCCATCAATGTGATCCATCGGCTGCTCATATGGGAGACCATGGAAAGGATTCTGTCTCAGCAGAGTGTAGTAGACAGTCTTGATCTCAAAATCGTTCCTCTCAAATCCAGGAGGTACAATTGCTGACCGGTTAGCATAGAACTCATCCGGTCGGTTATAGTCAGCAAGAGTCCTCTCATTAGCAGCAACCATATGCCTCTAACCTTCAGGTTGAGGTTCAGGTTCAGGGATCACTCGTCCCTCAGCATCAATCCTTTGCCCAACAGCATTGTACGGATTGTTCTGTCGGTCCCTTAGGACACCTTCAGCATCAGGTATCAGAATCAAACGATTGTTGTTCATCCTTGATCGCTGACCCTTTCTGTTTGTTCTCTCTAGTCTAGCAAGTTCCCCAAGCCTGAGATTAACGAGATTCGAGTTCAGATTACTTCTGGTCTCACGCATCTGCATAAACCATCGGTAATCGCAGTGCAACGATCGATGCTTAGAGGCAACGATCGATTCAACTCAAATTCGCCTTGCAACGATCGATTCAGATGAATGCAATGATCGATGCTAAGCGAAAGTCAGACCTGCGACAGAGAAAAACAGAGAAATATTAGTAACAAAAATAAAAACGAAAAACCTAGTCTAAACCCTAAGTTAGAATCTATCGAAGACTCAAAAGAGTCCCCGGCAACAGCGCCAAAAACTTGATATGCTCGGAGTTTTAAATTCCCTAAGGTCAACTGCAAGTGCACAGAACAATTGTAGTATCTAGAGGTTGAACCATAGAGACTCAAGAAATCCTACAATAGACTATGGAACGTCAAGTTAAGCTAGGAGAAACAATTAAGAAAGTAAAATAATTAAGCAGAAAGTAAATCAGTAGCAAGAACGGTTTGTAAGCAATCAACTAAAAGCGCTAAGTCTAGGGAGTTCTCAGGAAATCAGACAAGCAGATCAGCTAATCAGTCAGGATCAAATTAAGTTCGGTTCTAGAACTCAAACACGGAAATAGAACTAACCAACTTTCGTTGCGAGAATTATCTAAGTCTAATTAGTAGAAACCCAAATTTCTTTGCAATTCCTAACAAATTAAACTAACGTTAAGTACATGTTCGATATGTTCACAATTCAATTAAACCAAATTTCTTTGCAGATAATTAAATTGCTCAACCTAAATAGTTCAGATTCTAAATCACACTTTCGTGTCAATTTATAAACCTAGAGTCTAGATTCTAAGTGATCAGGTTAGAAACTAGTGTTAAGCACAATTCAGGTTGAAGAACAAATATGATATGAATCCTTAACTGAATAAATAAATCTAGCAAGTCATGAAATCCCTAACGAGAATCCCTAAACCTAACTATGAATCTACTCAGACATGATTAATGAAAACATAATCAATGAATAAATAAATTGCATTAAAGAGAGTAAAGAAACAAAGGGGTTCGAAATCTTCTCCAAAAGCAGGAAGCAATACAGGTTCAGATCAGCCCCAAAAAGCTCTAAAAACTCTCAGCTCAAAGTATGAAAGCGTATCTAGAATTAAACACCAAAAACCTAATTATAAAGCTCTAATCATGGCTGGGGCTTCTTTGTAATTATTGGAAACTTCTGGGCCAAAGTGCAATTTCCAAAATCTTCATTAAACCGCTGAAGATAAGTCCATCTCGCATGTGTGTCGATCGATGCACAAGGTGTGTCGATCGATGCAATCCTCTGTTTTGGACAGTGAACTCTATCTCTCGGGTTAAATCTCCAAAATGTTCCAGAAAGCGCCATAATCACCAAATCCGCTCCAAACGTGCATATACCTAATAACACCTGTAAAAGACTCTAAAGAAACACCAAAAGACTCTAAAACATACTTATATTATGGTTTAAAACCGGTGAAAACCATGATATATCAACGAACGCCTTCCATCAGGATAGCCGTTGGATTTCCTGCTGCAAGACACCTACCACATGTATATAGGTATTGTTATGTAAGTGGGAAGTACAACAAACCAGAAATATTGCTCGAAGTTGTTATGTTACCTTTCAAAGAAATCCCTGGCTGTGCTTCCTATGCGGACGTACGTTGATCTGAACTTAAAGTGGTTGATGTTGGCCGTCTTTAGTACTTCCGGCGAGTGGGCCAGTTCATAAAAAAATTTGCAAACAGAACCAATAGCCAAGAAGTCAACTATGTCACTTGATTGAGCGACCCGGTGGATGACATCAAGCTGGAGTGGTTCTGGTAGTTGAAGCATATTGTCTTACCACAACTAATAAACATGGATTGGATAAAGGCGGGAAGGATGGTCTGAAAAGCGTGTGCTAATAAAACCTTATTTATAAAAGGGTGTCATCATAGTTGAAGCATGATGTGACATATACCAGTAAAATACATAAATTAAATACCACATTAATTATCTCTTGCAATATAAGTAGGAGGTATGTTAGTAAGTGTCGTTAATATTGACTAGACTTTAAACCACTACAATTTTCCCTTATTAATGGAAATTATTACCCTATAACAGTTATGGCCCACACCGCCAATAGTGGCAGTCCTTGAAGCGCACTAAGTTTCCATAAGTCAAAGCATAATCAAATATTAAAACATACTAATGAGTTAAGTCCATATTATGTACGTACATAATTACATACAGTATATCGAACTTATAGTTAATGCTAAACGAACGATTAATAGGAGTACTTTAAATTAATATTCACATCTAATGAACGTTCACGGATTCATAACACGGTTAATGTTCATTCACCACATAAGCCTAACCCTCACGGCAACACTACATGCAAAACAGTGCGCGCACAGGTATTCCTCGTTTCAATCAAAACCACAAGTACACTCCGCCCCATGGTATTTGGGAGGTCTGAAAGTTCAGAAAACCCACCGTCTCTCGGAATCGGTTGACCCTCCCTCATATCCCTTACAGCGCGTGCCATCCAGCGTCTCATACCCGCAGCAAATGGTAATTGTCCCACCAACAAGGGGTTTCTAGGACATCCGACCCTTTGGCTGACCTTCCGTTCATCAGGTGACACAATCCTCTAGACAGCACATTGTACGGACAGCTAGTGTTGCCTAGTTGCAATATTCTAATAACCCTATCACAATCGCGTTCGATAAATGCTACACGAACACCTTCCATTAGGTAAGCCGTGGGGTTTCCTGCGTCGAGGCACCTACCACATGTGTATGAGTATGGATATGTCAATAGGAAGCAGAAGAAATCGTAACCAGTGCTACAACTAGATATGTTACCTTTCAAAGAAAGCCCTGCATGTGCTTCCTATACGGACATACCCCGCATTGAACTTAAAGCGGTCGATGTTGGCCGCCTTGAGTACTTTCGACGCCTAAGCCAGCGCATGGAGATCTTTGCAAACAGAACCAATGGAGAGGAAGTCATCTATGTTACCTGTTTGAGCAACTCGTTGGATAATCTCACTCTGGAGTGTTTCCGGTAGTTGGAGTATTTTTTTTTGTTTGACAACACAGATCTAGTGATTGATTGAGACGGGAAGAAAGGGTTTAAAAACATCTGGAAGGCCATAACCTTATTTATACTAAATTGGTGAGTCAAACAAAGGAAAGCATATTAACTGCCTCTCTCCTTGGAAAAGATGAAAGTTTAAAATATGGACTTAACTTAAATACACAATCTTACGCCTCTTGAAATTTGTCATTAATTGTAAAAACCTCTGAACATGAATGGTCGCAGATGAAATGTTAAGGTTCATTACAAAAATAAAAGTTAGCGTACAAGTTTGGCTAAGTAACAAATGCGTTGTTTGGGTAACAGGAGTCGATGCAAATATATTTGAAATTCATCAGGACATTAACGGTCGTTAAGGAACTGTGAACGTTCATTTTCAAACTGGAAAATAATGCACAAATGTGTTTTTGGGTACCACGAATGGATGCTAATGTACTAGAAAATCCACTGAAGATCAACGGTAGTAAGGGAAATGTGAACATTCATTATAATAATAAAAGACAGAGGACAAATGTGGCAAACCAATGAAAGGACAGGAAGTCAACTATGTGGCATAAATAAAAAACAACAATAGACCAAACAAGATGAGACTTAACGCCGCCAATCGCTAAAATTATTTTTGACGATGTAGCAAAAAGCTAGAGACTCTATAGTCCAGAAGCATTCCTCACACATATTTGACCCCTTCCAACCAACCACCCACCAGCGACACCAGTTGTTTATGGAGGCACATTTGCACCTACGGACCTTCGTCAGATCGAGAAGTCCTTCCTTTTTTAGAAAAAAATCATACGGTTTCTGCACCCAGACACTCCTGTCAAGCGCTTCAAGCCTCAACCGGATTTTCTGTGTATATTCTCGGGTTAACGCTATGCCTCTTTGTCTAACCTCTGATTCACCGTATGTGACCCTGATCAGCATTGAGTAATAGTACACGCCAGTATCCCATCTAGATTCAGCGGATCTCTTCAACATCGCTTCACCTGCGTCCCGCCGGTCATTATATACGAAATTTGACATACCTTTCAGTAGAAGGCAAGATGGGTTATTGTGTTGTAAGCATGTCTGGACGAACTCATCTGCTGGTTCTACGCGCTGCCAGGAAAAATGATGGTAGAATAGATCAACGGCCTGGTATAAAGCAGGGGTTTGCGCTATCTGGGCTAGTGCCGGGACGGTAGATGTTAACCTTGCAAAAACACCGAATTCGTTGTGGAAAAGGATAAGAAGAATTGAGAACAGGATGTCGTCTGGAAGATCAAGAAGGGCCATGTTTTGCAATTTAGTGTGCGTTAGAGATGGAGGTAACCATCTCTTTGGGTTAATATATAGGACTCTCTGGGATAGCGAACCGTCTTAAAGAGCATACACAACGGTTAAGTCAGGGGGTTACCGAAGCGTCGCCTATTAATGATATGAACGTCGGTCTTAAATGGATGAACGTTCACAGTGAAAATACTACCGTGTTGATGAGTACGCGTCGCTTATTAATGACAGGAACAAACACGCGTGTTATCTATTTGGAGCTGCATAACAAGCTAGTCTTTCACAGTAATTATGTTCTCGTATGGTTGGATTTCCTTATTTCTTTATCGAGAGAAGCACATGATGCATTGAATCTTGGGGTTGGTGGAACCAAAAACTCTAACCAACAAGTGACCAATCCATAATGCTAATGCCAGAAGAAAGACGTAAACATCACCGACATATAACATCAAAACAAGCAACAAAAAATAACGTCACGTCCGTAACAAACAACAAGCATCACAACTCTTACAGACATCAACCTAATAATCTAAAACTAACAAGAATCAAGAAACAAACTAGGTCAACAATAATCATCATCTTTTTCGTCTTACATGAAAACTCAGCCAACACCTCCTCCACTCTCTCGTAGATCTCTTTCTCAACCCTCATTTGCACTTTCTCAAAAACTATCTTCTCAAACTCCATGATGCTTAATACGGCAGCTTTCTGCTCTTGCTCAAGTCTTCCACATCTCACTTGCAACCTCTCAATCTCCTTTGACATAGCTTCGTCTATCCAGTTGAATGTTAGAATGAGCTAAAGCAAACAAATAATCATTTCAACATCATTACGGGTACTTTCTGGGTTGTTGAATATCCACAACGAGAATATCGACGGTAAGGGTTGTTCTCAGATATCGAAATCAGCTCCACAGTGGTTGAGCCACACCAACATTGCTTCGCAACACACGAAACTCTTCCCCTCGTACGAAACTTTGATGACCCAGATGATTCTCTTAACAAATTGCTCATTCTCTTTTCCGAAATTGAGAAGACAATAGAATTTTTAAGGTTCTTTGTCTCTTTATCGAAGAATTTAGGGGTTTTTAAAACAGCTTTTGGGTTTTGAATCGGGTTTCAGAGATGGGTTTCGGGTCCAATCGGGTTTAAAATAGCTGAAAAATCATTGGTTTCACGGTTTGGTTCGCGATTTGCAAATTAAACCACTGGAATCTCAGATGAGGGGGAAATATATCGTCAGACCGTTAAAGTTTTTGATATGAATTTGAAATTTCAATCGTTAAAGTTTGAACGAAAGTCATACATCAAAGTTAATCTGAGCCAAACATAGGAACATAAAATAAAGGTCTCGCGGTTGACATTTTGATTAACCATTTAGACAACCTCACTGGTGAAAAAATCACATGAATATTGAGCACGAATTATGGGGATCATATCTGCGTTGACCGAACGCAGCTCGTTGATGCTGCAGTCGCTGCTAAGCATCTCAAGATACTTGATGATTACCGGCCCACTGTCAGCTACATCTATGCCTTGCACTACATAATCTTGTATCTTGTATTTCCATGGGCTCATGGACTTGGTGATTTTTTTATTCCGACCAATCTGGTTCACTAGATATGGTAGCATCATCGTGATTGGTTCCATCGCCTCTGCCACCTCGACGCTTGTGCTGTCAGCGAACCTGGTGTCCAACAAATCTACCTTTCTGGTCTTTAGGTGGAGAACCAGGCATATCCAACTGTCATCAAACCACCGCATTGGCATGTAAATGGTGTCCGCTTCTTTACCCCAACGGAGTTGGGGCAACCCATTTTGCTGACAACCCGATACGTTTTGAACCAAAATAGGATCCCACTTGAATAGATAAGGATCAGCACCGTATCCAGATTGAAATTACCCACGACGAAAAGAATCGAACGACCTCACCAACATATCTGCGAACTCTGAATCAGCAATGGTTATTTGGGCTCTACGGTACGCCAGCTCGCGTCTATTCCATACGAGCATCAAAGAAGCCGCATTTGCTGTGCATATAAAAGGAAAGGAGTCTGTTATAGTTGCATGATCGCTTTACTTATAAATGACACTCAATACTGCCTACAATAAGTTCATAGGCTAACCTCGTAATCGAGATTAACTACCAATTCCCTAATTCCTTTGATTACCGAGATAGATAAAACTTGTCCACTGCGCAAGGTGATTAGCCTGCCAAGAATAATTGTACTTTGTGTATCATAGCCATCACACTTGATCAGTTACGTAATCAGCGAGATGGGATTCTGTTAACTTACTCTGTACCCACAAATGTCTCGGCGGCGGTCATAGCAACCTGCGTTTCTTCATCCGGCACTTCAAAGGCCGGGATTGCATTCACGGGTACCACATTAAGGGGAGTGACAAATAGGGGCACAAAATTATGGCCAGGCAAACGTCTGGAGGGGTCTTCCTCTGCTTGACCCGCCTCTTGAAATTTGGAATCTTCTTCGGTAACGTGTTCTCCTTGTTCCTGTACTTCAGGTGTATTGGCACCCTCAAATGGCTTCTGGACATTTGTGGGATGCTACGGTTTGAACATTCATTTCAATATTCGTGAACGTTCATAGATATATGTGATCGTTCATAAATGCGGCTGCTTGTTCACAAACATATCGTTTCCACCATAGGGGTGTGCATCGCATTTCCGTCTGTTGTTGTGATCACCGGATCCTGAGCATTTGCAACATCCACAGTTGCCCTGAACCCACCGGGGCACCGACTGTTGGAATTGTGTCCAGTAATCTCGGTACTGTCTCTAGAAAGTAAGAGTATGTCAATGATCAGACATAAGTCATATAATACTGGGGGTCATGATGGCTTGCTAGAGTCCGCTCATGATCTATAAGTCTTGGACTTATTGCCTTTATTATATGATCCCATATGGGTCACACGCCTAAGCTAACAGGAAAATGTGTAGGAACGGTTTAGCAGAAGTACGGTAAAAGTGCTAGGCATTTACTGTACTTAGAGAGAATAAATGGGTTTAGTCACTGTGTGTCGATCGATGCACAAGGTGTGTCGATCGACACAGTGCGAGAACGCCGTCGAGTTAATTGGTTTTTGGGCCAAAGGCCCAAACGGAACTGGACAAGTTTTATAAATAAAACTTGAGACGAGTTCAGGCAATTAACCCTAGCCCAGCCGCGAGCCTCCTCTCTCTCTGCGCCGATTTCCCGTGTGGTCTAGCAGCCTCTCTTCCTGCTTGGTGTGCGTGTGTGAACCTCTGGAGGAGTTATCACTTGGTGGCTCTCTGATCTCTGACCATACCATCCCTTTCCGCTGCATAAACAGGTATAAGGTGAGATCATCAATTGTTTCTATTCAAGAGAACCTAGATCCGCATGTTTAGGATAATCTGAATCAGAGAATTGAATCAGGATTCATCTAAACATTCCAACAGTGGTATCAGAGCTATTGGTTCTGGTTTTTCTTGTTTAGATTCATGTTTAGGATTGTTTAAAGAGGTGTTTTTGAATCAATCTACTGATAAGATTAAAATACTTAAGAAACAAGAATTGAATCCTAAACAAACAGTTGAAAAATCGCATGACCAAGCTATATTGATTTGGTATGCGACCTAAACTGATTTTTGCATCGACTGAGATCGCATTGCATCGATCGATGCAATGCATGGATCGATCGTTGCAACCGTGAGAGATTGACCACGATCGCATGGATCGATCAAACGATCGCATGGATCTCGCGAGAATCTCTCGGCCAAATCTGTTAACTGTTCGTGCACGCTTGAGAGCATCGATCGATGCAGGATCGATGCACGATCGATGCAGGATCGATGCTGAGAGCGTCGATCGATGCGGTTAGGGTTTTGGCTCGGTTTAACTTAATTAAAACTTAAAAACGTCACGGTTTAATAAACAGACTTAATAAATTTATTAAGTTCTGGTTAAACCGGGATAAGAAATCCAAAGTCGAAAATTGGATTTTGTGCCTAAACCAGGATTTTCTAATTTGATTTGGTTGGACCAAATAAATTGAGAAAATCCGGTTTAGTAAATAACCGGTTGACAATTGTGGTCATCGTAGTAATTAAAATTTGGTTAGACCAATTTTGATGAACCAGACCGGTTATGTCATTTAATTGGACAATTGGGTCATGTCTTGGACATGGACCAATTCTTGGGACTCGGGCCAAGAAGTTAAAACAATTGGGCCAATTATTTGAGTCTTTCTTCAGATTAATTTAAAATTTATTTTATAAAATTATAAAGTCGATTTTAAATTAAAGTTTCCGAAATTTTGAAATTAGAAAGTTTCTTAAAATAGAAGTTTCTAGATTTGCGGGTTTTGGATTTTAAAGAAATTTCTAAAGTTAGAAAGTTTCCGTTTTTAGAAAGTTTCCAATTTTAGAAAGTTTCCAAAAATAGTAGGTTTCCAAAAATAGAAAGTTTCCCGAAATAGTAATCTTCTATTTTGGGAATGAATTTTAATAAACCTACGAACCTCAAATAATATCAAGCATTGGATGTCTTGTCCAGGCTATGTCAGCTGTCGAAGCCCATTCAATTGTATTCATGGCCTTACAGTGTGAGGGTGTCTACTTTTGCGTGGATAAGACGGTTTGTGATTCATAAATGTCATTGGGAGTCCCAGACATTAATGATTACATGACTATATAGTCTGGTTTTTCTTGACTAGGCCATCGGGAGTCCCGGGCCTTGAGACATCAGAGTGGATTGGGCCTCGGGCCCAGATTCACAACCAAGAGTTATATCACGGATATAATTAGCCGACATAGGGCTTACCGATATAAGCTGAGGTTTGGTGACGGCCAGTGGCCCACTTTAATCTTAGTTATATGTGGATCTTGGAATCATTATATTCTATTAAGGGTAACTTATGTTATTGAATATAATGCGTGATTAATCATATTAAATATAATACGAGATTAATCATATTGAACATAATAACTAATAACCTTTTTATCTTATATATTTCAGCTATGACTACTACAAGCACACAAAACACA
The DNA here is from genome assembly GCA_030180135.1 of Orychophragmus violaceus. Classification (NCBI taxonomy): domain Eukaryota; kingdom Viridiplantae; phylum Streptophyta; class Magnoliopsida; order Brassicales; family Brassicaceae; genus Orychophragmus; species Orychophragmus violaceus. The sequence goes on along the minus strand of CM058240.1, from coordinate 59,205,897 downwards.
TTCTCTATCCGGTCTGTTCTCGAGAAGGAGAAGCTGACTGGAACGAACTTCCTGACATGGTCAAGGAACTTGAGGCTGGTCCTCAAGCAGGAGAAGAAGGATTATGTCCTTCGTGACCCTCTCCCCGAGAGGCCTGCTAACAATGCCGCCAGGACTCTGCATAATGCTTGGGAAAAGCATTCGTCAGATGAAAATGATGTGTATTGCCTTATGTTGGCGACAATGACTGGTGAGCTGCAAATGCAGTTCGAGAGTGTGTTGTCACCAATTGAGATAATGGCAAGCCTGAAATCGCTTTTTCAGGAGCAAGCAAGGACTGAGAGGTTTCAGACTGTTAAGAACCTCTTAGACTGTAAGTTGGCTGCGAATGCGGCAGTGAGTCCTCATGTCTTGAAGATGATGGGTTATCTCGATCATCTTCAGAAACTCGACTGTCCTATCAGCCAAGAACTTGCCTGCGACATCATTCTGCAGTCATTACCTGCAAGCTATGATCAGTTCATTCTGAACTTTAACATGCATGGCTTGAGTAAGACATTGCCTGAGCTTCACGGAATGCTCAAGACTGCAGAGCCCAACTTGAAGAAAACCGCCAAGGACCCCAATGTGCTTATGGTGCAAAAGGGCAAGGGGTTTAAGAAATCCTCTGCTAAGGATAAGGGAAAGGCCAAGGCTGTCCAAGTCGCGGACAAGGACACGCCAAAGCCCAAGCCCAAGTCCAAGGCTGGGCCAACTGACATATGCAGGTTCTGTAAAGAACCAGGGCATTGGAGGAGAGAATGTAAGAAATTCCAAGAAGGTCTAAAGGAATTGAAGAAGAAGACTCTCGAGACTTCTTCGACAGGTATTTTTGTTATAGAAGTTAATACAACTACTTCTGATAATACCTCATGGGTTATGGATACTGGTTGTGGGGCTCATATTTGTACTAATATGCAGGCACTCAGCAACAGTAGAAGGCTGAAGCAAGGACAAGTGGAGCTACGAGTTGGGAATGGAGCGAAAGTTCCAGCACTAGCTGTAGGCACATACTTGTTGTCTTTACCTTCGGGATTGATTTTAGAACTCAATAATTGTTATTTTGTACCTGCTATAAGCAGGAATATTATTTCAATTTCTTTGTTGGATTTGGAAGGTTATGATTTTTCAGTTAAGAATAAATTATGTTCCTTCAATCGCAACAATTTGTTCTATGGTTCTGCCCCTCTTACGAATGGGCTTTACATACTCGATCAATCCGCGCCAGTTTATAACATTAATACCAAACGGTTCAAACCTAATGAGGAGAACCGAACGTTTCTATGGCATTGTCGTTTAGGGCACATCAGCGAGAAACGCATCAAGAGGCTCCATTCGAATGGACTTCTTGGCTCATTTGACTTTGAGTCATGTGAGAAATGCGAATCCTGCATAATGGGCAAAATGACGCGGGCCCCCTTTAATAAACCTAACGAGAGGGCCAGTGACTTATTGGGCCTGATACACACTGACGTGTGTGGCCCAATGTCCACAAATGCAAGAGGAAACTATCAGTACTTCATTACCTTCACTGATGATTTCAGTAGGTATGGATATGTTTATTTAATGAAACATAAGTCTGAATCTTTTGAGAAGTTCAGAGAATTCCAAAATGAAGTACAGAACCAACTTGGTAAAAGCATTAAGGCTCTTCGGTCCGACCGAGGAGGAGAATACTTAAGCCAAGAATTCAGTGATCATCTAAGAGAGTGTGGGATCGTATCCCAACTCACTCCTCCCGGAACACCTCAATGGAATGGTGTGTCTGAGAGGAGAAATCGGACCTTATTGGATATGGTTCGATCTATGATGAGTCACACAGACCTTCCAATATCCCTTTGGGGATATGCTCTGCTAACAGCAGTGTTCACTCTAAATAGAGCGCCATCGAAAGCAGTAGCAAAGACACCATATGAATTATGGACTGGAGAAGCTCCAGTGCTGTCTTATCTCAGAATTTGGGGTTGTGAAGCCTATGTCAAGAGATTGATCTCAGACAAGCTTACACCAAAATCTGACAAATGCTACTTCATTGGTTATCCACGGGAAACCAAGGCTTATTACTTCTATCTACGTTCCGAGAACAAGATCTTTGTTGCCCGGGATTGTAACTTTCTTGAGAGGGAGTTTCTCTCTAAGAAAGACAGTGGGAGTAAGGTACTGCTTGAAGAAATTCAAGATGAACAGGATACTGCTCAACCTAATGAGGAAGAGCAGCAGGAGGACCTACAAGAAATTGTAGAACCTGAACCTGTAGTACCTGAAGTTCGAAGATCCGGGAGGATCCGTCACGAACCCGAGAGATATCAAGGATTCCTCGTGACTGACTGTCATGATCTTCTGATCATTGATGGTGATGAACCATCGAACTTCAATCAAGCCATGATGGGCCCAGATTCCTCAAAGTGGCGCAAGGCCACTGATTCCGAAATGGACTCCATGTCGGTCAACCAAGTGTTTTCGTTGGTTGACTTACCCGCTGGTGTAAAAGCCATCGAGTGCAAATGGATCTTCAAGAAGAAGATTGACGTGGATGGAAATGTCCAGATTTATAAAGCCAGGTTGGTGGCAAAAGGTTTCAGACAAGTTCACGGTGTGGATTACGATGAAACCTATTCACCAGTGGCTATGATGAAATCTATTCGGATTCTACTAGCAACTGCAGCTTTTCATGATTATGAAATTTGGCAGATGGACGTGAAAACCGCCTTCCTGAATGGTATTCTGGAAGAGGATGTGTATATGACACAACCTGACGGTTACATAGATCCAAAGAATGCTGGGAAAGTATGCAAGCTTCATAAATCCATTTATGGATTGAAGCAAGCATCGAGGAGCTGGAATCTTCGTTTTGATGAAGCGATCAAGCAATTTGACTTCATCAGAAACGAAGAAGAACAATGCGTGTATAAGAAAACTAGTGGGAGCAAGATAGTATTTCTTATTCTGTATGTCGATGACATACTGCTTCTCGGAAACGACATTCCAATGCTGAAGTCCGTAAAGGACTGGCTTGGAAGTTGTTTTTCCATGAAAGACATGGGTGAAGCCGCATACGTTCTTGGAATCAGGATCTACCGGGATAGATCTAGAAGGCTGATAGGCTTGTGTCAAGATTCATACATTGACAAAGTCCTGCAAAGATTCAGCATGAAGGATTCCAAGAAGGGCTTCACGCCAATGGTACATGGCACAACGCTAAGCAAGAAGCAGAGCCCTACGACGGCTGCTGAGCTTGAGCGCATGAAGAATATTCCTTATGCATCAGCAATAGGATCTATCATGTATGCCATGATCTGTACTCGTCCTGATGTTGCTTATGCATTGAGCATGACGAGTAGATACCAGTCAAATCCAGGTGAAAACCATTGGATTGCCGTAAAGAATATCTTGAAGTATCTAAGACATACTAAGGATAAGTTCTTAGTGTACGGTGGAAGTGGTGTGCTTAAAGTCAGTGGATTCACGGATGCAAGTTTCCAGACAGACCAAGATGATTTCCGGTCACAGTCCGGTTATATATTTTGTCTGAATGGCGGTGCAATCAGTTGGAGAAGCTCCAAGCAAGACACCGTTGCTGATTCCACTACAGAAGCTGAATATATCGCCGCCTCAGAAGCTGCGAAGGAAGCTGTTTGGATACGAAAGTTCATTATTGAACTAGGTGTGATACCAGATGCGGCTGAGCCTCTGGCACTGTTTTGTGACAACAATGGTGCTATAGCTCAGGCAAAGGAACCAAGATCACACCAGAAATCCAAGCATGTTCTAAGAAGATTTCACTTGATACGTGACATCATTAATAGAAAGGAAGTCAAGATCAGCCGAGTTCAGACAGATGATAACGTCGCTGATCCGTTGACAAAGCCACTCCCAAGGCCTAAGCTCGAGTTTCTGACTGAAGCTGTAGGCATTAGAGACATTGAAATGTAATCTAAATTTGAGTGGGAGTTTGAGGGCTTTTATTTAGTTATTTGATATGTTCTTGTAAAACATTCTTATGTTTAATGAAATTATTATTTCAAGATTATTTTAACTGTGATGAAATAATCGTTCCAAAGTGATATAAACCATTTTATAGGTCATCGAAGTAAGTGACTTGATCTTGAGTCATCGAAGTCATTTAGCTTGATCATCAGACCCTATATTTGATAGATGGATTAAATCATCATGTCCCTAGTCGAAGGTTGTTGAAATTGGAACACCAACAACCGTGAGAGACTGGATTGGTATGTGACTTATGACAAAGTCTCAGTGTGTCATAGATGCGCGGCATCAAAGTCAATACATAGGTGTATGTTGGGAACATACGACCGGACTAGACCCGATTATGAGAACTCTTCAGGATATTTATATCTGTGTCATAAGAGATTCTCACTACGACTATAGAGTATAGTCCTTAGACCTGAGTTCGCATGCATGTGACTGCACATGGACTGATGCACTTTGATCATTGTCTAACGCTATCGTTCTGCGATAGTTATAAGGACCTTGTTTGGGTACATTATGAAATGAGTAGTTTACAGTGATGGAATAAGACGGAATTTGTCCCTCCAATATAAATGGAGTGAATATCTCTAGGCCAATCGGAGATTTGAATACTGGAAAATGCATGGCCATGCTCAAACGGACTGTCCCGAGTCGTTTGGATTGTCAGTATCGAATCAGAGTCCAATGAACAAGATTAGGCTTTATAAGGATGACACCAATCTTGCCTTATGACTAATCGAGATATTGTGACAAAAGGATTATGAATACAGAGATTCCAGTACAAGTGGGAGATTGTTGGAATTGTGTCCAGTAATCTCGGTACTGTCTCTAGAAAGTAAGAGTATGTCAATGATCAGACATAAGTCATATAATACTGGGGGTCATGATGGCTTGCTAGAGTCCGCTCATGATCTATAAGTCTTGGACTTATTGCCTTTATTATATGATCCCATATGGGTCACACGCCTAAGCTAACAGGAAAATGTGTAGGAACGGTTTAGCAGAAGTACGGTAAAAGTGCTAGGCATTTACTGTACTTAGAGAGAATAAATGGGTTTAGTCACTGTGTGTCGATCGATGCACAAGGTGTGTCGATCGACACAGTGCGAGAACGCCGTCGAGTTAATTGGTTTTTGGGCCAAAGGCCCAAACGGAACTGGACAAGTTTTATAAATAAAACTTGAGACGAGTTCAGGCAATTAACCCTAGCCCAGCCGCGAGCCTCCTCTCTCTCTGCGCCGATTTCCCGTGTGGTCTAGAAGCCTCTCTTCCTGCTTGGTGTGCGTGTGTGAACCTCTGGAGGAGTTATCACTCGGTGGCTCTCTGATCTCTGACCATACCATCCCTTTCCGCTGCATAAACAGGTATAAGGTGAGATCATCAATTGTTTCTATTCAAGAGAACCTAGATCCGCATGTTTAGGATAATCTGAATCAGAGAATTGAATCAGGATTCATCTAAACATTCCAACACCGACACCTGTAACAGCTGGGATCTGCAAAACAAATGTCCACAGAAAATGAACGTTCATAGCATTGTGTGAGCATTCAAAGATGCGTCTGATTGTTCACAATCATACCGTTTCCGATACGGGGGCTTTTAAGGCTTCTCCGTCCTTTGTCGTCTCCACCGATTCCTGCACATTTCATTCATCTACAGGTGCATCTGACCCCTGGGGGTTTCCGACAGTTGTAGCAGCTGAGCTCTGCAAAACAAGTGTCCACAGACGATGAACGTTCATAGCATTGTATGATCGATCATAGATGCTTATGAATGTTCACAATCATACCATTTCCACAATAGGTGTGTGTTTCGCATCACCTTCTTCTGTTTTGATCACCGGATCCTGGACATTTGTTACATCCACAGTTGCCTCTGAACCCACCGGGGAACCGACACCTTTAACCGCTGGGCTCTGCAAAACAAATGTCCACACAAATTGAACGTTCATAACATTGTGTGATTGTTCAAAGATGCGTCTGATTGTTCACAATCATACCGTTTCCTCTACAGTGGCTTTTAAGGATTCTCCGTCCTTCGTCGTCGCCACCGATTCCTGCACATTTGATTCATCTACAGGTGCCTCTGACCCTTGTGGGTTTCCGAAAGTTGTAGCAGCTGAGATCTGCAACACAAATGTCCACAGCCAGATGAACGTTCATGGATATGTGTGATCTTTGATAGAAGCGTCTGATTGTTGGCAAACCTACCGTTCCCGCCATGGGGGTTTGTGTCGCATCTCCGTCTTGGGTTGTAATCACCGGTGAATGAATTTCTAGCAGTTCTAATCAGAATTAGCAACCCTAAGTATAAATTCCAAGCCTAGGATCTAGGGTTCATGTTTATATCATTGAATCTACATCAGATCTCGAAGATACCTGGAAGTTATGCAGCGGAAGATGATTTGGTATTCGAGATTGATTAGCGCATCAAGTGATGCGCCTCTACTAGTATCCACACGCACACAAACTGGAACGGACGGGATGCCAGTGCCGTTAGAGATCGGATCTCTCAGAAGGTTCTCAGTTTCTCTAAAGTGGCTGTGAATTAGGTCTGATGTATGTAAAATTCGTCCATATATCTCATATATGTCGACTTCTATCACGACCTGATTAACCAAGGATCAAACCGAAGTTAATCAAGTCATAAACCAAAATCGCTATTTTAGTCCGCGATCTGTGTCGATCGATACACATGTTGTGTCGATCGATATGTTGGAAGTTTTGGTTGATCCTGATTCAATTCTCATATTGATATCAACCTAAACATGCATCAGATCTAGGTGTTCTTATTTAGAAACATTAGATCTCACCTTTTACCTGTTTGTTTGCAGCGGAATTGAGAACAGGTCAATGATCAGGGAGATACACCGAGAGATGGATCCTCCAAAGGCTCACACACGCAATCACAGGAAACTGGCTGCTAGACCGAGCTGAGGGAGGCGCCAGAAAGAGAGAGAAAAACGGCGCTGGGTGTTAGGGTTTGAAGGAAAAACAGACTCAAGTTTTATTCATAAAACTTGTCTAATTCCTTTTGGGCTTTATGGGCCCAAATACCAATCTGATTAAATTCCATTTAATCAGACCCATTAATTCTTCTCTCTTAGTACGACAAATGCCTAGCACTTTTGTCGTACTTCTGCTAAGCCGTTCCAACATTATTTCCTGCTAGCTTAAGCGTGTGACCCATATGGGATCATACAATAAAGGCAATAAGTCCAAGACTTATAGATCATGAGCGGACTCTAGCAAGCCATCATGACCCCCAGTATTGTATGACTTATGTCTGATCACTGACATACTCTTACGTTATAGAGACAGTACAGAGATTGCTGGACACAATTCCAACAATCTCCCACTTGAACTGGAATCTCTGTATTCATAATCCCTTTCGTCTCAATATCTCGATTAGTCATAAGGCAAGATTAGTGTCATCCTTATAAAGCCTAATCTTGTTCATCGGACTCTGATTTGATACTGACAATACAAACGACTCGGGAAAGTCCGTTTGAGCATGGCCATGCGTTTTCCAGTATTCAAATCTCCGATTGGCCCAGAGATATTCACTCCATTTATATTGGAGGGACAAATCCCATCTTGTTCCATCACTGTAAACTATTCATTTCATGATGTACCCAAACAAGGTCCTTATAGCTATCACAGAATGATAGCGTTAGACAATGATCAAAGTACATCAGTCCATGTGCAGTCACATGCATGTGAACTCAGGTCTAAGGACTATACTCTATAGTCGTAGTAAGAATCTCTTATGACACAGATATAAATATCCTGAAGAGTTCTTATAGTCGGGTCTTGTCCGGTCGTATGTTCCCAACATACACCTATGTACTGACTTTGATGCCGTGCATCTATGACACACTGAGACTTTGTCATAAGTCACGTACCAATCCAGTCTCACACGGTTGTTGGTGTTCCAATTTCAACAGCCTTCGACTAGGGACAGGATGATATAAAACATTTATCAAATATAGGATCTCATGATCAAGCTAAATGACTTCGATGACTCAAGATCAAATCATTTACTTCGATGACCTATAAAATGGTTCATATCATTTTGGAACGATTATTTCATCACAGTTAAAATAATCTTGAAATAATAATTTCATTAAAACATAAATAATAATGTTTTACAAGAACATATCAAATAACTAAAATAAAGCTCACAAAACTCCCACTCAAATTTAGATTACATTTCAATGTTTCTAATGCCTACAGCTTCAGTCAGGAACTCGAGCTTAGGCCTTGGGAGTGGCTTTGTCAACGGATCAGCGACATTATCATCTGTCGGAACTCGGCTGATCTTGACTTCCTTTCTATTAATGATGTCACGTATCAAGTGATATCTTCTTTGAACATGTTTGGATTTCTGGTGTGATCTTGGTTCCTTTGCCTGAGCTATAGCACCATTGTTGTCACAAAACAGTGCCAGAGGCTCAGCCGCATCTGGTATCACACCTAGTTCCATAATGAACTTTCGTATCCAAACAGCTTCCTTCGCTGCTTCTGAGGCGGCGATATATTCAGCTTCCGTAGTGGAATCAGCAACGGTGTCCTGCTTGGAGCTTCTCCAACTTACTGCACCGCCATTCAGACAAAAGACATAACCGGACTGTGACCGGAAATCATCTGTGTCTGTCTGGAAACTTGCGTCCGTGAATCCACTGACTTTAAGCACATCACTTCCACCGTACACCAAGAACTTATCCTTAGTATGTCTTAGATACTTCAAGATATTCTTTACGGCAATCCAATGGTTTTCACCTGGATTTGACTGGTATCTACTCGTCATGCTCAATGCATAAGCAACATCAGGACGAGTACAGATCATGGCATACATGACAGATCCTATTGCAGATGCATAAGGAATATTCTTCATGCGCTCAAGCTCAGCAGCCGACGTAGGGCTCTGCTTCTTGCTTAGCGTTGTGCCATGTACCATTGGCGTGAAGCCCTTCTTGGAATCTTTCATGCTGAATCTTTGTAGGACTTTGTCAATGTATGAGTCTTGACACAAGCCTATCAGCCTCTTAGGTCTATCCCGATAGATCCTAATTCCAAGAACGTATGCGGCTTCACCCATGTCTTTCATGGAAAAACAACTTCCAAGCCAGTCTTTTACAGACTTCAACATTGGAACGTCGTTTCCGAGAAGCAGTATGTCATCAACATACAGAATAAGAAAAACGATTTTGCTCCCACTAGTTTTCTTATACACGCATTGTTCTTCTTCGTTTCTGATAAAGTCAAATTGCTTGATCGCTTCATCAAAACGAAGATTCCAGCTCCTCGATGCTTGCTTCAATCCATAAATGGATTTATGAAGCTTGCATACTTTCCCAGCATTCTTTGGATCTATGTAACCGTCAGGTTGTGTCATATACACATCCTCTTCCAGAATACCATTCAGGAAGGCGGTTTTCACGTCCATCTGCCAAATTTCATAATCATGAAAAGCTGCAGTTGCTAGTAGAATCCGAATAGATTTCATCATAGCCACCGGTGAATAGGTTTCATCGTAGTCCACACCGTGAACTTGTCTGAAACCTTTTGCCACCAACCTGGCTTTATAAATCTGGACATTTCCATCCACGTCAATCTTCTTCTTGAAGATCCATTTGCACTCGATGGCTTTTACACCAGCGGGTAAGTCAACCAACGAAAAGACTTGGTTGACCGACATGGAGTCCATTTCGGAATCAGTGGCCTTGCGCCACCTAGAGGAATCTGGGCCCATCATGGCTTGATTGAAGTTCGATGGTTCATCACCATCAATGATCAAAAGATCATGACAGTCAGTCACGAGGAATCCCTGATATCTCTCGGGTTCGTGACGGATCCTCCCGGATCTTCGAACTTCAGGTACTACAGGTTCAGGCTCTACAATTTCTTGTAGATCCTCCTGCTGCTCTTCCTCATTAGGTTGAGCAGTATCCTGTTCATCTTGAATTTCTTCAAGCAGTACCTTACTCCCACTGTCTTTCTTAGAGAGAAACTCTCTCTCAAGAAAGTTACAATCCCGGGCAACAAAGATCTTGTTCTCGGAACGTAGATAGAAGTAATAAGCCTTGGTTTCCCGTGGATAACCAATGAAGTAGCATTTATCAGATTTTGGTGTAAGCTTATCTGAGATTAATCTCTTAACATAGGCTTCACAACCCCAAATTCTTAGATAAGACAGCACTGGAGCTTCTCCAGTCCATAATTCATATGGTGTCTTTGCTACTGCTTTTGATGGCGCTCTATTTAGAGTGAACACTGCTGTTAGCAGAGCATATCCCCAAAGGGATATTGGAAGGTCTGTGTGACTCATCATAGATCGAACCATATCCAATAAGGTCCGATTTCTCCTCTCAGACACACCATTCCATTGAGGTGTTCCAGGAGGAGTGAGTTGGGATACGATCCCACACTCTCTCAGATGATCACTGAATTCTTGGCTTAAGTATTCTCCTCCTCGGTCGGACCGAAGAGCCTTAATGCTTTTGCCAAGTTGGTTCTGTACTTCATTTTGGAATTCTCTGAACTTTTCAAAAGATTCAGACTTATGTTTCATCAAATAAACATATCCATACCTACTGAAATCATCAGTGAAGGTAATGAAGTACTGATAGTTTCCTCTTGCATTAGTGGACATTGGGCCACACACATCAGTGTGTATCAGGCCCAATAAGTCACTGGCCCTCTCGTTAGGTTTATTAAAGGGGGCCCGTGTCATTTTGCCCATCATGCAGGATTCGCATTTCTCACATGACTCAAAGTCAAATGAGCCAAGAAGTCCATTCGAATGGAGCCTCTTGATGCGTTTCTCGCTGATGTGCCCTAAACGACAATGCCATAGAAACGTTCGGTTTTCCTCATTAGGTTTAAACCGTTTTGTATTAATGTTATAAATTGGCGCGGATTGATCGAGTATGTAAAGCCCATTCGTAAGAGGGGCAGAACCATAGAACAAATTGTTGCGATTGAAGGAACATAATTTATTCTTAACTGAAAAATCATAACCTTCCAAATCCAACAAAGAAATTGAAATAATATTTCTGCTTATAGCAGGTACAAAATAACAATTATTAAGTTCTAAAATCAATCCCGAAGGTAAAGACAACAAGTAAGTTCCTACAGCTAGTGCTGAAACTTTCGCTCCATTCCCAACTCGTAGTTCCACTTGTCCTTGCTTCAGCCTTCTACTGTTGCTGAGTGCCTGCATATTAGTACAAATATGAGCCCCACAACCAGTATCCATGACCCATGAGGTATTATCAGAAGTAGTTGTATTAACTTCTATAACAAAAATACCTGATGAAGAAGTCTCGAAAGTCTTCTTCTTTAATTCCTTTAGACCTTCCTGGAATTTCTTGCAATCTCTTCTCCAATGCCCCAGTTCTTTGCAGAACCTGCACATGTCAGTTGGCCCAGCTTTGGACTTGGGCTTGGGCTTTGGCGTGTCCTTGTCCTCGACTTGGACACCCTTGGCCTTTCCCTTATCCTTAGCAGAAGACTTCTTAAACCCCTTGCCCTTTTGTACCATAAGTACATTGGGGTCCTTGGCGGGTTTCTTCAAGTTGGGCTCTGCAGTCTTGAGCATTCCGTGAAGCTCAGGCAGTGTCTTACTCAAACCATGCATGTTAAAGTTCAGAATGAACTGATCATAGCTTGCAGGTAAAGACTGCAGAATGATGTCGCAGGCAAGTTCCTGGCTGATTGGGCAGTCGAGTTTGTGAAGATGATCGAGATAACCCATCATCTTCAACACATGAGGACTCACTGCCGCATTCGCAGCCAACTTACAGTCCAAGAGGTTCTTAACTGTCTGGAACCTCTCAGTCCTAGCCTGCTCCTGAAAAAGCGATTTCAGGCTTGCCATGATCTCGATTGGAGACAATACACTTTCGAACTGTTTTTGCAGCTCAGGAGTCATTGTCACCAACATCAGGCAATAAACATCATTTTCATCTGACGAATGCTTTTCCCAAGCATTGTGCAGAGTCCTGGCAGCATTGGCAAGAGGCCTCTCGGGGAGGGGATCTCGAAGGACATAATCCTTCTTCTCCTGCTTGAGGACCAGCCTCAAGTTCCTTGACCATGTCAGGAAGTTCGTTCCAGTCAGCTTCTCCTTCTCGAGAACAGACCGGATCGAGAATGTGTTTTGTGTGCTTGTAGTAGTCATATCTGAAATATATAAATAAAAAGGTTATTAGTTATATGTTCAAAATGATTAATCTCGTATTAAAGTATAATATGATTAATCATGCATTATATTCAATAACATAAGTTACCCTCAATAGAATATAATGATTCCAAGATCCACATATAACTAAGATCAAAGTGGGCCACTGGCCGTCACCCAACCTTAGCTTATATCGGTAAGCCCTATATCGGCTAATTATATCCGTGATATAACTCTTGGTTGTGAATCTGGGCCCGAGGCCCAATCCACTCTGATGTCTCAAGGCCCGGGACTCCCGATGGCCTAGTCAAGAAAACCGGACTATACAGTCATGTAATCATTAATGTCTGGGACTCCCAATGACATTTATGAATCACAAACCGTCTTACCCACGCAAAAACAGACATCCTCACACTGTAAGGCCATGAATGCAATTGAATGGGCTTTGACAGCTGACATAGCCTGGACAAGACATCCAACGCTTGATATTACTTGAGGTTCGTAGGTTTATTAAAATCATTCCCAAAATAGAAGATTACTATTTCGGGAAACTTTCTATTTATGGAAACCTACTATTTTTAGAAACTTTCTAAAATTGGAAACTTTCTAAAACCGGAAACTTTCTAACTTTAGAAACTTCTTTAAAATCCAAAACCCGCAAATTCAGAAACTTCTATTTTAAGAAACTTTCTAATTATAAAATTTCGGAAACATTAATTTAAAAACGACTTTATAATTTTATAAAATAGATTTTAAATTAATCTGAAGAAAGACTCAATTAACTGGCCCAATTGTTTTAACTTCTTGGCCCGAGGCCCAAGAATTGGTCCATGTCCAAGACATGACCCAATTGTCCAATTAATTGACATAACCGGTCTGGTTCATTAAAACTGGTCTAACCAAGTTTTAATTACTACGATGACCACAATTGTCAACCGGTTATTTACTAAACCGGAATTTCTCAATTTATTTGGTCCAACCAAATCAAATTAGAAATTCCTGGTTTAGGCACTAAATCCAATATTTCTTTCGACATTGGATTTCTTATTCCGGTTTAACCAGATTTAATAAAATTATTAAAATCTGTTTATTAAACCAGAATGATTTATTTTTAATTAAAATTTTGAACCGAACCAGCTAACCAAAATTGAACCGGCCCATCTCACCCAAAACCCTAACCGGCCAGGCAAGAGCCGTCCAGCCGCAAGCCGCATGCTCGATCCAAGATCAAGACGCTCGGATTGCCGGACGGGACGTTTGCGTTTTGATCGGGACGGTCGGACGAGCTCGGGACAGGCGGGACGATCGTGGGACGGTGCTGGCCGAGTCATCCACGAGCGAGCCACGATCCGGACAGCATGAAGCCTCACGCGATCGAGCAAGCATGGCGACGATCGGGACGTGAGAGAAGGCGGAACGGGACGATCGTGATCGGGACGCGATCCGCCTTACGATCGGGACGACCCGCGATCGCGACGCGATCGATCCATCGATCCGACCCAACCGGCCATTCTCTCGGCCAATCAACAAACCCGAGTCATATAGCTCGGTTTGTGATTTCTGTGTTTGTTTAGAGTTCAATTCTGATTCTTAACTGTTTTATCTTATCAATAATTGATTCAAAAACAATTCTAAACAGATTTAACAACCTAAACAATGAATCTAAAACAAGAAACCTAAGAACCAATGGCTCTGATACCACTGTTGGAAGTTTTGGTTGATCCTGATTCAATTCTCATATTGATATCAACCTAAACATGCATCAGATCTAGGTGTTCTTATTTAGAAACATTAGATCTCACCTTTTACCTGTTTGTTTGCAGCGGAATTGAGAACAGGTCAATGATCAGGGAGATACACCGAGAGATGGATCCTCCAAAGGCTCACACACGCAATCACAGGAAACTGGCTGCTAGACCGAGCTGAGGGAGGCGCCAGAAAGAGAGAGAAAAACGGCGCTGGGTGTTAGGGTTTGAAGGAAAAACAGACTCAAGTTTTATTCATAAAACTTGTCTAATTCCTTTTGGGCTTTATGGGCCCAAATACCAATCTGATTAAATTCCATTTAATCAGACCCATTAATTCTTCTCTCTTAGTACGACAAATGCCTAGCACTTTTGTCGTACTTCTGCTAAGCCGTTCCAACATTATTTCCTGCTAGCTTAAGCGTGTGACCCATATGGGATCATACAATAAAGGCAATAAGTCCAAGACTTATAGATCATGAGCGGACTCTAGCAAGCCATCATGACCCCCAGTATTGTATGACTTATGTCTGATCACTGACATACTCTTACGTTATAGAGACAGTACAGAGATTGCTGGACACAATTCCAACACGATACACATGTTGTGTCGATCGACACTGTCTCAGAAACTTGTTTTTCGAATGCATATCATATATACATTTATCAGATCATTACACTAATGATCAACCCCATATTCTATGTCCAGTTTGCTTAGGTGTATGATCCTGTAGGATCATATAATACTAGCAACGAGTTCTAAACTCATTGATCATAAGTGGCTTCTAGCAAAGTATTATGATTGCCCAGTATTATATGACTGTCTCATCTCGACAATACAACTTTCACTTAGAGTAAGTACAATAGATTTCAGGACATTCCCAACAATCTCCCACTTGTACTGGAATCATCTATTCCTATAATCCCTTCGTCTCTATATATCGATCTGGCACAAGGCAAGAACAGTGTCATCCTTATTAAGCTAGATCATGTTTATCGAACTCCGATTTATACTGATAAAACAAACGACTGACAATCACCTAGTTTGAGCGCGGCCACGCATTTCCAGTATCAAATCTTCGATAGGCCCTGAGATATTTATCTCATGTTATATAGGAGGTACGAATCCCATCTTGTTCCATCCATGTCCCTTTCACACTTCATGATACGCCCAATCAGTGTCTTTATAGTCACCAGTTACGGCTGACGTTTGACAAAGTCAAAACGGACCAATCCATATGCAGGAAATCATGTTGAACTCAGGTCTAAGGACTATACTCTATAGTCGTAATGAGAAACTCTTATGACACTCATATAACTATCTTGTAGAGTTCTCATTAACGGGTCAAGTCCGTTCCTGTGTTCTCCAACACATATCTATGTGATTGACTTTAATACTCTTATTAATGACTCCATGAAACTTAGTCATCAGTCACCTCACATACTAGTCTCATGCGGTTGTTAATGTCCCATTTTGACAACCTTGACCAGGGACCAACATAATTTATGTCATTTATCATTTATAGGGTTTCATGATCAAGTCACATACTTGATGACCTATAAAATGTCATAAATTACTTTGGAACTATTATTTAACAACATTAAATAATAATGAAACAAATTTCATTAAAATAACATAATCATATTATGTTTACATAAACACCATAACGTAATTAAAAACAAAAAAAAACTCCCACTGAAAACAAGATCATATCTTAAGAAATCTAACGCCTATAGCAGTCGTATGACTCTCATGCTTAGGCCTTGGGAGAGGCTTAGTCAAAAGATCAGCAACATTCTTATCCGTCGGGACTCTGCTGATCTTTACATCTCCTCTATTGATGATATCACGGATAAGGTGATACCTCCTCTCTATATGTTTGGACTTCTGGTGTGACCTAGGTTCTTTCGCCTGCGCAATGGCTCCATTGTTGTCACAATACAAAGCCACTGGCTCAGAAATACTAGGAACCACACCAAGTTCAGAGATGAACTTCTTGATCCAAACAGCCTCCTTTGCCGCTTCAGAAGCGGCGAGGTACTCAGCTTCGGTTGTGGAATCTGCTACGGTGTCTTGCTTGGAACTCTTCCAACTAACTGCACCGCCATTCAGACAAAAGACATAACCAAATTATGATCGAAAATCGTCTTTGTCTGTCTGAAAACTTGCGTCTGTGTAACCACTTACTACAAGCTCATCACTTCCTCCGTACACCAAGAATTTATCCTTAGTATTTCTCAAATACTTCAGAATGTTCTTGACAGCTGTCCAGTGACTTTCACCCGGATCAGATTGGTATCTACTCGTCATGCTTAAAGCACAAGCAACATCTGGACAAGTGCAGAGCATGGCATACATGATGGATCCTAGAGCAGAAGCATAAGGAATCCTACCCATGCGCTCTCGCTCAGCAGGTGTCGAAGGACACTGCTTCTTGCTAAGAGTAATGCCATAAGACATCGGTATGAAGCCCTTCTTGGAATCATGCATACTGAACATGTGTAAGACCTTATCGATATAAGTATCTTGACACAATCCAATTAACTTGTTCAATCTATCTCTATAGATTCTTATTCCAAGAATTTATGCGGCTTCTCCCATGTCTTACATTGAAAAAACAACTTCCGAGCCAAGTCTTAACAGACTGAAGCAGTGGAATGTCATTTCCGAGAAGAAGTATGTCATCCACATACAATACGAGAAATGCAACTGCACTCCCACTAGTCTTCTTGTAAACACACGGTTCCTCTTCGTTCCTGATAAAGTCAAACTTTTTGACCGCTTCATCAAAACGAAGATTCCAACTCCGAGATGCTTGCTTCAATCCATAAATGGATCGATGAAGCTTGCATACCTTCCTAGCAGCATTAGGATCGATGAAGCCTTCAGGTTGTGTCATGTACACATCCTCTTCCAGAATTCCATTAAGGAAAGCTGTTTTCACATCCATTTGCCAGATCTCATAATCATAATGAGCGGCTGTTGCTAGGAGAATCTGAATGGACTTAAGCATAGCGACGGTGGAATAGGTTTCTTCATAGTCAATACCATGAATTTGCTTGAAACCTTTTGCCACCAACCTAGCTTTGTATATCTGAATATTACCATCCACATCAATTTTCTTCTTGAAAATCCGTTTATACTCAATGGCTTTTGCACCATCGGGTAAATCAACCAAAGTCCACACTTGGTTCTGTGACATGGATCCCATTTCGGATTCAGCGGCTTTCAGCCTTTTTTCGGAGTCAGGGCTCATCATCGCTTCTTCAAAATTCGCAGGCTCGTCACTGTCAATGATCAATAGATCATGACAATTAGTTACAAGAAATCCATATCTCTCGGGCTCGTGACGAATGCTTTCGGATCTGCGAATTTCCGGCTCCACAGGCGTGGTCTCTACAACTCTTTGTAGATCCAACTGTTGCTCTTCCTCAACGGGTTGAGCGGTCTCCTGTGGTTCTCGAACTTCTTCGAGTTGTACTTTACTCCCACTGTTCTTCTTGGAAAGAAACTCTCTTTCAAGAAAGACGCAGTTCCGAGCAACAAACACTTTGTTCTCGGATTGGTTGTAAAAGTAGTAAGCCTTGGTTTCCTTAGGATAACCAACAAAGTAGCATTTATCTTATTTGGGTTCGAGCTTATCAGTTATTAACCGTTTAACATAAGCTTCACAACCCCAAATCTTCAGGAAAGACAAGCTTGGAACATTTCCAGTCCACATCTCATGTGGTGTCTTTGCAACTGATTTTGATGGAACCCTATTTAGTGTAAACGCAGACGTTTCTAGAGCGTATCCCAGAAGGATAATGGAAGAGATGAGTGACTCATCATTGATCGAACCATATCCAATAAAGTCTGATTCCTCCTCTCGGATACTCCATTCCATTGGGGTGTTCCAGGAGGAGTGAGTTGTGAAACAATTCCACAATCTCTTAGATGATCACTGAATTCTTGACTCAAGTATTCGCCTCCACGATCTGATCGAAGAGCTTTAATAATTTTGCCAAGTTGATTCTGTACTTCATTCTGGAACTCTTTGAACTTTTCAAAAGATTCCGACTTGTGTCTCATTAGATAGACATAGCCATACCTACTGAAGTCATCAGTAAAAGTAATGAAGTACCGAAAGTTTCCTCTGGAACTTGTGCTCATTGGGCCACACACATCCGTATGTATAAGGCCCAATAAATCACTGGTCCTTTCATTTTGTTTGTTGAAAGGGGCCTTAGTCATTTTACCCAATAAACAAGATTCGCATTTCTCACATGATTCATAATCAAATGAGCCCAAAAGCCGGTCACTATGGAGCTTCTGAATCCGTTTCTCATTTATATAGCCCAAACGACAGTGCCAGAGAAAAGTAGGGTTCGAGTCATTGGACTTGAACCGTTTTGTGTTTATATTATAGACATGCACATATTGGTTTAAAACATAAAGTCCATTATCTAATGGACTGCTACCATAAAATATATCATTGTAATCAAAAGAACAACACTTATTCTTAATTGAAAACTGATATCCTTCCAAATCCAAACAAGGAATAGAAATAATATTTCTGCTTATAGCAGGTACATAGTAGTAATTATTGAGTTCTAAAACCAAGCCTGAAGGTAAAGACAATTGAAATGTTCCTACAGCTAATGCAGCAACTCTTGCTCCATTTCCCACGCGCAGGTCCACTTGTCCTTTCTCCAAATTCCTACTGTTGCTTAGGCCCTGCATATTTGTACAAATATGAGCACCACAGCCGGTATCTAATACCCAAGAAGTAGAACTAGAAGTAGTAACATTTACTTCTATAACATAAGATGAAGTCTCGAAAGTCTTCTTCTTCTTCTTTTTCTCTTCCAATAATTTATTGCAGTTTCTCTTCCAATCCCCAAGCTCATTACAGTAATGGCACTTATCAGTCTCAGATGGGCCGAGCTTGGGCTTGGAAGAAGAAACATGCTTATCCTGATTCGCAATCTGGACAGCCTTGCTCTTTCCCTTGTCCTTGCCAAGTTTCTTAAACTTCTTACCTCCTTGTACCATAAGTACATTTGGAGTGCTCTTCTTGATATTAGGCTCAGCTGTTTTGAGCATGCCATGCAGTTCAGTCAACGTCTTCGTCAAGTTGTTCATGTTATAGTTCATAACAAATTGATCATAGCTTGACGGCAGTGACTGCAGGATGATGTCAGTAGCCAACTCTTGGCTAATGGGACAATCCAGTTTTCCCAGGTTATCAATATAACCCATTATCTTTATGACATGAGGACTGACTGGAGCGTCCTTTGGTAGCTTGCATTCGATGAGAGACTTAACCGTTTGGTATGTCTCAGTTCGTGCCTGCTCCTGAAATATACTTTTCAGGCTAGTGATCATCTCCATTGGCGACTCCACGTTCTCGAATTGCTTCTGCAAGTCCGAGTTCATGGTAGCCAACATGAGACAACTCACATCGACCACATCATTAGAATGCTTATCCCAAGCACTCCTTTCTACATGAGCGGCATTGGCCCTCGGTTTTTCAGGGAGAACATTTTCTAGGACATAGTCCCTTTTTTCCTGCTTGAGAAAAATTCTCAAGTTCCGATACCATTCGAGAAAGTTCGATCCATTTAACTTGTCCTTCTCAAGGACGGATCGTAGGGAGAAAGTGTTTTGATGAGTGTTAGTCATAGCTGAGATAAAAGAAAGGAAAAAGGTTTAGTTATGATGTTCAAGAATTAAGAAATCTTAACTATTAAGAAAACTCGCATTATATGCCCAAAACGATTTTGATGGCCCAGTCAAGTTAAACCAATCTCTTAAGTCATGTAATTATTGATGCCTTGCACTGCAAAACCATCAACACAATTACCTCCTGCCTTACTCATGTAATTGTGGACACCTCGCACTGCAAGTCTATCGCACAATGAAAAAAGTCTTGACAGTTGACAAGATTGGAAAGACATCAAGGATTGCTTGATATTTTAGTTGAGGAACGGAACTGTTTAAAACTACTAATTTTATTAAGTTTTAATTATTCTAAGAATTGGATTTATTTTGGTTTGGTTCTGTGATTTCAGGTTCAATAACCGAAAATCATCGGACCTGTGTCGACCGACACTACTATAGTGTCGATCGACGCAATCCTTCCAAAAACCAATTTGCGGTAACCGATCAATCCAATTGATCCGGTTTTTGATAACCGGTCAGTGTCGATCGACACTACATTAGTGTCGGTCGATGCCAACCAAATCAAACCAATCGCAATAAACCGTTCTAAGCGGTTTAACCAATTTTGACCAAGCTCGATAACCGGTCCAATCCAATTGAACCGATTAACCTTATCGCGCGGTCTGTGTCGACCGACAAAACTCTTGTGTCGATCGTCACAATTAGGGAAAACCTAAATTTTTTTTCGGGTTATCATTCTATGTTGATCGACACCGGATTGGCATCGATCGACACAATGCGAAAAACCCTAGAAACGTTTTCGAACAGGAAACCTAAACGAGATTACTTCGATCAAAAACCAACTTAGCATGCATATATCCAATATATCATGATCCAGATTCAACTAATCTAATCAACATGCTACAGATTCAATGGAACCCTAAGGCTCTGATACCACTGAAGGAATTTCTAGCAGTTCTAATCAGAATTAGCAACACTAAGTATAAATTCCAAGCCTAGGATCTAGGGTTCATGTTTATATCATTGAATCTACATCAGATCTCGAAGATACCTGGAAGTTATGCAGCGGAAGATGATTTGGTATTCGAGATTGATTAGCGCCTCAAGTGCTGCGCCTCTACTGGTATCCACACGCACACAAACTGGAACGGACGGGATGCTAGTGCCGTTAGAGATCGGATCTCTCAGAAGGTTCTCAGTTTCTCTAAAGTGGCTGTAAATTAGGTCTGATGTATGTAAAAGTCGTCCATATATCTCATATATGTCGACTTCTATCACGACCTAATTAACCAAGGATCAAACCGAAGTTAATCAAGTCATAAACCAAAATCGCTATTTTAGTCCGCGATCTGTGTCGATCGATACACATGTTGTGTCGATCGACACTGCCTCAAAAACTTGTTTTTCGAATGCATATCATATATACATTTATCAGATCATTACACTAATGATCAACCCCATATTCTATGTCCAGTTTGCTTAGGTGTGTGACCCTGTAGGATCATATAATACTAGCAACGAGTTCTAAACTCATTGATCATAAGTGGCTTCTAGCAAAGCATTATGATTGCCCAGTATTATATGACTGTCTCATATCGACAATACAACTTTCACTTAGAGTAAGTACAATAGATTTCAGGACATTCCCAACAACCGGATCCGGCACAATTGATTCATCTAAAAGATCCTCTGACAACTGGGGGTTTGTGACGGTTGTGGTAGATGCGCCCTGCAAAACAAATGTCGACAGAAAGATTAACGTTGATATAATTCTGTGATCGTTCATAGATACCTCTGATTGTTGACAAACATACCGTGTCCTCTGCGGGAGTTTTTATGTTTTCTCCGTCCCTTCTTGTGTCCACTGTATCCTGCACATTTGTTTCTTCTACGATTCTATCTGACCCAACCGTGTAACCAACAGTTGTACCAGCTGCGCTCTGCAAAGCAAATGTCCACAGAAAAATGAACGTTCATAGAATTGTGTGATCGTTCATAGATGCATCTGATTGTTCACAAACATACCGTTTCCGCCATGGGGGTTTGAATGGTTTCTCCAACTGTTGTTGTGATCACGGGATCCTGCACATTTGTTTTGACTTTAGTTGCCTCTGACCCCTCCGGCTTACCGACAATTGTAGCACCTACGCTCCGCAAAACAAATGTGTTAAGAAAAATATGTACGTTCATAGATTTGGATCTTCGTTCATAGACAGAGGTGTAATCTATACCAATTCCATCATGGCATCGTGGACGATTTCCTCATCCGTGTTTGCGGCACCTGGCTCCGTCGTTTGGTCATAACCCGACAAAGGGTCAAAATGTTCTGCATTCTCCACCTGGTCCCGCGCTGATTCACCAGAAAAAATTACCTCATCGACCGAGTCTTTAGAACTCTTCTTCTTCTTCTTCTTCGAAGATCTTTCAACGATATGTTTTTTGCCTTTTCCAGATTTCCCCGAAGTTTGAGAAGTTCCAACACTTTCAAAATCCGAAGGGAGATTCTCTGCCGCCTTATTCCCTTCATCGACTGGGCCGGTGTCTTCCGGGATAGCTTCCTGCCAAGTGAATGTTCATATATTCATTAATGCACGTTCACAATAAACATGATCGTTCACAAATTTCGTGCTAACATTATGTACGTTCACATGAATATGGGTAGAAAAGTCTAATATCCTCTCGAGCGCCTCATTATGAAACTTCTTCCGCTTCGAAGTTCGTACAGGTATACGATTCTTCCGCTTACCATCTACTTCCAAAGGGAGCTTCGCGACACCCTCATTTGTTTCATCCGACAGTACGTTATCCGGCAATTCCATTGGTGAAACATGCACTTTCGTAGGCTTTCTCTTCTTCGTCAGAGGTTTGGCCTTGCGCTTCTTCTGTTTAGAAGCCGCCTTAGCAGAGGTTTTGGGACTTTCATCAACAAAATCATCCGACAAAACCTCCTACAAGAATTAAACATTAAAACTTAGATAAATAGATAATAACAAATGTACGTTCATAACGACATTTACGGGTTCACAAAAAAACATTACCGGATGCTTCTTCTCTTTCTCCTTTTTACTGGTACTTCGAACGGAGTCTGGTACTCTCGCGGAACTCCTAGTACGGCCTATAGGGCCAACGCTACCACTGCCACGTCCTGTTTTAGAAGGCTTCATGGTTGGTTTCTCGGCCACGTTGGGCACCTCTGTTTCAAAATGAACCCGTTTTTCTTTCTTCTTTTTCTCACTAATATCAAGGCTCCCCTGTCCAGGCTCCTTCCTCCTGTCCCCCGTCTTATCCACCCTAACTAAGTTGTTGTTTTCTAAATGCTTGTCAATTATACTCTTCATATATGCCTCCATCTCCGGACGCCACTCTTTCTCCAACAAAGATTTGCTACATCCAACTGACACTACCACGGCATCATCAACCACCGTCTCTCGCTCCTTCACCCACCAACCTTCATCCATTCTAAAGAAGTTCCTCTTAGGCGAATGACCTATGCATCAGCGCTCCTGGCTCTCTTCTTTCCCTTTCCCTTGGGTTCACTCTTCTTACGGTCTTTCTCTTCTTTGTTCTTCGCATACACTTCCATCTCATCTGGTGTCAGCACCCTAGGCCACGATCTGTCTCCTCCGGGCCAAGACCTATGATTATGCTGTAGGGACGCATTCCCCTCTGTCAGGATTGCCTCCAAATAAGCTATGCACTCATCCCCCTCCTCATCATCATCACTCCATTCCCACGTTTTGGGATCCACTTATTCATCGGAAACATGAAGAATTGAGTCTATAGTAAGCTGCAAAGGTAGCATAAATTTGTCAATTAACATGGTCTACAGCAACCAAACTGCCATAAAACATGATAATATGTACACGTTCACACCAGAATATATACGTGTCTTATATACGTTCATGGCGAAAATATCAAAATATGAACGTTCACACAGGAGACTAAAATAGGTCTAAAGGATCTTGTATCATACCTCGGGAAGGCTCTCCACATTCATGAGATCTTTGTAGTCGATAGTCTTCTTTTTATACAAGCCACTGCAGGAACAAGGGATGAAGTCTAGCTCAGCAGATGCACATGGGATCTTAGTCTGTAGCTCCTGGATTGTTTCAAGGGCAAGCAGCTGAATTGCTATCGGGAATCCACGCATGCTTATCGAGGGCCTTGTCACCCTATCCTTCATTCCCTTATTCCTCACCATATCCATGAAGTTTAGCATTGTTAACTCAAAGGCCTTCCGGCCCCTTGAATAAGATAAAAACTTGTCCACATCTTGGAAAAGTTCAACGGTTTTTCCGGGAAACTTTACCGTACTGATTCTCTACGGCAACCACACCGTCATCAAGTATGACAAGGGCTAGCTGCAACCTGGTATCTCCCTCCATTTTCCCCCAGATTTCAGACGGTTAATGAGCTGATCGATACTGCCGTCTTTGCCCATCGTCCCCGCCCAATCAATGAATCTCAATGATTTAGAGCTACTGTTTAGAAGCAGGAAAACATTTTATTAAATCATATTAATACCCACTCTACTGAATAAGTTTTGTCCCACATACCTTGCGGTGCATCGACGGGCTGCTCATCAGTAAGGTTCACATCCTCCCCCTCGTTTTCTTCTACCACCGTTTCTGCCGCTTCCGAGGTGCTTTTCTCGTAGGGGTCACATTTCAATCCAGTTACTTGATAAAACTCTGTTAAAGAGAACTTTATCGGCTTAGGGCCGAAGATAAACCAACGCTCGTGACGCCTATGTTGGAATTGTGTCCAGTAATCTCGGTACTGTCTCTAGAAAGTAAGAGTATGTCAATGATCAGACATAAGTCATATAATACTGGGGGTCATGATGGCTTGCTAGAGTCCGCTCATGATCTATAAGTCTTGGACTTATTGCCTTTGTTATATGATCCCATATGGGTCACACGCCTAAGCTAACAGGAAATCACGAAGGAACGGTTTAGCAGAAGTACGGTAAAAGTGCTAGGCATTTACTGTACTTGGAGAGACTAAAGGGCCTGATTAAATCCAAGGGATTTAATCAGAACTGAGAATTGGGCCCAAAAGCCCATGAGAACTAGGAGGGATTTTAATGAATAAAATCAGACCTAGCTCTCTAATTTTCTCAAGCATCTGCGCCTCCCTTAGCCTCTCTCTGCGCCTCCTCTCTGTCTGGTCTAGCAGCCAATTCCCGAGTGTGCGTGTGTGAGCCTTTGGAGGATCCATCTCTTGGTGGTTCTGCTGATCTCTGACCATTACCTCCTCTTTCCGCTGCACAAAAAGGTAACAGGTGAGATCCATTAAGTTTCTAAATAAGAGAACCTAGATCTGCATGTTTAGTAGGATGAATCAATCTGAGAATTGAATCAGGAAACACTAAACGATCCAACAGTGGTATCAGAGCCATTGGTTCTGTGGTTTTTCTTGTTTAGAATCATGTTTAGGATTGTTTAAAGAGGTGTTTTTGAATCAATCTACTGATAAGGAAAAACACTTAAGAAACAAAGAATTGAAACCTAAACAAACAAGAAATCGCATGATCCAATCTATATGAATTGGTATGCGTCGGATTGTGATCAGTTTCGGATCACACGTCCGGATCGTTAGACGCACAACCGATCATGGATCGGATTGTGTCGTCGACACGATCAGCGACACGGACGAGCGCACGATCGCGGATCGGATCGGATCGAACGATCGCATGATCGATCGCGATCGCGTTCTGCATCGTCTCGTCGCGACCGGCCAACGTCCCGCTCCCGTCTTGCCATCGTCCCGATCAGTCAGCGTCGCGGTTGTGATCGAGATGGGCCGATCACGGATCGCGTCCCGTCCATTCGAACATCGCGTGATGCTGGCCGATCGTGGCCGTCCCGATAGCGTGACGCAAGCGGCCATTCCGAACGTCGTGACCTAATGGTCGGTTCGGTTTGGCTCGTGTCGGTTCGGTTCGGTTAAGGCTCGGTTTAATCCTATTAAAATTAATCGTCTTGGTTTAATAAACAGACTTAATAATTTTATTAAGTTCTGGTTAAACCGAGATAAGAAATCCAAAGTCGAAAAATTGGATTTTGTACCTAAACCAGTGATTTTCTAATTTGATTTGGTTGGACCAAATAAATTGAGAAAATCCGGTTTAGTAAATAACCGGTTGACAATTGTGGTCGTCGTAGTAATTAATTTTGGTTAGACCAATTTTAATGAACCAGACCGGTTATGTCATTTAATTGGACAATTGGGTTATGTCTTGGACATGGACCAATTCTTGGGCCTCGGGCCAAGAAGTTAAAACAATTGGGCCAATTATTTGAGTCTTTTCTTCAGATTAATTTAAAATTTATTTTTATAAAATTATAAAAAATCGATTTTTTTTTTTAAATTAATGAGTTTCCAAAATTTTGAAATTAGAAAGTTTCTTAAAATAGAAGTTTCTAGATTTGCATGTTTTGGATTTTAGAAAATTTCTATAATTAAAAGTTTCTATTTTTAGAAAGTTTCCAAAATTAGTAGGTTTCCCAAAAAGGAAAGTTTCCCAAAATAGTAATCTTCTATTTTGGGATGAATTTTTAATAAACCTACAAACCTCAAATAATATCAAGCGTTGGATGTCTTGTCCAGTCTATGTCAGCTGTCGAAGCCCATTCAATTGTATTCATGGCCTTACAGTGTGAGGGTGTCTACTTTTGCGTGGATAAGACGGTTTGTGATTCATAAATGTCATTGGGAGTCCCAGACATTAATGATTACATGACTGTATAGTCTGGTTTTCTTGACTAGGCCATCGGGAGTCCCGGGCCTTGAGACATCAGAGTGGATTGGGCCTCGGGCCCAGATTCACAACCAAGAGTTATATCACGGATATAATTAGCCGACATAGGGCTTACCGATATAAGCTAAGGTTGGGTGATGGCCAATGGCCCACTTTGATCTTAGTTATATGTGGATCTTGGAATCATTATATTCTATTGAGGGTAACTTATGTTATTGAATGTAATGCGTGATTAATCATATTAAGTATAATACAAGATTAATCATATTGAACATATTAACTAATAACCTTTTTATCTTATATTTCAGCTATGACTACTACAAGCACTCAAAACACATTCTCAATCCGGTCTGTTCTCGAGAAGGAGAAGCTGACTGGAACGAACTTCCTGACGTGGTCAAGGAACTTGAGGCTGGTCCTCAAACAGGAGAAGAAGGATTATGTCCTTCGTGATCCCCTCCCCGAGAGGCCTCCTAACAATGCCGCCAGGACTCTGCATAATGCTTGGGAAAAGCATTCGTCAGATGAAAATGATGTCTATTGCCTGATGTTGGCGACAATGACTGCTGAGCTGCAAATGCAGTTCGAGAGTGTGTTGTCACCCATCGAGATAATGGCAAGCCTGAAATCGCTTTTTCAGGAGCAAGCAAGGACTGAGAGGTTTCAAACAGTTAAGAACCTCTTAGACTGTAAGTTGGCTGCAAATGCGGCAGTGAGTCCTCATGTCTTGAAGATGATGGGTTATCTCGATCATCTTCAGAAACTCGACTGCCCTATCAGCCAGGAACTTGCCTGCGACATCGTTCTGCAGTCTTTACCTGCAAGCTATGATCAGTTCATTCTGAACTTTAATATGCATGGCTTGAGTAAGACATTGCCTGAGCTTCACGGAATGCTCAAGACTGCAGAGCCCAACTTGAGGAAAACCGCCAAGGACCCCAATGTGCTTATGGTACAGAAGGGCAAGGGCTTTAAGAAATCCTCTGCTAAGGATAAGGGAAAGGCTAAGGCTGTCCAAGTCTCGGACAAGGACACGCCAAAGCCCAAGCCCAAGTCTAAGGCTGGGCCTAATGACATCTGCAGGTTCTGTAAAGAACCAGGGCATTGGAGGAGAGAATGTAAGAAATTCCAAGAAGGTCTAAAGGAATTGAAGAAGAAGACTCTCGAGACTTCTTCATCAGGTATTTTTGTTATAGAAGTTAATACAACTACTTCTGATAATACCTTATGGGTTATGGATACTGGTTGTGGGGCTCATATTTGTACTAATATGCAGGCACTCAGCAACAGTAGAAGGCTGAAGCAAGGACAAGTGGAGCTACGAGTTGGGAATGGAGCGAAAGTTCCTGCACTAGCTGTAGGCACATACTTGTTGTCTTTACCTTCGGGATTGATTTTAGAACCCAATAATTGTTATTTTGTACCTGCGATAAGCAGAAATATTATTTCAATTTCTTTGTTGGATTTGGAAGGTTATGATTTTTCAGTTAAGAATAAATTATGTTCCTTCAATCGCAACAATTTGTTCTATGGTTGTGCCCCTCTTACGAATGGGCTTTACATAATTGATCAATCCGCGCCAATTTATAACATTGATACCAAACGGTTCAAACCTAATGAGGAGAACCGAACGTTTCTATGGCATTGTCGTTTAGGGCACATCAGCGAGAAACGCATCAAGAGGCTCCATTCGAATGGACTTCTTGGCTCATTTGACTTTGAGTCATGTGAGAAATGCGAATCCTGCATGATGGGCAAAATGACACGGGCCCCCTTTAATAAACCTAACGAGAGGGCCAGTGACTTATTGGGCCTGATACACACAGATGTGTGTGGCCCAATGTCCACAAATGCAAGAGGAAACTATCAGTACTTCATTACCTTCACTGATGATTTCAGTAGGTATGGATATGTTTATTTAATGAAACATAAGTCTGAATCTTTTGAGAAGTTCAGAGAATTCCAAAATGAAGTACAGAACCAACTTGGCAAGAGCATTAAGGCTCTTCGGTCCGACCGAGGAGGAGAATACTTAAGCCAAGAATTCAGTGATCATCTAAGAGAGTGTGGGATCGTGTCCCAACTCACTCCTCCTGGAACACCACAATGGAATGGTGTGTCTGAGAGGAGAAATCGGACCTTATTGGATATGGTTCGATCTATGATGAGTCACACAGACCTTCCAATATCCCTTTGGGGATATGCTCTGCTAACAGCAGTGTTCACTCTAAATAGAGCGCCATCGAAAGCAGTAGCAAAGACACCATATGAATTATGGACTGGAGTGGCTCCAGTGCTGTCTTATCTTAGAATTTGGGGTTGTGAAGCCTATGTCAAGAGATTAATCTCAGACAAGCTTACACCAAAGTCTGATAAATGCTACTTCATTGGTTATCCGAAGGAAACCAAGGCTTATTACTTCTACCTGCGTTCCGAGAACAAGATTTTTGTTGCCCGGGATTGTAACTTTCTTGAGAGGGAGTTTCTCTCTAAGAAAGACAGTGGGAGTAAGGTACTGCTTGAAGAAATTCAAGATGAACAGGATACTGCTCAACCTAATGAGGAAGAGCAGCAGGAGGACCTACAAGAAATTGTAGAGCCTGAACCTGTAGTACCTGAAGTTCGAAGATCCGGGAGGATCCGTCACGAACCCGAGAGATATCAAGGATTCCTCGTGACTAACTGTCATGATCTTCTGATCATTGATGGTGATGAACCATCGAACTTCAATCAAGCCATGATGGGCCCAGATTCCTCTAAGTGGCGTAAAGCCACTGATTCCGAAATGGACTCCATGTCGGTCAACCAAGTGTTTTCGTTGGTTGACTTACCCGCTGGTGTAAAAGCCATCGAGTGCAAATGGATCTTCAAGAAGAAGATTGACGTGGATGGAAATGTCCAGATTTATAAAGCCAGGTTGGTGGCAAAAGGTTTCAGACAAGTTCACGGTGTGGATTACGATGAAACCTATTCACCAGTGGCTATGATGAAATCTATTCGGATTCTACTAGCAACTGCAGCTTTTCATGATTATGAAATTTGGCAGATGGACGTGAAAACCGCCTTCCTGAATGGCATTCTGGAAGAGGATGTGTATATGACACAACCTGACGGTTACATAGATCCAAAGAATGCTGGGAAAGTATGCAAGCTTCATAAATCCTTTTATGGATTGAAGCAAGCATCGAGGAGCTGGAATCTTCGTTTTGATGAAGCGATCAAGCAATTTGACTTCATCAGAAACGAAGAGGAACAATGCGTGTATAAGAAAACTAGTGGGAGCAAGATAGTATTTCTTATTCTGTATGTCGATGACATACTGCTTCTCGGAAACGACGTTCCAATGCTGAAGTCTGTAAAGGACTGGCTTGGAAGTTGTTTTTCCATGAAAGACATGGGTGAAGCCGCATACGTTCTTGGAATCAGGATATACCGGGATAGATCTAGAAGGCTGATAGGCTTGTGTCAAGATTCATACATTGACAAAGTCCTACAAAGATTCAGCATGAAAGATTCCAAGAAGGGTTTCACGCCAATGGTACATGGCACAACGCTAAGCAAGAAGCAGAGCCCTACGACGGCTGCTGAGCTTGAGCGCATGAAGAATATTCCTTATGCATCTGCAATAGGATCTGTCATGTATGCCATGATCTGTACTCGTCCTGATGTTGCTTATGCATTGAGCATGACGAGTAGATACCAGTCAAATCCAGGTGAAAACCATTGGATTGCCGTCAAGAACATCCTGAAGTATCTAAGACATACTAAGGACAAGTTCTTGGTATACGGTGGAAGTGATGTGCTTAAAGTCAGTGGATTCACGGACGCAAGTTTCCAGACAGACCAAGATGATTTCCGGTCACAGTCCGGTTATATCTTTTGTCTGAATGGCGGTGCAATCAGTTGGAGAAGCTCCAAGCAAGACACCGTTGCTGATTCCACTACAGAAGCTGAATATATCGCCGCTTCAGAAGCTGCGAAGGAAGCTGTTTGGATACGAAAGTTCATTATTGAACTAGGTGTGATACCAAATGCGGCTGAGCCTCTGGCACTGTTTTGTGATAACAATGGTGCTATTGCTCAGGCAAAGGAACCAAGATCACACCAGAAATCCAAGCATGTTCTAAGAAGATTTCACTTGATACGTGACATCATTAATAGAAAGGAAGTCAAGATCAGCTGAGTTCAGACAGATGATAACGTCGCTGATCCGTTGACAAAGCCACTCCCAAGGCCTAAGCTCGAGTTCCTGACTGAAGCTGTAGGCATTAGAGACATTGAAATGTAATCTAAATTTGAGTGGGAGTTTGAGGGCTTTATTTAGTTATTGATATGTTCTTGTAAAACATTTTTTTTATGTTTAATGAAATTATTATTTCAAGATTATTTTAACTGTGATGAAATAATCGTTCCAAAATGATATGAACCATTTTATAGGTCATCGAAGTAAGTGATTTGATCTTGAGTTATCAAAGTCATTTAGCTTGATCATGAGACCCTATATTTGATAGATGGCTTATATCATCATGTCCCTAGTCGAAGGTTGTTGAAATTGGAACACCAACAACCGTGTGAGACTAGATTGGTATGTGACTTATGACAAAGTCTCAGTGTGTCATAGATGCGCGGCATCAAAGTCAGTACATAGGTGTATGTAGGGTACATACGACCGGACAAGACCCGATTATAAGAACTCTTCAGGATATTTATATCTGTGTCATAAGAGATTCTTACTACGACTATAGAGTATAGTCCTTAGACCTGAGTTCGCATGCATGTGACTGCACATGAACTAATACGCTTTGATCATTGTCTAATGCTGTCGTTTAGCGATAGTTATAAGGACCTTGTTTGGGTGTATTATGAAATGAGTAGTTTACAGTGATGGAACAAGACGGGATTTGTCCCTCCAATATAAATGGAGTGAATATCTCTAGGCCAATCGGTGATTTGAATACTGGAAAATGCATGGCCATGCTCAAACGGACTTTCCCGAGTCGTTTGGATTGTCAGTATCAAATCAGAGTCCGATGAACAAGATTAGGCTTTATAAGGATGACACTAATCTTGCCTTATGACTAATCGAGATATTGAGACAAAAGGATTATGAATACAGAGATTCCAGTACAAGTGGGAGATTGTTGGAATTGTGTCTAGTAATCTCGGTACTGTCTCTAGAAAGTAAGAGTATGTCAATGATCAGACATAAGTCATATAATACTGGGGGTCATGATGGCTTGCTAGAGTCCGCTCATGATCTATAAGTCTTGGACTTATTGCCTTTGTTATATGATCCCATATGGGTCACACGCCTAAGCTAACGGGAAATCACGAAGGAACGGTTTAGCAGAAGTACGGTAAAAGTGCTAGGCATTTACTGTACTTGGAGAGACTAAAGGGCCTGATTAAATCCAAGGGATTTAATCAGAACTGAGAATTGGGCCCAAAAGCCCATGAGAACTAGGAGGGATTTTAATGAATAAAATCAGACCTAGCTCTCTAATTTTCTCAAGCATCTGCGCCTCCCTTAGCCTCTCTCTGCGCCTCCTCTCTGTCTGGTCTAGCAGCCAATTCCCGAGTGTGCGTGTGTGAGCCTTTGGAGGATCCATCTCTTGGTGGTTCTGCTGATCTCTGACCATTACCTCCTCTTTCCGCTGCACAAAAAGGTAACAGGTGAGATCCATTAAGTTTCTAAATAAGAGAACCTAGATCTGCATGTTTAGTAGGATGAATCAATCTGAGAATTGAATCAGGAAACACTAAACGATCCAACAGCCTATTACACTGCAGCTGACGTGTGAGAAATCCATGTACCAATTGCCCCGAAAATGCCAGACGCCTCAAAGGTATATCGAATAATTTCCCGAACTGTGACCTTAAGATCTTGTCCATCTCCAACTTGTGATCTTTGAGAGCAAGAGATAATTCCACTAAATAGTCGGTTTTAGAATAGGAATGGAATTTCCTCCCTGTTGGATAGTGATTGCGACAGAACCACCTCTCCGGTAACCGAGGGTCGCAAACATCGTCATCTGGCTCAAACGGTGGGATGCAATCTTTATCAAGGTTAAATGTGTACAAGAACCAATAACGACTCAATCATTTGTTCTATGAACGATCATACATGCATAGAATGTTCATATCTGATTTAAAATTACATACTACAAACAGATTTTCATTTCAAGTACATACAACGAAGCGGGAATACTAAAAACAGACGAAATGAACAAAGAAAGCCGAAAGTAAGAAATTATTCCAGTCAAGTAACAATCGACTATTTTATTACAAGCTTCAAATTCAAATTGAAAACCTAACCCAATACCCAATCGAGAAGGCGTAATGGTAATCGATACGATTCACTCTGCAGGCACCGAAACTAGATTAACAATTTTGAAATTCTAATACAAAATACGGTTTCACAGAATTCGCGGAACCGCCATAACTTCTAGACTTTACACCAAAAACCAAAAAATTGAAACTTTAAGAATTTCTTACCGGAATCCGAAAAACCGTCACCATTGTCTCTCCGAATAGCCATTGATTCTCCGAAACCGTAAACCCTAGGTTCCTAACAGTCTGCGATGAAGAAGAGTGAACAGTTTCCAACCTCTTCGCATTTATCCAGTTCCTCTCCAGAATCGCGTTTTTTCAAAAAAAAAGGTAAAAACGATTAGTGTACCCGTTAATATTTAAATTTAAAAAGTTAAATTTTAAATTATAGACTAAAGAAAGGAAAACTGTGAAGACATCCCCACTCGCAATTAAATCAACCATAATAAAATAATAAAACAAATTTTACAAAACCATTCAAGCCCCATGCGCATAGATACGGTCATGGAGGCTCTCTAGGGGCATTTTATACATAACCACGCCGAAAGTGTCACATACTTCATGACACCGGCGTAATGTGTCAGTCTAGGCATAACAGAGCGATTAAGTGTTACCAAACCCAAAAGCTGATGCATAAATGGACACTGTTTGCAGTAGTGATTATTATGTTGTTGTTGGGTTGTTGTTATATCATCATGACAGCATGTCTCTTTTGCTTTGTCTCACCACATGATACTATTATTTCATTAAAAAAAAAAATTGAATTTGTTAGATGTTAACCATCTGTAACACAATTCTAGAAATATAATTTTAAAATTAAAATTGAGTTTCATGCATGAAAATCCCTTTACGATAGATTGTTGTTATGAAGATGACTTATAGGTTTTTGATTGGAGCTCATGCACCGCTATTAACAAATTGAATCTGATCTATTTGTGAAACTAGAAAAGTAAAATCAAGAGGACATAAACTACAACACCAAGGCGCAGCTAAAAAGAAAGAAAAAAGAAAGTCTGATCAGAGCAACAAAGAAGCATCAACTTTGACGGAAGACACTTACAAGTTTGGAGCTCGTCTTAGTTCAGAGCTCGTCAAACACAAAGAATAAGCCGTGATGAGCTTCCGATCGTATTACATCAATAATGGGCCCATTGGTATCCACGTCTTGATTAACTTTCCTATCCCTTCGGCACGCTACGACGATCTGAAAAATACTCAGGTGCTGGTTTATAATGCCCACACTCCGATCTTTACTCTTTATAAAATCACAATCCATCCCAAAAGACATGCCACCTTCACTGATATGCTCACCACGTGTATCATCGGACTCGGACCGAGCTTATCTGCTCATCACAAACCCGAATTCTCAAGCCGAGCATTGTGTCTCGCAATCTCATAAAGCGGAGCATCACGTCACCAAAGACGTCAGGCCGAGTATCATAACTCACATTCATCTTATAACACACGTTGTGACGAAACACTGATATATCATGGTTTTTACTAGTTTTAGACCATGATATAAGTGTGTTTTAGTGTCTTTTTGTGTTCTTTTAGAGTCTTTTATAGGTATAATCAGGTTTGGAGCATATTTGGTGATTATGGCACTTTTTGGAGATTTTTGGAGTGTTTGGTCGAGAGATAGAGTTCACTGTTCGAAACAGAGAAATGCATCGATCGTTGCACTCTAGCATCGATCGTTGCACCAGCGAGATGGGCCGAAACTCGGCGGTTTATGAAGAGTCAAGATATTGCACTCTGATCCAAAAGTTTCTGATATTTACAAAGAAGCCCCTGGCCGAGATTAGACCTATATAATTAAGTTTTTGGTGTTTTATTTACTAACGCTTTCATAATTAAGAGCAGAGGATTTTTAGAGCTTTTGGGGCTGATCTGAACCTTTACTTCATCTGTATTTGGAGAAGATTTTGAACCCCTTTAATTCTTTATCTTTTATGCAATTTATTCATCATATGATTATGTTTTCATTATCTATGTCTGAGTGGATTCCTTGTTAGGTTTAGGGTTTCTCACATAGGATTTCATGACTTGCTAGACTTGTTTAATTCAGTTAAGGATTCATAACTATATCTGTTCTTCAATTTAATTATGCTTAAAGCTAGTTCTAACCTGATCAATTAGAATCTAGATCTTAGGTTGCTAAATACGTCACGGAAGTGGGGTTTAGGAATCTGAACTAATTAGGTTGAGCAATTAAACTTCTCGCAAACGAAAGTTTGGTTTAGGATAATTGTGAACATATCAAACTTGGAATTAATGCTAGTTTAATCTGTTAGTTCTCGCAAACGAAAGTTTGGTTTGCTGCTCTTAGACTTAGAGAATTATCGCAAAGGAATTTGGTTAATTCTATATCTGTGTTTTGAGTTCTAGAACTGTGCTTAATTAGATCCTTGCTGAATGAATTGTCTGCTTGTCTGATTTCCTGAGAACGCCCTAGACTTAGCGCTTTTAATATCTTGTTTTCACAACCAATAATCTCTGCTTTCTGTTTACTTTCTCGCACTGCTTTTCATTCAATCACATTGCTTTCTTTCTAGTTTAATTTTCTTGTTCTTGAGCTATTGAATACGGAGTCCCTGTGGATTCGATACCTATATACTACGACTACTGAACTGTGCACTTGCAGTTAGATATAGGATAAAACCTGACACCTATCAAGTTTTTGGCGCCGTTGCCGGGGACTTTTTTAAGTCCTCGATAGATTTAAACTTAGGGTTTAGACTAGGTTTTTCGTTTTTATTTTTTGCTACTAATTTTTTTTTCTTTTCTGTTCTTGCGTTTCAGGTACGCCAGTAATCGCACTGCATCGATCGACACGGTCATGTGTGTCGATCGTCACATCATCGCGCTTGCATCGATCGACGCTTCCACTGCATCGATCGAC
This sequence comes from Orychophragmus violaceus, assembly GCA_030180135.1. Lineage (NCBI taxonomy): Eukaryota > Viridiplantae > Streptophyta > Magnoliopsida > Brassicales > Brassicaceae > Orychophragmus > Orychophragmus violaceus. The sequence continues at coordinate 59,170,300 of CM058240.1, read as the reverse complement.
ACATATCGTAGGAAGATGTATGATTTCTTTAGTCCAGGGATTGATAATTCACAAATAGCTGGGTTGAAGAGTAAAGTTGACTATCTGCATAGCCTTCTACTTGGAAAGTATGCGCAAGAAGCTATCAACTGCGTTGGAGGGAATGAATTCTACAGTCAGGAATCAGCTTTTCAGGGACCTTTCCAGCAACAGGGTAATACCTTCTCGAGGAACTATGGTATTTCTTCTTACCAAGTACCGCCTGCACCTACACATAAGAGCAGATTATAAGCTATGATGGAACGGTTTCTTGAGAGAGAACAACAGATCACTGTGTCCTTCAACTCAAGGATGGATGCATTGCATGAAGATCTGAATGAGAAGTTTGAATACTTGAGCACACATATGAAGAAGCTAGATGTCCGAGTTCAAACAGCTGAAACAATGCAAAGGCATAATGAAGCTAAGAGAGCTGAACGGAAGCTGCACATCAAAACTGTGACCTTAGGGGATGAGATTGAGTTGCTAGGTGAAGAAGAGAGCATAACCTCGGATTTTCTGGATGAATATTGTCTGTCTGATACATGCATCGATCGACACCCCCTTAGTGTCGATCGACACGCCGTTCTGACGGCAATTTCGAGATCTTGCGAAGAACAGAATCGCCTTGCATCGATCGACACATATCATGCAACGATCGACACAGAACGCAGACATGACCAGAAACCTGCAACAGTACCAGAACGAGTGTATAAGCCCCATGTGCCATATCCTAAGGTTCCCAAACCTTCCAAACAAGAGCTAGAAGTGGCTAACTGCATGAAAGTGATAGATAAGAAGGTGAATAAAACACCACCAGTTGAAACTTCGCGAGTTCATGCAAAGAAGATGATCTCCACTGATGGTCATCTGAAAGAAGAAGTTCAGATTGGTGGAACTACAGTATCTGATAGTGGAAAGAAGAAGATGGCAGTTCCTCTTGAACCTGCTCTAACATCTTCAGTACCTGCAACTGCTCATAAGCAGAAAGCCCCAAACATCAGATCTGCATCAAAGGTAAGGTACAAATCACCTAAGCTTAAACCTTCTGATCACATTGTTTTGAATGCAGGAAAACGCAGTAGACCGCCCAAGATTCGCTCCCGCCCTGATTCTGATTACTCTTTCCTTGGGAAGCCTCATGATCATAATGCCTATACACCTCCTTGGATGAAGAGATACTCACAGAGACATTCAAAGTCTCTGTTGAAACCGCCTTGAATCAAATCTCTTCCAATAGTCAAGCTAATGACTAAAAACAAGCGCTGAGTGGGAGGCAATCCACTAGTAGGTTCGTTTTTGTTTTTCAATTTTCGTGTTGGTTTTGATATTTTTAATTTTTCTGTTTAAGTGTGTTCAGAGGCGAGAGAAACAGGAATAATCACTTTGCATCGATCGACACACCTAGTGCATCGGTCGATGCAGTCACGATTTGTGGTTTTCCGATTTAATTGCGGTTGAGACACCGGTTATCTCAATAACCGCGAGCATATGCGCCTTGCATCGATCGACACCCTTGGGCATCGATCGACGCAGGGCGACGACAGGTAAGTAATCTGCAACTTTTCGGTTTGTTCTTCAATTTGATTATTCTTTCACCGAGCTCATGCTTTGATTACACTGGGGACAGTGTGGTTTAAGTGTGGGGGAGGAAGCTACTGACGCACGCTTTTGTTTTCTTAGTTTTTCAAAATTTGTTTTATTGAGTCAAAATTTGTATGAAACTATGATTTTTCGAGGAAAATTTTCGCTTGAACAGGAACTAAGTGACCATTGGACAGACTTGCAGAGCCTCTATGACTATTAGAAAACCCAGACACGGATCAACCTACTGGGAACACCCACAATACTTCAGGTATCAGAGGATCCTTTTACTGACTTCAACCTTAATACTGACTTAGATTTCTCACCTAAGGGCTTGGTATACTTTGTGTCGGATTCCCTTGTTAGTTCTGACACAGCCTGTAAACTTGTCCTATTTAGTTCCCTTCTCCCCTTCCATAAAAAAAAAAAAAGATAACAAACTGAGGATGAGTTAGTAACTCCGAAGTGGTCACAGGAGTGGTAGAGACCCCTATTATCTCCTGTGCATCCATGGAATGTGTCCAAAGTACACCCCTTAACGGGAAGAACACTGATAAAAAAAAAAAATGATACCCAGTGGGGAAAAATCAGTTGTTAAGGAAGGGAAAGAGAAGAAAGGGACTAGAGAAAGATAGTATGGTGGTCTAGAGCTGATAAGGTAAGAATCCATGTGCCTTTGATCGATACTCCTTAGGTGAGACCGCACTTAAATACTTGCAGAAGTCAGTAGGGTGAATTTGAATGCATGAATGTGATTGTGGAGTTTACTTAGGACAGTTGCTAAGTGTGGGGGAAGTACATTGTGGTCTTGAGTTCTGCAGGAAAGTTTTCAGTGGCTTACTAAGTGAATGTGATTGTGAAAGTTCCTAAGACGAAATGAGTTTCTGTGTTTTCAAACTTCATCACCAAGCTTTAGTTCTCTGTTTTGCTTGAGGGCAAGCAAAGGCTAAGTGTGGGGGAGTTGATATATCATGGTTTTTACTAGTTTTAGACCATGATATAAGTGTGTTTTAGTGTCTTTTTGTGTTCTTTTAGAGTCTTTTACAGGTATAATCAGGTTTGGAGCATATTTGGTGATTATGGCACTTTTTGGAGATTTTTGGAGTGTTTGGCCGAGAGATAGAGTTCACTGTCCGAAACAGAGAAATGCGTCGATCGTTGCACTCTAGCATCGATCGTTGCACCAGCGAGATGGGCCGAAACTCGGCGGTTTATGAAGAGTCAAGATATTGCACTCTGATCCAAAAGTTCCTGATATTTACAAAGAAGCCCCTGGCCGAGATTAGACCTATATAATTAAGTTTTTGGTGTTTTATTTACTAACGCTTTCATAATTAAGAGCAGAGGATTTTTAGAGCTTTTGGGGCTGATCTGAACCTTTACTTCATCTGTATTTGGAGAAGATTTCGAACCCCTTTAATTCTTTATCTTTTATGCAATTTATTCATCATATGATTATGTTTTCATTATCTATGTCTGAGTAGATTCCTTGTTAGGTTTAGGGTTTCTCACATAGGATTTCATGACTTGCTAGACTTGTTTAATTCAGTTAAGGATTCATAACTATATCTGTTCTTCAATTTAATTGTGCTTAAAGCTAGTTCTAACCTGATCAATTAGAATCTAGATCTTAGGTTGCTAAATACGTCACAGAAGTGGGGTTTAGGAATCTGAACTAATTAGGTTGAGCAATTAAACTTCTCGCAAACGAAAGTTTGGTTTAGGATAATTGTGAACATATCAAACTTGGAATTAATGCTAGTTTAATCTGTTAGTTCTCGCAAACGAAAGTTTGGTTTGCTGCACTTAGACTTAGAGAATTATCGCAAAGGAATTTGGTTAATTCTATATTTGTGTTTTGAGTTCTAGAACTGTGCTTAATTAGATCCTTGCTGAATGAATTGTCTGCTTGTCTGATTTCCTGAGAACGCCCTAGACTTAGCGCTTTTAATATCTTGTTTTCACAACCAATAATCTATGCTTTCTATTTACTTTCTCGCACTGCTTTTCATTCAATCACATTGCTTTCTTTCTAGTTTAATTTCCTGTTCTTGAGCTATTGAATACGGAGTCCCTGTGGATTCGATACCTATATACTACGACTACTGAACTGTGCACTTGCAGTTAGATATAGGATAAAACCTGACACCTATCAAACACGTCTCCGAATTGAGCATGAGCTCATGTCCCCGAGCACGCCGCTCTACCGGCTCGTCTTCTTCATCTCGTCTCTAATCAAACTCGTCAAGTCACCAAAGTAGAGAAAGTTACAAGCTCAACCTCGACATCGTTCCTAACATCCGATCTCTTCCGTTCGGTGCTCTCTCTTTCCGTGCTTGCCGACTCCAATTTCCCAAAGCTGGAAAAATTGTCCGAAAGCGCTGTTTTCAATCGCCGCCGAGCAGAAATATCTCCGAACCCCCGAGGTGAGAGATTTCCCGAGCTAATAGCTCTACAAACACCTAATCTCCAAGGTCCCCGAGGTGAAAGATTTCCCAAGTTGAAATCCCTACGAGACACCCGATTTAGCCTCTCCGAGCTCTCGAATCGAAGTCTCTCCGAGTCCCCAAGCGACGTGAGATATCATTCTCGTAGACTTGGACTCCATTTTTCCATAGCTGGAAAATCACATTACTGATTCATACTCCATGAACTGGAATGTTTCTGCACAGCTCTCTCTCTTTCTCTCTCTCTCTCTCTCTCTCTCTCTCTCTCTCTCTCTCTCTCTCTCTCTCTCTCTCTCTCTCTCTCTCTCTCTCTCTCTCTCTCTCTCTCTCTCTCTCTCTCTCTCTCTCTCTCTCTCTCTCTCTCTCTCTCTCTCTCTCTCTCTCTCTCTCTCTCTCTCTCTCTCTCTCTCTCTCTCTCTCTCTCTCTCTCTCTCTCTCTCTCTCTCTCTCTCTCTTCGCACTGGTCTGATATCTTTTTCACCGAGCTAAATAACTTCTCAGAAATGAAGTTCGATGCAATCGTCTAAAACTCTATACATCGAACTGGGGGGGACTTATTGTTAGTGGAGGGTTTGACACCCTTAGTTATTTACTCGGCCCATCTTCCCTATCGGCCCATACTCAATACGACACGAGCTGAAAGCTCACTATCCGGAAGTCAAACGAGCTGGAGGCCCACGACCTGGGAAGTCAACACGCTGGAAGCCCATAAGCTGAAAGCTCACTATCCAGAAGTCAAACGAGCTGGAGGCCCACGACCTGGGAAGTCAACACGATGGAAGCCCATAAGCTGAAAGCTCACTATCCAGAAGTCAAACGAGCTGGAGGCCCATGACCTGGGAAGTCAACACGCTGGAAGCCCATAAGCTGGAAGCCTACTATCTGGAAGCCCACGAACTGTAAGTCGCCGAAAGAAGAGAAAGATGCTAACGTCCCATCTCATAACTTAGTCGTCACTTCTACCGACCGGAGATGCCATCGAAAGAAGGGAAAGTCGTCAACGTCCCTTCTCACGGTCCAGCCATCATCGCTGCCGACCTAAGCTGGCATCAAAGGAAGGGAAAGGTCACCACGTACACGATAACGTCCCATCTTGCAGACCGGAGTCATCATCATGAAGGATGTTTTGGTTGTTAATCCAGATTCAATTCTCAGATTCAAAAGTTCCTAAACATGCGGATCTAGGTTCTCTTGAATAGAAACTTTATTGATCTCACCTTTTACCTGTTTATGCAGCGGAAAGAGAGAACAGGTCAGAGATCAGAGAGCCACCGAGTGATAACTCCTCCAGAGGTTCACACACGCACACCAAGTAGGAAGAAGGCTGCTAGACCAAGGGAGAGGAGGCGCAGAGAGAGAGAGAGGCGCGGCTAGGGCTTAGGGTTGGAGGAGAAAGAGATTTGGGTTTTAGTTTATAAAACCCTTCTCTTTCCCTTTTGGGCTTTTGGGCCCAAATACCAATCTGATTAAATCCCTTGGATTTAATCAGACCCATTAATCTCTCTCTAAGTACGACAAATGCCTGGCACTTTTACCGTACTTCTGCTAAGCCGTTCCTACACATTTTCCTGTTAGCTTAGGCGTGTGACCCATATGGGATCATATAATAAAGGCAATAAGTCCAAGACTTATAGATCATGAGCGGACTCTAGCAAGCCATCATGACCCCCAGTATTATATGACTTATGTCTGATCATTGACATACTCTTACTTTCTAGAGACAGTACCGAGATTACTGGACACAATTCCAACAATCTCCCACTTGTACTGGAATCTCTGTATTCATAATCCTTTTGTCTCAATATCTCGATTAGTCATAAGGCAAGATTAGTGTCATCCTTATAAAGCCTAATCTTGTTCATCGGACTCTGATTTGATACTGACAATCCAAACGACTCGGGAAAGTCCGTTTGAGCATGGCCATGCATTTTCCAGTATTCAAATCTCCGATTGGCCTAGAGATATTCACTCCATTTATATTGGAGGGACAAATTCCGTCTTGTTCCATCACTGTAAACTACTCATTTCATGATGTACCCAAACAAGGTCCTTATAACTATCGCATAACGACAGCGTTAGACAATGATCAAAGCGCATCAGTTCATGTGCAGTCACATGCATGCGAACTCAGGTCTAAGGACTATACTCTATAGTCGTAGTAAGAATCTCTTATGACACAGATATAAATATCCTGAAGAGTTCTTATAATCGGGTCTTGTCCGGTCGTATGTTCCCAACATACACCTATGTACTGACTTTGATGCCGCGCATCTATGACACATGAAACTTGGTCATAAGTCACATACCAATCTAGTCTCACACGGTTGTTGGTGTTACAATTTCAACAACCTTTGACTAGGGACTGAATGATATAAGCCATCTATCAAATATAGGGTCTCATGATCAAGCTAAATGACTTTGATGACTCAAGATCAAGTCACTTACTTCGATGACCTATAAAATGGTTCATATCACTTTGGAACGATTATTTCATCACAATTAAAATAATCTTGAAATAATAATTTCATTAAACATAAAAAAAATGTTTTACAAGAACATATCAAATAACTAAATAAAGCCCTCAAACTCCCACTCAAATTTAGATTACATTTCAATGTCTCTAATGCCTACAGCTTCAGTCAGGAACTCGAGCTTAGGTCTTAGGAGTGGCTTTGTCAATGGATCAGCGACGTTATCATCTGTCTGAACTCGGCTGATCTTGACTTCCTTTCTATTAATGATGTCACGTATCAAGTGAAATCTTCTTAGGACATGTTTGGATTTCTGGTGTGATCTTGGTTCCTTTGCCTGAGCTATAGCACCATTGTTATCACAAAACAGTGCCAGAGGCTCAGCCGCATTTGGTATCACACCTAGTTCAATAATGAACTTTCGTATCCAAACAGCTTCCTTCGCTGCTTCTGAAGCGGCGATATATTCAGCTTCTGTAGTGGAATCAGCAATGGTGTCTTGCTTGGAGCTTCTCCAACTGATTGCACCGCCATTCAGACAAAAGATATAACCGGACTGTGACCGGAAATCATCTTGGTCTGTCTGGAAACTTGCGTCCGTGAATCCACTGACTTTAAGCACATCACTTCCACCGTACACCAAGAACTTATCCTTAGTATGTCTTAGATACTTCAGGATATTCTTGACGGCAATCCAATGGTTTTCACCTGGATTTGACTGGTATCTACTCGTCATGCTCAATGCATAAGCAACATCAGGACGAGTACAGATCATGGCATACATGATAGATCCTATTGCAGATGCATAAGGAATATTCTTCATGCGCTCAAGCTCAGCAGCCGTCGTAGGGCTCTGCTTCTTGCTTAGCGTTGTGCCATGTACCATTGGCGTGAAGCCCTTCTTGGAATCTTTCATGCTGAATCTTTGTAGGACTTTGTCAATGTATGAATCTTGACACAAGCCTATCAGCCTTCTAGATCTATCCCGGTAGATCCTGATTCCAAGAACGTATGCGGCTTCACCCATGTCTTTCATGGAAAAACAACTTCCAAGCCAGTCCTTTACAGACTTCAGCATTGGAACGTCGTTTCCGAGAAGCAGTATGTCATCGACATACAGAATAAGAAATACTATCTTGCTCCCACTAGTTTTCTTATACACGCATTGTTCTTCTTCGTTTCTGATGAAGTCAAATTGCTTGATCGCTTCATCAAAACGAAGATTCCAGCTCCTCGAAGCTTGCTTCAATCCATAAATGGATTTATGAAGCTTGCATACTTTCCCAGCATTCTTTGGATCTATGTAACCGTCAGGTTGTGTCATATACACATCCTCTTCCAGAATTCCATTCAGGAAGGCGGTCTTCACGTCCATCTGCCAAATTTCATAATCATGAAAAGCTGCAGTTGCTAGTAGAATCCGAATAGATTTCATCATAGCCACTGGTGAATAGGTTTCATCATAATCCACACCGTGAACTTGTCTGAAACCTTTTGCCACCAACCTGGCTTTATAAATCTGGACATTTCCATCCACGTCAATCTTCTTCTTGAAGATCCATTTGCACTCGATGGCTTTTACACCAGCGGGTAAGTCAACCAACGAAAACACTTGGTTGACCGACATGGAGTCCATTTCGGAATCAGTGGCCTTGCGCCACTTAGAGGAATCTGGGCCCATCATGGCTTGATTGAAGTTCGATGGTTCATCACCATCAATGATCAGAAGATCATGACAGTCAGTCACGAGGAATCCTTGATATCTCTCGGGTTCGTGACGGATCCTCCCGGATCTTCGAACTTCAGGTACTACAGGTTCAGGCTCTACAATTTCTTGTAGGTCCTCCTGCTGCTCTTCCTCATTAGGTTGAGCAGTATCCTGTTCATCTTGAATTTCTTCAAGCAGTACCTTACTCCCACTGTCTTTCTTAGAGAGAAACTCTCTCTCAAGAAAGTTACAATCCCGGGCAACAAAGATCTTGTTCTCGGAACGTAGATAGAAGTAATAAGCCTTGGTTTCCTTCGGATAACCAATGAAATAGCATTTATCAGACTTTGGTGTAAGCTTGTCTGAGATTAATCTCTTGACATAGGCTTCACAACCCCAAATTCTAAGATAAGACAACACTGGAGCCAATCCAGTCCATAATTCATATGGTGTCTTTGCTACCGCTTTCGATGGCGCTCTATTTAGAGTGAACACTGCTGTTAGCAGAGCATATCCCCAAAGGGATATTGGAAGGTCTGTGTGACTCATCATAGATCGAACCATATCCAATAAGGTCCGATTTCTCCTCTCAGACACACCATTCCATTGAGGTGTTCCAGGAGGAGTGAGTTGGGACACGATCCCACACTCTCTTAGATGATCACTGAATTCTTGGCTTAAGTATTCTCCTCCTTGGTCGGACCGAAGAGCCTTAATGCTTTTGCCAAGTTGGTTCTGTACTTCATTTTGGAATTCTCTGAACTTCTCAAAAGATTCAGACTTATGTTTCATTAAATAAACATATCCATACCTACTGAAATCATCAGTGAAGGTAATGAAGTACTGATAGTTTCCTCTTGCATTTGTGGACATTGGGCCACACACATCAGTGTGTATCAGGCCCAATAAGTCACTGGCCCTCTCGTTAGGTTTATTAAAGGGGGCCCGTGTCATTTTGCCCATCATGCATGATTCGCATTTCTCACATGACTCAAAGTCAAATGAGCCAAGAAGTCCATTCGAATGGAGCCTCTTGATGCGTTTCTCGCTGATGTGCCCTAAACGACAATGCCATAGAAACGTTCGGTTCTCCTCATTTGGTTTGAACCGTTTGGTATTAATGTTATAAATTGGCGCGGATTGATCGAGTATGTAAAGCCCATTCGTAAGAGGGGCAGAACCATAGAACAAATTGTTGCGATTGAAGGAACATAATTTATTCTTAACTGAAAAATCATAACCTTCCAAATCCAACAAAGAAATTGAAATAATATTCCTGCTTATAGCAGGTACAAAATAACAATTATTGAGTTCTAAAACCAATCCCGAAGGTAAAGACAACAAGTATGTGCCTACAGCTAGTGCTGGAACTTTCGCTCCATTCCCAACTCGTAGCTCCACTTGTCCTTGCTTCAGCCTTCTACTGTTGCTGAGTGCCTGCATATTAGTACAAATATGAGCCCCACAACCAGTATCCATAACCCATGAGGTATTATCAGAAGTAGTTGTATTAACTTCTATAACAAAAATACCTGTCGAAGAAGTCTCGAGAGTCTTCTTCTTCAATTCCTTTAGACCTTCTTGGAATTTCTTACATTCTCTCCTCCAATGCCCTGGTTCTTTACAGAACCTGCATATGTCAGTTGGCCCAGCCTTGGACTTGGGCTTGGGCTTTGGCGTGTCCTTGTCCGCGACTTGGACAGCCTTGGCCTTTCCCTTATCCTTAGCAGAGGATTTCTTAAACCCCTTGCCCTTTTGCACCATAAGCACATTGGGGTCCTTGGCGGTTTTCCTCAAGTTGGGCTCTGCAGTCTTGAGCATTCCGTGAAGCTCAGGCAATGTCTTACTCAAGCCATGCATGTTAAAGTTCAAAATGAACTGATCATAGCTTGCAGGTAATGACTGCAGAATGATGTCGCAAGCAAGTTCCTGGCTGATAGGGCAGTCGAGTTTCTGAAGATGATCGAGATAACCCATCATCTTCAAGACATGAGGACTCACTGCCGCATTTGCAGCCAACTTACAGTCTAAGAGGTTCTTAACTGTCTGAAACCTCTCAGTCCTTGCTTGCTCCTGAAAAAGCGATTTCAGGCTTGCCATTATCTCAATTGGTGACAACATACTCTCGAACTGCATTTGCAGCTCAGCAGTCATTGTCGCCAACATAAGGCAATACACATCATTTTCATCTGACGAATGCTTTTCCCAAGCATTATGCAGAGTCCTGGCGGCATTGTTAGCAGGCCTCTCGGGGAGAGGATCACGAAGGACATAATCTTTCTTCTCCTGCTTGAGGACCAGCCTCAAGTTCCTTGACCACGTCAGGAAGTTCGTTCCAGTCAGCTTCTCCTTCTCGAGAACAGACCGGATTGAGAATGTGTTTTGTGTGCTTGTAGTAGTCATAGCTGAAATATATAAGATAAAAAGGTTATTAGTTAATATGTTCAATATGATTAATCTTATATTAAACTTAATATGATTAATCATGCATTATATTCAATAACATAAGTTACCCTCAATAGAATATAATGATTCCAAGATCCACATATAACTAAGATCAAAGTGGGCCACTGGCCATCACCCAACCTTAGCTTATATCGGTAAGCCCTTTGTCGGCTAATTATATCCGTGATATAACTCTTGGTTGTGAATCTGGGCCCGAGGCCCAATCCACTCTGATGTCTCAAGGCCCGGGACTCCCGATGGCCTAGTCAAGAAAACCAGACTATACAGTCATGTAATCATTAATGTCTGGGACTCCCAATGACATTTATGAATCACAAACCGTCTTATCCACGCAAAAGTAGACATCCTCACACTGTAAGGCCATGAATACAATTGAATGGGCTTCGACAGCTGACATAGCCTGGACAAGACATCCAACGCTTGATATTATTTGAGGTTCGTAAGTTTATTAAAATTTCATCCCAAAATAGAAGATTACTATTTTGGGAAACTTTCCATTTTGGGAAACCTACTAATTTTGGAAACTTTCTAAAATTGGAAACTTTCTAACTTTAGAAATTTCTTAAAATCCAAAACCCGCAAATCTAGAAACTTCTATTTTAAGAAACTTTCTAATTTCAAAATTTCGGAAACTTTAATTTAAAATCGATTTATACAACTTTATAAAATAAATTTTAAATTAATCTGAAGAAAAGACTCAAATAATTGGCCCAATTGTTTTAACTTCTTGGCCCGAGGCCCAAGAATTGGTCCATGTCCAAGACATAACCCAATTGTCCAATTAAATGACATAACCGGTCTGGTTCATTAAAATTGGTTTAACCAAATTTTAATTACTACGATGACCACAATTGTCAACCGGTTATTTACTAAACCGGATTTTCTCAATTTATTTGGTCCAACCAAATCAAATTAGAAAATCCTGGTTTAGGCACAAAATCCAATTTTTCGACTTTGGATTTCTTATCCCGGTTTAACCAGAATTTAATAAAATTATTAAATCTGTTTATTAAACCGAGACGTTTAATTTTAATAAAATTTTAAACCGAACCTTAAACCGATCCGAACCATCACACGCAAGACCCTAACCGGTCGGGACCGTCGCAGCCAAAACATCACGTGATGCAAGCATCACGCGATCGTACGGACGGCGTGGGACGATCGACGTTCGGGTCGTTGCTCGGCCTCGGTCACGCGGGACAGTCCTGGCCGAGATGCGATCGGGACGGAGAGGCTGGTCGAGAGCGATCGGGATGAGGCGTGCGATCGCGATGATCCACTCGGCCCTCGGTATCGACTGCGGTGCGGGACGACGAGGCAACGGGACGCGATGTAAGCGACCTGCCTTGCGCCTCACGGTCGATCGATCCGACACGATCCATGCTATCGATCGATCGATACATGCGATCGGCCGAGAGATGATCCGATCGACCAAACCGGTCGCATACCAAATCAATATAGCTTGGTCATGCGATTTCAAATATGTTTAGGTTTCAATTCCTTGTTGCTTAAGTGATTTCTCTTATCAGTAGTTGATTCAAAACACATCTTAAACAAGAAAAACAATCCTAAACATGAATCTAAACAAGAAAAACCAGAACCAATAGCTCTGATACCACTGAAGGATGTTTTGGTTGTTAATCCAGATTCAATTCTCAGATTCAACAGTTCCTAAACATGCGGATCTAGGTTCTCTTGAATAGAAACTTTATTGATCTCACCTTTTACCTGTTTATGCAGCGGAAAGAGAGAACAGGTCAGAGATCAGAGAGCCACCGAGTGATAACTCCTCCAGAGGTTCACACACGCACACCAAGCAGGAAGAAGGCTGCTAGACCAAGGGAGAGGAGGCGCAGAGAGAGAGAGAGAGGCGCGGCTAGGGCTTAGGGTTGGAGGAGAAAGAGATTTGGGTTTTAGTTTATAAAACCCTTCTCTTTCCCTTTTGGGCTTTTGGGCCCAAATACCAATCTGATTAAATCCCTTGGATTTAATCAGACCCATTAATCTCTCTCTAAGTACGACAAATGCCTGGCACTTTTACCGTACTTCTGCTAAGCCGTTCCTACACATTTTCCTGTTAGCTTAGGCGTGTGACCCATATGGGATCATATAATAAAGGCAATAAGTCCAAGACTTATAGATCATGAGCGGACTCTAGCAAGCCATCATGACCCCCAGTATTATATGACTTATGTCTGATCATTGACATACTCTTACTTTCTAGAGACAGTACCGAGATTACTGGACACAATTCCAACACATCACTGCCGACCTAAGATCATCATTACGAAACAAGCATCTATTTTTCTTTGTAATCGTCTATAAATACTCAGACCAGTTTGAGAGAGAAGGGATCGGATCTCCTAACCTGATATGGGGATTCCTCTCCCAACTTGATATCGAAATCCTTCCCTAACTTGAATACTCGTCGAACTCATTTTATAAAACAGAAATCTCCGATCTCTCACTTCAAAATCTCACTTCATAATCACTTCTCAATCTCTATCTCAACACTCTATATTTGTTTGGTCTTTTACACCTCCAACAGTATCCTCTATAGCATTTTTGTTTTGATTGTCCTCTCACAGTTAGAGGTTGTAATCACTCAAACGTTGTATTTCTTTTGGAGTTGTTATGGAATAAAATTAGTGTTAAAAAAACAAAAATAAACAAAAACAAGTTTCTCTTCTCTTCTCGATAAGTAGAACAAAATAGATTTTGCTTAATTTATATGTTTGAATGGTAACATGTACAAAATTTATGTGCATTATTATATAATTAGTAGCGGATCCATAAATGATTTTGACTGGGACAAAATTTTAAATTATTTCATTATATTTTATATATATATATATGTTTTCAAAATTTCAAAATAACAAAATTATTGAGTAAATATTTAATTAGAAAACTAAAGATCTTTGTTAAAATTTTTTTCTAATATTATCTAGTATTATGGGTTTAATTTAATTATAAAAAGAAAATATAGAGTAATTATTTATATTTCGGCATGAGTTAAAATTTGTTTTTATATAAAGTTGCAGATGTGATAAAAGAGTTTGAAAGAAAAATAAAACAAAGTCACTTATACTACAAAAAATATATTACCGTATCCAATGTTACTCTCTTCATAAATGAATAAGATTGATAATGGATTAGACCCACGTAAAATGAAAGACAGAAAAAAAAACTAAAGGACTGAAAAAGGATAAGTATTAGTGAGGTCATGAACATGTTATCCCAACAATTTATGAGGGCATTTGATAGCAATTGAACCAATTTAAATAGAATTTACAATGTAAAAAGTAAAATTTATAAACATAACAGGGGGTAGCTGACCCTATTAGAGTCAAGGTAGCTCAACTCATGTATATAAATGTTTCTTCCAACGTGTCCCACTCATCTCCTACATTTGTGATTGAAAAAATATACATATATATATATTTCATCTGAAGTTATATTTTTATTAAATCAAAATGGAATATATTTTTGAATACAAAAACCACCCTAAACAGAAATTTTTTGGAAACTAAGCCCAAAAAAAGAAATGAGGCCGGCGAAATAAGGGGATATCTTCAGAAATAAAACCTACATTTACAACATGAAATAATCGATACAATCCAAGGTCAATCGAAAGCAAACCGAAATTTCAAATCTTAATCCGTGCAGAGATGCTTGAGCGAGATTTACCGATGTTGCCCACGGCCAACCAACGATAACATCAGCTACCCGAACAGATGCTGAAAGACCCTCTTTTAGACTCAAAGGAATAAGACTCCACAACCCGACAAGAAAAATCTCTGTAAGGATCATTAAGACTCTTTCAGATACGGTTGCGACACACTTCAAAGCGCCCAATAAACACCTAGATAGAAACTTAAAAGAAATCCAAATAACCCATGATTTGAATCAACCGAAGCCAAACTAACCCAAGCTACCCCGAAACAAAGACAAACCTAGAAGTAACAAAGAATTAGAAAGAACCCACAACAATCACCCTCAACAAATCAAGAACGAATAACCTCGGATTTCAAAACCAAACCTTTAACCAACTAAAGCCCGAATAGAAGAGGTACCTAAGATTTTCTAGTCTAAAGCCGATTGACCCATATCCCAAACCTAAGCCACAAACCGGAATTTGTACCAACCCAAGCCTAGAACTAAACCTGAACCACATACCCGACAACATATCGATGGTGACGAAGACTCAATCTAACGCCACAAAAGAAACCGGAAAAACCAAGATCTAATACTTAAACTGAGACTCACCACTAGAAGTGAGCGGGAATTTCAGATAAGGCGGAGGAGTGGACGGCGGCAACACCACATAAGCGCCAACAACCAGACGGAGACCGCGAAAACCAGCGAAAGGTAGAACAGAGCACGGAGCAGAAAAGAGGTGGAAGAAGGTGGGACCAGACCAACCACCGTTTGTTGCGGCTTAAAATAGAGTTGACTAATATAAATGGCAACAAGAGAACCCTTCCTGACCACGACAGTAAATGCCGGCCGGAGAAAATCGGAAGACAAAGTGGAGGCGGCCACTTCGAAATCCATGCAGGAGAATTTTTATCGCTAGGGAATTATCGAACCTACTCAAGTTTCCTTTGCGGATATTTGACTCATCTTCACACATATATATATATCTTTAAATTTATTTTTTTGGTTCTCCATATTTGTTCAAAAGTTGGGAAAAAGTAGTAGTCAATATTGGTGGCTAATCATTAATGACAGGTTATCGTACAACTAAAAACAAAACTCATAAGACTTTCAAGAAATCGAATTTTTCCGAGTTGATTTGACTTTTTCTAATATCATTAAATTCAATGATTCTTGCTTAGAAAAGCTATGGTTGCAATATTTTAATCATTAATGTGAAATCAATTCAGCTGTGGACTTCAAAAAAAACAATGCGTATCAATGGATCATTAGTAAGCTTATTTTAGAACCCGACTTCGTCGTATTCGTATATATTGTGGTTGAAGAAAAATGGTTGAAGAAAAATGATTTTAAGAATCCGTAAGTCTCTATGTATGTATATATTTTGTTAAAATTAATCATGGCCCGTTTTTAATTAGTACGGTTTTTGTTGTTGTTGTTGTTCTGTAAATAGTTCAAGTGAAAAAGTTAGATACTTTTTAAACGTGCTCAGTTTCTAAAAGTCTATTTTTTAGAAAATGTATTCGGTGAACCATAAATGTATTCAAATGATATTACGGTACAAGAAGATGATCCCACATACATTAAATATTTCAAAAAAAAAGAAGAAAAAAGCCAACACCATCATTGACTTTGAAGCAACCTACTATGTACGTAACAGCGATTAACACTTTGTTTTATAGGGGAAAACTGTAATTCATGCTTCAACATGTCCACGGTCCCAATCGATACATATACTTATTAGCTGTGCCAATTTAAACCTTAACTCGTCTAACATTTGAATTGCATACCCCAATTTTTGAAAATCGGTCAAAACATACATTCGTCGTTAACTATTTAACTGAGCCGTTTGTGGATGATGACAAGGCGATGATGTGTCATATAAATAAAAAATAATAATTTTTATAAAAATGTCTGTGTTATAAAACGAATTAGGTCGGAGTTCGCTGTAAAATTGCCTCAGACGTCGGAAGTCACTTAAGATCTTAGGTTTATGTGGTATCTTCTCTTGTATTAGTCGCCGATTGTGACCGCCGGGTTGGTTCAGATGTGCAGAGCCTCGCCTCTTCTCTTTTTGGAGGTTTGAAGAATCTTGTTTGGTTTCGTTCTTTGTCGGAGACGGACAATCCGGCAAAGGGCAGAAGAAGATGATAGGTACACGAAGAGTAAGCTTCTAAAGTTGTGTTGTTGATCTTTGGGTTTGATTCGTAAAAACCTGTTTTGATCCGATCGTATGTCACTCAGAGAATACTTGGTCGGTCTCTGGCTCATGGAGGAGTCGCGGCTATGTTAAAGATTTATTCTTGCGGTGAGTTCAGTGGCGAATTGATCGCTAGCTCGTGTGGACTGTTGAGAAATCTATTAGGTGTTGAAGAAATTAAGAGGTACATGATCGAAGAAGACATGGTTTCCACGTTCATCAAGCTTTTGAGTTTGTTTAATGTAATAAAGATATTGTTTAATATATAATATTATGAATAGAGGTCAATGCTTAATGGTACCACATATGGACGCTTGTGATGGACCAGATTTTTTTCGAATTTTTTTGTACAAAACTACGTCGTTTTATAACACATACATTTTTATAAAAATTATTATTTTTTATTTATATGACACGTCATCGCCTTGTCATCATCCACAAACGGCTCAGTTAAATAGTTAACCGCGAATGTATGTTTTGGCCGATTTTCAAAAATTGGGATATGCAATTCAAATGTTAGACGAGTTAAGGTTTAAATTGGCACAGCTAATAAGTATATGTATCGATTGGGACCGTGGACAAGTGTTGAGGCATGAAATGGCCGTTTCCCCCTGTTTTATAGTGACCAAAAATATATAATTAAGTTTGTAACATGGCCATTAAAAAAGAAGCTGAAAAGCAGATATAAAAATACAATAGAAAAACAAAGTCGTTTTTTGTTTTGTTTTAAAAGGCACTAAGCAAAAAAAAAAAAAAAAAATTAAAGCCCAATACTTAATTAATAACACCCATTATCTTTTTATCTAAAATTGTATATGTTAGGAATGTGCTTGCAAAAGTTGTGTTTTCTTTTTATTGTTTTAGTTAGTTGAAAATTCCATCTTAATTCTAATGAAGAAAAATAGCATATGAATGGATGGCGGAGTTTATTCCATGCTTTCAAATATCCTATTATTTTATATTTTATTTTTATTTTTTAATTCTCTATCCATTTATTTCACCTCTTATATTTACGACGGTGGATGAGATGACGGCGGTGAATTTTCCAGCTGCGGAGACCACCACAAAAAAAAGATATAACCAGTCGATATACCAGAATTAAAAAAAAAAATCAGATACAATACGGAAGATTCAGGTGGACAGTCTAGACTAGGTGTCCACCTTGTCGGATATTCGTGAACACTACTACGATCATATCCCATGCTAGACACTTCCGATGAATAGCAGGTGGCTAAGCGTCCACATTATCAAGAATCTGTGGACAGAGAACACGTGAATAAGAAATTAAGCGTTCACATGGATAACTATCGGCAGATAACGTAATAGTAAACACAGTTTTATGAACTCAAGTGGACACTATCGACTATTCGTTGACACTATCACGATCATATCACATGTTATACGCTTCTGATGGATAGCAGGTGGCCAAGCGTCTATATTATCAAGAATCATTGGACAGAGAACACATGAACAAGAGATTAAGTGTTCACATGGACAACTATTGACGGATAACGTACCTAGTAAAAATATTTTTAAGAGCTTAGATGGAAAATTTAGATAGATGTCCACCGTATCAGCTAGTCGTGGACACTACCACGATCATATCACATGCTAGATGCTTCCAGTGAACAGAAGGTGGCCAAGAGTTCATACGATCGTGAATCCGTGGACACACAGTACATCGGGGCCCCACTTTCCACCCAAAGCAACATTTTCTTGGACACCTGCTATCCATCGGAAACGTCTAGCATGTGATATGATCGTGGTAGTATCCACGAATAGCTGACAAGGTGGATACATAGTCTAGACTGTCCATCTGAATCTTCCGTATTAAGTCTGATTTTTTTTTTTAAATTTCGGTATATCAACCGATTATATCTCCATTGCGACGGTCAATGTGGCCGGAAACCTCATTGCCGTCATCCGATTTATCGTCAAAAATATGAGGGACGAAAAATAATAAGGTAGGAGAGAGAATAGACAGAGAATAAATAAAATAAAATATAAAATACAAAATATAATATAATTTTTCACTTACTAATAGGGGTGTTTTGGTCTCCATAACCAATTTGCATAGTAAAAAAAATACAAAATTGCACACAAACATCACAAGATACTAATTTGCACAATAGGCTAGAGTAATTGTTCAGTCCTAATCTATCCAGTCTATCCCACCACTCGTCCATATGGTCTTGTGTCCCGCGCGTCTAAGCCCTGTCATTACCGCGATCAGCCTCAGGTCCTGCATACATAAACATGCCAATAGTCTAATAAGACTAGTCAAGCTATCTAACAACCTAACAATCCATTCTATAAGCAGTATGATTCCCACCCTAAATCCGGTCTAAGGTTCCTCTAAAACGATCTAAGTCATCTCGGAACGGTTGGCAATCCTGTACCGATCGTTGCACAGATCGTGACTTGATTCGTGCCCCATTGTCAACCGCTTGGAGTAATACGAGTATTACCGCGCACAAGTGGAATGACCGCTACCGAATCCATCGTACCGGTTCATTCCGCGGAAGAGTCGATCCGCGTTGCTGTCCGTCAACTGCCAGTACAGTCCCGTGGACTGTCCGGTAGGTTTGCACGCGATCCGCACCCGAACCAGTTCTTACTCGACAATGGACGATTGCGCATCGACCCGCGGTGCACGTACTCGCCTTAAGATTGGACCTTGCCCGATCATGAGATTGTGGCTTTAAACCGTTCAGTCTTATGTCGTATCTATCTAGTAATCTTAGCCCACATCCGGTTCCAAAAGAGATAGAGAGAGAGAGAGTTCCTTCCAACATACTAACCAACCCAACCGTCAACCCAACGGCCGAGCCGTGGACACGGTTCAGGCGGTGTTCGGTACGCACCTTTTGTGTGCTGGTTGTTCTGCCCTGATCATTAGACGCATTAGGTTCCATTGCTGATCCCTGTTGAGCCTCCTTTACCCAAGCCTTAACCGCGCACAAAATTCCTCTAACCGCCGGCAATTCTCTTCAAAGAAACCGGCCGAAAACTCCTTTCTTCTCCTTTAGCCTCTTGCCATTTCTTTAGTAAGTATATGGGAATTCTCCATGTGTTGAATGATGCGCAAAAATGGCCTGAAGTCTTGTATTTATAGGCTACCATACACCAAAACCGCCCATTGGCCGAAGAGGTGCCAATGGTTGGTGAACGAATGTCAACCCATTTGTACCCATTCGCCCATAACTATCTATGGTCAGCTAGTGTCACTAGCTGACCTACACCACTAGCTGACTCCAGCAACTAACACTCTGTCCAACTGGGTTGAGCTAACCGTCACCTGACCGAGCTGACCAACTCGATCATTCAGCTCGTTCCAGCTGAACACTTCTTGTTCAGCTCATTTCCCTCATGGAAAGTCTCTTTTCCAATCAACTTTGCCATCTTATGACCATCGAACACTTATCTTGATCTGCCTTGATCGTCTGTACGCTGTTCCGGTCCCATGGTCCGCCCTACCGACCCTAGCGTGGATCGGGGATGTTACAAGTCTCCCCCACCCTTGAAATTGTCCCCGAATCCGAGTTAAGGTGTTCACTCCGTTTAAACTCCACAAACCATTCTGGGTAGTCGTCTTGCATTCTTCTTTCTGTCTCCCAAATGATCTCCTTAATCCCGTTGCAAATCCACTCAATCTTAACCATTTGTATCACTTTCTTCCTTGTTGCCTTTTCCGACCTATCCAAGATTCTTATAGGTCTAGCCTCAATAGTCTGGTTCACCTTAAGGTATTTGGGTATCTTAGGCATGATCACATCTTGTTTGTCAGTCACTTCCGAAGTTGAGACACACAGATTACGTTGTGAAAGGCATCCATCTCGTTTGGCAGGTCCATCTAGTACTCGACCATCCAAACCCTCTATAGGATTCTGAATGGTCCTAAGTTCCTCAGATCCAACTTTCCCCACTTAGAAAATCTTTCTCTTCCCTTGAAGGTTATTATTTTTAGATAAACCCGATCACCCACTGCAAACTCAATGTCCTTCCAATGTTTGTCTTGGGCCTCCTTCATTTTGATCCTTAGAAACCTTATCCGCTATGTGCTTTCTTCTATGATGTCTTCTCCAATCATGGTCGACTCCCCCCACTTGCATCCAACAATGGGGCGTCCAGCAAGGTCGTCCGTACAAGGCCTCATATAGACATTCCTATACTTGTCTGAAAATTATTATTGTAAGAGAATTCATCCAAGGGTAGGTACCTTTCCCAGGAGTCACCCCAATCCATAATGCATGCCCGTAGCATGTCCTCCAACGTCTATATGGTCTTTTCTATCTGGCCATTTGTCTGCGTGTGGTATGTTGTACTCATGTGCACCATGATTCCCAAAGACTTTTGGAAACCCTGCCAGAACTAGGAAGTGAAACGCCCATCTCTATCTGAGACGATTATACTTGCTGGAATCCCCTGCAGCCTTACAATCTCATGGATTTATTTCTCCACAAGTTTACCAACTCCATATGTCTTCTTAATGGACATGAAGTGCGCGGACTTGTTCAATCTGTCTACAACTACCCAAATCGTGTATCTCTTCTGCCTGGTCGTTGGCAAGCAAGTTACAAAGTCCATGGTAATGTGGTCCCATTTCCACTCCGGAATGGGCAGAATTTGTAGTAGGCCGCTCGAAACCTGATGCTCTGATTTAACCAATAGACAGGTTGGGTACTTAGCTACCCACTCAGCAACGTCCTACTTCATCCCAACCCAATGATAGTACCGTTTAAGATCATGGTACATCTTGGTCTGTTTGGGGTAGATGGAGAACTTGGACCGATGTGTTTCCCTTAGGATCTCATCCTTTAATTCCTTAACGTTTGGTACACTCAATTTTTTCGTTAACTACAATCATTCCGTTGCTGGAGAACTGGTACTCAGTGTTGCTTTTGTTGACCGCCTTGTTCAGCTCCTCATCCATTTCCTGAGCCAGCCGAACCCTAGTCAGAATGTTTGCTTGGTACGTTGCTCCCAAACCCAACAGATCATCCCCCACGTTCAAGGCATTGAGATGCAAGGACCTGATCATCTCGACCACCTCCTCTGCATCTTGTTGATGAGGACATTGACTCAAGCATAGAGATACGTCGAGAAGACCTAGAAGAAGTACCTGCTGCTCAAGACGTTACAACCATGAGAGATCCTCCAAGGACAAGATCAGGAACTAGAAGACTCAGAGCACTGTTCAACACGTCCATTCAGAGTCTCCTAGCTCAAGATTATCAAGTGGAGCGTTTAGAAGCTCAAAAGAAGACAATTGAAGACTCAAGGATGATCTTCTCAATTCAGCCCACTTAGTCCCAATCATGGACGACCACACACGCTCAATAAGGTATGGTTTCAATTCATATATTGTGTTTGTTCATTTTGCAGGTCCAAGTATTACATTAGTTGTCTGAGTCAAAGTCTGTATTAGTCGCTGAGTGAGTCAAGTTTCCCTGTATTACTTTAAAGTCGGACCATAGGATATTTTAGTATTTTAGTAGCCGTTGTAATTAGGTTTTCTGCCCTAGAAGGCAACAGCTGCACGATCCCCTTTATAAGGATCCTTAGCAGCCGTGTATCATTTACCAAGTATCAATACAATAACGCAGTTCTTCTTCTTTGAGAGAAAACACCTTTCGATTCTAAGCTTTCTTGTGAGTCATATCAAGCGACCTTAGATCAGTCTTATCACAAGATCATTCATCTCTTGTGTGGCGACATTCAATCCATCCTCTATCCATTCAATCATCTCAACGTTCATCCTAAGGAGTCTAGAGACCCGAAGGTTGGATCCATCTCACCATATCATCATCCACGATCTAGAAGAGAGTGACTTCAGTCCCTGTTCTACGTCAAACACGCTTCCATCTTGCATCATCTGGTATCAGAGCCGAAAGGTTCCTAGATCAGGTGTATCTATCCCTTTTCCTTTTGGTTTTCCTTGCATCTAGTTTATAGCTTTCGATTTCTACATTCAAAAAAAAAAAAAACCATAAAAAGTCTTTTGTTTCATCTAGTTTCATTGTTGATCTACATCCTTGATTCAATTTAGAAATCGCTTCTTTGTGCTTGAGCCAATAAGCGAAATTCTCTTGTCAATCTTAGGGTTTTAGAATCAAAGCTTTTCTTTTCCTGCACTCGTTTTCAACTTTCAAAAAAAAAAAAAAGTTTGCTTAGTGTTCTTTGTTTTAGTTCTTATTTTTGGCATTCAAAAAAAAAAAGGGGATTTAACGAAGAAGAAGAAGTTTAACCTTTTGATCCGATTTTTCATCAGAATTTTTGGTTCAAAGTGTTTCTTTCCTTTTCCCAAAAGATTTCGAAATATTTCCATATCTTAAGATATTCTAGTTCCTAATTTTTTGGCTAAATCTCGATTTCAAAAAAAAAAAAAAAGGTTTTCCAAATCTTTTCAAACATTTTAAAAGATTTTTTTTTTTAACTCCTAATTCGGTTTTCAACTTTCCCAAAACTCCTTTTATCAAACCGAGCGTGATTCTTATTTGCAACCGAGCTTTTCTCTTGTCTCAGTCCTTGACGCATCGCTTGTATCACAAGTTATCATAGGTTTGCTTAGGATCTTTCTTCTTATTTTGTACCTTTTGTTCCCTAGTCCCTTGATCGCTTGCTCTAGTGTGTGTAGGAACAGGAAACCAATGGCAGGAGAACAAGTCGACCCTAATGCAACTCTGCTAGAAGCGCTCCAAGCCTTGAGGAACAATTTGTCGGCTCAGATCGGACGGATTGATCAAAGAGTTGGACGACTAGAACTTCCAAGGGATGATGAGCAATATGACGATGAGGAGAGTGAGCATACTCTGAATGCAGGAGCAGGAGGAAGAAACCGAGATCATCAACACCACCGCCGTGAACGCCAACCGCAACAAGAGGTAAACCGTAACTTTGCAAAGGATTTGAAACTAACTGTGCCAACTTTTGAAGGTAGGGTTAATCCGGAAGCATACCTTGATTGGGAGAGGCGTATGGAGTACATCTTTGATTACTACGAGTACAATGACCAGAAGAAGATAGCTCTAGCTTCGACTCAACTCACGGACCATGCCTTAACCTGTTGGGACAGAGAAGTGCAAGACCGTAGGCGGAACAACTTTGAGCGGATCACAACCTGGACAGCCATGAAGTACAACTTCAGGAGGCGATTTGTGCCACCTCATTACCACAGAGAGATGCAGAAGCAGTTCAGGCAGCTGTCACAGTAGAACAAGAGTGTTGAGGAGTACTATGAAGAATTTGAGCAACTCAAAAACAGAATGGCGTTGGACGAGAGTGAAGAAGTTCTCATGGGCCATTTCATTGATGGACTCAATGACCGGATTGCCAGAAAGGTAGAACGTCAACCTTGTCATGATCTTAATGATTTATTGCATGCAGCCGTGCAGGCTGAACAAGGAATCAAGAGAAAGACAGCGGCAGCGAGTCGCTCAAGACCTAACTCATGGAACGCACCTCCGGCTAAGAATCAATGGAGTGCACCGCAAGCTAAGAACCTTGACAAAGGCAAGACTGTTGCCTCAGGTTCCCAAGAGAAGAGGCCAGCTTATGAAGCGCCAAGGAACAACCGTACTGACTCAGGTAAGTCTTCAACCACTAATACAAGAGCTCGAGACATAACTTGTTTCAAGTGTCAGGGTAAAGGTCACTATGCCCGGGATTGTCCAAATCAGCGAGTTATGATCTTAACACCTGATGGAGGATATGAGTCTCAAGATGAAGAGGAACACCTTGAAGCTGCGGATTCAGAAGAGGAAGTAGCATTTCCCGAGACAGGAGAGATGTTAGTTGTATGCAGGGCATTGAGCGCCTTGAGTGATCCAGACACCATCCAACGAGAAAACTTGTTTTTCACTCGATGTTCAGTTCAGAACAAGGTATGTAGTCTTATCATTGATGGTGGATCTTGTACTAATGCTGCTAGCAAGATTATGGTGGAAAAGCTAGGTTTGAAGACAACCCAACATCCGAGGCCATACCGCCTGAGATGGTTAGATTCAAGCACCGAAATCAGGATACACGAGCAAGTCCTGATTCAGTTCAAGATAGGGAAGTATGAGGATGAAGTTTTGTGCGATGTTGTCCCCATGCAAGTAGGCCATATGCTTCTAGGCATACCATGGCAATTTGATAGAGAGGTCATACACAATGGACGCACCAACACTCATTCTTTCACGCATGACAAGCGCAGATTCCAGCTTGCTCCTTTATCGCCTCAAGAGGTACATGAGATGCAATCCAAATTTGCTGCCGAGGCCAAGGTAAGTAAAACTAACCTTTACATCACTCCTAGTACTGTCTATAAGGCTTTAGAACGAAAAGAAACGGTGCTACTAATGGTGTTTAGAGATGTGTTGATTACAGGATCACAGGACAATGTACTTGTACCAGAGATTGTATCACTGCTTGACAGATACAAAGATGTGTTCCTTGAAGAGATACCGGCTGGATTACCACCTATTAGAGGAATAGAGCATCAGATTGATCTAGTTCCCGGTGTACCATTGCCCAACCGTCCAGCTTACCTTATGAACCCAACAGAAACTAAGGAGTTGGAGAAGCAGATTCAAGACTTAATGGAGAAAGGTTACATTAGAGAAAGCTTGAGTCTGTGTTCTGTACCAGTTCTCTTAGTGCCAAAGAAAGATGGAACTTGGAGGATGTGTGTAGACTGCAGAGCAATCAACAACATCACCATAAAATATCGACATCCAATTCCAAGGTAAGATGATATGCTTGATGAACTATCTGGATCTAATGTGTTTTCAAAGATTGATCTTAGGAGTGGATACCATCAAGTAAGAATGAAAGAAGGTGACGAATGGAAGACTGCTTTCAAGACTAAGAAGGGGCTCTATGAGTGGTTAGTCATGCCGTTTGGTCTAACCAATGCACCCAGCACCTTCATGAGGCTAATGAACCAGGTTCTAAGAGCTTACATCAGTAAATTTGTAGTAGTTTATTTTGATGATATATTGGATTATAGCAAATCGTTTGAGGATCACCAGAAACATCTTGAGTTAGTCCTTGACACACTTCGAAAAGAAAGCCTATATGGGAATCTTAAGAAGTTCTCCGTTTGTACTAATGAAGTGGTTTTCCTAGGTTTTGTTGT
The DNA here is from genome assembly GCA_030180135.1 of Orychophragmus violaceus. Classification (NCBI taxonomy): domain Eukaryota; kingdom Viridiplantae; phylum Streptophyta; class Magnoliopsida; order Brassicales; family Brassicaceae; genus Orychophragmus; species Orychophragmus violaceus. Next base: position 59,144,628 of record CM058240.1, on the reverse strand, counting down.
CAGTTCCAAAGGTTTACAGGTTGATCAAGAGAAGATCAAAGCCATCCAAGAATGGCCGAGACCAAACAACATAGGACAAGTCAGGAGCTTCCACGGATTGGCAAGCTTCTATAGGCGTTTTGTCAAAGATTTCAGTACTTTAGCCGCCCCTCTAACTACTGTGGTCAAGAAGGACGTGGCATTTCAATGGGGATCAGCTCAAGAAGACGCGTTCAACAGACTCAAGGATCGCTTGACGCACGCACCAGTTTTAGTATTACCTGATTTTAACAAAACCTTTGAGATTGAATGTGATGCTTCAGGTTTAGGTATTGGAGCTGTGCTAACTCAAGGAGGACGTCCAGTAGCCTACTTCAGTGAGAAACTAAGTGGAGCCAGCTTGAACTACCCGACGTACGACAAGGAACTCTACGCGCTAGTGAGGTAGTTGGAAACATGGCAGCACTATCTTCTGTCCAAGGAGTTTGTCATACATATTGATCATGAGACTTTGAAGCACCTTAGAGGACAAACAACACTGAAGAGAAGACATGCTAAGTGGATGGAGTTTGTAGAAGTATTTCCATATGTGATAAAGTACAAGAAGGGCAAGGAGAATGTTGTGGCTGACGCACTATCAAGGAGACACATGCTGATCACAACTATGGAGGCTAAGGTCTTAGGGTTTGAACACCTTAAGGATGCATATAAGGATGATCCAGACTTCGGTTCAGTCTATCAAGATTGTACCACTGCCCCAACAGGTTCCTTCTACTTACATAATGGTTATTTGTTTAGGGAAAAGCGTTTGGACATTTTGGAGTGGACAAGACTCTGAGCGTTTTGGTAGAACACTTCTTTTGGCCTCACCTCAAGAAGGATGTGGAGCGATTCTGTTCCAAGTGTGTAACTTGCCTCAAAGCCAAATCCAGGTCACATCCACATGGTTTATATATGCCACTTCCTATTCCTAGTATGCCCAACATATATCAATGGACTTTGTTTTAGGCTTACCCAAAATCCGAGGAAAGGATTCTATTTTTGTTGAAGTGGACAGGTTCTCAAAGATGGCACATTTCATTCCTTGTGCCAAGACAAACGATGCCACTCAAACTGCTGAGTTATTCTTTAAAGAAGTAGTACGCTTACATGGGATCCCGAGAACTATTGTTTCTGACCGAGACACGAAGTTTCTGAGTCACTTCTGGAGAGTTCTTTGGAGGAAGCTAGGAACCAAGCTACTCTTCTCAACAACTTATCATCCACAAACTGATGGACAAACTGAGGTTGTAAACAGAACTCTATCTACTCTCTTAAGAGCCACAGTTGGTAAGAACTTACGGAATTGGTTAGATTGTATTCCATATGTTGAGTTTGCTTATAATCATGCTAACCATTCTACTACTAAGTTATCACCTATTGAGATTGTCTATGGATTTCAGCCAGAAACCCCTTTAGATCTTGTTCCTTTGCCGCCATTAGATGTTACTAATCAGGATGGAGAGTCCAAGGCTGAGATGATCAAGAAGCTGCATCAGAAGGTTAAGACCAACATAGAGGAGAAGACGACCAAGTATAAGAAGGCTGCTGACAAAGGGAGAAAGGAGCTCATCTTCAATCCAGGAGATTGGGTGTGGGTTCACATGCGCACAGAGAGGTTCCCAAATCAGAGGAAATCCAAGCTAGCACCAAGAGGAGATGGACCATTTCGAGTGCTGGAGAGAGTCAACAACAATGCCTACAAGCTGGATCTGCCAGGTGAGTTGACCATTTCGCCAGTGTTCAATGTTGCTGACTTGCTTCCTTATAATGCAAATGATGGGATTCTGAGGTCAGAATCTTCTCAAGAGGGAGGGAATGATGAGGACATTGACTCAAGCATAGAGATACGTCGAGAAGACCTAGAAGAAGTACCTGCTGCTCAAGACGTTACGACCATGAGAGATCCTCCAAGGACAAGATCAGGAACTAGAAGACTCAGAGCACTGTTCAACACGTCCATTCAGAGTCTCCTAGCTCAAGATTATCAAGTGGAGCGTTTAGAAGCTCAAAAGAAGACAATTGAAGACTCAAGGACGATCTTCTCAATTCAGCCCACTTAGGCCCAATCATGGACGACCACACACGCTCAATAAGGTATGGTTTCAATTCATATATTGTGTTTGTTCATTTTGCAGGTCCAAGTATTACATTAGTTGTATGAGTCAAAGTCTGTATTAGTCGCTGAGTGAGTCAAGTTTCCCTGTATTACTTTAAAGTCGGACCATAGGATATTTTAGTATTTTAGTAGCCGTTGTAATTAGGTTTTCTGCCCTAGAAGGCAACAGCTGCACGATCCCCTTTATAAGGATCCTTAGCAGCCGTGTATCATTTACCAAGTATCAATACAATAACGCAGTTCTTCTTCTTTGAGAGAAAACACCTTTCGATTCTAAGCTTTCTTGTGAGTCATATCAAGCGACCTTAGATCAGTCTTATCACAAGATCATTCATCTCTTGTGTGGCGACATTCAATCCATCTTCTATCCATTCAATCATCTCAACGTTCATCCTAAGGAGTCTAGAGACCCGAAGGTTGGATCCATCTCACCATATCATCATCCACGATCTAGAAGAGAGTGACTTCAGTCCCTGTTCTACGTCAAACACGCTTCCATCTTGCATCACTTGTTCCACTGCTACCTTGGCCCTCTTCCTGCTCAAGGCGTCTGCTACTACGTTTTCTTTCCCGGGATGGTAAGCAATGTCCACATCACACAAGATGTCAAATTGGATGAAACGATTTGCAAAATGCTTCTTATGGAGTCTAGTATTTTTAAAAAGGATCTTTGAGGATTTATTCAGAGGATATGGAGGTTTTTGGAGAATTAATCCGGAATTTGCTATTATGGTCCAAGCGGAGTAACCGAAGATTCAAGAATCTAAATTGGAAGATTCAATGAACAAAATCTCTGGAGATTCCCTGGTTTGACAAGTGTCAAGATTTCTCTCTCATTTGGCGCCACCTATCCCTCAAGATTCAAAGAATCTTCTTTGATTCATTGCATGTTTGTATCATATCACTCCTCTCACCTCTCACTCTCCCATTTCTATTCTCTCTCTCTCAAGGAAATCACTCAAAGAAATCTCTCTGATCTCTCTCCTCTCTCACCCATAAAATCTCTCTCTTTCTCTCACCATCTTCAAACATTCATCACAATATTCATCCATCTTTGAAGATCTTCAAGAACATTCATAGTGTTCTTCATTACTTGTAAGACAAACTACCAAAATATCTCTCAAACCAGGCTGAATATCCCTAGACTTATCACATAATTGGAATCCTCATCTACTCCTCTTCATTCGCTGCCGATCAGCAGCTCCACCGCCGTCGGGCCTCGCCGGAGAACCTAGTGCGGTGACCTCCGTCGTTTCTTCCTCTATTGCTCCGACTCGCTCAACGGAGACTAGCCTCAGCCGCCTGAAGGTCTCGCCAGAGTTGTGTTGCCGCCACCAGAGTTTTGGTCGTCGCCGGAGAAGCTTGTTGTGAGCTTCTCCCTTTTGCCGTGTCTTTCTCTCGCCGGTTCTCTCCCGACCAACCCACCGGAGCAGTATTCGCCGAAGAAGCTCCACCACCGCCGGTCAACGCCCCCTCCACCGCTAGTCAACGCCGGGGCATTCGCCTTCAGTCGCGGTTAATGCGTCTTCCTGTCGCCGGTCACATCTAGGGTTGATCAATCCCAATTCAACTTGGTTTATTCTTGGTCAACGCGGGTCAACTTGGTCAACACCGATTTGGTCAAAGTCAACACTCGGTCAATGCTTCGGTTAAGTCGGTTTAAGATCGGGATTTCAGTCGGTTTGATCTGTTAGTTCGGGAGCAGTTGCAGTTTTGTCTCTGGGGTTTGGGAGTTCCGTCACGTCATCATCTGTCAGTCTTATACACTGTGAGTTGGTTATGTATGCATTTAGTTAGGTCATGTAGACCTGGGAACCTTAAACCGTAGTTCTAGGTTGCATGCTTGTTTGAGTAATGTGGTTAGAATTGTTAGGTTAATTAATAATCGGAATGTTGAATTAAATGGTTAGGTTAGAATATGCATGCTAGGTAGTTTGTATTCACTATTGTTTCATTATACTATTAATTGTTATTGAGTTATGCATTCATTTTAGAACGACATGATTGGATCTTTACGCATATATATAATAGTAAGAATGTAATTAATGAATATAAATATGAAGAATTACGAGTGATTTAAAATACGAAATTAAAATTCCTAACACGCCTAGAATATAATAACGGGGTGAGTTCAGTAGATAATAGTCGAGTTATCGGGTTTATATGATTAATTAAAGAACAATTAGACGTCATGAGATTAGTACGTTTACTAATCTCAAACTGACGGATCGAGGAGTTTAAAATAACCTTAAGGAAAATAGATTGAAGATGTTAAATAGAAATGAGCCGTCTACGGGATTAGTAAGCCGCTAATCTCAAGGTAGCAGACTGATTGAATTAAAGATAAGATAGAAACTAAAAGCCTGCTAAACTTAAGTAATAGATTGTGTGATTTGGGTGATTGATGATGTGTGACAGTTGTGTAGGCTTGTTTATTTGACTACTCCGATGTTGGGCCGGATAGTCCATTAATTGTGTTGTTAGTCTATTCCGGTGTTTTTCCGGATAGCCCGTTTTCTGTTACTTACTCCGTCACAAAACCAGGTAAATTTGATAGATACCTAAACCGGTACAAAACCAGTTAAGGTCGGGTGATGTGAAAACAAATAGTCACATAATAATATAAGGAAAAGTCCGTGTCTTGGGGCAAAGCAAGAATGACCTCATGGACGGTGGGTAAATCAGCACTAGAGGAAGGAGGTACAATACTTTCTTTCATTGAGCCAGAGTTTAAAGTTTCTTCACTCGAAGCTTCAACAGAACTAACAATGTGATTTTTTTTACTTTGGCTCTAGGAGTTTGTGGAGCAGGGTTGGAGTTTGGAGGATCTTTGATATCAGAGGAATGCGGCGCATTAATACAGTTCTTAAGTATATGTTCGCTCTGCTTACAGTGGAAGTAAGTAGGAGGGACCCATGAATACTCAATCTCCAATGTTAAAATGTCCCCATTCCTTTAACAAGTTCACCACTGGTAGGCAAAATCTGTCCTGAGGCCAAGCTCATCAATTTTGGTTTTTATTTTGCAATTTGATCTAGTGGTGTTATCGTAAAGAGCAAAATATCTTGGGTTTGAGACTTTCAATTTTGTTTTTTCTTTTTCTAACATATTATTTGTGAAATCCAAAACATAATATTTTTGTAATGAATCTAAAATATTCAACCAACAAAGCTTGTGTACAATAAATGTTTTATCGTTTTTAAAACTCAAAAAGAAAATTGTGGTTGGAAATTAAAATAGAGAGGAACAAATAATGAAAGAACAAGATATTCATGTCTCAACTTAACTCAAGTGCGGTGATTAGTGCATGAACTTAGACCGTGCACATACATACATCAACTCATTTGTTCTTAATTTACTACTCAAACATTAAGTCGTGGGTAATATGTTATGACGAAGTCAAATGATGAGTTGGATGCTAGGTCAGCTAATACATTAGATAAAAAAAAATTAATTGATGGCATATATCACTTTAAGTGCTATGTAATCAATAATAAACTAATTTTATACTTTTGTATAAATTTATATTTTCCAATACTTTTAGTGACTTAAAATTTCAGTTTAAATCTCACATTTCTATGTTTTGAATTTGCTATTGTTGTGAGAGTTTTTAAATTGCCAATATATAAAAATTCAAAAATCTCAAATTGTAAGTCTTTTATAATTTCTATTTATAAAAATGTTTTCTTAAGAGTTACTATAATATAAAAGTCTTGGTTTATGTTTCTAATGACTTCGAGGAGCGGAAGGAGTTGTGGTTGGCCCTATTATTTTCAAAGTCACTGTGTTAGCGACTGCGACCAAAAATTTAAGTGTCTTTTTGTCCAAGTATGTGGAGAGTAACACTCGCAGCAGCATTTTCAACAAGCAAAAATAGTCACATCGATCATTAATTGTCGCTATTTTTTACAGCGATAAGGATACTCCAGTAACACTAGTGAAAAGTAATCGCAACGATACATTTTTATTCTCCACCGTTTTGTTTTGCTTATTCTGATTTTTAATTTTTAATTCTACGAGTCACACATGGTTCTTTCAACCTTTCATCAAAGCCTGGTTAGTCAATGTTGATTTGTTGAAATTATGAATCCTTCAAATTCATCAACCCCTTTGTTATGTTCGTCTACTGCTGCAAGCCTGCAATGAGGGTTTTTGGAGAATGTTTATTATATTTTCTTTTTGGAGAATGTTTATTAGATTCAATAGCATTATCTCATGAATGTTATATATGGGTTTAGCACTCCATCCACTTATAAGGCCCAATATCTATTCTCTGTACAAAGGTCGGTCCAACAGAAGCAAAACGGCCCAACAAGCAACGTGAGTCCGAACACACACGTCACCGCCGAGCTCACTACTATCGGCTCGGCTCGGCTCAGCTCATGACAACAAGTCAGCTCGGCTCAACTAACGGCCAAAGAAATGTACGGCTCAGCCCATCTCGTCACCAAGTACGGCCCATTCGCACGAGCTCGACAAACAGTCAACGGCCTGTAAAAAGTAAGACTATACTTTACTATAAATAGGAGTCGTCACTGTACATATATGTAACTTTTTGGGATTTGTGCACTTCTCACTACTTTCTCTCTCTAGAGTTAAAACATTCCCAAATTGTAAAACCGAGCTCGTCTTTCGACGAGCTCGGGCTCTCACTTAATACACACGCTCGTTACCGAAGCAACTCTCTCTCTTCATCACTTACGCACCGAACATTTCTTTCTTGACTCATCATTAAGCCTAGTCGGTTCTCCCTTAAAGAAACTTTGACCTTCGGGTCCGAGCACGTCAACTCTCCCGAGCAAGACGCACTCTTAAACCTTTGTGACAAGCTCGGTTATCACAATTGGCGCCGTCTGTGGGGACATAAAGTTTTTCTTCACTAACTGACAGGATCAACAATGACAAGACCGCAACCGATCAAAGATTTCATTCTTGTGACGGAAAAATCAACCTCGGGAACGAACTTCTCAAGCAGGAGGCCAACCTCAGCCTCAAAATGTCTCTCAGGTCACGAACCCGATCATCCAGCCGGCGGGCGCCGAGCAGCAATCTCTAAACATCGAGCAGACTCGGACTGAAACAAGTGACCAACAAGCCGAGCAGAACACTTCTGTTTTGCTCAAGGCTCTCATGACGCAAATCTTTGAGCTATCTCAAGGAAGTAACGCCCGATTCGATCAGCTCGCAACAGCGCATGCGATATGTCAAGGTCAAATCAACGATTTACGATTGTCAAGCCAACAGGAGTCTGCTCCCAGGACTCGCCTTAACCGAGCATTATTCGGAAACATAACCCCTCCAAATCCTAGGAGTCGGACGGTCACACAGCTAACCGAGGATGTCGAAGAGCCCAACGACGACAGAGCCCTAAACAACTCAACACAGGACACCCTCAGGGATAACGAAATCGAGGAACTGAAGCTAATGCTGAAGAATATGACATAAAAGGTCCACCAAGCAATTAGCTCGGCACCAGAAATCGACCGTGTAATAGAGAAAACTCAAAATACCCCGTTAACTCAACGGCTCATGAACACTCAAACCGAGCATCCCGTGTCCAAAGTCAAGATCAAAATGATGATGTATGATGGGAAGACCGACCCGCGGCAATTCCTAACGGCCTTCCGAATAGTGATGGGCCGAACTCACTTCAGCCTCGGGCAACGAGACGCGGGCTACTGCAAATTGTTCGTGGAGCATCTGACTGGGTCGACATTGGATTGGTTCTCTCGTCTGGAACCAAACTCCATAGACGGATACGACCACCTAACGCATGCCTTCGTGAAGCATTACTCAATGTACATACAAGAGGAAGTGTCCAACGCCGACTTATGGGCCGTTACTCAGGGACAGAAGAGAGTCTCCAATCTTACATAACCCGTTTCAAGAGCGTACTCGCCAAACTCACGATTACCGACAATGAAGACTTACCCTCCCTCCGAAACGGTCTGTGGTACGAATCAAGTTTTCGAGAAGAGTTAAAAAAGAACAAACCAAGTTCGCTTGAGGACGCCCTCCACCGAGCGTCAATCTTCATCGACTTCGAAGAAGAAAAGGAAACCTTGGCAAAGAAGTTCGGCCCGAAGAGTTCGACATCGAAAGAAAGAACCGAGAAGAGTACCGATCAGTACGAACCACGACAACACTACGACCAAGATTACAAGAAAACCAAAGAGGAAGAGATCGCAAGGAAAGGAAAGTCTTATTACGTCAGTGATCAGCCACTGGACCGACAACATGATGCGGAATTCCCCTATCAAGGCCATCATCAGGATCACCCCGATCGTTCGCATAATCACCAGCAGGAGCGACCATCGCATGGTTATCAAGGTCAAAACCCGAATAAGCCATGGAACAGATCAACCCGAGGAGGCGATAAAAGCAAATCATTCTGCGAATATCATCAACGAGGAGGCCATAGCACCGAGGAGTGCAGAAACCTTCAGGCCCTACTCTATGCTGACTATCAAAAAGATGGGAAGAAGCTAGTGCTAGATCGCAACAAGCCTCCCCCGAAGCAAATCAACCAGGTAACACATCCAAAAAATGAAGCCGAGCGCTTCAGGCTCGTCCAAGAGGAACCAAAGAAGCAAGTAGCTTTCGCCAAAGGAAATTGAGCAGATCAACGCAAATACGGCAGCTGCGAACAAACGAGCTCGCGACGAAGAAGACGAAGAAGGGACGCCTCCGCCGAGAAGACGCATAAACATGATAATGGGAGGACTACCAATGGTAAACGACTCAGTTCGCTCAATCAAGGAGTATATTGATCGGCTCGTAGACTTCACCGATCTAAATAAAGTGTGTCCCAAAGATAGCTTCCCACTGCCGCATATTGATCGGCTCGTTGAAGCAACCACCAGTCACAAGCTACTATCGTTTATGGATGCCTTTGCAGGGTACAATCAGATCATGATGCACCCCGACGATCGAGAAAAAACCTCCTTTATCAACGATCGCGGCACGTATTGTTACAAGGTCATGCCGTTCGGGCTCAAAAATGCAGGAGCAACATACCACCGCCTCGTCAATCGCATGTTTGCTGATCAACTCGGTAAAACAATGGAGGTCTACAGCGACGATATGCTCGTCAAATCCACCTCGGCAGACGACCATATCGATCATCTGGCAACATGTTTCGCAAGTTTGAACAAATATGGAATGAAGCTGAATCCGGCGAAATGCACTTTCACGGTCACATCGGGAGAATTCCTCGGCTACATCGTCACACGAAGAGGAATCGAAGCAAACCCAAAGAAGATAACGGCAATCACCGAGCTCCCTTCCCCGAAAAACACCCGAGAAGTCCAACGACTAACCGGACGCGTCGCGGCTTTGAACAGATTTATCTCACGATCAACTGACAAGTGTCTCCCATTCTACAATCTTCTCCGAGGAAACAAGAAATTCGAATGGGACGCCAAATGTGAGGACGCATTTCAACAGCTAAAAACCTACCTCTCCACCCCACCGATTCTGGCCAAACCCGAGGAGGGAGAGACGCTGTACTTATACATCTCTGTGTCAACCTCAGCGATAAGCAGCGTGTTAGTCCGCGATAACCGCGGTGACCAGAGGCCAATCTTTTATATTAGCCAAATCTTAGATGACTCCGAGACACGTTACAACACACTTGAAAAACTTGCGCTAGCCGTCGTCGTCTCGGAAAGGAAGCTTCGCCCGTATTTCCAATCACACATGGTGGTCGTGCTCACGAATCAACCAATCTGAACGATCCTGCATAGCCCGAGCCAATCAGGAAGAATCACCAAATGGGCAGTCGAGCTAAGCGAATACGACATCGAGTACAAACCCCGAACCAGTGCTAAGGCTCAGGTCCACGCAGATTTCCTCATCGAACTACCACTGAGCTCACTATCAGTGAAGCTCAGGCCCCGAAGGAGAAATGGATTCTGTTCGTATACGGCTCATCATCAAGGAACAGTTCGGGAGTAGGTGTCAAGCTAACATCCCCAACCGGTGAGTTGATCGAGCAATCTTTCCGACTGGCTTTCCCAGCCTCTAACAACGAGGCCGAGTATGAAGCGCTGCTCGCGGGGCTACGTCTAGCCGAAGTAGTAGGGGCAAAACAAGTAGAGGCGTTCGCCGACTCGCAACTCGTTGTGAACCAATTTAACGGAGAATACAAAGCCAAGAACGAGCGCATGGACGCATACCTTAAGCTCGTCCAGGAGATCGCCGCACAAATCGGATCAGTTACACTGACAAAGATCCCTCGAAGCGACAACTCCTCCGCAGACGCTTTGGCTGCCCTAGCCTCAACATCTGACCCCGATCTCCGACGGATCATTCCGACCGAGCATTACACCAGATGAAGTACTAATAATCACCGAGGAAGACGAAGGAATGGACGACGTCTACAAAAGTAATGAAGAAGTTATCAAGATTCCCGACCCCAAGCCGACCGAGGACATCGACTGGAGAACCGAAATCAGAGAGTACATACTAAGCGGGAAAGTCCCCGAGGATCATTGGGCAGCAATATGTAATGATGAAGGACGAGCTATTTCGTTGGAGTGCGTCCAAGGCCCTCTTACGGTGCATAAACGGGCAGGAGATCCAGTGGGTCACCGAGCAAACTCACGAGGGAGCAGGCGGAAACCACACAAGTGGCCGAGCATTAGCCGCAAAAATCAAAGGACATGGTCATTACTGGCCGACCATGGTCGCCGATTGCGAAAGTTACGTAGCCAGATGCGAGAAATGCCAAAGGCATGCACCGAGCATACACCAGCCTGCCGAGCTCTTAACCACTGCAGCAACGCCCTACCCTTTTATGCGATGGGCGATGGATATTGTCGGGCCCCTCCCGGCCTCGCACCAAAAGAAATATATCTTAATAATGACGGACTACTTCACGAAGTGGGTCGAAGCGGAGTTTTATTCGGAGATTCACGACCTCGATGTCCAAAAGTTTGTCTAAAAGTACATAATCTGCCGCCACGGTATCCCGTATGAGATCGTAACCGATAACGGATCCCAAATCATTTCCAACCTATTCGAGGGATTCTGCGAGAGGTGGAAAATTCGTCTGAGCAAATCCACCCCGAGATATCCACAAGGCAACGGACAAGCCGAGGCAACCAATAAAACAATCATAGACGGTCTCAAAAAACGAATGGAAAGCAAAAAAGGCCTTTGGGCCGACGAGCTCGATGGTGTTCTCTGGTCTCACCGAACAACACCACAAACATCAACATGCCAAACCCCTTTTTCACTATCCCATGGAATGGAGGCAATGTTCCCCGCGGAAATGTTCGTCCCGACGATCCGTTTAAGCGTTTCGCCCGAGCACGAAGAACTTAACAATAATATGATCGTCGACTGCCTCGACCAAGTGGAAGAACTACGGGACCGAGCACTTCTACGCCTAAAAAACTACCAGCAACAGATCACCCGACACTACAACAAAAAGGTTAAAGGCCGACGCTTTGTGGAAGGCGACCTGGTCCTCCGAAAAGTATTTGAGAATGCTCGCGAGTACCGAGCAGGAAAGCTCGGCGCCAACTGGGAAGGTCCTTACATAGTGTCCAAGGTAGTGAAACCCGGCGTCTACGAGCTCGTCACGATGAAAGGAGAGGCCATTCCACGCTCGTGGAACGCCAACAAACTCAAACGCTACTTCTACTAAGCCCAGCCGAGCAGCAGGACAAGGCGACGAAGAAAGCATCTACTGAGCAAAAAAAAAAAACAAAGAGAGCCGAGCATTGCGCTCACAAAAAAAAAAGAGAAAAGCCGAGCATTGCGCTAAAAAAAAACGAGCATCCCGCTCCAAACCGAGCTCGCTATACACGAGCTCGAGTAATAGGTAAAGTGAACTACGATCGGCTTGATCCCCTTTCGGGGTACGTAGGAAACCTATCATGAGGCTCAGCTATATCAATAATAAATTTTTATTAAGTATACTCTTTTCAATCTCCCGAACAAATCGACATTCTGGCCAAATGCTCGATACATCATAAGCCGGGCCCAGTTCCCGCACAAGGCTGATCGACAGGAAATAAGCCGAACCTAGTTTTTGCATAATGTCCCGATCAGACCTTAGGGATAAGCCGAGCACTTACTCGCACCCGACCCGTGGGATAACGAGCATAGTCTCAAATCCCACACAACCAAGTAAGCCGGGCCCAGTTCCCGCACAAGGACGACTGACAGAAAATAAGCCGAACCCAGTTTCGCATAACTGTCCTTGTCGGTCCTACAGGGTAAGCCGAGCACTCTACTCGCTCCTAACTAACTAGCTAATCTGACTCGAGCATACTACTCGCCGAATCAAAGTGCACTGTTAGGCCGAATACGCGGAATGAAAATTTAAGTACGCGAAAAAGCCGGGCAAGTCACAAACGGAAACAATCCAAATTTCTATATTACTTAAAAAAAAGAGGGGGGAGAAAGGAAAACAAAACATGTCCGGTTATATAAGGAACCCGAACTAAGTACTAACATGCACAAGGCATGAGACCGATTACAACAAAAAGAAAAGGGAAAAGCTAAACTAAGAAGCCTCGGTAAAACGATCCTCGGCCTGATCCTCTGCATCTCGAAGGTTATCCACCACCGCCAGAGTCACGATCGCCTGGTTTGAGCCATGCTGATCCTGAACGAGCACCAAAGAATCCTGATCGGGTCGACCCGGGCTGCTCGGAGGAGTCATAACAAAGTCCTCATCGACCAAATCGGTGAACTGAACCTCGCTGAGCTCCCGCTTGAAACGAGCAAAATCAGAATCAGCCTTGGTTATCTTCTCGGGAGGAATAGCAAAACCTTCCTCGACGAGCGCCTTCAGTATAGGCGCAACCGCAACAGCCTGATTCATGATTATCTGTTTCCTCCTCCCGAGCTCCTTCTCTTCGTTGGCCTTCTTGATCTTTGACAACCGAGCTTGCGCCTTGCCCGACACACGATCCCTCTCCTTCAGAACCTCGCGCGTACGGGAAGCCCTGAGCCGAGCACATTCGGATTCGAGCTTACCCTCTAAGTCGGACACCCGAACAATCAGTTCGTCAGCTTTGGCCCGAGCGTTTGAGCAGTCGGTCAGGAACTGTCTGTTCTCGGCATCCAACCGAGCATTCTCGGTGGAAAGATCAGCAACCTTCTTCTCCAGAGCAGACACCTTCTCTTCCTCGACCTTGAGAGACGAACGGAGCGCCTCCGTAGCAGCCGCCGCCTCGCGATACCCTTCAAGCTCGGTAACAGCCCTTTTGGCCTTGCAAAGATCCCTCTTCATCCCGCTGATCACCCTCTCGAGGTCGACCTGCCTCTGCTCATACTCATCAAAGAGCAGGTTATAGTTGGCAAGGCCCTGAAACAAAAAAGAACCAGGTCAAACTAAGCAATCTCAAAAAAAAAAAAACAAGGACGAGCAAAACCTTACCCGAACGATGTCCTTGGCCGTTGATTTTTTATGGTCAGAGAAACGCGTGTGGTCAACCGAAGGAAGTGGCCTCGGTGGACTATCCCTTAGTATCCGGAACAAATCCGAGTAGGCCGCCCCATCACGGACAATTGGCTTCGAGCCCTCGTACCTCACGGAAAAGCCATAGTCCGTAAACGCGCCCTCACCTGGCCCACCCAGGAATGACCTGGTCGTCTTGAGAATCAACATTTGGGCCATTCTCGTTCTCTTCCCGACCATCTGCTTCACCCCGGTCAGCGGCCTGGTCAGTCTCTAAAAGAGCCGCCTCATCAGCACTTGGACGCTCAGTTCCAACCTGAACACCCGTGGTCTCGGGAAGAACCACCAAATCCATCCCGCCAATATCAGGACGCTCGGAGGCTTCGGTCTTCTGACCCTCAGCAGCAACGGTCCTACTCTTCTTCTTCCACCTCTCCAGAGGCACTTCAGTGGTCTCCTCGGCCTCCTGATCATCTTCAGGAATATGAGGAATCCCTGGCTCGGTGGAAGCCGCATTCTCGGTCCGCGACCTCTTCTTCTTCTTCTTCTTATTTTGAGCATCGACCCCTTCCATCGTGGCGCACACCTGACGAAATAAATCCCGATGATACTCGTTTAAAAAAACCATTCCATGAGGGAACTCCCCGACCCATGGGGAAAACGGTCGGTTAGGATCCAAGTCAACAGGATTTACCTGCGGTCCGGAGCGATTCTCCTGCGCTACGACAAGATTTTCTTGCCGACCAGTAAGGTTCTCCTCGACATAATTCACGACTTCAAGATCCATTTGACCCATCTCTTCTTCGATCGGTTTTCCTCCTTTCGAATAGCGAATGAACGGTCGATTTTTATGCTCGGTTAGCGACTCGATCGAACGAAGACGATAACCTACAGGAGAAATCAGAGTCAAAAGGGGCAAAACAAATGAAACGAAGAGAAAAAGAAAAATTACCTTCGTCAAGAGATTCTACAGCTCGTCTGACCCGACTAGAATGAACGTCCGGCCACTTCTCAATTCCCCGAGCAACGAGTTTCCTAAGATCCGGTAGAAAGTTATCCAGCGCCCGAAGATCAAAAGGATGGCGATCTGCAAAAAATTTGAACGAGCATGAGTTAGTCCATTTAGAGGAACGAGCAAAGCAAAACGTTTACCATGAAGATGATTCCACTGAGTTCTATAGGGCCTCTCCGGGTCGGGAACCGAAGCCGAGTTAACCCGAGCATAGAAGTAACGGTCCTGCCAGTCGTCGACTTTTGATGGTTTCCCAATGATGACCTTCTCTCAAACGCGGGTCCTCATGCACACATAACGGGTCCCAACAGTCATACTGTTCGTCGAAATCGATGAAATCTCCTCGAAAAACCAAAGAGTCATATCAACGCCACACTTGGAGGCCAGAATCATAGAACCGACCAGGTTCTGAACAGCCGCAGGACAAAGCTGAGACAAGGAGATCCTTTTTTCTTCGCAATAGGCGACGAGCAACTTCGGTAACGGAAACCTTAAATGGATATGCTTAAACCAAAAGTCGTACAGGCACACCCATCCCTCCGGACAATCCCAGGGTCTCTCATGTTGCTCGGGTTTGCGAAGCTCGAGCCGACCGAAACCTTCAGAAACACAATTTTCCGAAAGCCATTTCAAGTCATCATCCGTGCACTTCGTCGGTAGAACGGGACGCAAGGGACGCTTCTTTTTTTCCGAGCCCTCCACAGCATTTCGATTCGTTTTCTTCCGAGCCTTTCTAGACCTGCTCGGCTCTGGCGCCATTCTTTCAATTCTCGCCTTGTCTACTATGCACACGGCCTCCGCCTTGACTGGAAGAGAACCCAAATGATGACCCGACGAGAGCAGCCAAGTCCGAACACTGTCGTCCTCCGAGTCTATCAGGTATGGAACCCGGAAACTCTGCACGCTACCCGAAGCCGAAGGAGGCCGAGCTCGATTACTCTCAGGACTTTGGGCAATAACCTATGTTCGCTCCGAACCTGGCAAAGAGTGCTGCGAAACGAACGAACTAGACTGAACAGAATTATCCTCGGACAATCTTACCGAATGGAGATCCCGACCCGAAGACGATTCTGAATTGTAATTGGTTCTCATAACTAATACAACAACAAAGCTAGAGAGAGAAAGTAAATTCTAAAGAGAAGGGAGAGCGAAGTACCTGCAGAAGGAGAGAAATTAAAGCGAAAAAAATAGAGCGAGGTATATATAAGCAAAACGGGAAGATTTCGAGGGAAGCGCAATGATGACCCCTATGCGACTCTTCAGCTTCCAGCGGTTATAGTCATCATCATTACATCGACGCGACTCTTCAGTATCCAGCCGTTTCCAAAGAAACCCTTTGAGATTCCCGAGGAAGAAACGACAAAGCGAGCAAATCAAACTGGCCGACCAGACCTACACCGAACAAATATCGATCCAACTAAAACACTCATCAAATCCGCCGACTTCAAATATCACGAGGATCGACGAACTGGGGGGGGCTTACTGTTATATATGGGTTTAGCACTCCATCCACTTAGAAGGCCCAATATCTATTCTCTGTACAAAGGTTGGCCCAACAGAAGCAAAACGGCCCAACAAGCAACGTGGGTCCGAACACACACGTCAGCGCCGAGCTCACTACTATCGGCTCGGCTCGGCTCAGCTCATGACAACAAGTCAGCTCGGCTCAACTAACGGATAAAGGAATGTACGGCTCGGCCCATCTCGTCACCAAGTACAGCCCATCCGCACGAGCTCGACAAACAGTCAACGGCCTGTAAAAAGTACGACTATACTTTACTATAAATAGGAGTCGTCACTGTACATAAATGTAACTTTTTGGGATTTATGCACTTCTCATTACTTTCTCTCTCTATAGTTAAAACATTCCCGAATTGTAAAACCGAGCTCGTCTTTCGACAAGCTCGGGCTCCCACTTAATACACACGCTCATTACCGAAGCAACTCTCTCTCTTCATCACTTACGCACCGAAAATTTCTTTCTTGACTCATCATTAAGCCTAGTTGGTTCTCCCTTAAAGAAACTTTGACCTTCGGTCCCGAGCACGTCAACTCTCCCGAGCAAGACGCACTCTTAAACCTTTGTGACAAGCTCGGTTATCACAACTGGCGCCGTCTGTGGGGACATAAAGTTTTTCTTCACTAACTGACAGGATCAACAATGACAGGACCGCAACCGATCAAAGATTTCATTCTTGTGATGGAAAAATCAACCTCGGGAACGAACACTTCTCAACCAGGAGGCCAACCTCAGCCTCAAAATGTCTCTCAGGTCACGAACCCGATCATCCATCCGGCGGGCGCCGAGCAACAATCTCTAAACATCGAGCAGCAATCTCTAAACATCGAGCAGACTCGGACTGAAACAAGTGACCAACAAGCCGAGCAGAACACTTCTGTTTTGCTCAAGGCTCTCATGACGCAAATCTCCGAGTTATCTCAAGGAAGTAACGCCCGATATCTCAAGACTCTTGAGTTAGATGTAAGTAAGGTTAATATGAGATTGAGTTATATTCCATTGCAGGTGGAATGTGAGGAATAATTTACTATTGCTGATGATGAGGATCTGTGTGTTTACCTAACGGGATAAAATAACCATAGATGTGTTTTTTATGCCGAGATCATCAATGTATCGGAACTGCCCGATCAAGTGTCGAGAGTGTACAAAAGTTCTTTTGGTATAAACTATGAACTATGAGGAATTGCAGTCAAAAGATGATGAAATCGGAGCTAAAGCCATTACTTTGTATGTAGAAAAAGAACAAGCAGTACAACAATATAAGGCAATAGAGGATGATTGTGATACCCCGTATCCAAAATACGGTCAACGGGCAGCAGAAAGTCAACCGAGGGCAAAATTGTCATTTTACCTAAGTCAAGGGTAAAATGGTAATTTTACCAAAAGTCGAGACGGAAGCCGAGACGGGCCGAATATTCTTATATTTCAATATAAAGAATGTTCAAAAGACCCGAGTTGGAGAAATCGGAGCAGAAACATGTTTTTCGGTGAGTCGGGAATGGAAACCGATAAAACCGACGAAACTTTGGAAATTCATAACCGGAGCTACGTAAACCCGAACGGAGTGATTCAAAATTCTAAATTCATAAAATAGCATGGAGAATCAGTTTGTAGAGGTTTAAGGATTTATGGGAATCATTTGGTACTTTCTAAAACAATTCTCGAGGAAATAAGTAAACCGAGCAAAGGAGATTAAGTAAGCTAAGGAAGGGTTCTTATTGGATTGGGCCAGTTTAGATGGGCTTTTGTGGACTCAGAGAACACACCAGGGACAGGTGTGAACTCCCCAGGTCGCAAGCCTCACCTCCTTAGGTGTCAACACCTTATGTGAAGCATGTGTTTTTGTTGAATACACCAAAAACACCTAAACAAATTCATTTTTGGGTGTATCTCTCTCTCTCTAGCCTCACCCACGACCACATGCTCTACCTTCTCTCTAGATTCATCCAGAAAACCCAGAAAAATCCTTTGCATCTTCAAAGAAACCCCAAGAACACCAAGAACATTCTTGAGTGTTCTTAATACCTTCTTTCACCAAAAATCGCATAACTTTCTCATCTTAAACCCAAATCAACTTCTGCAAAGTGCTATAGCTTCCTCTCTCTCTCCTCTACAACCTCCTTTCAGCCAACAAGAACCGCCGTCGCCGGAATCTCGCCGGAGCCACCGTGAAAGAAGAACCGCCGGCTATATCTTCCCTCTTCTCTCTCTCCTCAGCGGTTCTTGGTTGTTTGAAGCCATGGATGGCTAGATCTTCTCCTTGCGGTCAGTTTGATAGGTGGATCGTCTTCTGGTTCACCGGAAAAAGGGGTGAACCGGCCGGTCAACGCCGGACCACCGCCGATCAACGCCGGAGCCGGTCACCGGAGAAGCTTCGCCGCCGTCAGATTGAATCCGGTTCTTCAGTGGTTGGGTCAGCATGGTTGGGTTCAAGATTTGGGTCGGTTTAGGGCTGGTTTAGCCTTGGTCAACGGTTAGGTCAAACCGGTCAATGTTTGACCAAACCGGTTTAACCTAACCGGTTCTAATTAGACCGGTTCAGATGGTTCAGTGGTTCAACCGGGTTGGTTTGGGTGGTCAACCGGTTCAGTCAAAGTCAACGGTCAACCCTTGGTCAACGGTCAAAGTCAACGGTCAACGCTGGTCAAAGTCAACGCCGGTCAACGCCGTGGTCAACGCCGGTCAACGCGTTGACTCCGGCCATTCCTAGCTTGCGGTTCATGTCAGGGTGTTCGGGAAGCCTTGGGGTTCGTGTTCGTACGTGCGGGAAGTTCGGGTTTCAGTTCGGAGGTCTCGGGATTCATACTGCGTCAGACCGTCATTCCGCGCCTATCTCACTGTGAGTCGGCTCACAAACCCTTAGTTACATATAGACCGAGAATTACTAAACCGTAGTGTTAGGTTGCATACCCGTTAATCAAAGTGAATATTAATTAATAAATAATTGGACGTTAATGATAAACCGGTTAGGATCAGATGAGCATGTTAGGGTTTAACGAATTAAAAAGGTTAATCAATTGTGTGCCGCTAGGTTGTTAGTAATGATTGGGTGATGCATTCATATAGACCGTTTTTTAGGACCGTATATGCATCTATATATGTATAAGAACGATAATTAATGAATCTATGTACGGGAATTAAGACGACACTAAAATACGAGTTAAACCTAAACAAACTTATAGAATATTGTAACGGGATTGGGGTTTAGGATTAATAGCGGGTTTGGGTAATGGATCAAATTAAGTTAATAATGAGACGTCGGGGAGTTAGTAAGTTTACTAACTCTAAACCGACGGATCGGGGAGTTAATGAATGATGACTAGGTTTGGTTAAGAAATAAGAAGTGTGATGATTGGTGAACCGTCTACGGGTTAACAAGCGGTTAACCCAAGGTAGCGGGCGTGAAATGGATTAAAAGACTTAGAAACCCTAATAAGCCTGCTTGTGTGATTGATTGAGATTGTGTGATTGGTTGTGACTGTGTGATTGATTGTGATTGCGTGATTGTATTGCTGTTGTTGTGAGCTTTGTGTGCAGGCTTGTTAGACTGCTCGGTGTTGGGCCGAGCAGTTATTGCGGACACTTACTCCGGTCACGGGACCGGGTAAGTTAGTGGTGCTGACTAGGTATCTTACCTAGTTAGAGCGGTGGTAGTGTAGAGGCTTGCGGAATGGTTGGGGATTTATTATTGATATTGATTGCGTCATCTGTGCTAGAGTCCCAGCGAGTCTGCGTGTTTATATTTCTAGGGTGCGTTAGTTTCCGCAAGCCTAGGTTTTGTTTACGTTCTGGTACTTCCATCCCGATTGGATCCTCGGGAATTGAGAACCTGGTCAGCTTAGCCTGGCGGGTGCGAACCTATGGAGTGACATCTGTAGGGTGTAGTCCGGAGAATACGGGGTCGCGTCCTAGGGACGGACTGCATGGAAGCTCGGGTTGCCGGGGGTAACCGGAGTCGCCGCGTATCGATGGACAGAGAACGGTGTCCTAGTCGTTTTGTGGACGGCTAGGAGTCATGTGGGTTAGTTGCCATATCAGTGACAGTGGAAACCCGTGGAAGTCACCAAGTTCGTAGGGCTCAGTGTTTGTTTTGTTATCTTTCTTTCGTTGCGCGATAGATATATCGAGTCCAATCGAGGACATGTGCCGCAGTGCCTTCGATTTCCCCTAATTCTCTGTATCTTTGGCTTGAATGTGTGTGTGGGTTTATCACGATGTGGTTGTGCGTGATCGACTGCCTTTTTTCCTATTGATTGTTAATTTGGGGTTTTGGGGCGGGATTTGTAGACATTAGATAGACTAGAAGCCGTTAGTGGGGAGCCGATTCACTGGGTGATCTTAGATCGCTCATTAGACTCTTTTGTGTTTTTTCAGGTTTAGCAGCGACGGACGCGGGAGATCCTCGGTGTAGTGTCGGGATTGCTTGTGGCGGGATTTGATTCGGGATTTGATTGTTTTATTTCGGTTCGGCTTTGGCGCCATTTTGTGATTTTGATTTAGTTGTGTGTTTGACTATTTGTATATTTGACTTGACGATTGTTTGTAAAATTCTATTAAACGTTGTGCTTAACGTTTGATTACTCATAAATGAAATTGTTTCCCTGATATGAGGTTTCGTCCGAACCGACACAACTCACCGAAGTGGTACAAGGTGTACAACTTGTATTGCGGAAGTGAGGATAGCGAGGTCAAAGATGGATTAGTGCGAGTCTTTGTCTCAAACCGATCCGTCTCTGACTTCGTCCTGTGACGAACTTTTCCTGTTCGACTTGCTCGGGTTCGATCGGTCATGTTCTTGTTTGATTGTTGACCGGTCAGCTCGACGGTCAGCGGAGAATGGGAAAGGGGCGTTACAGAAAGGTGGTATCAGAGCATGGTTCTGCATGGGTTTCGAAACATTTAATTTATGAGTGTTTTCCGCGTTTTATCGAGTCAAATGTGTCACACAAGCATCCATTAGGAAACCGAGCCGCGTCCGTTGAACCCGGGGTTGGGATGGGGAGTAGCATTTTCGTATTATTTGCACTAACTTATCTTCGAGTTTTGATTGCAGTCGTGCAGCAGTGTGTCCTGGGTGGAGTGGAGGTGAGTGTGTGTGCGCGCGGAGCAGTTACTGATGAGCGGCATGAGTCAGTAGGGATCAGTCGGTTCGCCGCAGGGTCAGTTGGATCAGTTTCAGGGATACCCAGCATCGACAGGCCATTCCCGAGGTTCTCGTACATCGGATCGTCCACCAGTTCCTTTGCGGCATTTACAAGGTTCGAGAGCAGCCGCAGGTAGATGAGCAGGGAGCTATGCTTGAGGATGTTTGGAGCAGCAGGCCTCATCACTAGCCGGACCTATGACCTGGATCACCCCGTACACCGTTCGACATGGTTATGTTACCAGCATCTACGGAGTCGCAGTTTGAGCCAGTCTCGTCACCAGCCGAGATGATAGAGACACCGCCAGCAGTACCAGAGGGTCATGGAGCATCGACATGCCCGATTGCCGGATCAGGACCGTGTATACCCGATGTAGAGCCGTACCGAGCACCAGTACCAGAGGACTATCGAGCGGGACCCAGCCGCAGAGATCCCGAGCCCAGTCAGTCGCCCGTTGTGCAGTTACCGGTTGTTCCGTTGTCCAGACCCAAGCCAGTGAGGACTTGTCAGCTGTGTGGAGGTTATGATCATCAGGCATCTGCGTGTTATCGTGGACCACGTTCAGCGTCCACTCCAGTCGGTCAGTTGGGTGGCCGCGCAGGTCATGTTGCTCACCTTTTCCCGATAGCCGAGCCACAGCATGTTGGAGCACCATCTCGAGACGCACACCCACCACACCCACCCGCCGCGCCTGCCAGCGGATACTCCAGTGAGCCGTGTTGCCAGTGGTGTGGGGCATTTTGGTCTTACTGGAGGCGTTAGGTTAGGGTAGGGGTAGTTAGGCCAGGTAAGTTGGGGGCACTAACTCTATTCTTTTCTTGTAGAAAGATCGGCGGATAGGCGACTTTGCGTGTCGCCTTTGACTTTTCGGATGTATAGCGGCGCAGTATGGGTTTTGGATATGATGGCGGTCATGTGTGTAGGGACTCTGATCAGGACCATGTACTAAAAACTTTATGATGTATGATGGATCGTTTTATGTATGTGGTGGATGCAGAGTGTTCGGCTAATCATTTTGAGTAGCATAGTAACTGTTTGCATGATTGAGATGGTTCTGAAAGCAAACAGATTACTGTGTGAAACTAAATGTTGAGCGGAACTGACGACCGTTCATCATGACCTGAACCCGGACTGACGACGCATCCGACCGATCATTAGAGTGCGTGATTTTGTGTGTGGTAATTGCTTGGTTCCTTTTTCTATTGATTGATTGATTTGTTTGTGCGGTAGTTGCGTAGTGTTGGTGTGCGTGGTTTTGATAGATTGATCATTTTGGGTCTTAGAGACTGTTAGGTTGCTAGTTGTTTGAAAATTTGAGTAGTGATTGATCGCTTTTCTTCGGTTTTGTTATAAAGGTAAAGTGTTGATTTTGTTTTAATTTTATTTTAAGTTTTGAGCCGACTGAGAACGGTTGTGTTCAACCGTCAATTCACGAGGGAACGGACTTATAGTGTATTGTTATTTAATCACGAGTAACCATCGGGTACGTGATTAAGTAACCATATTTCTATGGGAAAGTGATATCGGGGATAGATCGGGATGAAACTAATTGTTTCAGTGAGTTGTTGAATTGAATGTAGGACGGAATGGCGACGCGATGTGAATCTGAGACCGAACCCGAACCCGAAAACGAGATGAAGTGACAAGACGTCGTGAGACCAGTAGACCGGGCCGTGAATCAGTGGTGGATATTATCAGTGGGAGATGTATCAGCATATCAAGCAGCCGACAGGAAGAGGCCGAGAAGTATGATGTGTTAGCAAAGGGATTTGGGAAGAAGAGTCAGTGATGTTGTTGGAATCAGACAGTCGGAAGCAGGTGATCAGTTTTTTTTGAAGAGTGTTCCAGAAAGAAGACAGAAGGTCGCAATCAGGAGGATGTGGGAGTCGAGGCAAAGTGGGGAAGCGCAAAGTAAGAATCAGAGCAGAGAAGTCAACCGGGGTTAAGTTCGAAAATCGAGACTGATGGGAACAGTTAAGGATCAAGTGAAGCAAGGGAAGACAAGACTGAGGACCAGAGCGGAAGTGTTGTGAAGATCAGTTGGGTAAAAAGGAACGAGACAGGAGGATCGCAATAATGATGGGTGTCAGCAGAATGGAGCAGTGTTCGAGTATAGAAGCGTCGGAGTGAAGTGATGAAGAACTTGCAGGGTTCGGAACCGATTTGAAGTCTGTTAGTGACGGAGAATTCGAGGACCGAATTCCTGCAAGTGGGGAAGAATGTGATACCCCGTATCCAAAATACGGTCAACGGGCAGCAGAAAGTCAACCGAGGGCAAAATTGTCATTTTACCTAAGTCAAGGGTAAAATGGTAATTTTACCAAAAGTCGAGACGGAAGCCGAGACGGGCCGAATATTCTTGTATTTCAATATAAAGAATGTTCAAAAGACCCGAGTTGGAGAAATCGGAGCAGAAACATGTTTTTCGGTGAGTCGGGAATGGAAACCGATAAAACCGACGAAACTTTGGAAATTCATAACCGGAGCTACGTAAACCCGAACGGAGTGATTCAAAATTCTAAATTCATAAAATAGCATGGAGAATCAGTTTGTGGAGGTTTGGGGATTTATGGGAATCATTTGGTATTTTCTAAAACAATTCTCGAGGAAATAAGTAAACCGAGCAAAGGAGATTAAGTAAGCTAAGGAAGGGTTCTTATTGGATTGGGCCAGTTTAGATGGGCTTTTGTGGACTCAGAGAACACACCAGGGACAGGTGTGAACTCCCCAGGTCGCCAGCCTCACCTCCTTAGGTGTCAACACCTTATGTGAAGCATGTGTTTTTGTTGAATACACCAAAAACACCTAAACAAATTCATTTTTGGGTGTATCTCTCTCTCTCTAGCCTCACCCACGACCACATGCTCTACCTTCTCTCTAGATTCATCCAGAAAACCCAGAAAAATCCTTTGCATCTTCAAAGAAACCCCAAGAACACCAAGAACATTCTTGAGTGTTCTTAATACCTTCTTTCACCAAAAATCGCATAACTTTCTCATCTTAAACCCAAATCAACTTTTGCAAAGTGCTATTGCTTCCTCTCTCTCTCCTCTACAACCTCCTTTCAGCCAACAAGAACCGCCATCGCCGGAATCTCGCCGGAGCCACCGTGAAAGAAGAACCGCCGGCTATATCTTCCCTCTTCTCTCTCTCCTCAGCGGTTCTTGGTTGTTTGAAGCCATGGATGGCTAGATCTTCTCCTTGCGGTCATTTTGATAGGTGGATCGTCTTCTGGTTCACCGGAAAAAGGGGTGAACCGGCCGGTCAACGCCGGACTACCGCCGATCAACGCCGGAGCCGGTCACCGGAGAAGCTTCGCCGCCGTCAGATTGAAGCCGGTTCTTCAGTGGTTGGGTCAGCATGGTTGGGTTCAAGATTTGGGTCGGTTTAGGGCTGGTTTAGCCTTGGTCAACGGTTAGGTCAAACCGGTCAATGTTTGACCAAACCGGTTTAACCTAACCGGTTCTAATTAGACCGGTTCAGATGGTTCAGTGGTTCAACCGGGTTGGTTTGGGTGGTCAACCGGTTCAGTCAAAGTCAACGGTCAACCCTTGGTCAACGGTCAAAGTCAACGGTCAACGCTGGTCAAAGTCAACGCCGGTCAACGCCGTGGTCAACGCCGGTCAACGCGTTGACTCCGGCCATTCCTAGCTTGCGGTTCATGTCAGGGTGTTCGGGAAGCCTTGGGGTTCGTGTTCGTACGTGCGGGAAGTTCGGGTTTCAGTTCGGAGGTCTCGGGATTCATACTGCGTCAGACCGTCATTCCGCGCCTATCTCACTGTGAGTCGGCTCACAAACCCTTAGTTACATATAGACCGAGAATTACTAAACCGTAGTGTTAGGTTGCATACCCGTTAATCAAAGTGAATATTAATTAATAAATAATTGGACGTTAATGATAAACCGGTTAGGATCAGATGAGCATGTTAGGGTTTAACGAATTAAAAAGGTTAATCAATTGTGTGCCGCTAGGTTGTTAGTAATGATTGGGTGATGCATTCATATAGACCGTTGTTTAGGACCGTATATGCATCTATATATGTATAAGAACGATAATTAATGAATCTATGTACGGGAATTAAGACGACACTAAAATACGAGTTAAACCTAAACAAACTTATAGAATATTGTAACGGGATTGGGGTTTAGGATTAATAGCGGGTTTGGGTAATAGATCAAATTAAGTTAATAATGAGACGTCGGGGAGTTAGTAAGTTTACTAACTCTAAACCGACGGATCGGGGAGTTAATGAATGATGACTAGGTTTGGTTAAGAAATAAGAAGTGTGATGATTGGTGAACCGTCTACGGGTTAACAAGCGGTTAACCCAAGGTAGCGGGCGTGAAATGGATTAAAAGACTTAGAAACCCTAATAAGCCTGCTTGTGTGATTGATTGAGATTGTGTGATTGGTTGTGACTGTGTGATTGATTGTGATTGCGTGATTGTATTGCTGTTGTTGTGAGCTTTGTGTGCAGGCTTGTTAGACTGCTCGGTGTTGGGCCGAGCAGTTATTGCGGACACTTACTCCGGTCACGGGACCGGGTAAGTTAGTGGTGCTGACTAGGTATCTTACCTAGTTAGAGCGGTGGTAGTGTAGAGGCTTGCGGAATGGTTGGGGATTTATTATTGATATTGATTGCGTGATCTGTGCTAGAGTCCCAGCGAGTCTGCGTGTTTATATTTCTAGGGTGCGTTAGTTTCCGCAAGCCTAGGTTTTGTTTACGTTCTGGTACTTCCATCCCGATTGGATCCTCGGGAATTGAGAACCTGGTCAGCTTAGCCTGGCGGGTGCGAACCTATGGAGTGACATCTGTAGGGTGTAGTCCGGAGAATACGGGGTCGCGTCCTAGGGCCGGACTGCATGGAAGCTCGGGTTGCCGGGGGTAACCGGAGTCGCCGCGTATCGATGGACAGAGAACGGTGTCCTAGTCGTTTTGTGGACGGCTAGGAGTCATGTGGGTTAGTTGCCATATCAGTGACAGTGGAAACCCGTGGAAGTCACCAAGTTCGTAGGGCCCAGTGTTTGTTTTGTTATCTTTCTTTCGTTGCGCGATAGATATATCGAGTCCAATCGAGGACATGTGCCGCAGTGCCTTCGATTTCCCCTAATTCTCTGTATCTTTGGCTTGAATGTGTGTGTGGGTTTATCACGATGTGGTTGTGCGTGATCGACTGCCTTTTTCCTATTGATTGTTAATTTGGGGTTTTGGGGCGGGACTTTGTAGACATTAGATAGACTAGAAGCCGTTAGTGGGGAGCCGATTCACTGGGTGATCTTAGATCGCTCATTAGACTCTTTTGTGTTTTTTCAGGTTTAGCAGCGACGGACGCGGGAGATCCTCGGTGTAGTGTCGGGATTGCTTGTGGCGGGATTTGATTCGGGATTTGATTGTTTTATTTCGGTTCGGCTTTGGCGCCATTTTGTGATTTTGATTTAGTTGTGTGTTTGACTATTTGTATATTTGACTTGACGATTGTTTGTTAAATTCTATTAAACGTTGTGCTTAACGTTTGATTACTCATAAATGAAATTGTTTCCCTGATATGAGGTTTCGTCCGAACCGACACAACTCACCGAAGTGGTACAAGGTGTACAACTTGTATTGCGGAAGTGAGGATAGCGAGGTCAAAGATGGATTAGTGCGAGTCTTTGTCTCAAACCGATCCGTCTCTGACTTCGTCCTGTGACGAACTTTTCCTGTTCGACTTGCTCGGGTTCGATCGGTCATGTTTTTGTTTGATTGTTGACCGGTCAGCTCGACGGTCAGCGGAGAATGGGAAAGGGGCGTTACAATGATGATGATACATCACGTGATGTAGGTATGGATAAAAATATGTATATATATCAGGTTCGTGTGATAGATATGTCGAGCTTGCACCTGTTGTACAATCTAGTCAGTTTATAGAGGTATGTGAAGACTGTTTGGGTCTGAGTGTGCGTCATGAATTTCCAAGTAAAGCGGTCTTGCAAGATTTCGTGGATAAAGGCGCATTTAATAAGTGTTTTGGTTATGCCGTAAAGAATTGGCGTTTGTGAGTGACAAAAATGCAAACCTCATCGATGCCATAACTAATGTGTATCACAAAACTCATCGTGGGTATTATGTATTGTATTTGTCCATAAATGTGGAAGCTCATGCTTCTAATGCTAACAAATACGTAGTCGCCTTTAGATTCATATTAATGCATAAAACTATCAAAATTATAGGTTAATCGAAATATATGTTGATCGACTTGATATATTATAATGGAAGAGACTACATAATATAGTCACTATACATTAAGATCACTTCGTAACTAATGAACAACTAAGAAAGATAAAGTCACAAAAATTGTGTATTTGAACTTATAAATGTATAAAACAATCAGAATGACATTTTAATCGACTTATATGAACTGTAAAACTACAAAAAACTATTTTAAGGTAGGTAATACTAAATAAATCGAAAAACAGCCAAAGTATAACTATTTGCAACATTCATAAAACTACTATCTTACGTAATACTATGTGTAAATTTGACCAATTTCTTTTTGGTGCCCAAACTTATTCCCCCCCCCCCCCCAATTTTCGCAAAACAACTTTCATTTGTGAATTATCCATTCTCTCTCCTTTCATTTGTCAAATTTCTCTCTTCTCTCCAAAAAATTGCCATTTCTTATTTCTACCTACTCTATCTCTCTTTCTCTTCATTCCCTCTCTCAAACCTATTATGACCCAAGCTACATCGACAAGAAGAGAAACAAGAGGCTCTACGACATGATATTCCTTGTAGCCGATTGTGACTATGGAATCCTGAAGAATTTTCCATGTGGAAGAAGAATAACCAAGAGAAGAATCATTGAGTACACATCTCAAACATAAGCCAAAATAGGAAATAGATAGTTTTTCTGCAATAAATTTGAGGTATGTATGTGAATTTGGGGTTATTTCGTGAATTTATGAATCATCCTTGAATTTATGGGTAGTAAAACTGGTAATACTTGTAGTACTATGTTAAACTGGTAGATTGTGTAAGACTGGTAATACTTGTAGTATTATTGTAAACTGATAGTACGCGTAAAACTGGTAATTGTAATACTGGTAGTACTTGTAAAACTGTTTGGTTGTTATGCATAATTACTTGTTAATGAGTACTTTGGTTGTGTAGAATGATGACTCCCACATTCAAAAACCATGGGATCTTGACGTCGAAGAAGATATGACAGTGTTGAGGAAGGAGGTTGATGAGCAGTCAAAGCAAATTCGAACCATGGCACACCATCAAATCAACCAAACGTTTGTGGATCTGAAAAACCATGTTGAAGAGATTGCAAAAATAAAAAAATGTTTATGATTTCTATGTTTTCTATAATTATCTTTGCAACTATCAATTATCGATTAACGGTGTCCTTTGTTTGTGTAAGACTAATCCATGTTTTCTAAGACTTTCATTAGATTTATCTATGTCTTTGTTTTTTTAATATAAAACTACTATAATAGAATTATACCAACAAAACCAACATAATAATTACGATTTCTTCAGTTGACCAAACAAAATGTTACGGGTTTATCAACAAACTAAAAAATCATTACAAGTTCAAAAAAATCATTGCGAGTTCAAAATAAACAACCAGTAAAACGTATCGGAAGTATTACAAGTATAATTTTATGTTCCTTCATGTAAGCTTCCAGTGTGGTGATTCTTCCCTCAAACCCATAAATCTTGGTCACAACTGCAATCATATGGTCTTCCATTTTATTTTGGAACCTGTTTAGGATATGTTCGATTGCGTTGTGTCCCGGTGGGTCAATGGCAGTAACTGGCTCGACAACTAGCTTGGCAACCTCAGGTACCTCTTCTGGTAGTGACATTCTTGTTGTATATATCTTCAAAGAATACAGTCAATTCTTGCCCCAAACGCTTCATCAAATTGTTCACGATGATATCATGGATATAAACGTCATCATCTTCTTCCATGGTTCGAAACAGAAGTCTTTTCCCCATCATTTTGAGCAATTATGACACTGTCAATTTTCTGTGAACGTAAACAAAGATACAAAGTTTAAAAACAATCTTAACCAAAAAAGTTCAAGGGAAAATTATGATTTACCTTTGTTGTTCAAAGTTCTTCGTTTATTTTTGACAGAGGTAACCCTTTCATATCACAATTCTTGAGCTTTGGCTGGCGCATCTTAGGACAACCCGCATATGCATCGGCAACCTCTTCTCTGTATTTTTTCGCAATTCGGAGATCGCCTCAAATGGTAAAAGTTACAAAACATACACACATATATAGTAATATCAGTATTACCCAAACTCAAGAAAATAGTATTACCTAGTATTTCCAGTATTACACAAACACAAGAA
Organism: Orychophragmus violaceus; assembly: GCA_030180135.1. Taxonomy (NCBI): domain Eukaryota; kingdom Viridiplantae; phylum Streptophyta; class Magnoliopsida; order Brassicales; family Brassicaceae; genus Orychophragmus; species Orychophragmus violaceus. The sequence goes on along the minus strand of CM058240.1, from coordinate 59,115,049 downwards.
GATAATATTCCTTAGTATTTCCAGTATTATACAACCCAAGAAGATAGTATTACCTAGTATTTCCAGTATTACACAAACCCAAGAAGATATATTACCTAGTATTTTTAGTATTACGCAAACCCAAGATGATGCTATTACCGAGTATTGCCAGTATTACAAATTCAACTATAGAAACAACACTTAAGTTTAACTTACCTCCAAAGAAACACAAAAGCCGGGAATCGGCCATAACACACCCTCTTTCACAAACCCTCCAAAATGTTCCATCATGTGCTTGATCTGACTAAGCATATAATCAAAAGACAGTCTCCCCGAAAGGAATGTCTTATGAAGTACGAGATCCTCCACCGCTCTCACAAGGAATGGATTCACGGGTGTTGCAACTTTTACACACTTGGTCTGCGTTATGAGAACGCTGCACAAGAAGAAGATAACCACCATCCTCAGCTTATCCCGTCATGCTTGCTTCATCTCCACTAGCTTCGCTTTGAAGTCTTGAATTCTAATATAGTTTTTCCCAAAATGCTTCATCACAAATTTCATACCGCCAAACTGCTTATAATTTGGTGGTTAGTTCCGACAGTCTAAACATGAAATCAATGCGTGTTCTTTTAGGTTGTATTAGATGGGAAGGCCGTTTACCGCAAACCAGATTTCCCATTTCCTCTCGATTTTTTTGTCGCACGGAGAAAGCATCCACATGTCCTTAACTTTGTGGTTTTTGTCTCTAGACACGTGGAGAAAGTTTTTAAACTGTGGATGTTTCTCAAACCAATTCATCTCCATGTTACTGAGTGGAGGATCCAATTCCTCGAGAGTAGTCAAAAACTCATCGATAAAGCACCGAGTCCCTACCTTGAATTTTTTATTATACTCACTTGGATGGAAATACATATACATCGGTAAAGCACCGAGTCCCTACCTAGTACTACCAGTATTCCATATCAAATCATACAAGTTTTACCTAGTATTACAAATATTACATATAAAACACATAAATTCAAGATCAAACTCCATCTTCTTGAGCTTGTTCAGGATGTTGGTATGTCGTTTCCTATGAATCCTGCAACAAAAAATTAGTTGTACTCAGTTATCCCAATTTCCCATATAAAATCCTACTAGTTTTGCCAGTGTTACTTATTAAATCCGGCTAATTTTACCTCGGAGGCATTCAAAGTACGGCTACGTGTTTCTGAGTCGGAGTTCTTATCATCTTCTTCTTCATCATCTTCTCCATCTTCGGGGTTTTCTTTTTCTTCTCCTTTTTCTCCTACTTCTTCCATTTTTTTCTTCTCCTTTGTCTTCTTCTAAGTTTTCTTCTACTTCATTTGTTTCTTCTCCTTTTTCTCCTTCTTCTTCAGTCTCATCTTCCCGATCTTCCTCTTCGTCAACTACATCTACAGTCTTGGTCGTTTGGACTTCAACAGTTACATCTACAATCTTTTTCGTTTGGATTTAAAAACTTGCGCTGCATCTTGAGCTTCTTGAGTAGGATCTCCTTCAACACCACCATCAAACTTTTTCTTTAATTTCTCGAGCTACAGTCTTTCTCTTCTTTGAAGTCTTTCCTATATTAGCATTATCATTCTTCATCTTATTTGAAGAAGAGTGGGAATTCTTATCTTTCTTCTCAACTTTCTTTGTTCCTCTCCTTGTAACCACCATTGTCTGAGAGAGACAAGAAAGAGAATCAAGAGTTAAGGATTCAGACAAGCTCGTTTTGGGAAGAAGTAAAGGCCTACTACAATTACGATCCGCTCACTACAATCCTCTAATCTTGATTTCAATCCCACTTCCGTAACCCAACTTCTACAAGAAAAATCATCTACAATACAATGTCTCCATACGTAATTGAAAATCAAAACAATGATATTTTTCACCTTTATAGACGTTTCTCCGTTGCAATAGGAGAGGTTGAGAGTCATGGCTCGAGAGTAACAAGAACTTCTCCTTGTTACGCAAAATAAATGATAACTGAAATAGAGAGAATTAGAGAGGAGAGGGAGGAGCTCGCGAACGATAGAGGAGCCGAGCGACCAAGCAATCGAGTGAGGAACTCGTAAGGGTTTAGGTCGGAATCAATCGATTTCATCCAATACTTCAAATTAGGGGGATTTGGATCCGAGACAAAGATTGGGTCGGGTTTAGGTTAGTCGAATGGGTAGGGTCTGTTTAGGGTGTAAATATGAAACATTCCTAGGGTTAGATAGTAAATTACCTAGTTTTAGAATTAAAAATATAGAAATTCTAAAAAGAGGGGGACTTCTCAGATTACGGTTTGAGAAAAAGGGGCATACCACTAACTTCAAGCATTAATAGTCTCATTTAAACTAAATTAAGACATGAATTTACTATTCTCACATAAGATACAAATCGTTTGGGGAATTAATTGCACCAAGTGTATCTTTTTTCTTATATAGCAGAGTTGTATTTTTAGGAATGTGTTTACATGTTTTGTATATTTTTACTATTTAAACGGGTTGAAAAACCCATCTTACCCTACTCAATAAATGTTTTTTGGGTTGATGGCTGGGCCCAAGCTATCCAAAGTGGAACTAATTGCAACTAGTGTAATTTTTATCTTTTTAATAGCAGAGTTGTATCTTTGCAGGTTTTGTACTTTTTTACTATTTAAGTGGGTTGAAAATTCCATTTTACCCCTACTGAATAAATGTTTCTTTGGGGTGAAAGACGAGGCCGAGGCTATGCAAAGTGGTTATGGAGAACAAAATGCCCACATTTGAGTAAGTGGAAAATTCTATCATATCCTTTTTGTATTTTATTTTTATTTTTTAGCTCTCTGTTCTTCTCACTCCTACTTTATCATTTTTTGACCCCTCATATTTACGGCGGTGGATGGGATTACGGCGGTGAGGTTTTTGGCCACGGAAACTGTAACATCCCTGACCCACGCTAGGGTCAGTAAGACGGACCATGGGATCGGAACAGCGCACATACAATCAAGGTAGATCAAGAGAAGTGTTCCATGCTAATAACAAGTTGAATGGTCGAGGTGGTCAGCTGGGTGAGATGATGGTCAGCTCAACCCTGGAGTGTTAGTGGCTGGAGTCAGCTAATGGTGTAGGTCAGCTAGTGACACTAGTTGACCATGGACGGTTATGGGAGAATGGGTACAAATGGGTTGACACTCATTTGCCAACCATTGACACCTCTATGGCCAATGGTCGATTTTGGTGTATGGTAGCCTGTAAATACAAGACTTCATGCCATTTTTGCACATCATTCCACACAGGGAGAATTCCCCAGAAACTGACTAAAGAAATTGCAAGAAGCTAAAAGAGAAGAAAGGAGTTTTTGGCCCGATTATTTGAAGAGAATCGCCGGCGATTAGAGGAATTTAGTGTGTGGTTAAGGCTTGGGTTAAGGAGGTGCAACATGGATTACCAATAGAACAATGCGTCTAAGGATCAGGGCAGAACGACCCGCACACATAAGGTGCGTACCGGACACCTCCTAAACCGCGACCACGACTCGGCCGTTGGGTCGACAATTGGGTTGGTTAGTCGGTTGGAAGGAACTCTCTCTATCTCTTTTTGAACTGGAGGTGGGCTAAGAATGCTAGATAGATACGAGATAAGACTTAAAAGTTTAAGGCCACAATCTCATGATCGGGCAAGGTCCGATCTTAAGGCTAGTACATGCACCGCTGGTCGATGCGCGATCGTCCGTGGTCGAGTAAGAACTGGTCCAGGTGTGGGTCAAGTTCGAACCTACCAGACAGTCCACGGGACTGTACCGGCGGTCGACAGACAGCAACACGGATTGACTCTTCCGTGGAACGAACCGGTATGATGGATCCGACAGTGGTCAGTCCGCTTGTGTGCGATAATACTCGGTATTACTCCGAGCGGCTGGCAATGGGGCACAGATTAAGTCATGATCGGTTCGGGATTGCCGACTTTTCCGAGATGGCTTAAACATGATCTTTTGACATTCAAGCAGGGACCTACATAGGCTTTAAAGGCAGCTTGGGTGAGGTTTAAGATGTATCAGAGAGATTGCCCTCATCATGGTTTCTCTGAGGTTCAGCTGCTGGGCATTTTCTTCAGAGGAGTTGATTTGTGGTATCATATGGCTTTGGATGATGCAAGCAATGGTAACTTCAACACTAAATCTCCAGAGCAAGCTCAAGAGCTGATTGAGAACTTGGTGAGCATCAATAGAACTAAGAACACTGATCTGGAAAGGCAAAAATCTGGTGGGAAAGCTGATAGCTCACAGATAGCTGATATGAAGAACAAGATTGATTCTGCTCATAGTCTTCTTCTTGGGAAGAAGAATGTCCATTTTGCTCAGGATGTTGAGGTGTTTGAGGCTGATGAAGACTTCGAAGAAGAGGATGTGAATTTTTGTGAAACAGATTTGGAAATCAACAAGGCAGAGGTGGCTACAATGGAATGGGTCAGAGAAGTACCTTCACATGTAATCAAAACTTCTCTGGTTTCACTCCTAAGCCTCAGTACCAGAAGCCTTATCAGAGTAATAGCAGGCCTGAAACAACACTAGCAGTTTCACTAGGAACTATGGATCTTCATCATATCAACATGTTCCTCCTCAAAATGAGCAGTCTGATAAGATGATGGGATTGCTGGAGCAGCTTCTGGAAGGACAGCAGAAGAGTACAGTGGACTTTAATGGAAAGATGGATGCTCTGTACTTGGATATGAATGGGAAAATTGAGTCTCTGGGCACTCATGTGAAGAAATTGGATGTTCAAGTTGCACAGACTGCAGGGTCTGCAAAGAGGCAAGATGGATCTATTCCGGGACGAACTGATGCTAATCCGAAGTACTAGTTCAATGAAATCACGTTGAGAAGTGGTAAAGAGGTCATTCCTGCTCAGAAAAAGGGCCTAAGCTTGGAAGAAATCGTTGAGATTGAGGAGATGGAAGATGAAATCCGTGAGTTTCTCACAGCGCCGACAGATGCACCTCAGCATCGATCGATGCAGATCGTGAATGAGGAGACCGAGCCAAAGATCGAACAAGGCGACTGCAGAGAAATTGGATACATAGAAGCTGAAGAAAGCTGATGAAAGGATCTGCAAGCCTAAAGTTCCCTTTCCTAAGAACCCAAGGAAGTCCAAGTACGAGCTGCAATTGGCTAAATGCAAGGAGATCATGAATAAGGTGTTGATTGAAGCGCCTTTGATTGATTCTCTAAAGACTACTCCTGTGATGAGAAGATGTCTTAAGGACATGCTTTCTGGTAACATGACTGATGAGGAGAGTGTAATGATGATCTCAGAGGTGTGTAGTGCTGTGATTCAGTGCAGGATTCCTGAGAAGCTGAAAGATACAGGGAGCTTTGTGTTGGATTGTGCTATCTACAGAGACATATTTGAGAGATCATTGTGTGATCTTGGTTCTAGTGTGAACCATATGCCCTTCTCTGTTGCTAAGAGGCTTGGGATGACAGATTTCATGCCTACTAGGATCTCATTGGTTCTAGCTGACAGGATTGTCGGGATCCCTGAAGGAGTGTTAGAGGATGTGCCAATCAGGATTGGCAATTGTGTGATTTCTACTGACTTTGTGGTTCTGCAGTATGGAGAGGAACCAAAGGATCAACTTATCTTGGGTAGACCATTCTTAGCTACTGCTGGTGCGATAATTGACTGCAAGAAGGGGACCATAATTCTGAATGTGGATGATCTGAAGATGAGTTTTGATATGGACAAGCTGGTGAAGAGAACAACCATCGACGGACAGACCTTCTATGTGGATACTCTCAGTGATTTGGCAGAGGAATTCTTTCATAGGACACATGCTGGGGATCCGCTGTAAAGAGCCCTGCTAAGCTCGGTATTTGAACTGGAGCATTTGGAGGACGAGCCTGCAATCTGCTATGCAAGGCTGATGGATTCTACAGAGCAAGTCATGCAGTTGGAAGTGCAGAATGAGTCATTGCATCGATCGACGCATATCGTGTCCGATTGGACAGAGGAGAAAGCTCCGAAAATTGAGCTCAAACAACTTCTATCCGGCTAAGGTACGCATTTCTTGGACCTAATTTGACCTATCCAGTGATTATTAATGCTGATTTGAACAACGCATAGACTTCCTTACTGCTGAGCAAGCTGCGGAAGTATCGCAAATATCTTGGCTATTCTCTTGATGACATTTCAGGTATCTCTCCGGAGCTGTGCATGCATAGGATCCATCTTGAGGATGAGACTAATTCATCTTTTGAGCATCAGAGGAGGCTAAATCCGAATCTGAAGGAGGTAGGGAAGAAGGAGATTATGAAGCTGCTAGATGCTGGAATCATCTATCCTATCTCTGATAGTGATTGAGTCAGTCCAGTACATGTTGTGCCTAAGAAAGGAGGTGTTACAGTGGTGAAGAACGAGAAGAATGAGCTGATTCCTACAAGGACTGTGACTGGACACCGGATGTGCATATATTACAGGAAGCTGAACGCTACCACAAGGAAGGATCACTTTTCCTTACCCTTTACTGATCAGATGCTGGCGAGGTTAGCTAATAACCCTTACTCTTGCTTCCTCGTTGGGTACTCTGGCTTCTTTCAGATTCTCATACATCCAGAGGATCATGGAAATACTACTTTTACTTGTCCCTATGGTACTTTTACATATTGTAGAATGCCTTTTGGACTTTGTAATGCACCAGCCACCTTCCAGAGATGTATGCATGATGTCCATTTTTACTGATATGATTGAGGACTTTATGGAGGTGTTTATGGATGACTTTTTCTGTTTATGGGTCATCTTATCATGATTGCTTGGATAGTCTGTGCAAAGTGCTAGCTAGATGTGAGGAAAAACACTTGGTTATGAATTGGGAGAAGTGCCATTTTATGGTCAGATATGGTATTGTTCTTGGGCACAGAGTATCTGAAGATGGGATAGAAGTTGACCTCGCCAAGATAGAGGTAATAACCAGCCTTCAGGCGCCTGATTTTGTGAAGTCTGTGAGGAGCTTTCTTGGACATACTGGGTTCTACAGAAGGTTCACCAAGGATTTCAGTAGGATTGCTAGACCACTAACTACTTTGCTATGTAAGGATGTGAAATTTAAGTTAACTGCAGATTGCCAGACTGCATTTGAACAGATCAAGCAAGCATTAGTGAGTGCTCATATAGTACAGCTACCAGATTGGGATTTACCTTTTGAGGTTATGTGTGATGCAAGCAATTTTTGTGTATGAGCTGTTCTGGGGCAGAAGAAGGACAAGAAACTTCATGCTATCTATTATGCCAGCAGAACACTAGATGATGCGCAGAGAAACTATGCCACTACAGAGAAGGAGTTGTTATTGTCTTTGCCATTGAAAAATTTCGTCCATATCTGGTTGAATCCAAGGTGATAGTGCATACGGACCTTTCAGCTCTGAAATATTTGATGCAGAAGAAGGATGCTAAGCCAAGACTTCTGAGATGGATTCTACTTCTTCATAAGTTTGACATTGAGGTTAAGGACAAGAAGGGAGTTTAAAACGGAGTTGCTGATCATCTTTCAAGGATCAGGGTTGAAGAGAACATCCCCTTTGATGATTTCCTACCTGAGGAGAACATCAATTTGATTAAGACAGTGTTTAGGACGGATTCGGACAGAAACTTGCGAAATTGTCGGATTACAGAACATGCGTCGACCGCTGCACATCAACGTCAATCGACGCTGTTCGGGAGCGAGTCGATCGATGCACCTCTATGCGTCGATCGACACATGGCGATTACGAACCCAGAACCTATCAAGGTTCAAGTTGGATACTACGACATCGATCTTTTCGTTGTTTCGATGCCCGATCGTCCCTTGTTTGCTGATATTGCGAATTAGCTGGCTGCAAAGACTAAACCAAATGATTTCAAGGGGTATGCAAAGAAGAAGTACTTCATAGAACTCAGGAGGTTTTACTGGGATGAACCCTACCTATACAAGCACTGGTTGGATGGAATTTACAGGAGATGCATTGCAGAATCAGAGGTTCCAGACGTTCTATTTCACTGCCATGGATCTGATTATGCTGGAAACTTTGCTACTTTCAAGACTGTGTCTAAGGTTCTGCAAGCAGGCTTCTGGTGGCCAACTATGTTCAAAGATGCTCATTCTTTCGTCTCTCAGTGCGATGCCTGTCAGAGGGGAGGGGAAATTAGTAAGATGCATGAGATGCCTCAGAATTTCATTCTTGAGGTTGAGGTTTTCGATTGCTGGGGCATTGATTTCATGGGTCCTTTTCCCTTATCTCATGGGAATAAGTTCATTTTGGTCGTTGTGGATTATGTGTCTAAGTGGGTGGAAGCGATAGCTAGCCCAACCAATGACTCTTCGGTGGTTCTTAAGCTGTTTAAGACCATCATTTTCCCTAGATTGAAGTGCCTCGGATTGTGATAAGTGATGGAGGATCTCACTTTATCAACAATGTCTTTGAGAAGCTGGCACAGAAGCATGGTGTTCATCATCGTGTGGCTACTCTGTATCATCCTCAGACTAGTGGGAAAGTTGAGGTCTTTAACAGACAGATCAAGGAGATCTTGGAGAAGACAGTTGGGAAAACAAGGAAGGATTGGTCTACAAAGCTCGATGATGCGTTATGGGCCTACAGAACTGCGTTTAAGACGCCACTTGGGACTACTTCGTTTCATCTTTTGTATGGGAAAGCCTGCCACCTTCCAGTTGAGCTCGAGCATAAGGCAGCATGGGCTGTGAAGCAGATGAATTTCGACCTGAAACCTGCAGGAGAGAGGAGATTGGTGCAGCTGACTGAGTTGGATGAGATTAGGCATCATGCCTATGAGAATTCGAAGCTGTACAAGGAGAGGACCAAGGCATATCATGACAAGAAGATTATCTCCAGACACTTTGAGCCTAATGATCAGGTACTTTTGTATAACTCATGTTTGCAATGTTTCCAGGTAAGCTGCGTTCTAGATGGTCTGGTCCTTTCACGATCAAGGATGTACGTCCGTATGGTGCTGTTGTTATGATCAGCTCAGAAGGTAAAGAGTTCACTGTCAATGGAAAAAGGGTGAAGCACTATTGGGCTAAGGCCGAGATTCCAAGAGGTCAGATTCTGCCTCTGAATGATGCACCCTCTGCCTAAATCTCCTTCCTGTCAAGCTAATGACATTAAAGGAGTGCTGAGTGGGAGGCAACCCACTGGTAAGTCTGTGCATATTCTTTTAGGTGTTTTTGTTAGAATTTTTACTTTGGTTTTTTGTTTTGTTGTTTTTAGTCTACAGATACCAGTCTCTCGGAAATTTCCCTACGTCGATCGACACGGTCTTGTGTGTCGGTCGATGCAGGTGCGTTACAGATGGACCAGCGGAAGGAAACTAAACCGCGAGAGAGGAATGAAAATTGGCAGTTTCAATTACGGTTAAGCCCGTGGGAGAAATCAAACCGCAAGGAGAAAGGAGTATGAAGTGCGTCGATCGCTGCGGTCCTGTGCAACGATCGACGCACCCGGTCCAATCAAAAATCAAAGGTACGTGGGCTACAACCGGAATCGGATTGGTTCGAATCGGTTTGACCAATCGCGATCTGCAACGATCGACGCACCCATTGCGTCGATCGACGCAGTCCCAAGCGAGGTAAGTGCTTTTAAACTTTCTCTTTTCTTCTTCTTCCTTAGTTCATCCTCTCGCAAACCCGAAACAAAAATCACCCAAACCCTAGATTTCTCATTCCTTGCTCGATTTTGTTGATTCCAAAGCCTAATCCACTCGATTTTCATCCCTCTTTCCATTTCTATCACTTATTTCATCCGATTTTGAGGTATGTGTTCTGAATCTCCACGTTTTTCATTTCGGCCCTAAGTTGAAAAATTCTAAATCCATCACATTTTTGGTGTATTCACTATCTATTGATGCTTGTTTAAACTTGCTAGTGACGATTTCGTGTTGACTTAGTACTTACAAGGACAGATTTTGCAAGTTTTCAGAGAATCTCCGATTCGATGAAGAACACTTGCGATTCTATGATTTAGGGCAAACTTAGAACGTATTGGAAGTAATTGACATTGGTTTTGCTACTGAAGATGGTTGAATGAGATGATATATACTGATATGGTTGCATGTGTTGATCTTAGAGCTCTGGCTAAGTTGTAAGTTTACTTTTCTTGTGTCTTTGATCGCAGATGGCTCCACGAAAGAGAAGGAACGTATCTGACACTACTGATATACCTACTGATTGGTACACACGCGCTTCTTCGCCTCTCGCGCCTGATACTCGCATTCCTGGAGCGATGCAGGCACCCTGGCCAAAGGCAGAGAAGGATAACATACCAGTGCTCAAAGAGTGGGCAAATGATCCTAAGGTGGAGATAGCGAGTGCGGACTGCACTGAGCAAGAGATTTCTGAGGCTTGGGATGATTACGACACGTTGTTTTACAACGCGTGGCAGAGCATGATCATCAAACCCACACGGTTTGCAGACTACAGGACTTGTCAGATGCTAGGCATCACTATAGGAAAAAGCACTTTTCTTAGCATCGGAATAACGCTATCTATCGATACCATAGCGTTTTTACAAGCACTGTATCTGCTCCAGTCATAATAGGTCAGACATTTTAGATAGCATTTTTTTGCATTGCTATCGTATTTCTATATATAATAGCACTTTTAAATATGCAATTAGATATTCTATAATAACACTTTCTTTTTGTTATAAATAATAATTTCACAGCATTTGAGAATTGTTAAATATATATTTAAAATAATATTCATTTTATGTAATTTATTTATGAATACATTATACTTAAAAAAAAGTTCAATTTATTTATAAAAATAAAAACAAATTACACTATGTCAATTAAGTTTACAAAAATTAGTTTATAAAGAAACTTCACTACAACGACAATACAATATTCCTAGTTCATAACCTAGTTCTTTTAAACTTTTAGAAGGAACTCGAGGAATCTCTTGGCTTTTCATGTATTTTGAGTGCTCACATCTCCTATGGATTCACCAAGTGCCAATAACTCCTACAATTCATTCCCACACAAGAATAAGATCATGTATATATATGTCATGATTCAAGAAGAACAAAAGGAGCTAAAGAACTCACAAATGCCAAAGTGTCTTAGCATAAGACCATCTGGCCACATTTTGTTTATGTTTATGTTTTATAACATCTTCTCCTATAGCTCGTTCTTCCTATAGTTGATGAATCAAGGCCTGAGTTAAGACTTAAGAGCATCCATAAAAAGCCAGCATAAGAGACATGATTTAGTTATGTTCAAACTTAAAAACACGAAAAGTCACTACATGATTTTTACAACTTAAAACATAAAAGAATAGACTGGAAATAAAGCTCGGAATTCTTTGCCAATACTACTGTTGTAAGGTATGAAAACTAAGCATGATTTTTTAAAACTTACAGCTTCAGATTTCCAAATCCACCAAATCCGAAATCGATGGGTTCAAAGCCTCGACAGTCAAACACCATAAGAGAGGCACGTTCTCCAGCCTTAGAATCTTCCAGATCAAAGAAATGAAACATAGCAAATAACCTCAGAGAAAGCAATGAAGTAACAACACGAAATCTCATAGTCGCTCAGTGATTCGTTTCTCAAAAAGAACACTGTTAAAAACGAATACAGGAAAAACAACAAAAAAGGTGAGACTGAAAGAAAATACTCAGACAGTTATAAGAGAGATCCCTCACCATCAGACGCAAAACTATACAATGCAGGATTAGTGGAGATGAGTGGAGATGAGCGGAGCTCTATTCAAACCGACCAAACCACAATTTCAGCATCTACTCGAGAGTATCAATGGTGGCTTTTTCTTAGGCCTGAAAAAAGCCACCATTTTTATCCTTTCGAAGCTCCTTATCTCCAACCTAGGGTTTCAGGACATGTTATTATAGTTAGCCTTGCTCTGAGTATGGTTTTACTTCAGCAGAGATAAAGCAATTACCTTATAAGCATACCTTTTGGACAACGCCAACAGCCTCTGGTAATGGAGTCAAGTAAGAATATAGGAGCTGTTTTATTCATTATACAACTTAAACAATAGTATCAAATCCAAAAGTTGAAGAGTTTAGTATCTGTTACCACTCAAATCCAGAGAAATAAAAGTAAATAGTGCTTACTTCACCAGCCAAAAGTTTGCACAACACAATCGCATAACTGAAGACATCTGCCCTGTGATCATAAGGTTCGTGCTCAATGACCTGAGTTCAGAAAGTATATGACCGCAATCTCCGACGATCCAGAAGAGTAGAAGATGGAAAATTACATTAACCAGGACAAATTTTTGAAATCAATAACAGAGAAATCGGGTGGTGATACCTCATTAAGATTGAAACAATTTCGCAAGTTTAACCCTAAACATGAATCTCTCAATTAGGGTTCAGTCGGCATGTTCTCTTCACTGTTATATCGATCTCCGTTGAAGAGAACAAGATCTGCTCTGAAATACAGCATTCAAGTCAACAAAACCTCAAAATCGATCGATTTTAAAATTTAAAAGGAAGCAAAATCTATGGATTTTAAACGCTGGATCATTGACACAAAACCGTCTCACAACTTACAATAAATATAAGAAAATAAAAACCCACCTTGGGATGGTCAGTGGAATTGGGTTGAGTGAGGCCGAGAGTGTGAGCCATGGCGTGAGAGGGAGAGCTAGTGAGAGTACAAACCAATCTTTGACCATGATTTACAATCCGTGTTCAATAATTTTTTCCGATTCTCTGGTATAAATTGAGTAAAAGAGAGAGATTGCGAGAAGAAAAGATGAGATATGGCCGCCAAAAAAAAAGAGGTTGAGATATGTAAAAAAGCGTGAGAGGGAACGGGAAACAAGTGAAAATAGGGTTTTAGGAACTGAGAGGGAAACTGAAAATTACTAAGCGCTTGAATTTTTCATTTAAGTATTTTAGCAGGCAAATGAACTAGTATTTCTGCGTTAATTATGTATAGCGTTTTAAAACCGATCAGTGCTATGTATACTATATTGCTACAAAGCGTTTTTAAATTAAAAATACGACCAACCAAACATAGCGTTTACATCTTAGTAAACGCTATCTAAAACTCAACGATATATTAACCATAGCAAAACATCATAAAACGTTATCTTTTACTGCTATCAAAACCCCAATTTCCTGTAGTGCATTACTGCAGATGTTCAGAGACTGATTCAGCAGATAGGTTTATGTACTATGCGGAGTTTTGATCTTTACCCGGACTTGGTCAGACAGCTGTTTTCGACCTGCATAGTGTATTATGTTGATCCTTTGTGCAAGAGAGCCACTCAGGGATACTTTACCTTCATGTGTATGGGTCTTAGGTACCAGCTGCCACATCTATGGTTCAGTTTGGAGCCTATTCGCTTCAACCTCATTCCCGAGTGGGATGATCAGAATACTCAGTTCTTCTGGTGTCATTTTGGGACCAAGCTATACAACTCACAGAACTCCAACCAGATACAGATACGACATCCGGTTCTTCGGTATATTGTACGCCTTTGAGCAGAGTGAGGTGAACAAGATGAGGAAGCAGGAGTTAATGACTTTACACTGGTTTGAGTCCTCTGTTCGAGGAGACTGCTTTGAAGGATCCAGCGCCACAGCTTAACATGGGAGCAGTTTTTGCTGATCATCTATGCACCTTGAAGAAGAAAGAATGTTGAGACTGTAGGAAGTCTGCTTACTTGGATCTTTCAGCATTTCAGGATTCCTACTGCTGGAAGAGAGTGTGCGACGAAGAGATTGTGGATGGATGATACGCACTTGAGAAGTACGACTTGGATGAAGAAAGATAACCTTTGGATTTTTCATGGTACAGATTCTAGAGAGTGGTGCGTGCAGCTTCCTTTACCGGAACTCACGAGGATTGATACGCTGCTAACTTTGGCTTTTGAGCCTGACAGGAAACTTCTGCGAAGTGTTCCTACAGTTGCTAACCCTCTCGGACCGTCTTCTTCTTCTGATGTTGGTCCTTCATCTGCGCGTGGAGCCTCTTCTTCTGCTGCTGCTGAGTTTGTTCCTATTCTATATTTGGACCCACCGATGGACCCTGCTGTGATTCCTAAGGGCATGTTTCAGACTATGGTGAATGACAGGTTGAAGGGCCTTTGGGAGTTCATGAACAGTTGTTCCTGCAGAAGTGATATACCTTGGATTTTAGGGATTTTAACCATGGTATATATCTTATTTATCGAGTCTTATGTTATGTTTTGGAGTCTTTTTAGTATGTTTACAGGTCTAGACACGTTTGGAGCGGAATTGGACATTATGGAGCATTTTGGAGCATTTTGGAAATTAAACCCGAGAGACAGAGTTCACTGCCCATTTCACAGACCCGTGTCGATCGACACAGATGGTGCATCGATCGACACAAGGTCGACAAAGACTTCTCGCGAGCGTTTAATGAAGAGTTTTGGAAATTGCACTTTCGCCCAGAAGTTTCTCATAATTACAAAGAAGCCCCAACCGACTTTAGATCATTATATTAGGGGTTTTAAGCCATTGTTTAGGCTACGCTTTCAGTTTTAAGTTTTATTTTAATTTCAGAGAGAGTTAGGGGCTGATCTTGTTCTTGAAAGAGAGAGAATTTTGAACCCCAGTTCTTTATTCTGTTTTATGATATTTGGTTTTCTATTCATGATGTCTTCTGTTTCGATGATCATGTCAGAGTAGTTTACCAGTTAGGTTTAGGGATTCTCATTAGGGATTTCATGGAATTATAGGTTGATTAATCTGTATGGATTCATATTTGTTAGTTCTTCATCTAGGATTGTTCTTAATGCTTAATCTGAATTGGCCACTTAGATTATTGATGTTAGGTTGATTGATACAACGACAGTTGGTTAATTAGCTAGAAAGAACCTAGATGAGCAATTTGATATACTCGCAAAGAAATTTGATTTAGAGGAATTGTAAACGAAAGAACTTGAGATTAATGCTTGTTTAGAACTCTAGAATTCACAACGAAAGTTGGCTTGCTAGGTTGTTAGACATAGATAGGATTCACAACAAAAGTTGGTTTCTTATACTTCCGTGAGTCCAGTTCTAGAACAAATTTATGATATTAGATCTCGATTGATTGATTAGCTTATGTTCCTGATTTTCTAAGAACTCCCTAGACTTAACGCTTTGCCTCCTTGCTTACAAACTCGCTACTGATTTACTTTCTTGCATTGCTTTTAGTTTCTCACTACATTGCTTCCTCCTAGTTTAATCTTGACCGTTCTAAATCTATCGTTGCCCAGAGTCCTTGTGGATTCGATACCCTAAGTACTACATTGATATTGCTGTGCACTTGCAGTTAGTATAGGGATTAAAACTTTACGACCTATCAAGTTTTTGGCGCCGTTGCCGGGGGAATCTTTTGAGTCTTCGATAGATTTGAACTTAGGGTTTAGACTAGGTTTTTCGTTTTTGTTTTTAGTTACTATTTTTTTTTTCTTTTTCTTGCGTTTCAGGTGCGCCTGTAATCGCTCTGCATCGATCGACACGGTCCTGTGTGTCGATCGTCACACCCTTTTGCATTGCATCGTTCGACGCTCTTCCTGCATCGATCGACACAGTTTCGCGGAAGCACAAAGAAGAGATCCGTACGGACGATGTGTCGGAATGATATTTTCAGTTCAGAGATTGACAGTTCACAGATAGCTGGGTTGAAGAGTAAAGTTGACTATCTACATAGTCTTCTACTTGGAAAGTATGCGCAAGAAGCTATCAACTACGTTGGAGGGAATGGATTCTACAGTCAGGAATCTGCTTTTCAGGAACCATTCCAGCAACAGAGTAACCCCTTCTCAAGGAACTATGGTGTTTCTTCTCACCAAGCACCGCCTGCACCTACATATAAGAGCAGATTGGAAACCATGATGGAGCAGTTTCTTGAGGGACAACAACAGATCATTGTGTCCTACAACTCAAAGATAGATGCATTGTATGAAGATCTGAATGTGAAGTTTGAATCTTTGAGCACACATGTGAAGAAGCTAGATGTCCGAGTTCAACAAACAGCTGGAGCAATACAAAGGCAAAATGAAGCCGGGAAAGCTGAACAGAGGCAATACGTCCATGTTGTTACCACATGAGATGAGATTGAGTTGCTAGGGGAAGAAGAGAGCATAATCTCGGATTTTTTGGAAGAATTCTGTCTGTCTGAGACAAGAATCGATCGACACAACTCATGCATTGATCGATGCAACCTTGATCCGTCTGATGAAATTGAACATAATCGCCTTGTGTCGATCGACACACCCTATGCATCGATCGACACAGATCGCAGACGAGACCAGAAACCTGCAACAGTCCCAGAACGAGTCTATAAGCCTTCTGTGCCATATCTTATGGTTCCTAAACTGTCTAAACAGAAGCTAGAAGTGGCTAACTGTATGAAAGTGATGGAAAAGAAGCTGGTTCAGATTTCAGAGAAGCTTCCAGATCCATGAGCATTTGTGCTAGACTGTATATCTCTAAGGAGAGATTTAAGCGTTCTCTGTGTGATTTAGGATCTGGTGTGAATCTCATGCCATACTCTGTGGCTAAGAGATTAGGATTTATGGAATTTCAGCCTACTAGGATCTCTCTTATCCTAGCTGATCTATCAAAGAGGTACCCCGAAGGTGTTCTTGAGGATGTACCTATCAGAGTTGGAAACTACTTAATTCCAACAGACTTTGTAGTACTGAAGTACAATGTTGAGCCAGATGATCCTTTGCTGCTTGGAAGATCATTTTTAGCTACTGCGGGAGCTGTGATAGATGTGAGACGTGGTTTAATTGATCTCCAACTGGGAGATAAGCCATTCCAGTTCAAGATTGGCAGGAAGCAGAGAGCCACCATTGATGGACATAGCTTTAGTGTTGAGGTGGAACCAGAGGTTCCAATTAGAGAGGAGAAGATGGCAGTTCATTCTGAACTTGCTCTAACATCTTCAGTGCCTGCAACTGCTCATAAGCAGAAAACTCCAAACATCTCATTTCCACCAAAGGTAAGGCACAAATCATCTAAGCTTAAACCTCCTAACCGCATTGCTTTAAATGCAGGAAAACGCAGAATCCCACCCATGCTTCGCTCCCGCCCCAGTTCTGTTTACTCTTTCCTTGGGAGATCTCATGTTCCGACAGCATACACACCACCTTGGATGAAGAGACATTCACAGCGACACTCAAAGTCTCTGTTGAAACCCCCATAAGTCCGATCTCTATCCCATAGTCAAGCTAATGACTAAAAACAAGCGCTGAGTGGGAGGCAACCCACTGTTAGGTTCGTTTTTGTTTTCATTTTTCGTTTTGATTTGGTGTTTTTGATTTTTCTATTTTGTGTGTTCAAAGGCGTGAGAAACAGGCAGAATCGCATAGCATCGATCGACACATCTTGTGCATCGGTCGATGCATTTGCGATTCACGATTAGCCAAATCAATTGCGGTTCAGACATGGGTTATTCAGATAACCGCGAGCAGAAACATCGCCTTGCATCGATCGACACCTTTGTGGCATCGATCGACGCAGGGCGACAACAGGTAAGTTTTCTGCAACCTTTCGGATTTTCAAATTTGATTTATTTTCTCGCCGACCATAAGCTTGACACTACTGGTGATGAGGACATTGTTGGATCGCCTAGGGTCTAGGGTTCGTGATGAGGTCATCAGAACCAAACCAAACCAGGCGCTGACTGACTCAATCACTGACTCAACCACTACGTCAAGTAGCGCAAGGAGACTTAGAGAAATCAAAGCCACGATGAGTTCTGATCCAGTACAAGGCATAGGATTGGTTATACATCCAACAATCAATCCTAAGAAGACATATGACCCAGGAGGAATCATAACACATGGAGAAGAGATTATGGAGCCGAGAAGATCTAACAAGACTTATCAGCTTATCTTAGCTCAAGTGGAGACCAAGGTCCAGACATCTAGCTCAGCTCATCATCAGCATGCCACTAAGAAGAGTCATCCCCAAAAGATGACACAAGAAGAAGATACCGAAAAGGAGCTAACCATATGTAGCATCGCAGCTAGCTCAGGAAGTAGCATCGGCACTAGCTCAGCAGACTTGCCATATATGGAAGCATTCATATTTGGAAGGTCAATTCAGCACCAAACGTTTACCTATCAAAACTACAGTGTTTTGAGCTCCTTTCCATCAAGTCCAGACGTCCTCAGCTGCACAAGACCACACAAGATTCTCCATAACTTCAACAAGTCACACTTACCATTTTTGGAGAAGAAAGAGATCAAACACCAACGACTTCTTTCCAAGAATGAAAGCCACGAATTGTTTGTCAATCAAGCTGTCCCAAGGATCCTCACTTATCCCTTAAAGCCATCCAGATACAAAGAAACCATCAAGAGCTTGGATCCTTACCCAAATCGCCCTAACGGCTAGTTTCCTTTAAGTTTGCGATTTCTTGTTCAAGGTCAATATGACCGTTAGTCATGAGTCCTATAAAGTCTCATTGTATTGTTCATTTGTAAATCACCTTTCAATCAATTAATCAAAGTATTATTCAGTTCTTTCAAAGAGTTTCTTTGTTAAGAGTTTATTCCTTCTCTTGAATAAGTGTGTGATTCACCTATTCTCTAGAAAACCTTGGATTAGGATTGCTTGTGTGATTCAAGCAGAACTGATTCAACCACAGATTGAGAGAGTCAATCAGCCCATCGAACAAGTGAGTTGTTCATCATCATCCATTCCTCTTTCCATTTAATCATCTCAACGTCCTTCCTAAGGAGTCTAGAGACCCACGGTTGGATCCATCTCACCACATCATCACCCACGATCTAGAAGAGCGAGACTTCAGTCCCTGTTCTACGTCAAACACGCTTCCCATCTTGCATCATCTGGTATCAGAGCCGAAAGGTTCCTACATCAGGTGTATTCTATCCTTTACCTTTCGGTTATTGCATTAGATTCATATTTCTGTTTTGTTGTTTGCATTCTTAATCAAAAGCCATAAAAATCGTTTTGTTTTGCATCTTAAATCAAAAAAAAAAGAGTTCAAGTTTTTGTTTCTGTTGATTTTATTCAGTATTTTATTTGTTTCCAAAAGTTAAAAAAAAAAAAAATTCATTCTTTTGATTTGATTTCTATAAATCCAAAAAGCAAAAAAAAAAGTGTTATTTCCTTTTGTGTTTTATTTACATTTGAATTTTGAATCAAGCAAAAGGATCCTTTCCATATTTTTAGAAGTCATACAATCTTGTTTCCTGTTTTGAAGGGATTTAAATTGAGTTTCCTAAAAACTATTTTTCTAAGTTTCCTAAACTCTTTTAAACCGAGTTTAACGTGAAAAAAAAAAAAAACAGTAGCTTTCTGATTTCTGAAGAGGATTTTACAAGTATCAAACCGTGCTTGACATAATTCGATACTTAAGTATTTCAAGAACATATTAATACACTGGTTTTGTGCATTGTCAGGAACTAACTCAAAGGAAAAACATGGAAGAAGAAGAATCATGTGGAGACAATTGGGGTGAGGATGAAGAGAGCTTACTCTGCTCAGATGAGGAGACAGAGTATGAGACACCACCATGGCCAGGAGATGAAGCCTCTGAATATAGGTATGATTCAGATGGTGACTCAGGCTGTGATCCGGAGACGCAACACAAGGAGCTGCACACTACAACCTCATCTTGGAGTCAGCTTTGCATGGAAACCAGTGAGGAAAGTGAAGATTCAGAAGCGGACATGTATGGAGAGTACCACCCACCTGGGCACAAGAGTGCATTCAAAAACCATGGAGTTACTTCATACCGTGTACTAGCTCAACGTCAGCTCACTGATACAAGGGAAGCTACAGCCCAACAAGCAAGCACAAGGCAGCCAACCACCAGAACAAGAGGTTCCCTAATCTTCTCAGGGATTAGCAAAGATCCTGAAGCATACGTGCAATGGGAAAACAACATGGAGGAGTGGTTACAAGTTAACAAAGTTCCAGAAGAAAGGAGGCTAGTACAAGCTGTCTCTGCCTTCACGGAAAAGGCTTATGAATGGTGGCTAAAGGAGAGCACACCAACCATCTTTAAGAAGCCAGTACTGGATTGGAGAGATCTCAAGTCCAGGATGAAAAAGGAATTTGTGGAGAAGCTTCAAACCACAACCAAGAGAGTGAAGATTGCATCCGAAGCACAAACTGCTCCTAAGCCCAAGTCTGATTGCTATCAAGAATCTAAGGAGACTCTTCAAGCAAGGCAGGATCAGCAATGGCAGAAGATCATAGATATGTTGCTCCCAAAGAAACCAGAGAAGAAGCAGAGTCACAAACCTTCACCCAATGCAACCGGACCTAGCTTTGATGCCTCACTCAAGTTGCGAGACACGCCAACACAAGGTAAGTGTTCCAACTTTATAAATTCCAAAGAACCAACATGTTATAGGTGCCATAAAAGAGGGCATTTTGCTGCAAATTGTCCATCTAAGAAGTTGTTCAAAGATATAACATCAGAGTTGAAATTGGAAGTAACTGACACGAATGATAACTTTGTGCAATCTGATCCAATTCAAGACTCATGCACTTGTCTTTGCCAAAGAGTTTTGATCCAGGAATAAGACAAGAAGAAGAGCACACAAGTCAAGAAGACATCAAGCGTGAGGTGAAAGCAAACAAGGAGAATATCATGTTCCAATTCACCAATGCAATCACTGTGAGTTTAAGTTTCAATAAATCTGTTCCTATAGTTCTAAACTCAGATATAATACACTTGCTCTTTCCCTTAAGAGTTGATTTAGGTACAGGTCTGATAAAGATCAAGAAGCCAAGGGCAGAAGGAGTCTTGAAAGAGAGACCAAAACCGAGCCATGTTTCCACACATGAGCCACAAGCAAATCAAAGGCTTGAATTATATCATGCGTCAACCAAACATGAGGTTGGAATGAGTATTCTTGACTATCAAGCCACTGGTATGATGCACTTGTTTCTTGAGTTAAGTGTTGAGACAGGGATTAGATCTAAAGATAAGGCCAAATGGGAGATCAAGGAAGAGCCACCAAACCAAAGCAAGGACACTACATCAAATAACATTGTGAGTCTTTCTTTGATCCACTTCATTTCCCATGACTCAACTTCTGTGTTAAAGGATTTGTTAAGCTTACAAGAGGATGAGATATCAGTAGCAAATGAAGATGACTCTACGAAAAATTGTTCAAATCGATATTTATTTGATAAGAGGCCCATAATGCACTTATCTCTTTGCCAAAGTGTCGAACATATTTCAGGTCTTAAAGAGAGAAGAAGCAAGATCAGCAAAGGAGACGTCACACCAGCTCAAAGAAGAGGAGCATTGCTATCCTATTTGCTCAAAGAAGAGCCACCGGATGCTCCACAACTCAACCGGAATCAAAATGATTCCCAAGGTAATCTTCTAAACCCTCATTCACTTCACTGGACTAACTTGACTTATCTATGTGCAGGTTATCAAGTTTTGAGGTCAAAACTTCTTGAAGAGGGAGGGTATGATGAGGTCATCAGAACCAAACCAAACCAGGCGCTGACTGACTCAATCACTGACTCAACCACTACGTCAAGTAGCGCAAGGAGACTTAGAGAAATCAAAGCCACGATGAGTTCTGATCCAGTACAAGGCATATGATTGGTTATACATCCAACAATCAATCCTAAGAAGACATATGACCCAGGAGGAATCATAACACATGGAGAAGAGATTATGGAGCCGAGAAGATCTAACAAGACTTATCATCTTATCTTAGCTCAAGTGGAGACCAAGGTCCAGACATCTAGCTCAGCTCATCATCAGCATGCCACTAAGAAGAGTCATCCCCAAAAGATGACACAAGAAGAAGATACCGAAAAGGACCTAACCATATGTAGCATCGCAGCTAGCTCAGGAAGTAGCATCGGCACTAGCTCAGCAGACTTGCCATATATGGAAGCATTCATATTTGGAAGGTCAATTCAGCACCAAACGTTTACCTATCAAAACTACAGTGTTTTGAGCTCCTTTCCATCAAGTCCAGACGTCCTCAGCTGCACAAGACCACACAAGATTCTCCATAACTTCAACAAGTCACACTTACCATTTTTGGAGAAGAAAGAGATCAAACACCAACGACTTCTTTCCAAGAATGAAAGCCACGAATTGTTTGTCAATCAAGCTGTCCCAAGGATCCTCACTTATCCCTTAAAGCCATCCAGATACAAAGAAACCATCAAGAGCTTGGATCCTTACCCAAATCGCCCTTACGGCAAGTTTCCTTTAAGTTTGCGATTTCTTGTTCAAGGTCAATATGACCGTTAGTCATGAGTCCTATAAAGTCTCATTGTATTGTTCATTTGTAAATCACCTTTCAATCAATTAATCAAAGTATTATTCAGTTCTTTCAAAGAGTTTCTTTGTTAAGAGTTTATTCCTTCTCTTGAATAAGTGTGTGATTCACCTATTCTCTAGAAAACCTTGGATTAGGATTGCTTGTGTGATTCAAGCAGAACTGATTCAACCACAGATTGAGAGAGTCAATCAGCCCATCGAACAAGTGAGTTGTTCATCATCATCCATTCCTCTTTCAATTTAATCATCTCAACGTCCTTCCTAAGGAGTCTAGAGACCCACGGTTGGATCCATCTCACCACATCATCACCCACGATCTAGAAGAGCGAGACTTCAGTCCCTGTTCTACGAGAAATCAGTTGCTAAGGAAGGAAAAAGAGAAGAAAGGAACCAGAAAATGATAGTATGGTGGTTAGATGCTAACAGAGTAAGAGTGTGTTCTTTGATCGATACTCCCTAGGTGAGACCACACTTATTAGATTACAGAAGTCAATATGGTGAATTTGAATGCTCTGGATGTGATTCTAGAGTTTACTTAGGACAGTTGCTAAGTGTGAGTGAAGTATATGTTGGTCTTGATGTCTGCAGGTTCATTTTCATGTGGATTACTAAGGGGAATCTCAGTGTAACACTTCAACGAAGAAATGAGTTTCTGAAGTTTTCAAACTTCTTCTCCTGATCTTGGTTTTTTGTTTGCTTGAGGGCAAGCAAAAGCTAAGTGTGGGGGAGTTGATATATCATGGTTTTTAGGTCTTTTGACCATGGTATATGTCTTTGTTATCGAGTCTTTTAGTGTGTTTTGGAGTCTTTTTATGTGTTTTATAGGTCTAGGGACATTTGGAGCTTAATTGGACGTTTTGGAAGCATTTGGAGCAATTCTGCACTATTTAGAGATTTCACAGAGTTCACTGGCTGTGTTTTCGCATTGCGTTGATCGACGCAGTATGTCCGTCGATCGACGCAACCCCCGTTCCAGAATTCTGCGCACAAAAATCTGCATTCTTGGAAATTACAGTTTTTTCCCAGAAGTTTCCCAGTTTTACAAAAATACCCAAAACGTGTTTTAACTTATATATTAGGGTTTTAAGCCATTGTTTAGGCTACACATTATTTTACATTGAGAGAAATTGAGAGAGCTTAGAGGGGCTGGTCTTGTACTCGACAGAGAAGAGATTTCAAAACCCTGTTTCTTTACTTTTTTATGATATTTGGTTTTCTATTCATCATGTCTATTGTTATGATTGCCATATCTGAGTAGTTTACTTGTTAGGTTTAGGGATTCTCATAATGGATTTCATGGAATTATAGGTTAATCAATATATAGGGATTCATACTTTCTAGTTCTTCATCTAGGGTTGTTCTTAATGCTTAATCTAAATTAGCTACTTAGATTAATTATGTTAGGTTGATTTCTGCAACGACAGTTGGTTAATTAACTAGAAAGAACCTAGATGAGCAATTTGACTATTCGCAAAGAAATTTGGCTTAGAAGAATTGTGAACGAAAGAACCTGAGATTATTGTATGTTTAGGATCTCTAGAACTCGCAATGAAAGTTGGTTTGCTAGGTTGCTAGACATAGATAATACTCGCAACAAAAGTTGGTTTCTAATGCTTCTGTGATTCTAGTTCTTGAACAGTTCTTAGTTATATCCCGATTGATTGGTTATCCTATTTTCCTGATTTTCTGAGAACTCCCTTGACCTAACGCTTCGTTTATTGATCACACACCATTTGATTTACTTTCTGCATTGTTTACTGCTTTCTTACTGCTGCTGCTTAGCTTAATTCGACCCTCTATAATCTACCGCAAGATTCTTGAGTCTCTGTGGATTCGACCCCTATATACTACTACTCACGTCTGTGCACTTGCAGTGTAACTCTAGGGATTAAACTCAGAGCATATCAGTTTACTAAAGGGAATCTGAGTGTGGTACTTCTAAGATGAAACGAGTTTTTGAAGTTTTCAAACTTCTTCACCTCATTTTGGTTTTATGTTTTGCTTGAGGGCAAGCAAATGCTATGTTTGGGGGAGTTGATATATCATGGTTTGTATCTGTTTTAAGCCATGATATAAGTATATATTAGAGTCTTTTGTAGTGTCTTTCGAGTCTTTTCAGGTGTTTGTTAGGATTACACAAGTTTGGAGAACTTTGAAAGATATTGGAGTCTTTTGGGCAAGTTTTGGAGTTGGAGCCATGATGAAAGAAATAGAGCATCTCTGTTTGACCTGAGCGCCGATCGTTGCATCAGTGCGTCGATCGACACAGCTCACGAACACGCAGAAACGCAGCAGTTTATTGAAGATTTGAAGATTTTCAGTTTTTACCTAGAAGTTCCAGTATTTACAGAAGAGACCCAAGACGTGTTTATCACTTTATAATTAGGTTTTTGGTGTTTTGTTTAGTTTAGACATTTATAATTTTGCTAGCGAGAGTTTTTGAGAGTTTGGGGCTGATCTGTTCTTGTACTGCTTTTTAGAGAAGATCTTGAACCCCTTTTCTTTACTCTAATCTTTCTTAATGTAATTTATTCATATTATGATTTCTATTTCATTAATTATGTCTGAGTAGATTCATTCTTAGGTTCAGGGGTTCTCATAGGGATTTCATGACTTGCTAGATTAAATTAATCAGTTAAGGATTCATAACTTCTTAGTTCTTCAACCTGAATTGCACTTAATACTAGTTTTTAACTTGATCACTTAGAATCTAGATCTAGGGTTTATAAATTGACACAAAAGTGTAATTTAGAATCTGAACTATTTAGGTTGAGCAATTTAATTATCTGCAAAGAAATTTGGTTTAATTAAATTGTGAGCTAATCGATCATGCACCTAAGGCTAGTTTAATTTGTTAGGAATTGCAAAGAAATTTGGATTTCTAGGGTTTAGACTTAGTGAATTCTCGCAACGAAAGTTGGTTAGTTCTATATCTGTGTTTGAGTTCTAGAACGGTTCTTAATTCGATCCTGACTGATATTTGATCTGCTTGGCATTATTTCCTGAGAACTCCCTTGACCTAGCGCTTTTAGTATTTGATAAACAACCGATATTTGCTACTGATTTACTTTCTGTTTTAGTTTAAATTTTTTGATTACATCGACTAGCTTAACTCGACATTCTATAGTCTATCGCAAATTTTTTTGAGTCTTTGTGGTTCGACCCCTACATACTACATTTTCCTGTGCACTTGTAGTGTAACTTAGGGAATTAAACTCTGAGCATATCACTTATCTACATCGTATTGAGGAAAGGGTGACCTTTTGCTCAATTCATTTGTATGAGGAATTGGGTAATTCTTACATAGCATCGTATTATAGAAAATAGTTTTTTGCTCAATTCATTTTCATGAGGAATTAGAGTTTCAGTACTCACCATTCTGGGGCGAATGTGTAGGGCCCGTAACCGTAGGTGGTGTGGAACACACGCACTGTTTGACTTCACGGCTACACATAACTTTGTGAGTCTGGCGTTGATAGGAAAGGCTTATTCCGAATGAAACAAGGGGACGGTTTAGGTGTCAAGGCGGCAGGGGGACAGGTCATGCCAATGTTAGGGTTGGTCCAGGCTATACCTGTTTCCATAGGAGGCATGAGTATGCCGGTAAACATGTTCGTTATCCAGTTACAACACCACGAGGTGATTTTGGATATGGATGTCTCGGGCAGTACCGAGCCACGATCAATTGTCACCGAGGGAGGATGTGTTTTGAAAGACCATAAGGGAGGATCAAATTCAGAGGGACAAGACCGATTTCAGAGAGTTTGGTGGTCTCATTATTTCAAGTAGGAAAGATGCTCGAGAAGGGATGTGAGGCTTACCTGGCCACGATTACCACAACTGAGGTTGGGAATGGAATGGAGATTGGGGAGATTCCGGTTGTGAGGGAGTTTGGAGATGTGTCTGCGGCCCTGAAAGGTTTACCACCTAATCAGTCCGATACATTTACCATCGAACTCGAGACCGGGACCGCTGCACTCTCCAAGGCACCATATCGGATGGCACCGGCCGAGATGTCCAAATTCAAGAAGAAATTGGAGGAGCTACTGGAGAAAGGGTTCATCAGACCTAGTAGTTCTCCATGGGGGCGCCGGTTCTTTTAGTAATGAAGAAGGACGAGAGCTTCAGGTTGTGCATCGACTGTCGAGGGATAAACCGGGTCATGGTGAAGAACAAGTACTGAAACGCCCCTTTCCTGTTTTCCGCTGACCGTTGAACTGACCGGTCCACAATCAAACAAGAACATGACTGATCGAACCGAACAGCCTAAACGAGAAAAGTTCGTCACAATGCGAAAGCCAAAGACGATCCGGTTTGAGACAAAGGCTCAAAATAAACCATATTTGACCCCGTTTACCTCGTTTCCACAATAGAAAGCTTTTCAACTAGTATTGCTTCCACGAGTTTTGTCGGTTCGGACTGAAACATATACCAGAGAATAATTCCATGCATAAGTGTTATAAGTCTTTTAAATCCTTTAGCCTATTTATATCTAATTCTAAACCATTTCAAAATCTTTTAGGCGCCCATAAAACCCTAACCGAATAAACCAAATAAACGTAATCGAATCAAACCATGGCCAAATGCTATCCTGAGACTACATTGAGATCATCCCGCGTCCGCCGAGCTAAGCCAAACCTGAAAAAATAAAAAAGATTCTAATGAGCAATCTAAGATCACCCAGTGAGTCGTCTCCCCACTAACAGGCTGCAAATGATCTACTAAAGTAATCCCGCCCCAAAAACCCAAAATAACAAACAGAAACAAATAGTTGATCACGTGCCACCATGACGTGATGAGCTCCACAACTCACAAGCATTTTCTATCAATAAAAGGCAACCACAGCAATCGAGATCACTGTGGCACATGATCTCGATTAGACTCGATCTAACTATCTCGAACTAACACTAACAACACACCATTGAACTCCCTATGCGAACTCGCTAACTTCCACATGAATACTTAGCTACCCCACACGGTAACTGAAACCACCCCACGACTCTTAGACGTAAACACAAAGTCGTATGACCTAGGACACTGTTCTCTATCCATCGATACTTAGCGACTCGGGCTACCCCTAGATAGCCGATGCTTTCATGCAGTCCGGCCATAGGACATGACCCCATATTCTCCAGACCACACACCTACCGGCGTTACTCATTAGGATAACACCATAACTAGAATCACCACCCAAAGGCACGCGAACCGATCAGGTAACTACCCGAGGATCCAATCGGGTCGGAAGTACAGTAAAGCTTTCACTAGACTTGCAGGATCTAACGCACCCTAGAGTCCTGATAACAATAAATAACACACACAAACTCTCTAGGACTCTACACATCACACAAGACCGACAAGGTCAACAGAAATAAACAACACAGTCATAACACCTACTCTATCCCGCAAGTCCTATCACAAACCTACACATCACCCGACCTTAACTGGTTTTGTACCGGTCTAGGTATCTATCAAACTTACCCGGTCCTGTGAAGGAGTAAGTAACAACAAACGGTATATCCGGCCCAACTCCCTAATAGACTAACAACACAATCAACAGACTATCTGTCTCAACACTGGAGTAGTCAAATAAACAAGCCTGCACAACAATCACACATCATCAATCACCCAAATCACACAATCAATTACTTAAGTTTAACAGGGTTTTAGTTTCTATCTTATCTTTAATTCAATCATTCCGCTACCTTGGGATTAGCGGCTTACTAACCCCGTAGACGGCTCTTTTCTATTTAACATCTTTAATCTATTTTCCTAAGGTTATTTTAAACTCCTCGATTCGTCAGTTTGAGATTAGTAACTTACTAATCTCCTGAAGTTTCATTGTTCTTTAATTAATCCTATTAACCCGATAACTCAACTATTATCTACTAAACCCACCCCGTTATTATATTCTATGTGTGTTAGCTATTTTAATTCCGTATTTTAATTTACTCGTAATTTCTCACATATATATATATATATATATATTAATTACATTATTACTATTATATATATGCGTATAGATCCTATCATGCCGTTCTAAAATGAATGCATCACTCAATAACAATTAACAGTATAATGAAACAATAGCGAATACAAACTATCTAGAATGCATATCTTAACCTAACCATTTAATTCAACATTCCGATTATTAATCAACTTAACGGTTCTAGCCACCAAACATGCATGCAACCTAGAACTACGGTTTAAGGTTCTCAGGTCTACATGACCTAAAAAATGCATAAATAACCGACTCACAGTGTATAAGAGTGACGGATAATGATGTGACGGAACTCCTGAACCCCCAATACCAAACTGCAACTGCTCCCGAACCAACAGATCAAACCGACTGAAATCCCGATCTTAAACCGACTTAACTGAAGCGTTGACCGAGTGTTGACTTTGACCAAACTGGCGTTGACCGAGTTTACCAAGACTAAATCCAGTTGAACTAGCGTTGACCAACCCTAGCTATGACCGGAGACAGGAAGGCGTGTTGACCGCGGCTGAAGGCGAATGCTATGGCGTTGACCAGCAGTGGAGGGGCATTGACCGATGGTGGTGAAGCTTCTCCGGCGAAGACTTTTCCGGTGAGTTGGCGAGCAGTGAGAGAACCGGTGAGAGAAAGACAAGGAAGGGAGAAGCTCACGACAAGTGATGGATTCCGAGCTAGGACATCAGATCAGGATAGCTCAGACGATGAGGAACCGCTTGGAACGCAGCTGGAACAAGGAGAAACTGAGGTTCGACCAACTGTCCGCAGTGACCGCACGGCCGTGTACCGTATCGACCCAACACGTCCGGGAATGAAGCTACATTTGGAACCACGACCAGATGATCGATTCACTCGACCGAGACGTTCTCTTTCTCGACCTAAATCCCATTCTAAGACTAATGGTCGTGACAGAAACGCGTTGGTCCGAGCTGAATCACCGTTGGGACGGAACACTATCATTTCTATCGACCCATTCGACTTTTCTACCGACCAAACTTCAAAAGAACGAGCCATTGGACTGAAGATGAAGATTGGACGTGAGCTTTCACTTATGGACCGACCAAATCATGAGTTATCCGAGGAAGCGTCCGTCTCCATGATCCGGGCCGTACCATGACCGCACCAAGGAAGGAAAAGCGGCCGAAGAGTCACTCTAAGGAATTTGTTGAATCCGAAGAGTTCTTTGACTCCATTTAATTTAGTCTTTAATCTTTGCTCTTCATTACTACAATTTAATCTCTTTACATTCTAGTTCTCTTCTTTAAGTACCAAACTCTTGATCATTTTAATATATATCAATTTTTCTTCTTATTTTGAGAGTTCATCTCTTTGTTCTTGGTTGAACATTTTCGTTTCTTTGGCAAGGGTTACTTCCAAAGCAACAAACCTTCTTAGAGATCGTTGTTAAGGGTTACTTCTTCGATTCTCTCTGAAGTTGGGGAATACCAAAGGCCTTCCGCAACCTTTGACGGTCTCCTTCGATCCACCACTGATCCGTGATCAGATTATCCTTCGATCCATCAAAGAGTCTATCCTATCCGGGAATCTATCATGTGGTAGCAGAGCCACTCTTTGTTGGTATCTTCTATCTAAATTCATCTTCTCATTTCTCATTTCATCTACACTTCTTTTCTGTCTATCTTGTATTTGGGATTTTGGCCAATTCTATTTATAAAAAAGAAAAAAGAAAAAAAAAAAAAGGAAAGAGTTTGAACGATTTAAAAAAAAAAAAAAAAAAGTGTTCTTTAGTTCTTAAGGCTGAGGAGAAATCCAGCCAGGCTGAGGAGAAATCCAGCTTTGAATTGGTTAAGGCAAATCCCACCAAAAAAAAATCTTTCAACTTCCTATCTTCTTCTTCTTTTCCCTCTTGTTGCTTGGAGTACTTGTGGAATTGGCTTGAGTTTGTTTGCCGAGAACATTGAGAGATTACTCGGAGTGACCAGCAAAACACTTGTGTGGGCGAGTTTAAACACTTGAGAGTGAGAGTGTTTTCTTTAATTCGTTTGTTTCAAAGTGTTTTCAGGAAACTATGGCAAGCAGTGAAGAAGAACGAGATGACAATCCTAGGAGCGGATTGAATCGAGCCCAAATGAAAGCTCTTAACGACCAAATGGCGAGACTAGTGACTGAACGCATGGAGGAACTACACGTCCGGCTTGATAGGATCCAGGAAGATCAACAAGGACGTCCTCAACGATCCGCACGAAGGAACCGGACAGAGAGACGGACCATCCGGTCAGCCGATGACCAAGATGAAGAGGAATATGAGGAGGATCGATCCATTGCCCGATCAAGGAGAGGCCGCGGTAACCAAGAGGATGAGAACCCATTTGGTAGGAGATCAAGTGACGGCCTTGGCAATCTTAAGCTCAGAATTCCATCCTTTCAAGGTAAGAATGATCCGGATGCATATTTGGAATGGGAAAGGAAAACTGAATTGGTTTTTGATTGTCAAAACTTTTCTGAACTTAAGAAAGTTAGATTGGCTGCTTCTGAATTTAGTGGTTATGCTATCAATTGGTATGATAATATTGTGACTCTTAAGAGGAGAATGGGTGAAAGACCAATTGCTTCTTGGGATGAACTAACCACTCTTATGAGAAAGCGATTTGTGCCTAGACATTATCACAGGGATCTTCACCATAAGCTGAGACGGTTGGTCCAAGGAACCAAGAGTGTGGAAGACTATTTCCAGGAGATGGAGACCCTTATGCTTAAGGTGGACATTGAAGAAGATTTGGATGCTATCTTGGCTCGATTCCTTGCAGGCTTAAACCGAGAAATACAAGACCGAATGGAGCTTCAGGACTTTGATAGTGTTGAGGACATGCTCCATAAAGCAATCTTGATTGAGCAACAAGTCAAGAGGAGAGGATTTTCTAAACCGGCTTACACTCCAAAACCCAGCTACCAAGACAAAGGTAAGACTCTTCCTCAAATAAATTCTGGTTTTAAGACTAACGCTCCTTCTAGTTTGGACAAAGGCAAAGCCGTGGAATCCACGAGCAGAGCTAGAGATATCAGGTGCTTTAGATGTCATGGCCTAGGACACTATGCCAACAAATGCCCAAACCAAAAGATCATGATCTTGCTGGAAAATGGAGAGTATGAGTCCGAGGAAGAAAAGGAGGAACCAGAGGACACAGGGCCAATCTTTGATGAGGAATCCGAACCATATGATTATCCGGCTCAAGGCCAACTTCTCGTGACCCGCATATCACTTAGCGTCCAGACCAAACAAGCCGATCTTGAACAAAGGGAGAATCTCTTTCATTCTCGTTGTATTGTTAAAGATAAAGTTTGTTCTTTGATTATTGATGGTGGAAGTTGCACTAACGTGGCTAGTGATGTTCTTGTTAGGAAACTTGGACTAGAAGTGAGGCCGCATCCTCGACCATTCAAGTTGGAATGGCTAAACGAGGAAGGAGAACTACATGTCAAGGAGCAAGTCACGGTCCCCATTACCATTGGCCGGTATGAGGATGAGGTCCTATGCAATGTGTTGCCCATGGACGCGAGCCATATCCTCTTGGGAAGACCTTGGCAGTTTGACAAGAAAGCCATTCATGATGGCCACACAAACCGCCACACTTTTGATCATAAAGGAAAGAAGATAACTCTTGTTCCTTTATCTCCAGCCGAAGTACACCAAGACCAGCTCCAACTCAAGAAGAACCGAGAGCAAGAGAAGCAACAGGAAGCTTTTAAAGAACCGGTCCGGAAATCCAACTTCTACATCAAGCCAAGTCAAGTAAGGAAAAATCTGTTTTCTCAACAATCTTTTATCTTACTTGTGTTTAAAGAAACACTAATGACTTCTAACCCAGCACCGGAGATTCCGAGAGAACTTCAAGCTTTGATGAACAGGTTCAGTGACGTGTTCCCTGAAGAGACTCCTAGTGGTTTGCCACCCATCCGTGGGATTGATCATCAAATCGACCTGGTGCCGGGAGCGTCTCTTCCAAACCGTCCTGCTTATCGAACCAATCCGGTTGAAACCAAGGAACTACAGAGACAAGTGAACGACCTGATGGAGAAAGGATACATCCGAGAGAGTCTAAGCCCGTGTGCTGTACCGGTCTTACTTGTTCCAAAGAAAGATGGCACTTGGAGAATGTGCGTGGACTGCCGAGCCATCAACAACATAACAGTTAAGTACCGCCATCCCATTCCTCGTCTTGATGATATGCTTGATGAATTGCATGGTTCCAAAGTCTTTTCTAAGATAGATCTTAAGAGTGGTTACCATCAAATTCGTATGAAAGAAGGGGATGAGTGGAAAACGGCCTTTAAAACTAAACATGGATTGTATGAATGGTTAGTTATGCCGTTTGGGTTGACAAATGCACCAAGTACTTTCATGAGATTGATGAACCATGTTCTTAGAGCTTATATTTGTGAATTTGTTGTTGTGTACTTTGATGACATTCTTGTCTATAGCAAAAGTTTGAATGAACATGTTAGACATCTAGAGAAAGTCTTAGAAGTACTTAGAAAAGAAAGCTTGTATGCCAATGCTCAGAAATGCACTTTTGGAACGGATCATCTAGTTTTCTTGGGTTTTGTTGTAGGAACAGATGGCATCCGAGTTGATGAGGAGAAGGTCAAGGCCATCCGAGATTGGCCAAGTCCCAAAACCATTGGCGAGGTCAGAAGCTTTCACGGCTTGGCCGGCTTTTATAGACGCTTTGTTCGGGACTTCAGCACGATTGCAGCTCCTCTCACTGAGGTTATCAAGAAGAACGTTGGGTTCAAATAGGAGCAAGCTCAGGAGGACGCATTTCAGACTTTGAAAGGGAAGTTAACCCAAGCTCCATTACTTGTTCTTCCTGATTTTATTAAAACCTTTGATATTGAATGTGATGCCTCAGGTGTGGGTATTGGTGCTGTACTTATGCAGGAAGGAAAGCCCATTGCATTCTTCAGCGAGAAGTTAGGTGGTGCTACTCTCAACTATCCCACCTATGACAAGGAACTTTATGCATTGGTGCGAGCGCTTCAAACGTGGCAACATTACCTTTGGCCTAACGAGTTCGTGATTCACACAGATCACCAATCTCTATGACATCTCAAGGGCCAACAGAAGCTGAACAAAAGGCATGCACGTTGGGTGGAATTCATCGAAACCTTCCCATATGTCATTAAGTACAAACAAGGTAAGGAGAACATAGTGGCCAATGCACTATCTCGAAGGTATGTACTCCTATCCACTCTTGGAACCAAACTCCTGGGATTTGAGTTTATAAAAGGCTTGTATGAAACCGATTCTGACTTTAGGGAACCATTCTTAGCTTGTCAAAAGCATGGCCACGGCAAGTACTTTATCTTAGAAGATTTTCTGTTCTTTGATAATCGGTTATGTGTACCTCACTGTTCTTTAAGGGAATTGTTCACTAGGGCAGCTCACGGAGGAGGCTTGATGGGACATTTTGGACCAGCCAAGACATTAAAGGTGCTTGAGGATCACTTCTATTGGCCGGGCCTAAAGAAGGATGTGGAAAGGATTTGCAGCCGGTGTGTCACTTGCAAGGAAACTAAGTCCAAAAACACCTCTCAGGGTTTGTACTCTCCTCTTCCTATCCCATCTCATCCTTGGACTGATTTATCTATGGACTTTGTTCTTGGTTTGCCTAAGTCTATGACTGGTAAGGACTCTATCTTTGTGGTTGTAGATAGGTTTTCGAAAATGGCTCACTTCATTCCTTGTTTGAAAACTAATGATGCATCTCACATTGCCGACTTGTTCTTTAAAGAGATAGTTAGACTTCATGGTATGCCTAAGACCATTGTCTCTGATCGTGATGCTAAGTTCTTAAGTTATTTCTGGAAAACATTGTGGACTAAGCTTGGTACAAAACTTTTGTTTTCGACTACTTGTCATCCTCAAACTGATGGACAAACGGAAGTAGTGAATAGGACACTTTCAGCCTTGCTTAGATCTCTTGTTAAGAAGAATCTTAGGACTTGGGAAGAGAATTTGCCACATGTTGAGTTTGCTTATAACCATTCCATGCATTCTGCTACTAAGTATTCACCATTTGAAATTGTCTATGGCTTTAACCCTTTGTCTCCACTTGATCTAATGCCTTTGCCTGTGACTGAAAGGATAAGTTTGGATGGGAAAAAGAAAGCCAAAATTGTCAAGCAGGTTCATGCGAAGGTCCGAGCCAACATCGAGGCAAAGACAAAGCAGTACGAGAATTATGCTAACAAGAGCCGACAATAAGTGATCTTTGAACCAGGCGATCTTGTTTGGATTCATCTAAGGAAGGAACGGTTTCCCGAGGAACGGAAGTCAAAACTTATGCCCCGGAAGGATGGTCCATTCACGGTTGTTAAGAGGATCAATGACAATGCCTATCAACTTTATCTTCAAGGTAAGTATGAAATTTCTCCTAGTTTCAACATCGCTGATCTATCTCCTTTTCATGCAGATACTCCAGATTTGTGGTCAAATCCTTTTCAAGAGGAGGGGAATGATGGATTCCGAGCTAGGACATCAGATCAGGATAGCTCAGACGATGAAGAACCGCTTGGAACGCAGCTGGAACAAGGAGAAACTGAGGTTCGACCAACTGTCCGCAGTGACCGCACGGCCGTGTACCGTATCGACCCAACACGTCCGGGAATGAAGCTACATTTGGAACCACGACCAGATGATCGATTCACTCGACCGAGACGTTCTATTTCTCGACCTAAATCCCATTCTAAGACTAATGGTCGTGACAAAAACGCGTTGGTCCGAGCTGAATCACCGTTGGGACGGAACACTATCATTTCTATCGACCCATTCGACTTTTCTACCGACCAAACTTCAAAAGAACGAGCCATTGGACTGAAGATGAAGATTGGACGTGAGCTTTCACTTATGGACCGACCAAATCATGAGTTATCCGAGGAAGCGTCCGTCTCCATGATCCGGGCCGTACCATGACCGCACCAAGGAAGGAAAAGCGGCCGAAGAGTCACTCTAAGGACTTTGCTGAATCCGAAGAGTTCTTTGACTCCATTTAATTTAGTCTTTAATCTTTGTTCTTCATTACTACAATTTAATCTCTTTACATTCTAGTTCTCTTCTTTAAGTACCAAACTCTTGATCATTTTAATATATATCGATTTTTCTTCTTATTTTGAGAGTTCATCTCTTTGTTCTTGGTTGAACATTTTCGTTTCTTTGGCAAGGGTTACTTCCAAAGCAACAAACCTTCTTAGAGATCGTTGTTAAGGGTTACTTCTTCGATTCTCTCTGAAGTTGGGGAATACCAAAGGCCTTCCGCAACCTTTGACGGTCTCCTTCGATCCACCACTGATCCGTGATCAGATTATCCTTCGATCCATCAAAGAGTCTATCCTATCCGGGAATCTATCAACAAGATTCTCCGGCAACGACCTACACTCCGACGGCGGCAACACAACCCCGGCGAGACCTTCCAGTGGGTGAGGCTAGTCTCCGGCGAGAGAAGACACTGGAGAGAGGAGCAACTGGCTGGTGAGATAGAGAGGCCGAGCAATTGAGGAAGAAACGGCAGAGGTCGCCGGCGGCAGGTTCTCCAGCGACGGCTCCGACGAGCTGCTGATCGGCGGTGAAGGGAGAGGAGGAGATGAGGATTCCAATTATGTGATCAGTTCGGGGAGATTCAGCCTGGGTTGGGAGATATTTTGGTAGCTTGGATTACAATTAATGAAGAACATTATGAATGTTTTTGAAGATCTTCAAAGATTGATGAATATTGTGATGAATGTTTGAAGATGGTGAGAGAAAGAGAGAGAGATTTCGTGGGTAAGATAGGAGAGAGATCAGAGAGATTTCTTTGAGTGATTTCCTTGAGCGAGAGTGTGAAAATTGGAGAGTAAGAGGTGAGAGGAGTGATATGACACAAACATGCAATGAATAAAAGAAGGTTATTTGAATCTTGAGGGATAGGTGGCGCAAAATGAGAGGGAAATCTAGACACTTGTCACACCACGAAATCTCTAGAGATTCTATTCATTGAATTGTCCAATTTAGATTCTTGAATCTTTGGTTTAATCCGCTTGGACCATAATAGCAAATTCCATTTTTATTCTCCAAAAACCTTCATAGCCTCTGAATAAATCCTCAAAGCTCCTTTTTAAAAATACTAGACTCCACAAGAAGCATTTTTCAATTCGTTTCATTCAATTTGACCTCTTGTAGTTCCCATATCAATTTTTACAAGTTTTATCGGTTTTATCCGTTTCCATCCTAATAGTCCGTAAAATTCTTTTAAAAATCCGCTTCCACCATTTTCTGTTTTCTAAATGATTTCTTTAATTAAAAAGAGAA
Source organism: Orychophragmus violaceus (assembly GCA_030180135.1). Taxonomy (NCBI): domain Eukaryota; kingdom Viridiplantae; phylum Streptophyta; class Magnoliopsida; order Brassicales; family Brassicaceae; genus Orychophragmus; species Orychophragmus violaceus. Next base: position 59,078,518 of record CM058240.1, on the reverse strand, counting down.
TCATTTTGCCAGTCTATGCTTCTGTCTTGAATTTTGGTAAAATTACCAAAGTGCCCCTTAACTCTTGGAAATTACAAAATACCCTCCACTGACTTTCTGATTCCCCGTTGACCAATTTTGTTAGACATGGTATTACATTCTTCCAAACTTACAGGAACTCGGTACCTGAATTCTCGGCTACTATCAAACCTCGAATCGGAGACTGAACCCTGTAAGTCTCCATTTCTGAATCTGATCCATTATGTTCTGATGATTACACTCTGATCCCAACTGAAACCATACTTCCTATGCCCAACTGACTTCTGAAACACGGTCTTGCACATAACCCCAATGCACTGATATCTTGAACTTTGTTGGAATTGTGTCCAGTAATCTCGGTACTGTCTCTAGAAAGTAAGAGTATGTCAAAGATCAGACATAAGTCATATAATACTGGGGGTCATGATGGCTTGCTAGAGTCCGCTCATGATCTATAAGTCTTGGACTTATTGCCTTTATTATATGATCCCATATGGGTCACACGCCTAAGCTAACAGGAAATCGTGTAGGAACGGTTTAGCAGGAGTATGGTAAAAGTGCTAGGCATTTACTATACTTAGAGAGAATAAGAGGGTTTAGCCATTGTGCATCGATCGATGCATAAGGTGCAACGATCGATGCAATGCGCGAACGCCTCGGAGTTAATTGGCATTTGGGCCAAATGGCCCAAAACGAACTGAACAAGTTTTATATAAACTTAAGACGAGTTCAGGTCGAGTAAAAAGCCCTAGCCGCGACTCTCTCTCTCTCCCTGCGACCTCCCACAGCTCGGTCTAGCAGCTTTCTTCCTGCTTGGTGTGCGTGTGTGAACCTCTGGAGGAGTTATCACTCGGTGGCTCTCTGATCTCTGACCTGTTCTCTCTTTCCGCTGCAAAACAGGTAAAAGGTGAGATCTACTTATGTTTCTAATCAAGAGAACCTAGATCTGGCATGTTTAGGATCAAGTAATCTGATGAATTGAATCAGGATTAACACCAAAAGATCCTTCAGTGGTATCAGAGCCATTGGTTCTGGTTCATCTTGTTTAGATTCAAGTTTAGGATTGTTTTCTTGTTTAAGAAGTGTTTTGAATCAATTACTGATAAGAGAAATCACTTAAGCAACAAGGAATTGAAACCTAAACACATTTGAAATCGCAAAAATCCAAGCTATATTGATTTGGAAGAATGCGATTTTCATAAAGAAGTATCGGCTGTGATCGCGATGCATCGATCGATGCGATCGCATGATCGGTCGATGCAACCACGAGAGATCGCATTGCATCGATCGATGCAGTGCAAGGATCGATCGTTGCAGTCGCGAGAGATTGACCGCGATCGCATGGATCGTTCAAACGATCGCATGGATCTCGCGAGAATCTCTCGGCCAAACCTGATAACCGTTCGTGCACGCGTGAGAGCATCGATCGATGCAGGATCGATGAACGATCGTTGCAGGATCGATGCTGAGAGCATCGATCGATGCGGTTAGGGTTTAGACGCGGTTTAATTTAATTAAAAATTAAACGTCTCGGTTTAATAAACAGATTTAATAATTTTATTAAGTCTGGTTAAACCGGGATAAGAAATCCAATGTCGAAATAATTATTGGATTTAGTGCCTAAACCAGGATTTTCTAATTTGATTTGGTTGGACCAAATAAATTGAGAAAATCCGGTTTAGTAAATAACCGGTTGACAATTGTGGTCGTCGTAGTAATTAATTTTGGTTAGACCAATTTTAATGAACCAGACCGGTTATGTCATTTAATTGGACAATTGGGTCATGTCTTGGACATGGACCAATTCTTGGGCCTCGCGCCAAGAAGTTAAAACAATTGGGCCAATTATTTGAGTCTTTCTTCAGATCAATTTAAAATTTATTTTATAAAGCTATAAAGTCGATTTTAAATTAAAGTTTCCGAAATTTTGAAATTAGAAAGTTTCTTAAAATAGAAGTTTCTGGATTTGCGGGTTTTGGATTTTAAGAAATTTCTAAAGTTAGAAAGTTTCCGGTTTTAGAAAGTTTTTAATTTTAGAAAGTTTCCAAAAAATAGTAGGTTTCCAAAATAGAAAGTTTCCCGAAGTAGTAATCTTCTATTTTGGGAATGAATTTTAATAAACCTACAAACCTCAAATAATATCAAGCGTTGGATGTCTTGTCCAGTCTATGTCAGCTGTCGAAGCCCATTCAATTGTATTCATGGCCTTACAGTGTGAGGGTGTCTACTTTTGCGTGGGTAAGACGGTTAGTGATTCATAAATGTCATTGGGAGTCCCAGACATTAATGATTACATGACTGTATAGTCTGGTTTTCTTGACTAGGCCATCGGGAGTCCCGGGCCTTGAGACATCATAGTGGATTGGGCCTCGGGCCCAGATTCACAACCAAGAGTTATATCACGGATATAATTAGCCGAGATAGGGCTTACCGATATAAGCTAAGATTGGGTGACGGCCAGTGGCCCACTTTGATCTTAGTTATATGTGGATCTTGGAATCATTATATTCTATTGAGGGTAACTTAGGTTATTGAATATAATGCGTGATTAATCATATGATATTTAATACGAGATTAATCATATTGAACATATTAACTAAAATCCTTTTATCTTATTTTTCAGTTATGACTAGCACAAACAATCAAAACACTTTCTCGATCCGGTCTGTCCTTAAGATGGACAAGCTGAACGGATCAAATTTCTTGACTTGGTCGCGGAACCTGAGGCTAGTCCTCAGACAGGAGAGAAAGGACTATGTTCTTGAGAGAGCTCTCCCCGTGAGAATCGGGTCCAATGCTTCTCATGCAGTATATGATGCTTGGAATAAGCATTATAATGATGCGGTAGATGTGCGTGGTCTGATATTGGCTACCATGGACTCAGACTTGCGGAAGCAATATGAGAACATGGAGTCGCCAATAGAGATGATCAGCAGCCTGAAATTAAAATTTCAGGAGCAGATAAGAGTGGAGAGATACCAGTTGGTTAAATCTCTCACTAGCTGCAAGCTACCAAATGATCATCCAGTAAGTCCTCATGTCAGTAAAATGATGGGTTACATTGATAACCTGAGGAAACTGGATTATCCAGTTAGCCAAGAGATGGCAACTGAAATCATTCTGCAGTCACTGCCGTCAAGCTATGATAAGTTCAGAAAGAACTATATCAAGAAAGGCTTAACGAAGACGCTGACTGAACTGCATGATATGCTCAAGACAGTTGAGCCAAACGTGAAGAGTACCCTGTACAATCTCATGAATGAGAAGGGTAGGTTTACTAAACCTAATGCTGACAAGGGTGAAGACAAAGTTGTCCAGATTTTGAATCATGGCAAGCGTGTGTCTTCTGAGCCCGAGTCAGATACCTCTTACGTTGGTAAGTGCTGCTACTGTAAGGAGACAGGGCATTGGAAGAGAGATTGCATTAAATTCATGGAAGATGATGAGGAGTTAAAGTCGATGTATGCGACTACTTCCTCAGGTATTCATGTTATTACTTCAAGTTCTACCTTAAAGGTATTGGATACTGGTTGTGGCACTGATATTTGTGATAATATGCAGAGCTTAAGCAACAGTAGAACATTGAAGGAAGGGCAAGTGAAACTACATGTCTGGAAGGAGCTTGGGATGCTGCCTCAGTCGTAGGGTTTTTCACTTATAGATCCCTTTGAGGCTTGGTTTTGTATTAAGTAATTGCTACAATGAACCTGCTTTAAGCAGAGTTGTCTTTCATTTTCTTGTAAGAATTTGAATGTTTTTCATTTTGATAAAAGACAAGTTTTGTTCTTTTGATCTTAATGAAATATTAATTGTAGCACCCTATTCATGGAATGGGTTTTATATCTTAAACCAAAGAGTGCCTAAATGTAACATAAATACCGAATTGGTTTAAATCTGATGAATTAAACCTGATTTTTCTTGGCATAAAGTCTTGGTCACATAGAGTAAGTCGGATTCAGAAATCCCATAGTCTTGGACGTATGGGCTCATTTGATAAAATATCTTATGAGACTTGAATTCTGTTTACTAGACCAAAAGGTAAAGGGCCTATCTTAGCCGAGCTAGAGAAAAGCCCAAAGGCTTATTGGACCTGGAACATACTCATGTATGTGGCCCAATGAGCAGTAATGCCAGAGAAAATCTCCTGTACTTCATTGTCTCTACTGATTACTTCAGTGAGTGTGACTGTGTTCATTTGATGAGACACAAGTCGGAATTCTTTGACATGGTCAAAAGAGTTCCAGAATGAAGTATAGGATCTGAATGACAAAAGTATTAAGACTCTGGATTAAATCACGAGTGAGAATACTTAAGTCATTGATTGTGTGATCATCTTAATGAGTGTGAAATCGTTTCACAGCTCATTTCTCCTGAAAACCTGAAGGTGTTTCTGTGAGAAAGAATCAGATCTTATTAGAAATGATTAAAGATGAGTCACACGAATCTTCCATGATATTATTTAAGAATAACGCTCTAAAATATCTAAGTTTACGCTGAAATAGTTCCACAAATATCGGTTGAAAGACACCACGTTAATGTGGATTGGAATCGATCCAAATTTGTCTTTACTGAGTATTTGTACTTGTGCTACTTCGCTGGTTGTCCTAGAGAAACTAAGGCTTGTTACTTTTACGTCCAATCTGTTTTCTAAGAAGGGAAGTTATTTTCCAAGAAGAACAGTGGGAGTAAAAGCATAACTCGAAGTTTTCTTAGGGAAACCAAGGCTCGGTACTTCTACGACCATTCTGTTTTCTAAGAAGGAAATTACTTTCCAAGAAGAACAGTGGGAGTTAAAAGTATTTTTACGACCATTCTGTTTTCTAAGAAAGGAAGTTACTTTCCAAAGAAGAACAGTGGGAGTAAAAGTACAACTCGAAGAAATTCGAGAAATACAGGAGGCTGCTTAACCTATTGAGGGAGAGCAGCGGAAGGATTTACAGATTTCTGTAGAATCTACACCTGTGGAGCCTGAAGTTCGCAGATATGAATCAATTACTAATCCGAGAGTGATTTCTCGTCATTAGTTGAACCTGATAATCATTGAAAATTCGCATGATCTGATGATCATTGAAAGCGATGAATCTGCGAAATTCAAAGAAGCGAAAGTGAGCCCGGACTCCGAAAAATCACATTTTATGTAAGTTAGCTTCATCGATCCATTCATGGATGGAAGCAAACATATCGGAGTTGGAATCTTCGTTCTGTTGAAGTAGTCAAGGTTTTGACTTGAACAGGAACGAAGCGGAACTGTGTGTTTACTAATAGATAAGTGGGAGCGATATTGCATTTCTCATAGTGTATGTCGATGACATACTGATTCTCGGATATAACGTCCCAATGCTGCAGTCGGTAAAGGACTGGCTTGGGAGTTGGTTTTGTGAATGACATGGGTATAGCCACGAAAGTCTTGGATTTTGGATTTAAAGATAGAGATCCAAAAGAGCTGGTAGTAGGACAATGTCAGGATTCTTAAATTGACAAAGTCCTACACGTTTTTCAGCAATCCAAGAAGGGTTTTATGCCAATGTCACATGGCATTACGTTAAGCAAGATACAGTATCCTACGATAACTGCTGAGCTTAAATGCATGGATAGGATTCCATATGCTTCGGTAATTGGATCTATCATGTATGCCATGAAACGTACTTGTTTGATGTTGCTTTAATGTTAAGCAAGACAAGTAAAGACCAGTCAAATCCAGCAAAGAATCAAGTTTCCTAAAGTATGTCCTAAAGTATTTGAGGAATACTAAGGATAAGTTCTTGATTTACGGAGAAAGTGATGTGCTACAAGTCAGCAGAGTCTGAAAGGCAAGTTTCCAACAGACAAAGATGATTTCCGGTCACAGTCCGGTTATATCTTGTGTCTGTCTGGCGGTGCAAGGCACTGTTGCTGACTCCATGACTTAAACTGAACATTTCGCAGCTTGGAAAGCGGCGAAAGAGGTTGTTTGGAAAGAAGAGTTCGTCAATGAACTTGATGTGATTCCCAGCATAGATGAGACTAGCTGCACATCAGAGGTCCAAACACCTTAAGATAAATGACAGAGATGTTAAGTAGATCAGCAAGTTTCAACAAATGAGAACGTTGCTAATCTATTAACGAAGCCACTCCTTAACCCTAAGCACGAGTCACGGACTGTAGCTGTAGGATAAGTGAAGTTAAGATGTAGTCTTAATTTCAGTGGGAGTTAGTAAAGGGCTTTATTTAGTTATTGATATGTTCTTGTAAAACATTTGAGATGTTTGATAATGAAATTATTATTTCAAGATTATTTTAACTGTGATGAAATAATCGTTCCAAAATGATATGAACCATTTTATAGGTCATCGAAGTAAATGACTTGATCTTGAGTCATCGAAGTCATTTAGCTTGATCATGAGACCCTATATTTGATAGATGTTTTATATCATCCTGTCCCTAGTCAAAAGTTGTTGAAATTGGAACACCAACAACCGTGTGAGACTGGATTGGTACGTGACTTATGACAAAGTCTCAGTGTGTCATAGATGCTCGGCATCAAAGTCAGTACATAGGTGTATGTTGGGGAACATACGACCGGACAAGACCCGCTTATAAGAACTCTTCAGGATATTTATATCTGTGTCATAAGAGATTCTTACTACGACTATAGAGTATAGTCCTTAGACCTGAGTTCGCATGCATGTGACTGCACATGGACTGATGCACTTTGATCATTGTCTAACGCTATCGTTCTGCGATAGTTATAAGGACCTTGTTTGGGTACATTATGAAATGAGTAGTTTACAGTGATGGAACAAGACGGGATTTGTCCCTCCAATATAAATGGAGTGAATATCTCTAGGCCAATCGGAGATTTGAATACTGGAAAATGCATGGCCATGCTCAAACGGACTGTCCCGAGTCGTTTGGATTGACAGTATCAAATCAGAGTCCGATGAACAAGATTAGGCTTTATAAGGATGACACTAATCTTGCCTTATGACTAATCGAGATATTGTGACAAAAGGATTATGAATACAGAGATTCCAGTACAAGTGGGAGATTGTTGGAATTGTGTCCAGTAATCTCGGTACTGTCTCTAGAAAGTAAGAGTATGTCAAAGATCAGACATAAGTCATATAATACTGGGGGTCATGATGGCTTGCTAGAGTCCGCTCATGATCTATAAGTCTTGGACTTATTGCCTTTATTATATGATCCCATATGGGTCACACGCCTAAGCTAACAGGAAATCGTGTAGGAACGGTTTAGCAGGAGTATGGTAAAAGTGCTAGGCATTTACTATACTTAGAGAGAATAAGAGGGTTTAGCCATTGTGCATCGATCGATGCATAAGGTGCAACGATCGATGCAATGCGCGAACGCCTCGGAGTTAATTGGCATTTGGGCCAAATGGCCCAAAACGAACTGAACAAGTTTTATATAAACTTAAGACGAGTTCAGGTCGAGTAAAAAGCCCTAGCCGCGACTCTCTCTCTCTCCCTGCGACCTCCCACAGCTCGGTCTAGCAGCTTTCTTCCTGCTTGGTGTGCGTGTGTGAACCTCTGGAGGAGTTATCACTCGGTGGCTCTCTGATCTCTGACCTGTTCTCTCTTTCCGCTGCAAAACAGGTAAAAGGTGAGATCTACTTATGTTTCTAATCAAGAGAACCTAGATCTGGCATGTTTAGGATCAAGTAATCTGATGAATTGAATCAGGATTAACACCAAAAGATCCTTCAAACTTTCCACACTGAATTGCTTGACTCTCGATCGTTCCCTGATTTCCATCTTGATTGCTTTCACTGAACTTTAACTCTGATTCCCAAAACCATTGATTCCGTCTGAACTGCTCCACTCCGATTCCTGAATCCATCTGAATACTCCATTCTGATTCCTCAAAACCTTTGCGCCAACTTATGATATTCTTAACCAATACTCCAGGCTTCCCCACTTTGTCTTGACTTCCCAAATCGTGCAACACTGACTCGTCCTCCATTCCCGTTACTTGCCTTGCCTCCAATGGTTACTTCTCCCAGTCGATATTCTGGTAATATCGATATCCTTCCTTCCATCTAACTGAATCATCATGTCCACACATGCTTGCTTCCTCCTTGATTACTGAACTCCAAGCTTCACTGACCTGAATCTGCTCTTCCCATCTGATACTCTTGAACTTATTCCTTTGCTGACAATGATGTCTTCAAAATCTCTTTGCTAACTCATCAGACCCATCTGACTTGATTCCGTTTGTCACTGATACCCACTCTTTTCTGAAACCATACTATGTTGCTTGCGAGCTCGGACAAACCGCTTCACTGCTTCCTTGAACTTATCTTGTCTCTCGGGTTTGGATTCGGTCTCGTGTTCGCGTCAAATCATTCATCACGCCCTGTATAAACATCTCAAGTTCTTAACAATACAATACTGGAGTGGTTAACTCTTTCTAACTTATTCTCAATATCACTTCCTTATATAGATATTGTTAACTAGTCATGTACCCAACGATCACACATGGCTAACTAACAATATCTTATAATTCCGTTCTCTCTCAAATAAGTTTCCTATCAAAACTGCTTATCAATTCCGAACTTAGTTCTATCTAAAAGGTTCCCTAACCTTCTCAACTACAATGAGTCTAACCGATAACTTATCATTCCATCTGTAACAATCTCTTGATCTATCGACCTACTGCAACCTCTACTATTCAAACCAGTCATTCTTTATGATTCGCGAACCCTAGCTCGAAAGCAACCATCAACCTAGCGGATCTAATAATGCGGTAATATTATATATCCATACTAACAACCCATCAAGAATATTAATGCATTGATCCATAATTAAAATCTACCAACTCAACGATTCTCACTGGCGATCTAACAACCTAACGATCAAGCAAATGTATTTCTATCAATCTAACGATCATACAAATGAAACACTAACAATCTTAATGATCAAGAAATGCATAGCTATTAGCCTAACGATCACACAGATGCAGCACGGTCAACTGATGCAATGCTAGCAACTTCAACAATCCACGAATGAAAAGCTACCCTAACAAAACAATCTACTTGCTAAGCAATGCATCGATGCTAAACAGGACACGCTAACAACCTAATGATCAATCAGATGCAGTGATTCAAAAACAAAGGCTAGCAACCTAGCAAGGAATCAACGAATCAATCATATCAACAATCTAACACCTACAATCAATCAATCTCACGCAAACAATCAATCAAACAAATTGGCTCATCCACACAGTAATGTCAATATGGTCGTCTCATGGGTCATGATGAGTGATCGCTTGGCCGGCTCGGATCCGACTGACTCCCTGTCACTCATCACGAATGTCGTCTATCCATACCACCACACACTCACATCCTCATGGGGCACTCTTCTGTGTGTCTGCAATCAAAAACACAAAATGTTAGCACAGTCCTACTAAAAATTACTAACTTACCCATTCCCCCAGTTTGATGGACGCGACTTAGTTTACTAATGGATGCATTGGCAACTCATTTTGACTCGATAAAACATTGAAAAACTTAGAATATGAAAATTTTCAAATCCATGACGAACCATGCTCTGGTACCACCTTTTGTAACGCCCATTTCCCAATATCCGGTGACCATCGAGCTGACTGGTCAACAATGATATATCATGGTTTTTACTAGTTTTAGACAATGATATAAGTATGTTTTAGAGTCTATTAGTGTTTCTTTAGAGTCTTTTGCAGGTCTTATTAGGTACACGCACGTTTGGAGCAGAAGTGAAGATTTTGGAGCTATTTGGTGCATATTGGAGATTTGACCCGAGAGGTGAAGCTCACTGTCCAGATTTGAGATCTGTGTCGATCGTTGCACATCAGCATCAATCGATGCACATGCGTTATGGGCCTTTCTCGCGAGAGTTATGAAGAATGAAGAAATTGCACAATTGCCCAGAAGTTCCTGATATTTACAAAGAAGCCCCAAAACGTGATTAGCATTATAATTAGGTTTTACAGCCACCTGTTTAGGCTACGCTTTAATTACGCTTTCATAACTAAGTTTTATTTTTCAGAGAGAGTTTTAGGGGGCTGGTTTTGTTCTCGAAAGAGACTTGATTTCGAACCCCTGTTCTTATTCTTTGATTATTTTATGATATCTATTTTGACTATGTTTTCTGTTATGATTGCTATGTCTGAGTAGATCTCTTGTTAGGTTAAGGATTCTCATTAGGGATTTGAAGGAATGTTAGATTAATTGATTATGATTTATCATCTAGTTCTTCATCTAATCTGTTCTTAATGCTTGATCTAAACTGGCCATTTAGATTATTGATTTTAGGTTGATTTACACAACGACAGTTGATTTATTTAACTAGATCTGATTTAGGTGAGCAATTTGTCTATTCGCAAAGGAATTTGGTTTAGAGAAATTGTGAACGAATGAACTTGGAATTAATGCATGTTTAGAACTCTAGGATTCGCAACGAAAGTTGGTATGCTAGGTTGTTAGACATAGATAATTATCGCAGCGACAGCTGGTTAGTTTTACCTTCGTGATTCTAGTTCAAGAACGGTATAGATTGAATCTGATTATCTGTTATATGATTTCCTGATATCCTGAGAACTCCTGAAACCTGACGCCTTCGTTTGATTGCTTACATCCACCTCGCTTAATTTGTTTACTTGTTATTTCGTTTACTGCTTTACAAATCTGTTTCGCTTAGTTTAATCCGAATTACTTATAATCTATCGTGTGACCGGAGTCCTTGTGGATTCGATACCCTAAGTACTACAATCACATCACTGTGCACTTGCAGTTAGAACATGGATTAATTCTTGACCTATCAAGTTTTTGGCGCCGTTGCCGGGGACTCTTTGAGTTCGCCGATAGATTCAGTATTAGGATTTAGACTAAGCATTTTTCTTATTTTTTTAGTTTACTTACGCTTTTGTTTCTTTTGTGTTACAGGAATCGCACTGCATCGATCGACGCATACCTCGCATCGATCGACACAAGGCGAAACCAGTGATACCGAGAGCTTGAGCACTTAACGGGTTTCACTCTAATGGAACCTGTGATTCTGATTCGCGGTGAAGACGGCGTTTTACGAGACCAAGAGGGTCATATATGCAACGCAAAGGGTCAAAAACTAGAGTGGGAAGGAAACCCAATCCTACCAGAGTATTACGCATTGGTTGGGCAGGTAGCTGAGATGAGAGACAAGATTGATTCTATCCACAACATCCTACTTGGGAAGAGACAAATCCGAGCTGATGCAGTAGCTGGAGAGTTTGCAAAAATGAATTATATAGCTGGAGCTGATTATTATGGACAGATGTATGGAAATCAGCAGAGACAAGGTTCTAGTTATGATCCGAGACCGAGATATTATGGCTATTCTGTAGGATTCGTTTAGTTGATCCTGATGTAATTCACAGATTCATCTCAACCTAAACATACAGATCTAGGTTCTCTTGAATAGAATCATAACATGATCTCACCTTTTACCTGTTTGTTGCAGCGGAAGGAATAGAACAGGTCAGAGATCAGATAGATGCACCGAGGGATGAATCCTCCAAAGGTTCACACACGCTTCACAAGGAAATGGCTGCTAGACCACGAGGAGAGAGGCGCGCAGGGAGAGAGAGACGCGGCTAGGGTTCAGGTTCGGGAGAAAAGACTTGGCTTTTAGTCATTAAAAACCTTCTCTTTTCCCTAATGGGCTTTTGAGCCCAATCTGATTAAATCCCATTTAATCAGACCCATTAATCTTTCTCTCTTATTACGACAAATGCCTGGCACTTTTGTCGTACTTCTGCTAAGCCGTTCCAACACATTTTCCTGTTAGCTTAGGCGTGTGACCCATATGGGATCATATAATAAAGGCAATAAGTCCAAGACTTATAGATCATGAGCGGACTCTAGCAAGCCATCATGATCCCCAGCATTATATGACTTATGTCTGATCTTTGACATACTCTTACTTTCTAGAGACAGTACCGAGATTACTGGACACAATTTCAACAATCTCCCACTTGTACTGGAATCTCTGTATTCATAATCCTTTTGTCTCAATATCTCGATTAGTCATAAGGCAAGATTGGTGTCATCCTTATAAAGCCTAATCTTGTTCATCGGACTCTGATTTGATACTGACAATCCAAACGACTCGGGAAAGTCCGTTTGAGCATGGCCATGCGTTTTCCAGTATTCAAATCTCCGATTGGCCTAGAGATATTCACTCCATTTATATTGGAGGGACAAATCCCATCTTGTTCCATCACTGTAAACTATTCATTTCATGATGTACCCAAACGAGGTCCTTATAGCTATCACAGAATGATAGCGTTAGACAATGATCAAAGTACATCAGTCCATGTGCAGTCACATGCATGTGAACTCAGGTCTAAGGACTATACTCTATAGTCGTAGTAAGAATCTCTTATGACACAGATATAAATATCCTGAAGAGTTCTTATAAGCGGGTCTTGTCCCGTCGTATGTTCCCAACATACACCTATGTACTGACTTTGATGCCGCGCATCTATGACACACTGAGACTTTGTCATAAGTCACGTACCAATCCAGTCTCACACGGTTGTTGATGTTCCAATTTCAACAACCTTCGACTGGGGACGGGATGATATATAACATCTATCAAATATAGGGTCTCATGATCAAGCTAAATGACTTCGATGACTCAAGATCAAGTCATTTACTTCGATGACCTATAAAATGGTTTATATCATTTTGGAACGATTATTTCATCACAGTTAAAATAATCTTGAAATAATAATTTCATTAAAACATAAAATAATGTTTTACAAGAACATATCAAATAACTAAAATAAAGCTCACAAAACTCCCACTCAAATTTAGATTACATTTCAATGTTTCTAATGCCTACAGCTTCAGTCAGGAACTCAGCTTAGGCCTTGGGAGTGGCTTTGTCAACGGATCAGCGACATTATCATCTGTCGGAACTCGGCTGATCTTGACTTCCTTTCTATTAATGATGTCACGTATCAAGTGATATCTTCTTTGAACATGCTTGGATTTCTGGTGTGATCTTGGTTCCTTTGCCTGAGCTATAGCACCATTGTTGTCACAAAACAGTGCCAGAGGCTCAGCCGCATCTGGTATCACACCTAGTTCCATAATGAACTTTCGTATCCAAACAGCTTCCTTCGCTGCTTCCGAGGCGGCGATATATTCAGCTTCTGTAGTGGAATCAGCAACGGTGTCCTGCTTGGAGCTTCTCCAACTTACTGCACCGCCATTCAGACAAAAGACATAACCGGACTGTGACCGGAAATCATCTGTGTCTGTCTGGAAACTTGCGTCCGTGAATCCACTGACTTTAAGCACATCACTTCCACCGTACACTAAGAACTTATCCTTAGTATGTCTTAGATACTTCAAGATATTCTTTACGGCAATCCAATGGTTTTCACCTGGATTTGACTGGTATCTACTCGTCATGCTCAATGCATAAGCAACATCAGGACGAGTACAGATCATGGCATACATGACAGATCCTATTGCAGATGCATAAGGAATATTCTTCATGCGCTCAAGCTCAGCAGCCGACGTAGGGCTCTGCTTCTTGCTTAGCGTTGTGCCATGTACCATTGGCGTGAAGCCCTTCTTGGAATCTTTCATGCTGAATCTTTGTAGGACTTTGTCAATGTATGAGTCTTGACACAAGCCTATCAGCCTCTTAGGTCTATCCCGATAGATCCTAATTCCAAGAACGTATGCGGCTTCACCCATGTCTTTCATGGAAAAAACAACTTCCAAGCCAGTCCTTTACAGACTTCAGCATTGGAACGTCGTTTCCGAGAAGCAGTATGTCATCGACATACAGAATAAGAAATACAATCTTGCTCCCACTAGATTTCTTATACACGCATTGTTCTTCTTCGTTTCTGATGAAGTCAAATTGCTTGATCGCTTCATCAAAACGAAGATTCCAGCTCCTCGATGCTTGCTTCAATCCATAAATGGATTTATGAAGCTTGCATACTTTTCCAGCATTCTTTGGATCTATGTAACCGTCAGGTTGTGTCATATACACATCCTCTTCCAGAATACCATTCAGGAAGGCGGTTTTCACGTCCATCTGCCAAATTTCATAATCATGAAAAGCTGCAGTTGCTAGTAGAATCCGAATAGATTTCATCATAGCCACCGGTGAATAGGTTTCATCGTAGTCCACACCGTGAACTTGTCTGAAACCTTTTGCCACCAACCTGGCTTTATAAATCTGGACATTTCCATCCACGTCAATCTTCTTCTTGAAGATCCATTTGCACTCGATGGCTTTTACACCAGCGGGTAAGTCAACCAACAAAAATACTTGGTTGACCGACATGGAGTCCATTTCGGAATCAGTGGCCTTGCGCCACTTAGAGGAATCTGGGCCCATCATGGCTTGATTGAAGTTCGATGGTTCATCACCATCAATGATCAGAAGATCATGATAGTTAGTCACGAGGAATCCTTGATATCTCTCGGGTTCGTGACGGATCCTCCCGGATCTTCGAACTTCAGGTACTACAGGTTCAGGCTCTACAATTTCTTGTAGGTCCTCCTGCTGCTCTTCCTCATTAGGTTGAGCAGTATCCTGTTCATCTTGAATTTCTTCAAGCAGTACCTTACTCCCACTGTCTTTCTTAGAGAGAAACTCCCTCTCAAGAAAGTTACAATCCCGGGCAACAAAAATCTTGTTCTCGGAACGTAGATAGAAGTAATAAGCCTTGGTTTCCCGTGGATAACCAATGAAGTAGCATTTGTCAGATTTTGGTGTAAGCTTGTCTGAGATTAATCTCTTGACATAGGCTTCACAACCCCAAATTCTGAGATAAGACAGCACTGGAGCTTCTCCAGTCCATAATTCATATGGTGTCTTTGCTACTGCTTTTGATGGCGCTCTGTTTAGAGTGAACACTGCTGTTAGCAGAGCATATCCCCAAAGGGATATTGGAAGGTCTGTGTGACTCATCATAGATCGAACCATATCCAATAAGGTCCGATTTCTCCTCTCAGACACACCATTCCATTGAGGTGTTCCAGGAGGAGTGAGTTGGGATACGATCCCACACTCTCTCAGATGATCACTGAATTCTTGGCTTAAGTATTCTCCTCCTCGGTCGGACCGAAGAGCCTTAATGCTTTTGCCAAGTTGGTTCTGTACTTCATTTTGGAATTCTCTGAACTTCTCAAAAGATTCAGACTTATGTTTCATCAAATAAACATATCCATACCTACTGAAATCATCAGTGAAGGTAATGAAGTACTGATAGTTTCCTCTTGCATTTGTGGACATTGGGCCACACACATCAGTGTGTATCAGGCCCAATAAGTCACTGGCCCTCTCGTTAGGTTTATTAAAGGGGGCCCGTGTCATTTTGCCCATCATGCATGATTCGCATTTCTCACATGACTCAAAGTCAAATGAGCCAAGAAGTCCATTCGAATGGAGCCTCTTGATGCGTTTCTCGCTGATGTGCCCTAAACGACAATGCCATAGAAACGTTCGGTTTTCCTCATTAGGTTTAAACCGTTTTGTATTAATGTTATAAATTGGCGCGGATTGATCGAGTATATAAAGCCCATTCGTAAGAGGGGCAGAACCATAGAAAAAATTGTTGCGATTGAAGGAACATAATTTATTCTTAACTGAAAAATCATAACCTTCCAAATCCAACAAAGAAATTGAAATAATATTTCTGCTTATAGCAGGTACAAAATAACAATTATTCAGTTCTAAAATCAATCCCGAAGGTAAAGACAACAAGTATGTGCCTACAGCTAGTGCTGAAACTTTCGCTCCATTCCCAACTCGTAGCTCCACTTGTCCTTGCTTCAGCCTTCTACTGTTGTTGAGTGCCTGCATATTAGTACAAATATGAGCCCCACAACCAGTATCCATGACCCATGAGGTATTATCAGAAGTAGTTGTATTAACTTCTATAACAAAAATACCTGATCAAGAAGTCTCGAAAGTCTTCTTCTTTAATTCCTTTAGACCTTCCTGGAATTTCTTACAATCTCTTCTCCAATGCCCCAGTTCTTTGCAGAACCTGCACATGTCAGTAGGCCCAGCCTTGGACTTGGGCTTGGGCTTTGGCGTGTCCTTGTCCGCGACTTGGACACCCTTGGCCTTTCCCTTATCCTTAGCAGAAGACTTCTTAAACCCCTTGCCCTTTTGTACCATAAGCACATTGGGGTCCTTGGCGGTTTTCTTCAAGTTGGGCTCTGCAGTTTTGAGCATTCCGTGAAGCTCAGGTAGTGTCTTACTCAAGCCATGCATGTTAAAGTTCAGAATGAACTGATCATAGCTTGCAGGTAAAGACTGCAGAATGATGTCGCAGGCAAGTTCCTGGCTGATTGGGCAGTCGAGTTTCTGAAGATGATCGAGATAACCCATCATCTTCAAGACATGAGGACTCACTGCCGCATTCGCAGCCAACTTACAGTCCAAGAGGTTCTTAACTGTCTGGAACCTCTCAGTCCTAGCTTGCTCCTGAAAAAGCGATTTCAGGCTTGCCATTATCTCGATGGGAGACAATACACTTTCAAACTGTTTTTGCAGCTCAGGAGTCATTGTCACAACCATCAGGCAATAGACATCATTTTCATCTGACGAATGCTTTTCCCAAGCATTGTGCAGAGTCCTGGCAGCATTGGCAAGAGGCCTCTCGGGGAGGGGATCTCGAAGGACATAATCCTTCTTCTCCTGCTTGAGGACCAGCCTCAAGTTCCTTGACCATGTCAGGAAGTTCGTTCCAGTCAGCTTCTCCTTCTCGAGAACAGACCGGATCGAGAATGTGTTTTGTGTGCTTGTAGTAGTCATATCTGAAATATATAAATAAAAAGGTTGTTAGTTATTATGTTCAAAATGACTAATCTCGTATTTAAAAATTTAATATGATTAATCACGCATTATATTCAATAACCTAAGTTACCCTCAATAGAATATAATGATTCCAAGATCCACATATAACTAAGATTAAAGTGGGCCACTGGCCGTCACCCAATCATAGCTTATATCGGCAAGCCCTATATCGGCTAATTATATCCGTGATATAACTCTTGGTTGTGAATCTGGGCCCGAGGCCCAATCCACTCTGATGTCTCAAGGCCCGGGACTCCCGATGGCCTAGTCAAGAAAACCGGACTATACAGTCATGTAATCATTAATGTCTGGGACTCCCAATGACATTTATGAATCACAAACCGTCTTACCCACGCAAAAGCAGACACCCTCACACTGTAAGGCCATGAATGCAATTGAATGGGCTTCGACAGCTGACATAGCCTGGACAAGACATCCAACGCTTGATATTATTTGAGGTTCGTAGGTTTATTTAAAAATCATTCCCAAAATAGAAGATTACTATTTCGGGAAACTTTCCATTTTTGGAAACCTACTATTTTTGGAAACTTTCTAAAATTGGAAACTTTCTAAAAACGGAAACTTTCTAACTTTAGAAATTTCTTAAAATCCAAAACCCGCAAATTCAGAAACTTCTATTTTAAGAAACTTTCTAATTTCAAAATTTCGGAAACTTTAATTTAAAAACGACTTTATAATTTTATAAAATAGATTTTAAATTAATCTGAAGAAAGACTCAAATAACTGGCCCAATTGTTTTAACTTCTTGGCCCGAGGCCCAAGAATTGGTCCATGTCCAAGACATGACCCAATTGTCCAATTAATTGACATAACCGGTCTGGTTCATTAAAACTGGTCTAACCAAGTTTTAATTACTACGATGACCACAATTGTCAACCGGTTATTTACTAAACCGAATTTCTCAATTTATTTGGTCCAACCAAATCAAATTAGAAATTCCTGGTTTAGGCACTAAATCCAATATTTCTTTCGACATTGGATTTCTTATCCCGGTTTAACCAGATTTAATAAAATTATTAAAATCTGTTTATTAAACCAGAACGATTGATTTTAATTAAGTTTTGAACCGAACCACCTAACCGAAATCGAACCGGCCCAATTACACCCAAAACCCTAACCGGTCGAGCAAGAGCCGTCCAGCCGCAAGCCGCATGCTCGATCCGAGATCGAGACGCTCGGATTGCCGGACGGGACGCTTGCGTGTGATCGGGACGGTCGGACGAGCTCGGGTCAGGCGGGACGATCGTGGGACGGGTCGATGCTTGGCCGAGACGCGACGATCGGGACGAGCCGGACGAGATCACGGACGCGATCGCCAAGCGATCGTGATCGATCTTTCTCGCACGTCAAGCAAGCATCGGGACATGAGAGAGGCGGAACGGGACGATCCATGATCGGGCCGAGCCACGATCGATCCGACCCAACCGGCCATCTCTCGGCCGTGATAACCAACCGGCCAAGCCGGTCGTTTTTCCCTTGGCCGATCAACAAAACCCGAGTCATATAGCTCGGTTTTGTGATTTCAAACGTTTGTTCAGGATTCAATTCAGTTTCTTAAGTGTTTTTCTTATCAGTAATGGATTCAAAACACTTCTAAACAGATTAAACAACCTAAACAATGAATCTAAACAAGAAATCCTAAGAACCAATGGCTCTGATACCACTGTAGGATTCGTTTAGTTGATCCTGATGTAATTCACAGATTCATCTCAACCTAAACATACAGATCTAGGTTCTCTTGAATAGAATCATAACATGATCTCACCTTTTACCTGTTTGTTGCAGCGGAAGGAATAGAACAGGTCAGAGATCAGATAGATGCACCGAGGGATGAATCCTCCAAAGGTTCACACACGCTTCACAAGGAAATGGCTGCTAGACCACGAGGAGAGAGGCGCGCAGGGAGAGAGAGAGACGCGGCTAGGGTTCAGGTTCGGGAGAAAAGACTTGGCTTTTAGTCATTAAAAACCTTCTCTTTTCCCTAATGGGCTTTTGAGCCCAATCTGATTAAATCCCATTTAATCAGACCCATTAATCTTTCTCTCTTAGTACGACAAATGCCTGGCACTTTTGTCGTACTTCTGCTAAGCCGTTCCAACACATTTTCCTGTTAGCTTAGGCGTGTGACCCATATGGGATCATATAATAAAGGCAATAAGTCCAAGACTTATAGATCATGAGCGGACTCTAGCAAGCCATCATGATCCCCAGCATTATATGACTTATGTCTGATCTTTGACATACTCTTACTTTCTAGAGACAGTACCGAGATTACTGGACACAATTCCAACATATTCATCTCACCAAGCACCTCCTGCACTTACACATAATAGCAGATTGGAAGTCATGATGGAGCAGCTTCTTGAAGTACAACAACAGACCGTTGCATCTTCCAACTCGAAGATTGATACCTTGTACACTGATCTGAATGGTAAGTTTGAGTCTTTAAATGCTCATATAAGGCTGTTGGATACACAAGTAGATTAGATTTCAAGTTCTGTTAAAAGGAAGAATGCTCAGAAAGGTCATGTCAACGACATCCCAGTTCAGATTGACCATAGGCTGAATCAGGGATCATATCTGGATGTTAAGGCTATGGAAATTGTGGAAAACAAAAAGGAATTCGAAACTGAAATCCTTGAGTTTGAGAGCTTCGACGGATCAGACTCAACAGAGATTGAGATTGATCTTTTGGTAAAATCCATCAGTGCCAATAAACCCCCTTTCAGTGTCATGGATACCCACCACAGTGCTTGGAAGGTTCAGATTGATAATGGACAAAGCCAGGGAGAGAAATTTGAGTTTGAGACTGCTGAGCTCGTGGAAGAAGCCGAAAAACCCGAGACTGAAGCTGGAACTCGAGATGAACTATCTGCGTCGATCGTTGCACCACATGCATCGATCGTTGCATTACGTAAAGAATCAGCCTCACTTGTTTCTCGTGGAATTGTTAAGGAAAGAGTTTACAAACCTTCAAAACCATTTCCAAAAGTTCCTATAAGATCTAAACATGAGAAGAATGTAGTCGAGAACGTAGTAGTGGTGGATAAGGAGATGAATGAAGCTCCACCAGCTAAATCTTCGCGAGTTCATCCTGGTGTATTGAGATGTGCGAGAAAGATGGTCTCCACTAATAGTCATTTGAAAAATGAAGTTCAGATTGGTGAAATTACAGCACCTGATAGTGGAGAAAAGAAGATGGTGGTTCCTCAGGAATCTACTCTAACATCTTCAGAGATTAAAACTGCTCATAAGCAGAAAGCTCCAGACATCTCATTTCCACCAAAGGTAAGGCATAAATCATCTAAACTTAAACCTCCTGACCGCACTACTTTGAATACAACAAATTGCAGAACGCCACCCAAAATTCGCTCCCGCCCTAACTCTCTTCCCACGTTCCTTGGACGATCTCACACTGATACTGCTTACATACCACCCTAGATGATAAGGCATTCACAGAGACATTCTAAGTCTCTGTTGAAACCCCCATGAGTCTGATCTTAACCATCCGGTCAAGCTAATGACCATAAACAAGCGCTGAGTGGAAGGCAACCCACTGTTAGGTTTTAGTGTTTTGCTTTCTTATTTTTGGTGTTTCTCTTAGGATTTCACGTTTTTATTTGTTTTTTTCTAAGTTTTTGATACATAACACGAGTGTGGAGATGTGTGACGATCGTTGCCTACTTGTGCAACGGTCGTTGCAAGGAGATTATGACGAAGAGATGGGATCGCCTTGTGACGATCGTTGCGGTCCTGAGCAACGGTCGTTGCAATTGGTTAAAATTGCAAAATTAAGGTACGTTGAGCTAAACCGAAATCGACCCGGTTCACTAGTGATGATCGTTGCTCATCAGCAACGATCGTTGCACCCACGACCAGGTTAGTGCCCAAAACCCTCTTCTCTTCTATTCCTCTCCACTTCGCCGTCCGTACAACTGAGACTCTCATCACCTAAATCTCTCAAATCTTCATCGTTTTTGTTGATTCCAAGTGCTATTCTCCTTGTTAATACACGCTTTATCTGTTTTTCTAACCCATTCGAAGCAAATCCTGTTGGGAATGTCATGAAATCTACTGTACTATCTCTAGAAAGTATGATAAATGTCGAGATCAGACATAAGTCATAAATACTGGGTGATCATGATGACTTGCTAGAGCCCGCTCATGATCTATAAGTTTAGGACTTATTACCAGTATTGTATGATCCCAAAGGGTCACACACCATAGCTAACGGGAAAGTTAAATGGAATTAATACGGTAAAATGCAATGGCATTTACTGTATTGGATCAGAGAATTGGGCCAGACAAAATGCAGGCTTTTGCCTGATTTGTGTCTTGGGCCCAAATGATTAATGAGCCATTAGTCAAATGACTTGGGCCCATTAATGAGAGATTAAGAAATCGATTAGCCCTAGGGTTTTGCAGATCATCCCACACGATTTTCTTTGTGGCCGCCAAGCCTCTCTCTCTAATCTCTCTCCTCTGATCATCCATCCGGTCTAGCAGCCAACGTTGCTTGTAAGAGTGTGGATACCAAGGAGGAACAGGTTACCATCTGTTCTAACTGACCTCATCATTACCATCAATTATCCGCTGCAATCTGAAAGGTAATGATCCAGGTTTGGTTTGATTTATGATTCGTTTTGCAAGAACCTAGATCTGTTTATGATTATGTGCTAGGTTGCAATCTGAGAATTGAACCATGAACACACATAATCCTTCAGTGTTAAATGAGCCGATTAATTAAACCCTAAATTGCCTCGCATGCATATGGTCTCGGTAATAATCTTGTGCATATTGCCGAGTGATGCCGATCGAGTGATCGAGTGCCAAAAGAATCAAAGCGATCGTGATCACGTAATGATCACATGTTTTTCTCGCCGATCGATAATATTATTATCAATGATCGATCGCTTTCGATCATGTGTGTGCGTGTGTCGTGTGATGCCGAGAGCCATAAACGATCATCCTCACGATCATGAGATCATGGATTGATCGATGATCGATCGTGATGGCAGGATGGATCGGCCAATAGCCGCGTGATCGTGAGTGGCCGAGATCGATCAATCGATCGTGAGGCCATGGACGGATCATGCGTGTTGGGCCGAGTTGGATCTTGGATCCGATCGTTTGGCCCGTTAAATTTTACGTCCTGCGAATAGTCAATCGGTTAAACCGAGCTTCGCGGTTCGTTGCCCAAACCACACCGATTTAACCGGTCCAATTTAATTGGCGGTTAATCGTGTGTTTAAAGCCTTAAACCGCAAGTTAGGTCAAAATTGGCTAAAACACTAGGTGTTTCTTCCCGGTTTTGGACTTAACTGAACCGATCCAATTTAATTGGTGGTTCAAGCGGTTAACCCAAATCGCGGTTTGCTGGAAATTATTTAATACATGGTATTATTTAATTTCTGGTTAAACCGGATTGAAATTCAAAAAATTGAATTTTAACCTAAACCGAAGGCTGGTCTAAGTTTGATTTGGTTGGACCAAATAATTTAGAGCTGGTCTGGTTTAGTAAATAACCGATGGTTTTGATAGTTAATTTGGTCTTGGACCAGAATTAATAAACCGAATCGGTTATGTCAAATTATTGGGCCAACTGGAATTCTATGGTCTTGGGCCAAGAATTGGGCCTATAATTTGTGACCCAACCCAAAATATTTATAAAATATTAAATTAGAAATTTCTATTTTTAGCATGTTACTGAATTTAGAAAGTTTCTAAAATAAGAAAGTTTCCCAAAATAGTAATCTTCTATTTTTGGAAATAAAACTTAAAATCCTCAAAAACAATATCAAGCTTGGATGTCTTTCCAATCTCGTCAGCTACTTAACGCTTATTCGATTACAGATATGGCTTACAGTGTGAGGTATCTGTTTTTCGCGTAAGTAAAGTAGTATATAGTCACTAATTTCATTGGGAGTCCCAGACTTTAGTGATTATTTGGCTGTAAGAGATTGGTTTCCTTGACTGGGCCATCGGGAGTCCCGGGCCTTGAGACATCTGGTGTATTGGGCCTTGGGCCCAATTCACAACCGAGAGTTATATGAGATATAACTAGCTGTGTGTATGCTTACCAAGTAAAGCTACATCTGGGTGACGGCCAGTGGCCCACTTTGGATTTAGCTGAACATGGGTCTCGGAATCATTGCATTCTTATGAGGTTAAACAAAGAAATTTTGAATGCAATGCGAGTTTTCTTATAAGTTATTAAGACTACTCTTTTATGAACTAAATAACTAAAACTCTATTTATCTCTAAATTTCAGCTATGACTAGCACAAACAATCAAAACACTTTCTCGATCCGGTCTGTCCTTGAGATGGACAAACTGAACGGATCAAATTTCTTGACTTGGTCGCGGAACCTGAGGCTAGTCCTCAGGCAGGAGAAAGGACTATGTCCTTGAGAGAGCTCTCCCCGAGAGGATCGGGTCCAATGCCTCCCATGCAGTATATGATGCTTAGAATAAGCATTATAATGATGCGGTAGATGTGCGTGGTCTGATATTGGCTACCATGGACTCAGATTTGCTGAAGCAATATGAGAACATGGAGTCGCCAATAGAGATGATCAGCAGCCTGAAATTGAGATTTCAGGAGCAGGTAAGAGTGGAGAGATACCAGTTGGTTAAATCTCTCACTAGCTGCAAGCTACCAAATGATCATCCAGTAAGTCCTCATGTCAGTAAAATGATGGGTTACATTGATAACCTGAGGAAACTGGATTATCCAGTTAGCCAAGAATTGGCAACTGAGATCATTCTGCAGTCACTGCCGTCAAGCTATGATAAGTTCAGAAGGAACTATATCAAGAAAGGCTTAACGAAGACGTTGACTGAACTGCATGATATGCTCAAGACAGTTGAGCCAAACGTGAAGAGTACCCTGTACAATCTCATGAAGGAGAAGGGTAGGTTTACTAAACCTAATGCTGACAAGGGTGAAGACAAAGTTGTCCAGATTTTGAATCATGGCAAGCGTGTGTCTTCTGAGCCCGAGTCAGATACCTCTTACGTTGGTAAGTGCTGCTACTGTAAAGAGACTGGGCATTGGAAGAGAAATTGCATTAAATTCATGGAAGATTATGAGGAGTTGAAGTTGATGTATGAGACTACTTCCTCAGGCATTCATGTTATTACTTCAAGTTATACCTTATAGGTATTGGATACTGGTTGTGGCACTGATATTTGTTAAAATATGCAGAGCCTGAGCAACAGTAGAATGTTGAAGGAAGGGCAAGTGGAACTGCGTGTCTGGAAGGAGCTTGGGATGCTGCCTCAGCCGTAGGGTTTTCACTTGTAGATGCCTTTGAGGCTTGGTTTTGTATTAAGTAATTGCTACAATGTACCTGCTTTAAGCAAAGTTGTCTTTCATTTTCTTGTAAAGAATTTGAATGTTTTTCATTTGATAAAGACAAGTTTTGTTCTTTTGATCTTAATGAAATATTAATTGTAGCACCCTATTCAAGGAATGAGTTTTATATCTTAAACCAAAGAGTGCCTAAATATAACATAAATACCGAATTGGTTTAAATCTGATGAATTAAACCTGATTTTTCTTGGCGTAAATGTTTTGGTCAAATAGAGTAAGTCGGATTCAGAAACCCCATAGTTATGGACTTTTGGGCTCATTTGAATGGATATCTTATGAGACTTGAATTATGCTTACTGGACCAAAAGACAAAGGGCCCATCTTAGCCGAGCTAGAGAAAGGCCCAAAGGCTTATTGGACATTGAACATACTCATGTATGTGGCCCGATGAGCAGTAATGCCAAAGAAAATTTCCTGTACTTCATTGTCTCTACTGATTACTTCAGTGAGTATGACTGTGTTCATTTGATGAGACACAAGTCGGAATTCTTTGAAATGATCGAAAGAGTTCCAGAATGAGGTATAGAATCTGAGTGACAGAAGTATTAAGACTCTGGATTAGATCACGAGTGAGAATACTTAAGTCATTGAAGGTGTGATCATCTGAATGAGTGTGAAGTCGTTTCACAGCTCATTTCTCCTGAAAACCTGGAGGTGTTTCTGTGAGAAAGAATCAGGTCTTATTAGAAATGATTAAAGATGAGTCACACGAATCTTCCATGATATTCTTTAAGAATAACGCTCTAGAAATATCTAAGTTTACGCTGAAATAGTTCTACCAATATCAGTTGAAAGACACCACATAAATGTGGATTGGAAATGATCCAAAATTCGTCTTTACTGAGTATTTGTAGTTGTGCTACTTCGATGGTTGTCCTAGGGAAACCAAGGCTTGTTACCTTTTTACGTCCATTCTGTTTTCTAAGAAGGGAAGTTACTTTCCAAGAAGAACAGTGGGAGTAAAAGTGTAACTCGAAGAAATTCGAGAAATACAGGAGGCTGCTCAACCTGTTGAGGGAGAGCAGCGGATGGATTTACAGATTTCTGTAGAATCTACACCTGTAGAGCCTGAAATTCGCAGATCTAAATGAATCAGTCACTAATCCGAGAGTGATTTCTCGTCATTAGTTGAACTTGATGATCATTGAAAGTTCACATGATCTGATGATCATTGAAAGTGACGAACCTGCGAAATTCACAGAAGCGAAAGTAAGCCTGGACTCCGAAAAATTACACTATGTGTAAGTTAGCTTCATTGATCCATTCATGGATGGAAGCAAACATATCGGAGTTGGAATCTTCGTTCTGTTGAAGTAGTCAAAGTTTTGACTTGAACAGGAACGAAGTGGAACTGTGCGTTTACTAATAGATAAATGGGAGCGATATTGCATTTCTCATAAAGTATGTTGATGACATACTGATTCTCTGAAATAACGTCCCAATGCTGCTGTCGGTAAAGGACTGGCTTGGGAGTTGGTTTTATGATTGACATGGGTAAAACCACGTATGTTCTTGGATTTTGGATCTAAAGATAGAGATCCAAAAGAGCTGGTAAGACAAAGTCAGGATTCTTAAATTGACAAAGTCCTGCACGTAATCAGCAATCCAAGAAGGGTTTTATGCCAATGTCACATGGCAATACGTTAAGCAAGAAGCAGTGTCCTACGATAACTGCTGAGCTTGAATGCATGGATAGGATTCCATATACGTCGGCAATTGGATCTATCATGTATGCCATGACACGTACTTGTTTTGATGTTGCTTTAATGTTAAGCAAGACAAGTAAAGACCAGTCAAATCCAGCAAAGAATCACTGGATTGCCGTAAAGAATATCCTAAAGTATTTGAGGAATACTAAGGATAAGTTCTTGGTTTACGGAGAAAGTGAGGTGCTACAAGTTGATAGAGTCTGAAAGGCTAGTTTCCAATAGACAAAGATAATTCCTGGTCACAGTCCGGCTATATCTTGTGTCTGTCTGGCGGTGCAAGGCACTGTTGCTGACTCCATGACTTAAGCTGAACATTTCGCAGCTTGAGAAGCAGCGAAAGAGGTCGTTTGGAAAGAAAGAGTTCATTACTGAACTTGATGTGATTCCCAGCATAGATGAGACTAGCTGCACATCAGAGGTCCAAACACCTTGAGGGTAGGTATAACCTATTCCGTGAGATAAATGAGAGAGGTGTTAAGTAGATCAGCAAGTTTCAACGAATGGGAACGTTGCTAATCTATTAACGAAGCCACTCCTTAGGCCTAAGCACGAGTCGCGGACTGTAGCTGTAGGATGAGTGAAATTAAGATGTAGTCTTAATTTCAGTGGGAGTTTGTAAAGGGCTTTATTTAGTTGTTTTGAAAAGTTCAAGTAAACATAATATTTTATGTTTATGAAATCTATGATTTCTGGATTATTTTAACTGTGATATAAATAATCGTTCCAAAATGATTCATGTCATTATATATGGGCCATCGAAGTACATGAGTAAGACTTGATCCTGAAACCCCATATTTAACGAAATGACATAAATCATAGTGTCCATAGTCGAAGGTTGTTGAAATTGGAACACCAACAACCACTTGAGACTAGATTGTGTTGAGACTTATGACCAAGTTTCGAGGGGTCATAGATGCGCGGCATCAAAGTCGACACATAGGTATATGTAGGGGAGCATATGACCGGACATGGCCCGCTGATGAGAACTCTACAAGATATTAATATCTGTGTCATGAGAGGTTCTCATATACGACTATAGAGTATAGTCCTTAGACCTGAGTTCGCATGCATGTGGCTGCACATGGAGTAATGCGCTTTGATCATTGTCTAACGCTGTTTCGTAACTGGGAGCTATACGGACCTTGGTTGGGTGTATTATGAATTGTGTAGCTCATAGTGATGGAACAAGATGGGATTTGTCCCTGCCGTTTAACGGAGGTAATATCTCTAGGCCAATCGGAGATTTGATAGCTGGTAAGAGAATGGCCATTCCCAAACGGACTTGCCCAAGTCGTTTGCATTGTCAGTATCAAATCTGGTCCGATGAACATGGTCTGGCTATATAAGGATGACACGCATCTTGCCTTATGCCAGATCGAGATATTGAGACAAAAGGACTAGGGAATGTAGGATTCCAGTACAAGTGGGAGATTGTTGGGAATGTCCTGAAATCTACTGTACTATCTCTAGAAAGTATGATAAATGTCGAGATCAGACATAAGTCATAAATACTGGGTGATCATGATGACTTGCTAGAGCCCGCTCATGATCTATAAGTTTAGGACTTATTACCAGTATTGTATGATCCCAAAGGGTCACACACCATAGCTAATGGGAAAGTTAAATGGAATTAATACGGTAAAATGCAATGGCATTTACTGTATTGGATCAGAGAATTGGGCCAGACAAAATGCAGGCTTTTGCCTGATTTGTGTCTTGGGCCCAAATGATTAATGAGCCATTAGTCAAATGACTTGGGCCCATTAATGAGAGATTAAGAAATCGATTAGCCCTAGGGTTTTGCAGATCATCCCACACGATTTTCTTTGTGGCCGCCAAGCCTCTCTCTCTCTAATCTCTCTCCTCTGATCATCCATCCGGTCTAGCAGCCAACGTTGCTTGTAAGAGTGTGGATACCAAGGAGGAACAGGTTACCATCTGTTCTAACTGATCTCATCATTACCATCAATTATCCGCTGCAATCTGAAAGGTAATGATCCAGGTTTGGTTTGATTTATGATTCGTTTTGCAAGAACCTAGATCTGTTTAAGATTATGTGCTAGGTTGCAATCTGAGAATTGAACCATGAACACACATAATCCTTCAAATCCAAGGTAATGTGTCTCAATTTCGTGATTTCCAGATTCGTTTTTAGGGTTTTAGAATTTGAGAATTTTGGCTTGAAAACGATGATTACATGCCGTTATAGACCTGATTTAGGATGACTAGTGATGGATTCATGCTGTTTAGAGGATTGTGGAACGAATTTGGGAACGATCTGAATCGTTACTTAGCGACTGTAAAATCGCCTTGCAACGATCGTCGCACTTGTGCAACGATCGATGCTCTGCGATTTTACAGGATGTTCAACAAGACTAACATGGCCTCATTTCTTGTGTCTTTGATTTCAGATGGCACCGAGGAAGAAACGGAATGTGCCTGCTGATGATGAACCACCTGCCGACTGGTTCGTATGCACATCTCCTATGCCTGCTCCTTACACTAGCGAGATTGGCACAGTACGATCTCCTTGGCCGAAAGCAGAACAGGACAAGATTCCTGTGACTAGAGTATGGGCTAATGATGCTAAGACAGAGACTGAGAGTGATGCGCTTTTGGAGAGACCAGTTTCTGAGACTTGGAACGATTATGACACGCTGTTCTACAACGCGTGGCATGATATGACTCTCAAGCCTACGCGATTTGCAGACTACCAGACCTGTTAGATGCTTGGGATTGACAGTCATGTGCTAGAGGTTACGCGACAGATAGGGCTAGGGACGATGCCTATGAGGAGTTATGATCTCTATCCTGACTTGGTGCGACAGCTGTTGTTCACTTGCAGCGTCTATTACACGGATCCTGTTCTCAGGAAAGCTCGAGAGGGCACATTCACGTTCATGTGCGACGGACACAGGTATCAGACACATTTTCTAGAATACGGTTCTACTTGATTTTTCACTTTTTCTTTTTCTTTATTTTGTTAACTATGTTTTGTTTGATGATTTGGATGATGTATTTGCACTTGAACTATATGTTCTAGCATTTTACCTGTTTACCTTGATTTTTAGCTTGCAGGTTTAAAATTTGACATTTATTCTCGGATTTAATTGCTAACTGCTAACGCTGTTGGGAATGTCCTGAAATCTACCGTACTATCTCTAGAAAGTATGATAAGTGTCGAGATCAGACATAAGTCATAAATACTGGGTGATCATGATGGCTTGCTAGAGCCCGCTCATGATCTATAAGTTTAGGACTTATTACCAGTATTGTATGATCCCAAAGGGTCACACACCATAGCTAACAGGAAAGTTAAAATGGAATTAATACAGTAAGATGCAAGGCATTTACTGTATTTGTACAGAGAATTGGGCCAGACAAAAGACAGTCTTTTGTCTGATTTGGGCCTTGGGCCCAAAAGCCTAATGAGCCATTAGTTTAATTACTTGGGCCCATATAAGGAAGAGGAGAGGCGCAGGAAGCCCTAATGCTTCTTGGTTCTGCGATTTCACACCTGAGTCGTCTTCCTCTCTCTCTGTTGGTTCCAGCTTGGTCTAGCAGCCTGATCCAGTAGCTTGTAAGCGTGTGGATACCTAGGAGGAGCCGGTAATCATCAGCTCTTGCAGATCTCGATATTCCTTTGATTAATCCGCTGCAATCAAAAGGTAATGATTCTGATCTGTTTATGATTCAACTGCAAATCACCTAGATCCTAGTTGATTATGTTAGGTTGTAATCTGACAATTACACCAATGAACACACATAATCCTTCAGTGGTATCAGAGCCAGGTTATCAATATCATGTTGACTTTAAGTATCGCAAGTTGAAATCGTTTATGACTTTGCTTTATTATAAATAAACAATTTGTTTGATAATTATGGTTTAAGCGGTTAACCCAAATCGCGGTTTGCTGGAAATTATTTAATACAATTGGTATTATTTAGTTTCTGGTTAAACCGGATTTAAATTCAAAAAAAAAATTGAATTTTAACCTAAACCGAAGGCTGGTCTAAGTTTGATTTGGTTGGACCAAATAATTTAGAGCTGGTCTGGTTTAGTAAATAACCAGTTGGATTTAGTAGTTAATTTGGTCTTGGACCAGAATTAATGAACCGACTCGGTTATGTCAAATTATTGGGCCAATTGGAATTATGTGGTCTTGGGCCAAGAATTGGGCCTATAATTTGTGACCCAACCGAAAACTTTAATAAAATATTAAATTAGAAATTTCTATTTTTAGTATGTTTCTAAATTTAGAAAGTTTCTAAAATAAGTAAGTTTCCCAAAATAGTAATCTTCTATTTTTGGAAAGAAAACCTAAAATCCTCAAAACTAATATCAAGCTTGGATGTCTTGCCCAATCTTGTCAGCTACTTAACGCTTATTCAATTACAGATATGGCTTACAGTGTGAGGTGTCTGTTTTTGCGTAAGTAAAGTAGTATATAGTCACTAATTTCATTGGGAATCCCAGACTTTAGTGATTATTTGGCTGTAAGAGATTGGTTTCCTTGACTGGGCCATTGGGAGTCCCGGGCCTTGAGACATCTGGTGTATTGGGCCTTGGGCCCAATCCACAACCGAGAGTTATATGGTTATAACTAGCTGTGTGTATGCTTACCAAGTAAAGCTAATTCCGGGTGACGGCCAGTGGCCCATTTTGGATTTAGCTGAACATGGGTCTCGGAATCATTGCATTCTTATGAGGTTAAACAAAGAAATTTTGAATGCAATGCGAGTTTTCTTATAAGTTATTAAAATTACTCTTTTATGAACTAAATAACTAAAACTCTATTTATCTCTAAATTTCAGTTATGACTAGCACAAACAATCAAAACACTTTCTCGATCCGGTCTGTCCTTGAGATGGACAAACTGAACGGATCAAATTTCTTGACTTGGTCGCGGAACCTGAGGCTAGTCCTCAGGCAGGAGAAAGGACTATGTCCTTGAGAGAGCTCTCCCCGAGAGGATCGGGTCCAATGCCTCCCATGCAGTATATGATGCTTGGAATAAGCATTATAATGATGCGGTAGATGTGCGCGGTCTGATATTGGCTACCATGGACTCAGAATTGCTGAAGCAATATGAGAACATGGAGTCGCCAATAGAGATGATCAGCAGCCTGAAATTGAAATTTCAGGAGCAGGTAAGAGTGGAGAGATACCAGTTGGTTAAGTCTCTCACTAGCTGCAAGCTACCAAATGATCACCCAGTAAGTCCTCATGTCAGTAAAATGATGGGTTACATTGATAACCTGAGGAAACTGGATTATCCAGTTAGCCAAGAATTGGCAACTGAGATCATTCTGCAGTCACTGCCGTCAAGCTATGATAAGTTCAGAAGGAACTATATCAAGAAAGGCTTAACGAAGACGCTGACTGAACTGCATGATATGCTCAAGACAGTTGAGCCAAACGTGAAGAGTACCCTGTATAATCTCATAATGGAGAAGGGTAGGTTTACTAAACCTAATGCTGACAAGGGTGAAGACAAAGTTGTCCAGATTTTGAATCATGGCAAGCGTGTGTCTTCTGAGCCCGAGTCAGATACATCTTACGTTGGTAAGTGCTGCTACTGTAAAGAGACTGGGCATTGGAAGAGAGATTGCATTAAATTCATGGAAGATTATGAGGAGTTGAAGGTGATGTATGAGACTACTTCCTCAGGTATTCATGTTATTATTTCAAGTTCTACCTTATAGGTATTGGATACTGTTTGTGGCACTGATATTTGTTATAATATGCAGAGCCTAAGCAACAGTAGAACGTTGAAGGAAGGACAAGTGGAACTGCGTGTCTGGAAGGAGCTATAGATGCTGCCTCAGCCGTAGGGTTTTCACTTGTAGATGACTTTGAGGCTTGGTTTTATTAAGTAATTGCTACAATGTACCTGCTTTAAGCAGAGTTGTTTTTCATTTTCTTGTAAGAATTTGAATGTTTTTCATTTTGATAAAAGACAAGTTTTGTTCTTTTGATCTTAATGAAATATTAATTGTAGCACCCTATTCAAGGAATGGGTTTTATATCTTAAACCAAAGAGTGCCTAAATGTAACATAAATACCGAATTGGTTTAAATCTGATGAATTAAACCTGATTTTTCTTGGCGTAAATGTTTTGGTCACATAGAGTGAGTCGGATTCAGAAATCCCATAGTTATGGACTTTTGGGCTCATTTGATTGGATATCTTATGAGACTTGAATTCTGCTTACTGGACCAAAAGACTAAGGGCCCATCTTAGCCGAGCTAGAGAAAGGCCCAAAGGCTTATTGGACCTTGAACATACTCATGTATGTGGCCCGATGAGCAGTAATGCCAGAGAAAATTTCCTGTACTTCATTGTCTTTACTGATTACTTCAGTGAGTATGACTGTGTTCATTTGATGAGACACGAGTCAGAATTCTTTGAAATGGTCGAAAGAGTTTCAGAATGAGGTATAGAATCTGAGTGACAGAAGTATTGAGACTCTGGATTAGATCACGAGTGAGAATACTTAAGTCATTGATGGTGTGATCATCTAAATGAGTGTGAAGTCGTTTCACAGCTCATTTCTCCTGAAAACCTGGAGGTGTTTCTGTGAGAAAGAATCAGATCTTATTAGAAATGATTAAAGATGAGTCACATGAATCTTCCATGATATTCTTTAAGAATAACGCTCTAGAAATATCTAAGTTTACGCTGAAATAGTTCCACCAATATCAGTTGAAAGACACCACATAAATGTGGACTGGAAATGATCCAAATTCGTCTTTACTGAGTATTTGTAGTTGTGCTACTTCGCTGGTTGTCCTAGAGAAACCAAGGCTTGTTACTTTTACGTCCATTCCGAAAACGAAGTTAGGTTGTTTGGAATTCTGTTTTCTAAAAGGAAAGTTGCTTTCCAAGAAGAACAGTGGGAGTAAAAGTATAACTCGAAGAAATTCGAGAAATACAGGAGGCTGCTCAACCTGTTGAGGGAGAGAAGCGGATAGATTTACAGATTTCTGTAGAATCTACACCTGTAGAGCCTGAAGTTCGCAGATCTGAATGAATCCGTCACTAATCCGAGAGTGATTTCTCGTGATTAGTTGCCATGATCTGATGATCATTGAAAGTGACGAACCTGCGAAATTCACAGAAGCGAAAGTGAGCCCGGACTCCGAAAAATTACACTGTGTGTAAGTTAGCTTCATCGATCCATTCATGGATGGAAGCAAACATATCGGAGTTGGAATCTTCATTCTGTTGAAGTAGTCAAGGTTTTGACTTGAACAGGAACGAAGTGGAACTGTGCGTTTACTAATAGATAAGTGGGAGCGATGTTGCATTTCTCATAGTGTATGTCGATGACATACTGATTCTCGGAAATAACGTCCCAATGCTGCAGTCGGTAAAGGACTGGCTTGGGAGTTGGTTTTATGATTGACATGGGTAAAGCCACGTATGTTCTTGGATTTTGGATCTAAAGATAGAGATCCAAAAGAGCTGATAGGACAAAGTCAGGATTCTTATATTGACAATGTCCTACACGTTTTCAGCATTCCAAGAAGGGTTTTATGCCAATGTCACATGGCATTACGTTAAGCAAGATACAGTGTCCTACGATATCTGCTGAGCTTGAATGCATGGATGAGATTCCATATGCGTCGGCAATTGGATCTATCATGTATGCCATGACATGTGCTTGTTTTGATGTTGCTTTAATGTTAAGCAAGACAAGTAAAGACCAGTCAAATCCAGCAAAGAATCACTGGATAGACGTAATGATTATCCTCAAGTATTTGGAAAATACTTAGGATAAGTTCTTGATTTACGGAGAAAGTGAGGTGCTACAAGTCGGTAGAGTCTGAAAGGCAAGTTTCCAACAGACAAAGATGATTTCCGGTCACAGTCCGGTTATATCTTGTGTCTGTCTGGCGGTGCAAGGCACTGTTGCTGAAATCATAACGTTGCTAATCTATTAACGAAGCCACTCCTTAGGCCTAAGCATGAGTCGCGGACTGTAGCTGTAGGATAAGTGAAATTAAGATGTAGTCTTAATTTCAGTGGGAGTTTGTAAAGGGCTTTATTTGGTTGTTTTGAAAGGTTCATGTAAACATAATATTTTATGTTTATGAAATTTATGATTTCTGGATTATTTTAACTGTGATATAAATAATCGTTCCAAAATGATTCATGTCATTATATATGGGCCATCGAAGTACATGAGTAGACTTGATCCTGAAACCCCATTTAACGAAATGACATAAATCATAGTGTCCATAGTCGAAGGTTGTTGAAATTGGAACACCAACAACCACTTGAGACTAGAGTGTGTTGAGACTTATGACCAAGTTTCGAGGGGTCATAGATGCGCGGCATCAAAGTCGACACATAGGTATATGTAGGGGAGCATATGACCGGACATGGCCCGCTGATGAGAACTCTACAAGATATTAATATCTGTGTCATAAGAGGTTCTCATATACGACTATAGAGTATAGTCCTTAGACCTGAGTTCGCATGCATGTGGCTGCACATGGATTGATGCACTTTGATCATTGTCTAACGCTGTTTCGTAACTGGGAGCTATAAGGACCTTGGTTGGGTGTATTATGAAGTGTGTAGTTCATAGTGATGGAACAAGATGGGATTTGTCCCTGCCGTTTAACGGAGGTAATATCTCTAGGCCAATCGGAGACTTGATAGCTGGTAAGAGAGTGGCCACTCCCAAACGGACTTGCCCAAGTCGTTTGCATTGTCAGTATCAAATCTGTTCCGATAAACATGGTCTGGCTATATAAGGATGACACGCATCTTGCCTTATGCCAGATTGAGATATTGAGACAAAAGGATTAGGGAATGTACGATTCCAGTACAAGTGGGAGATTGTTGGGAATGTCCTGAAATCTACCGTACTATCTCTAGAAAGTATGATAAGTGTCGAGATCAGACATAAGTCATAAATACTGGGTGATCATGATGACTTGCTAGAGCCCGATCATGATCTATAAGTTTAGGACTTATTACCAGTATTGTATGATCCCAAAGGGTCACACACCATAGCTAACAGGAAAGTTAAAATGGAATTAATACAGTAAGATGCAAGGCATTTACTGTATTTGTACAGAGAATTGGGCCAGACAAAAGACAGTCTTTTGTCTGATTTGGGCCTTGGGCCCAAAAGCCTAATGAGCCATTAGTTTAATTACTTGGGCCCATATAAGGAAGAGGAGAGGCGCAGGAAGCCCTAATGCTTCTTGGTTCTGCGATTTCACACCTGAGCCGTCTTCCTCTCTCTCTGTTGGTTCCAGCTTGGTATAGCAGCCTGATCCAGTAGCTTGTAAGCGTGTGGATACCTAGGAGGAGCCGGTAATCATCAGCTCTTGCAGATCTCGATATTCCTTTGATTAATCCGCTGCAATCAAAAGGTAATGATTCTGATCTGTTTATGATTCAACTGCAAATCACCTAGATCCTAGTTGATTATGTTAGGTTGTAATCTGACAATTACACCAATGAACACACATAATCCTTCAAACGCCTCCCGAGAGTTGACGCGTTGCAACGATCGACATGGTCCTATGTGTCGATCGATGCACGACGAAAATCGCATTGTAGTGATCGTTGCGGTCCTGAGCAACGATCGATCTCTTATCGCAATCGCCCTGTGACGATCGATGCACATAGTGCAACGGTCGATGCAAGGCTACACAGGTAACACCTGACGGAAACAACAAACACATCCTTTTCATTTTTATTTTTCCTTTTTAACCGAACTTTAGCTTGACACTACTGGGGACAGTGTGTCTTAAGTGTGGGGGAGGTGCTACTGACTTTATCTTCCTGTTTTCTTAGAGTCAGTCCAATTTTCAAAAAAAATTGTTTTATTGAGTCAAAACTAGTTTAAGTAAGAAACAGTGAATTTTTGAGAAGTTAACAACATCTTGCAGGAACATAAGTAACCATTGGGATGAAGTTGCAGGATCCATCTATGACTATTAGAAAACCCAACACAGATCAACCTACTGAGGACACCCACATCACTTCAGGTATCAGAGGATCCTTTTACTGACTTTACCTTAATACTGACTTAATTTTCTCACCTAAGGGCTTGGTATACCTTGTGTCGGATTCCTTTGTTAGTTCTGACACAGCCTGTAAACCTGTCCTATTTGGTTCCCTTCTCCAC
Organism: Orychophragmus violaceus; assembly: GCA_030180135.1. Lineage (NCBI taxonomy): Eukaryota > Viridiplantae > Streptophyta > Magnoliopsida > Brassicales > Brassicaceae > Orychophragmus > Orychophragmus violaceus. Next base: position 59,042,388 of record CM058240.1, on the reverse strand, counting down.
TTCCATAAAGTAAAAAAATAAATAATAATAAACTGAGGATGAGTTGGTAACTCCGAAGTGGTCACGGGAGTAGTAGCAAACACTATTACCTCCTGTGCGATCCATTGAATGTGTCCAAAGTACACCCCAAAACGGGAAGAACACTGATAAAAAAAAAAAATGATACCCAGTAGGGAAAAATCAGTTGTTAAGGAAGGGAAAAGAGAAGAAACGGACCATAGAAAGACAGTATGGTGGTCTAGAGCTGACAAGGTAAGAGTCCATGTGCCCTTTGATCGATACTCCTTAGGTGAGACCGCACTTAAATACTTGCAGAAGTCAGTAGGGTGAATTTGAATGCATGAATGTGATTGTGGAGTTTACTTAGGACAATTGCTAAGTGTGGGGGAAGTATATGTTGGTCTTGATGTCTTGCAGGTGATTCTTTCAGTGGTTTACTAAGGGGAATCTGAGTGTTGTTTCTTCAAAGACGAAAAGAGTTTCTGAAAGTTTACAAACCTCTTCACCATGTCTAGTTCTTTGTTTTGCTTGAGGACAAGCAAAGGCTAAGTGTGGGGGAGTTGATATATCATGGTTTTTACTAGTTTTAGACCATGATATAAGTATGTTTTAGAGTCTATTAGTGTTTCTTTAGAGTCTTTTGCAGGTCTTATTAGGTACACGCACGTTTGGAGCAGAAGTGAAGATTTTGGAGCTATTTGGTGTATATTGGAGATTTGACCCGAGAGGTGAAGCTCACTGTCCAGATTTGTGATCTGTGTCGATCGTTGCACATCAGCATCGATCGATGCACATGCGTTACTTTCTCGCGAGAGTTATGATATTTTCAAAGAAGCCCCAAAACGTGATTAGCATTATAATTAGGTTTTACAGCCACCTGTTTAGGCTACGCTTTAATTACGCTTTCATAACTAAGTTTTATTTTTCAGAGAGAGTTTTAGGGGGTTGGTTTTGTTCTCGAAAGAGACTTGATTTCGAACCCCTGTTCTTATTCTTTGATTATTTTATGATATCTATTTTGACTATGTTTTCTGTTATGATTGCTATGTCTGAGTAGATCTCTTGTTAGGTTAAGGATTCTCATTAGGGATTTGAAGGAATGTTAGATTAATTGATTAAGATTTATCATCTAGTTCTTCATCTAATCTGTTCTTAATGCTTGATCTGAACTGGCCATTTAGATTATTGATTATAGGTTGATTTACACAACGACAATTGGTTTATTTAACTAGATCTGATTTAGGTGAGCAATTTGTCTATTCGCAAAGGAATTTGGTTTAGAGAAATTGTGAACGAATGAACTTGGAATTAATGCATGTTTAGAACTCTAGGATTCGCAACGAAAGTTGGTCTGCTAGGTTGTTAGACATAGATAATTATCGCAGCGACAACTGGTTAGTTTTACCTTCGTGATTCTAGTTCAAGAACGCTATAGATTGAATCTGATTATCTGTTATCTGATTTCCTGATATCCTGAGAACTCCTGAAACCTAACGCCTTCGTTTGATTGCTTACATCCACCTCGCTTAATTTGTTTACTTGCTATTTCATTTACTGCTTTACAAATCTGTTTTGCTTAGTTTAATCCGAATTACTTATAATCTATCGTGTGACCGGAGTCCTAGTGGATTCGATACCCTAAGTACTGCAATCACATCACTGTGCACTTGCAGTTAGAATAGGGATTAATTCTTGACCTATCAAACAATCAAAGAAGAACATGACCGATCAAACCCGAGCAGGCCAAACGAGAAAATTTTGTCAAAATATGAAAGCCAGAGATGATCCGTATTGCACAATATAAGGCTTTTCAACCAGTATTGCTTCCACGAGTTGTGTCGGTTCGGACTTAACCATATACCTGGGAATAATTCCATTTCTAAGTGTTTTAAGTCTTTTAAATCCTTTAGCATATTTATATCTAGTTCCAAAACATTTCAAAATCTTTTAGGCGCCCATAAAACCCAAACCAAATAAATCAAATAAACGTAATCGAATCAAACCGTGGCCAAATGCTATCCCAAGACTACATCGAGATCCTCCCGCGTCCACCAAGCTAAGCCAAACCTGAAAAACAACAAAAGAGTATAATGAGCGATCTAAGATAACCTAGTGAGTCAGTTCCCCACTAACAGGGTGCTAATGATCTACTAAAGTAATCCCGCCCCAAAAACCCAAAATAACAAACAAAAGAACAAACAAAAACAAATAGCTGATCACGTGCCGCCATGACGTGATTAGCTCCACAACACACAAACATTCTCTATGAATAAAAGGTAACCACGGAAATCGAACTCACTGCGGCACATGATATCATTAGACTCGATCAAACTATCGCGAACTAACACTAACACCACACCACTTGGACCACTATGAAAACTCGGTAACTTCCACATGAACACTTAGCTACCCCACACGGTAACTGAAACCTCCCCCATGACTCCTAGACGTAAACCCAAATTCCTACGACCTAGGACATTGTTCTCTATCCATCGATACACAGCTATTTGGGCTACCCCTAGATAGCCTAACCTTCCATGCAGTCCGGCCCTATGACATTACTCCGTATTCTCCGGACTACACAACTACCGGCGTTACTCACTAGGTTAACACCATAACCAGAATCACCACCCGAAGGCACGTGAACCAATCAGGTAACTACCCGAGGATCCAATCGGGTCGGTAGTACCAGAACACTTTCACTAGACTTGCGGGATCAACGCACCCTAGAGTCATGATAACAATAAATAAAACACGCGAACTCTCTAGGACTCTACACATCACACAAGACCGACAAGGTCAACAGAAATAAACAACACAGTCATAACACCCACTCTATCCCGCAAGTCCTATCACAAACCTCGAACTTAGAAAATTTGATCCCTCTCAAACCCCCATAAAAAAGTTGTTTCTTTGCATTATTCTCCTACTTCTTCTTCCTCTCCTCTCATCTTTATTGTTGATGCCTCTAAAGCCTCTCTTGTTTTTGGGTCACCAGCCATCTATGCCCCTTGTTTTGGATATTATAGGTCATCGAAGTAAATGACTTGATCTTGAGTCATCAAAGTCATTTAGCTTGATCATGAGACCCTATATTTGATAGATGGCTTATATCATCATGTCCCTAGTCGAAGGTTGATGAAATTGGAACACCAACAACCGTGTGAGACTAGATTGTTACGTGACTTATGACAAAGTCTCAGTGTGTCATAGATGCCCGGCATCAAAGTCAGTACATAGGTGTATGTAGGGAACATACGACCGGAAAAGACCCGCTTATAAGAACTCTTCAGGATATTTATATCTGTGTTATAAGAGATTCTTACTACGACTATAGAGTATAGTCCTTAGACCTGAGTTCGCATGCATGTGACTGCACATGGACTGATGCACTTTGATCATTGTCTAACGCTATCGTTCTGCGATAGTTATAAGGACCTTGTTTGGGTACATTATGAAATGAGTAGTTTACAGTGATGGAACAAGACGGAATTTGTCCCTCCAATATAAATGGAGTGAATATCTCTAGGCCAATCGGAGATTTGAATACTAGAAAATGCATGGCCATGCTCAAACGGACTGTCCCGAGTCGTTTGGATTGTCAGTATCGAATCAGAGTCCGATGAACAAGATTAGGCTTTATAAGGATGACACTAATCTTGCCTTATGACTAATCGAGATATTGAGACAAAAGGATTATGAATACAGAGATTCCAGTACAAGTGGGAGATTGTTGGAATTGTGTCCAGTAATCTCGGTACTGTCTCTTGAAAGTAAGAGTATGTCAATGATCAGACATAAGTCATATAATACTGGGGGTCATGATGGCTTGCTAGAGTCCGCTCATGATCTATAAGTCTTGGACTTATTGCCTTTATTATATGATCCCATATGGGTCACACGCCTAAGCTAACAGGAAAATGTGAAGGAACGGCTTAGCAGAAGTACGGTAAAAGTGCCAGGCATTTGTCGTACTTAGAGAGAGATTAATGGGTCTGATTAAATCCAAGGGATTTAATCAGATTGGTATTTGGGCCCAAAAGCCCAAAAGGGAAAGAGAAGGGTTTTATAAACTAAAACCCAAATCTCTTTCTCCTTAACCCTAACCCAGCCGCCAACTCTCTCTCCCTCTGCGCCGATTTCCTCTTGGTCTAGCAGCCTCTCTTCCTGCTTGGTGTGCGTGTGTGAACCTCTGGAGGAGTTATCACTCGGTGGCTCTCTGATCTCTGACCTGTTCTCTCTTTCCGCTGCATAAACAGGTAAAAGGTGAGATCTTATTGTTTCTAATCAAGAGAACCTAGATCCGCATGTTTAGGAACTGTTGAATCTGAGAATTGAATCTGGATTAACAACTAAACATTCCTTCATTTTCATCCTAGAAGCAACAACACTCGGATTCCCCTTAGTAAGCCACTGAAAGAATCACCTGCAAGGCATCAAGACCAACATATACTTCCCCCATACTTAGCAACTGTCCTGAGTAAACTCCACAATCAATCCAAAGCAATTCAAATTCACCCTACTAACTTCTATAAGCTATTAAGTGCGGTATCACCTAAGGATTATCGATCAAAGGGCACATGGATTCTTACTCTGTTAGCTCTAGACCACCATACTATCTTTTTCTGGTTCCTTTCTTCTCTTTTCCCTTCCTTAGCAACTGATTTTTCCCCATTGGGTATCATTTTTTTTTATTCAGTGTTCTTCCCGTTATGGGGTGTACTTTGGACACATTCCATGAATGCTTAGGAGGTAATAGTGGTAGCTACCACTCCCGTGACCACTTCGGAGCTACTAGTTCATCCTCAGTTTATTATTCTTTTTTTTTTTACTTTAGGGAAGGGGAGAAGGGAACCTTACTTGGACAGGTTTACAGGCTGTGTCAGAACTAACAGAGGAGTCCGACTCAAGGTATACCAAGCCCTTAGGTGAGAAAATTAAGTCAGGTTTACAAGGGTGAAGTCAATAAAGGATCCTCTAAATACCTGAATTGATATGGGTGTCCTCAGTAGGCTGATCCGCATTGGGTTTTCTAATAGTCATAGATTGATCCTGCAACTTCATCCCAATGGTTACTAAGTTCCTGCAAGTGCTGTTAACTTCTCAAAAAATCACTGTTTCTTACTTAAACTGTTTTGACTCGATAAAACAAATTTTTGAAAACAGAACTGACTCTAAGAAAACAAAAGCGTGCGTCAGTAGCTACCTCTCCCACACTTGAAACACACTGTCCCCAGTAGTGTCAAGCTTCGGATTGGTAAAAGAAAGAAATTGTTTAAGGGATGTGTTAGGTTATGTCTGATTTTTACCTGTCTCGCTCCTGCATCGATCGTTACGCATAAATGGGACGATCGTTACAAGGCGATTGCGATTATGTGTAGATCGTTGCTTAGGACTGCAACGATCACTGCAATGCGATTTCGTCGGGTCAGTTAGCAGTTATCAAGTTAGTCCGTGAGAAAATCTCAAATCTCAAACCTGAAAGCTGAAAATCAATGCAAACAAGCAAAATCAAAGCAACAGATAGTCTAAAAGTAAGCACATCATCCCAAACATAAGTATCAACTAGAAAAATCAAAATAAAAGTGCAAAAGAAATACAGAACCGATATTCTGAAAATGGAGACCAATCTCACTCGCTCTCATCATCATTCCCATCCAAGGGATCAATGCTGCCTGAAGTACCGGGAGTCGGAGAGTGTTGTTGACGTCGACTGGCAGGAACGAACTGATGAATATGTGGTTGTCTCCTGCAAGTGTAGCCACGCATGAAGTCACAGATGCTCCGTAGAATACCATCCTGGCGCTCTCTCCACTCTCCCTCAGACATCTCACTCAAAGGTACCGAAGGAGCTGGATAAGGACCAATATCATGTGCAGCAGGAGCAGCAGGTGCAGGCACAGAAGAAGAAGAAGCCCGTGTAGAAGGCTCTCCCAGTGGATGGGCCATCGTAGGAACACTGTGCTGATCTCGCATAGGAGGCTGGAAACTCAAAGGATCCAATGTATCGATCTTGGTCAGATCAGCAGCAGAAAGATCTACACCACGCTTCGTAGCGTTCGTGTCATAATAGACCCATATACGTCTCTCCTTCCGACAAGTAGCACTCTGCAGGTGGGTCAGGTCCATATATACCTCGCTATCATCACGCTCTGTACCCTCTAAAGGGATCCTGCAATGCCGGAAGATAGGAGTAAGCAGACTCCCCACTGTCTCAATGCCCTTCCCATCTAAGACCTTCTTCTGCAATGAGCACAAGTGATAGACAAACACAGCTCCTAAGTTTAGATCCCAAACAGGATCTCTCAACTCAGTACCAGCAAACTGCTCTCTCAACCCAATGAAGAGTATCTCCAGCTCATTCTTGCGCATCTTGTTTGCCTCGACCTTGCACAGCAGCGTGTAACCCAAGATGCAGATCACATATCTAAGAACAGGATGTCTGACCTGAATCTGCTTCGTGGTCCTCGAGTCATATGCTCCATTGCCAAACTGATCCCAAAAAATACTGCCCCTCCTGTCTATCCCACTCAAGAGCTATACCAGTGCGTGTAGGCTCCACGCTGAACCCATAAATACGGCAGATATCTAGAAGGGGAATCCGATACCTGACTCCTAAGCTTATGAATGTAAAGATACCATCTGCGGCTCTCCTGCGCTCCGGATCAAGATAGTAAACTCTACAGGTTGCCAGCAACTGTCTCACCATATTAGGATACAGCTCATAGTACTGCATAAGCATTGTCCCCAGACCGATGCCCTTAACCAATATAAGCACCTGCTCATCAATGCCTAAGATCCTGCAACTCCAATAATCAGCAAACTTGGTCGGCTGGACATCCATATCACACCAGCCATTGTAGAGCAGTGTATCGTACTCATCCCAGTAATCATGTATCGGCCTCTCAGTGAATGTGTCCGTCTTAAGCAGCTTGTCTGGTTCCATGCCCCATACCTTGTCTGTCAGGATCTTCTCCTTATCTTCCTTGGGCCAATGCTACTGTATGGCCTCACGATCTCTCTTATAAGGCTCAGGTGGTGTTGAGTTGCGGAGAAACCACTCTTCTGGTGGAGGAGGCTGATCTGCAGCTGCTGCAGTAGTTTGACGTTTACGAGGTTGTCTGCGAGGAAGCATCTGCAATCAAATAATTAAGTCACATTAGTCCCACAGAATTCTCTGTGAAATCGCAGAGCAACGATCATTGCATCAGATGCATCGATCGATGCAAGGCGATTTTCACAGACTCCTCAAATCATATAAGAATCAATCCACAATCACAACAGCAGTATAATCTCATCATTAATTAGCCTAAATCAAGCCTATATCAGCACGGAATCATCATTCTAAAGCCAAAATCTTCTGATTCCAAAACCCTAAAATCGAATCCGAAAACGATGAATTTGAGAGACCTTACCTCGGAATTACTTCGAATAGGTTATAGAAATAGATAGAGCGTGTAAGAACAAGAAGAAATAGTGCTTTGAATCAACGAAAATGATGAAGAATTGAGTGATTTAAGGTAGAGGCGAATCGGTTGTACGGACGGCGAAATGGGGAAGAAGAGAAGGGAGAAAAGGGTTAAAGGCACTTACCTGTTTCGCGACTGCAACGACCGTTGCATAAATGCATCGATCGTTGCCATTGAACCAATCCGATTCCGGTTTAGCGCATGTGTACCTTTAATTTTAAAATTGAACAGCTGCAACGACCGTTGCACAGGACCGCAACGCTCGTCACAAGGTGATTCTTCCCTTTGTCAAATCTCCCTGCATCGACCGATGCAACTTGTGCAACGATCGACGCAGTTCTCTAGACTCGTGTTCTGTTATGAAAACACACCAAAATGTAAAATCCTAAGAAAAACACCAAAAATAATATGTACAAACCAAACAGTGGGTTGCCTCCCACTCAGCGCTTGTTTAAGGTCATTAGCTTGACCGGACGAACAAGATCAGGCTCCTGGAGGTTTCAACAGAGACTGTGAGTGCCTCTGCGAAAGTCTCCTCATCCAAGGTGGAGAGTAAGCTGTGTCGGTGTGAGCTCGTCCAAGAAAAGAAGGAATGTAATTTTCTCCAGTATCTGAAACCGAAGTTTCACTCGTGTGCTCTCCCTGTCCATCCTCAATCCTAAAGGTTTGCCCGTCAATCTGTGGCCTGCGCAGCATATCCATCTCAAAGTGTAGAGGCTCATCTCCCAGATAGAGATCAATCAGACTGTTCCTTACATCGATCACTGCCCCAGCTGTGGCTAAGAATGGTCTTCCCAGTATTAGAGCATCATCCTGCTCACTGTCGTACTTAAGTACCAAGAAATCTGTCCGAACTAAGTGGTTTCCAACTCTCACTGGGACGTCCTCAAGCACTCCTTCTGGAATCCTTATTGACTGATCAGCTAGGACAAGAGAGGTCCTAGTGGGTGAAAAATCTGTCATCCCCAGCTTTTCTGCCACAGTGTATGGCATGAGACTTCCAGCAGCTCCTAAGTCACGCAAAGAACGCCTAAAGCTATCCTAAAAGATAGAGAAACTCAACACAAATATACCAGGATCAGGCAGCTTCTTAGGAATCTGAGTTAACAGAACATCATTGATCTGTTTAGGAACCACTATCACCCAATCTTTCAACATTTCGTCCATTTATCTTCTCCAAGTATCTCTGCACACAAGGGTGATATGGTGGATCATCAGATTGTGGAACTTCTTCCAACATCTCATCATATGAGGACATCGACTCAAGCGTTGACTCAAGCGTTGACTCAAGCGTAGAGATACGTCGAGAAGACCTAGAAGAAGTACCTGCTGCTCAAGACGTGACGACCATGAGAGATCCTCCAAGGACAAGATCAGGAACTAGAAGACTCAGAGCACTGTTCAACACGTCCATTCAGAGTCTCCTAGCTCAAGATTATCAAGTGGAGCGTGTAGAAGATCAAATGAAGACAATTGAAGACTCGATGATGATCTTCTCAATTCAGTCTACTTAGGCCCAACCATGGACAACCACACACGCTCAATAAGGTATGATTTCAATTATATATTGTGTTTGTTCATTTTGCAGGTCCAAGTATTACATTAGTTGTCTGAGTCAGAGTCTGTATTAGTCGTTAAGTGAGTCAAGTTTCCCTGTATTACTTTTAAGTCGGACCATAGGATATTTTAGTATTTAGTAGCCGTTGTAATTAGGTTTTCTGCCCTAGAAGGCAACAGCTGCACGATCCCCTTTATAAGGATCCTTAGCAGCCGTGTAACATTTACCAAGTATCAATACAATAACGCAGTTCTTCTTCTTTGAGAGAAAAAACCTTTTCGATTCTAAGCTTTCTTGTGAGTCATATCAAGCGACCTTAGATCCAGTCTTATCACAAGATCCTTCATCTCTTGTGTGGCGACAATCAATCCATCTTCTATCCATTCAATCATCTCACGTTCATTCTAAGGAGTCTAGAGACCCGAGGTTTGAATCCATTTTACCACCATATCACCCACGATCTAGAATAGAGAGACTTCAGTCCCTGTTCTACGTCAAACACGCTTCCATCTTGCATCATCTGGTATCAGAGCCGAAAGGTTCCTAGATCAGGTGTATCTATCCCTTTTCCTTTCGGTTTCTTTGCAATCTAGTTTATAGCTTTCGATTTTTACTTTAAAAAAAACCCATAAAAAGTCTCTTGTTTCATCTAGTTTCATCGTTGATCTACATCCTTGAATCAAGTTAGGAATCGCTTCTTTGTGCTTGAGCCAATAAGCGAATTCTCTTGTCAATCTTAGGGTTTTAGAATCAAAGCTTTTCTTTTCTTGCACTCGTTTTCAACTTTCAAAAAAAAAAAAAAAAAAGTTTGCTTCGTGTTCTTGTTTTAGTTCTTCATTTTTGCATTCAAAAAAAAAAAAAGAGATTTACGAAGAAGAAGAAGTGTGATCTTTTGATCCGATTTTTCCATTTGAATTTTGGTTCAAAGTGTTCATTTCCTTTTCCAAAGATTTCGAAAATATTTTCCATATTTTAAGATTTTCTAGTTCCTATTTTTACTAAATCTCGTTTTCAAAAAAAAAAAAAAAAGTTTTCCAAATCTTTTCAAATTTCTAAAGATCTCCTATATTTAATCAAATCGGTTTACAACTTTCCAAAATCCTTTTGTCAAAACCGAGCGTGATTTATTTTACTTGTAACCGAGCCTTCTCTTGTGTCAGTCCTTGACGCATCGCTTGTATCACAAGTTATCATAGGTTTGCTTAGGATCTTTCTCCTTATTTTGTGCCTTTTGTTCCCTAGTCACTTGATCGCTTGCTCTAGTGTGTATAGGAACAGGACACCAATGGCAGGAGACCACGTCGACCCTAATGCAGCTCTACTAGAAGTGCTACAAGCCATGAAGAACGACTTGTCGGCTCAGATCGGACGGATTGATCAAAGGGTTGGACGACTAGAACTTCCAAGGAATGATGAGCAGTCGGATGATGATGAGAGTGAGAATACTCTGAATGCAGGAGCAGGAGGGAGGAACCGAGATCATCAACATCACCGCCGTGATCGCCAACCACAACAAGAGGTAAACCGTAACTTTGCAAAAGATTTGAAACTAACTGTGCCAACTTTTGCAGGTAGGGTTAATCCGGAAGCATACCTTGATTGGGAGAGGCGTATGGAGTACATCTTTGACTACTACGAGTACAATGACCAGAAGAAGATAGCTCTAGCTTTGGCTCAACTCACGGACCATGCCTTAACTTGGTGGGACAGAGAAGCCCAAGACCGTAGGCGAAACAACTTTGAGCGGATCACAACCTGGGCAGCCATGAAGTACAACTTCAGGAGGCGATTTGTGCCACCTCATTACCACAGAGATATGCAAAAGCATTTCAGGCTTCTGTCACAGAAGAACAAGAGTGTTGAGGAATACTATGAAGAGTTTGAGCAACTCAAGAACCGGATGGCGTTGGATGAGAGTGAAGAAGTTCTCATGGGCCATTTCATTGATGGACTCAATGACCGAATCGCCAGAAAGGTAGAACGTCAACCTTGTCATGATCTTAATGATTTATTGCATGTAGCCGTGCAGGCTGAACAAGGAATCAAGAGAAAGACAGCGGCAGCGAGTCGCTCAAGACCTAACTCATGGAGTGCACCGCAAGCTAAGAACCTTGACAAAGGCAAGACTGTTGCCTCAGGTTCCCAAGATAAGAGGTCAGCTTATGACGCTCCAAGGAACAACCGTACTGACTCAAGTAAGTCTTCAACCACTAATACAAGAGCGCGAGACATAACTTGTTTCAAGTGTCAGGGTAAAGGTCACTATGCACGAGATTGTCCAAATCAGCGAGTTATGATCTTAACACCTGATGGAGGATATGAGTCTCAAGATGAAGTGGAACACCTTGAAGCTGCGGATTCAGAAGAGGAAGTAGCATTTCCCGAGACAGGAGAGATGTTAGTTGTTTGCAGGGCATTGAGTGCCTTGAGTGACCCAGACACCATCCAGAGAGAAAACTTGTTTTTCACTCGATGTTCAGTTCAGAACAAGGTATGTAGTCTCATAATTGATGGTGGATCATGTACTAATGTTGCTAGCAAGATTATGGTGGAAAAGCTAGGTTTGAAGACAACCCAACATCCGAGGCCATACCGCCTTAGATGGTTAGATTCAAGCACCGAGATCAGGATACATGAGCAAGTCCTGATTCAGTTCAAGATAGGGAAGTATGAGTATGAAGTCTTGTGCGATGTTGTCCCAATGCAAGTAGGCCATATGCTTCTCGGCAGACCATGGCAATTTGATAGAGAAGTCATACACAACGGACGCACCAATACTCATTCCTTCACGCACGACAAGCGCAAATTCCAGCTTGCTCCATTATCTCCTCAAGAGGTACATGAGATGCAATCCAAATTTGCTGCCGAGGCCAAGGTAAGTAAAACTAACCTTTACATCACTCCTAGTACTGTCTATAAGGCTTTAGATCGAAAAGAAACGGTGCTACTAATGGTGTTTAGAGATGTGTTGATTACAGGTTCACAGGATAATGTACTTGTACCAGAGATTGTATCACTGCTTTACAGATACAAAGATGTGTTCCCTGAAGAGATACCGGCTGGGTTACCACCTATTAGAGGAATAGAGCATCAGATTGATCTAGTTCCCGGTGTACCATTGCCCAACCGTCCCGCTTACCGTATGAACCCAACAGAAACTAAGGAGTTGGAGAAGCAGATTCAAGACTTAATGGAGAAAGGTTACATTAGAGAAAGCTTGAGCCCGTGTGCTGTACCAGTTCTCTTAGTGCCAAAGAAAGATGGAACTTGGAGGATGTGTGGAGACTGCCGAGCAATCAACAACATCACCATAAAATATCGACATCCAATTCCAAGGAGTGGATACCATCAAGTGAGGATGAAAGAAGGTGACGAATGGAAGACTACTTTCAAGACTAAGCAGGGGCTATACGAGTGGTTAGTCATGCCATTTGGTCTAACCAATGCACCCAGCACCTTCATGAGGTTAATGAACCAGGTTCTCAGAGCTTACATTAGTAAATTTGTAGTAGTTTACTTTGATGATATATTGGTTTATAGCAAATCGTTTGAGGATCACCAAAAGCATCTTGAGCTAGTCCTTGACACACTTCGAAAAGAAAGCCTATATGGTAATCTTAAGAAGTGCTCCTTTTGTACTAATGAAGTGGTTTTCTTAGGTTTTGTTGTCAGTTCCAAAGGTTTACAGGTTGATCAAGAGAAGATCAAAGCAATCCAAGAATGGCCGAGACCAAACAACATAGGACAAGTCAGGAGCTTCCACGGATTGGCAAGCTTCTACCGGCGTTTTGTCAAAGATTTCAGTACTATAGCCGCCCCTCTCACTGCTGTGATCAAGAAGGACGTAGCATTTCAGTGGGGATCAGCTCAAGAGGACGCGTTCAACAGACTCAAGGATCGCTTGACGCATGCACCAGTTTTGGTATTACCTGATTTTAATAAAACCTTTGAGGTTGAATGTGATGCTTCAGGCTTAGGTATTGGAGCCGTGCTAACTCAAGGAGGGCGTCCAGTAGCCTACTTCAGTGAGAAACTAAGTGGAGCCAGCTTGAACTACCCAACGTACGACAAGGAACTCTATGCGCTAGTGAGGTCGTTGGAGACATGGCAGCACTATCTTCTGTCCAAGGAGTTTGTCATACATACTGATCATGAGACTTTGAAGCATCTTAGAGGACAAACAACACTGAAGAGAAGACATGCTAAGTGGATGGAGTTTGTAGAAGCATTCCCATATGTGATAAAGTATAAGAAGGGCAAAGAGAATGTTGTAGCTGACGCACTCTCAAGGCGACACATGCTGATCACAACTTTGGAGGCTAAGGTCTTAGGGTTTGAACACCTTAAGGATGCATATAAGGATGATCCAGACTTCGGTTCAGTCTACCAAGATTGTACTACTGCCCCAACAGGTTCCTTCTACTTACATAATGGTTATTTGTTTAGGGAAAAACGTTTGTGTGTTCCACAGGGTTCTATGCGAGACTTGTTGATCAAGGAAGCACATGGTGGTGGACTCATGGGACATTTTGGAGTGGATAAGACTCTGAGCGTTTTGGTAGAACACTTCTTTTGGCCTCACCTCAAGAAGGATGTGGAACGATTTTGTTCCAAGTGTGTCACTTGCCTCAAAGCCAAATCCAGGTCACATCCACATGGTTTATATATGCCACTTCCTATTCCTAGTATGCCTTGGGTTGATATATCAATGGACTTTGTTTTAGGCTTACCCAAAATCCGAGGAAAGGATTCTATTTTTGTTGTAGTGGACAGGTTCTCAAAGATGGCACATTTCATTCCCTGTGCCAAGACTAATGATGCCACTCAAACTGCTGAGTTATTCTTTAAAGAAGTAGTACGCTTACATGGGATCCCGAGGACTATTGTTTCTGACCGAGACACGAAGTTTCTGAGTCACTTCTGGAGGGTTCTTTGGAGGAAGCTAGGAACCAAGCTACTCTTCTCAACAACTTGTCATCCACAAACTGATGGACAAACTGAGGTTGTAAACAGGACTCTATCTACTCTCTTAAGAGCCACGGTTGGTAAGAACCTACGGAACTGGTTAGATTGTATTCCATATGTTGAGTTCGCTTATAATCATGCTAACCATTCTACTACTAAGTTGTCACCTTTTGAGATTGTCTATGGATTTCAGCCAGAAACCCCTTTAGATCTTGTTCCTTTGCCGCCATTAGATGTTACTAATCAGGATGGAGAATCAAAGGCTGAGTTAATCAAGAAACTGCATTAGAAGGTGAAGGCCAACATAGAGGAAAGGACGGCCAAGTATAAGAAGGCTGCTGACAAAGGGAGAAAGGAGCTCATCTTCAATCCAGGAGATTGGGTGTGGGTTCACATGCGTACAGAGAGGTTCCCAAATCAGAGGAAGTCCAAACTAGCGCCAAGAGGAGCTGGACCATTTCGAGTGTTGGAGAGAGTCAACAACAATGCCTACAAGCTGGATCTGCCAGGTGAGTTGACCATTTCACCAGTGTTCAATGTTGCTGACTTGCTTCCTTATAATGCAGATGATGGAATTCTGAGGTCAGAATCTTCTCAAGAGGGAGGGAATGATGAGGACATCGACTCAAGCGTTGACTCAAGCGTTGACTCAAGCGTAGAGATACGTCGAGAAGACCTAGAAGAAGTACCTGCTGCTCAAGACGTGACGACCATGAGAGATCCTCCAAGGACAAGATCAGGAACTAGAAGACTCAGAGCACTGTTCAACACGTCCATTCAGAGTCTCCTAGCTCAAGATTATCAAGTGGAGCGTGTAGAAGATCAAATGAAGACAATTGAAGACTCGATGATGATCTTCTCAATTCAGTCTACTTAGGCCCAACCATGGACAACCACACACGCTAAATAAGGTATGATTTCAATTATATATTGTGTTTGTTCATTTTGCAGGTCCAAGTATTACATTAGTTGTCTGAGTCAGAGTCTGTATTAGTCGTTAAGTTAGTCAAGTTTCCCTGTATTACTTTTAAGTCGGACCATATGATATTTTAGTATTTAGTAGCCGTTGTAATTAGGTTTTCTGCCCTAGAAGGCAACAGCTGCACGATCCCCTTTATAAGGATCCTTAGCAGCCGTGTAACATTTACCAAGTATCAATACAATAACGCAGTTCTTCTTCTTTGAGAGAAAACACCTTTTCGATTCTAAGCTTTCTTGTGAGTCATATCAAGCGACCTTAGATCCAGTCTTATCATAAGATCCTTCATCTCTTGTGTGGCGACAATCAATCCATCTTCTATCCATTCAATCATCTCACGTTCATTCTAAGGAGTCTAGAGACCCGAGGTTTGAATCCATTTTACCACCATATCACCCACGATCTAGAATAGAGAGACTTCAGTCCCTGTTCTACGTCAAACACGCTTCCATCTTGCATCATCATCCATCACTTCCAATCACTTCCAGCTGTCTGACCTCATCAATCTCTTGTTGAGTTATCTCAGACACCCCAGGGAATAGTCTAATAAGTTCCAGATCCGTCTCTTCATCAATGCTACGAGAAATAAGTGAAACTGTCTGCCCACGACTTGCAACGATCGTCGCACTAGGTGCATCGATCGATGCAGCAAAATTTTCACAGATTCCACCCTAGAGTTTTTCCTCAGTTTCTGATTTCTCAGGTTCTTCGACGAGTTCAGCTGTCTTTAACTCAAAATTTTCACCTTGGTGTGATCCATCATTAATATAGACTGACCAAGCCTTGATGTGGGTGTCCATGACACTCTTTCCTTTGACAGTGCTTGAAATTTTGTTCACCTGTGTGTCCAACTGCTTCACATGAGTACTCAAGGATTCAAACTTCCCATTAAGATCCTCATAAACAGCATCAAGCTTCTTGTTGAAGTCCACAACAGTCTTTGTATGTCCTTCTAGAAACTGCTCTATCATGGCTTCCATCTTGCTCTCATAAGCATTAGCAGCAGGAGGTGCCTGATAAGAAGATGATCCATAGGTTCTCTGATAAGAATTACCTTGCTGAAAAGGTTTCTGAAAACCAGCAGTCTGTCCAAATCCAGAAGAGTTTTGGTTGCTTGTGAAAGCACTCTTCTGTCCAGCATTGAAAAACCTATTACCTTGCTGATTCCCAAACCTATTTCCTTGGAATCCAGAGCCACCAATGTAGTTCACATCCTCTTCCTGATGATCTTCTTCAGCTCCAAATACCTCAACATCTTGAGCAAAATGAACAGCCTTCTTTGAAGTCAGCAAGCTATGAACAGTGTCCAACTTGCTCCTAATATCAGCTATCTCCAGATTATCTATCTTCCCACCAGACTCTTTCCTTCTCCTATCAGCAGTCTTGGTGCTATTACTGCTCACCAAGTTATCAATCAATGTCTTAGCCTTCTCCGGAGTCCTTATGTTGAAATTTCCATTGCTGGAATTGTCCAACGCAGTCTGGTAGTGGAGATCAATGCCTCTGAAGAATATGCCCAGCAATGTCACTTCAGTGAATCCATGATGAGGACAATCTCGTTGGTACTTCTTAAACCTCATCCAGACAGTCTTAAGAGGCTCTATAGGACCTTGGGTGAAAGTGAGAATGTCCTATCTCGACTGATCAGAGCGTGAATCATCATAAAAGTGCCTCAGAAACTCTCTCTTCACAGCATGCCAAGTAGTAAACTTGCCAGGTGCATGTTTCTTCAGCCAAGCTAAAGCCTCTCTAGCGAGAGAATAGGGGAACAACTTAAGGTAGAGAAAATCATAGTTCACCCCATTATACTTCATCCCAGTGACGAAGTCCTCTAAGCCATCAATGTGATCCATAGGCTGCTCATGTGGTAGACCATGGAAAGGATTCTGCCTCAGCAGAGTGTAGTACACTGTCTTGATCTCGAAATCATTCCTCTCAAATCCAGGAGGTACAATTGCTGACCGGTTAGCATAGAACTCATCCGGTCGGTTATAGTCAGCAAGAGTCCTCTCATTAGTAGTAGGAGGATTAACCATATGTCTCTCACCTTCAGGTTCAGGTTCAGGGTCAGGTTCGGGTATCACACGTCCCTCAGCATCTATCTGTTGTCCAGCAGCATTGTACGGATTGTTCTGTCGGTCTCTCAGAACACCCTGAGCATCAGGTATCAGAATCAAGCGCTCTTGTACCATCCTTGCTCGATGACTTTTCATGTTTGTTCTCTCTAGTCTAGCAAGTTCTTCAAGCCTGAGATTCACGAGATTTGAGTTCGGATTACTTCTGGTCTCATGCGTCTGCATAAACCGTCTGTAATCGCAGTGCAACGATCGATGCTAGGATGAAACGATCGATTTAACTCAATTCGCCCTGCAACGATCGATTCAAAAGAAGCGTCGATCGATGCTAAGCGAAAATCAAACCTGCGACAGAGAAAAACAGAAAAATAAATTAGTAACTAAAACAAAAACAAAAAACCTAGTCTAAACCCTAAGTTCAAATCTATCGAAGACTCAAAAGAGTCCCCAGCAACGGCGCCAAAAACTTGATACGATCAGGTTTTAATCCCTAGATCTACACTGCAAGTGCACAGACGATCAATAGTATATAGGGTATCGAAATCCACAGGGACTCTAGACCTTACGATAGATTATAGAGTTTTCAGGTTAAGCTAGGTGAAATCAATTAGAAACTAAATAAGCAAGTAGGAAAGTAAATCAATAGCAGAAGTGGTTTGTAAGCAATTAACTAAAAGCGCTAAGTCTAGGGAGTTCTCAGGAAATCAGACAAGCAGACAAATTATCATTCAGGATCAAATTAAGTCCGGTTCTAGAACTCAAATACAGATATAGAATTAACCAACTTTCGTTGTGAGAATTCTCTAAGTCTAATAGCAGAAACCCAAATTTCTTTGTAATTCCTAACAGATTAAACTAGCCTTAAGTGCAGGTTCGATTTGTTCACAATTCAATTAAAGCAAATTTCTTTGTGAGTAATTCAATTGCTTAACCTAAATAGTTCAGATTCTAAATCACACTTTCGTGTCAATTTAACAACCTAAAGTCTAGATTCTAAGTGGTCAGGTTAGAAACTAGTATTAAGCACAATTAAGGTTGAAGAACAATTTAGTTGTGAATCCTAACTGATTAATTATATCTAGCAAGTCATAAAAACATTTATGAGAATCCCTAAACCTAACTATGAATCTACTCAGACATGATTAATGAAACATAAATCATAGAAATAATAGATTGCATACATAAAGAGTAAAGATTAAAGGGGTTCGAAATCTTCTCCAAAAGCAGGAAGCAGTACAGGATTAGATCAGCCCCAAAAGCTCTAAAATCTCTATCCTCAAAGTATGAAAGCGTCTCTCAAATTAAACACCAAAAACCTAATTATAAAGGCCTAATCACGGCTGGGGCTTCTTTGTAATTATTGGAAACTTCTGGGCCAAAGTGCAATATCCAAACTTCATTAAACCGCCGAAGATAAGCCCATCTCGCATGTGTGTCGATCGATGCACATAGTGTGTCGATCGATGCAATCCTCTGTTTTGGACAGTGAACTCTATCTCTCGGGTCAAAACTCCAAAATGCTCCAAAAAGCTCCATAATCACCAAATCTGCTCCAATCGTGCATATATCTAATATCACATGTAAAAGACACTAAAGAAACACCAAAAGACTCTAAAACACAGTTATATCATGGTCTAAAACCGGCAAATACCATGATATATCACTTGTACAAGTAAGGCTCATCCCAATAGTAGCGCCAGATTTCCCTAAGGAACTTCTTCTTAGCATATCCTTTAAACACTTCAGGCTCATCATCTGCAGCAAGGTAGTTGGCTATGTCAGCGTACCAAGGTCTAGTGGAGAGAGAACCTTGGGCAATTGCAGCTATGAACATGTCAGCTTCGTCATCGTGAATTGCAGCCTGCAATCGCAACTGGTGTCGACCGACATCAGTGTTGATGTCGATCGACATAGTACCTAATCGGCCAATTGGTGTCGAGGTTAATCGATTATCGTCCGCTTTTTCGAGTCGGATGTCGATCGACATGAACATGGTGTCGACCGACACCTTCTCTGCAACCCTTGTAGAAGGAAGTGAACTCGCAGAAACTGCCTGAAATCATGTCTCGACCTTATAAATGTTCTCCTCTGGTAGAAAATCATCTATAGGAACGTCCTCATCGATCCTAATCCGTGATAAATGATCAGCAACACCATTCTCTACCCCTTTCTTGTCTCTCACCTCTATGTGAAACTCTTGGAGCAACAAAATCCACCTTAGTAGTCTTGGCTTAGCATCTTTCTTCTGCATCAGATACTTAAGCGTGGAATGGTCAGTATGCATGACTACCTTGGATCCAATTAGATAGGAGCGGAACTTCTCGAATGCAAACACAACTGCTAACAATTCCTTCTCAGTGGTTGCATAATTTCTTTGAGCTTCATCGAGAGTTCTACTAGCATAATAGATAGCATGGAGCTTCCTATCTTTCTTCTGCCCAAGCACAGCTCCTACAGCATAGTCACTGGCATTTCACATTACCTCAAAAGGAGACTCCAGTCCAGTGGTTGCACAATTGGAGCCGAGATCAAGGGTTGTTTCAGTTCTTTGAATGCAGCATGACACTCATCTGTGAACTCAAACTTCACATCCTTGCAGAGGAGTGCAGTAAGTGGTCTAGCTATCTTGCTGAAGTCTTTAATAAATCTCCTGTAAAAACCAGCATGCCCAAGAAAACTTCTTATTCCCTTGATTGAATCCGGTGCTTACATTCCTGTCATCACTTCAATCTTAGCTCTGTCCACCTCAATTCCTGCCTCAGAAACTCTATGCCCAAGTACAATGCCATTCTTGACCATAAAATGGCATTTCTCCCAATTCAAAACCAGGTGCTTTTCCTCACAGCGAGCTAACACCTTGCATAGATTATCCATACAAGCATGGTAAGATGATCCGTAGACAGCGAAATCATCCATGAAGACCTCCATAAATACATCTATCATGTCTGTGAAGATAGACATCATACATCTCTGAAATGTCGCAGGAGCATTACACAGTCCGAAAGGCATTATGCGGTATGCAAAGGTGCCATAGGGACATGTAAATGTGGTCTTCTCCTGGTCCTCTGGGTGGATAGGGGTCTGAAAGAAACCAGAATAACCATCCAAAAAGCAGTAGTAAGGATGATTTGCCAACCTTTCTAACATCTGATCAATGGAAGGGAGTGGAAAGTGGTCTTTTCTGGTGGCTGCATTCAACTTCCTATAGTCTATACACATCCTGGGACCAGTGATTGTCCTCGTAGGAATCAGCTCATTCTTTTCATTCTTCACCACTGTGACCCCTCCTTTCTTAGGAACCACATGAACTGGGCTGATCCAATCACTGTCTGAAATAGGGTAGATGATCCCAACTTGCAGCAGCTTCATGATCTCTTTCTTCACAACCTCTTTCAGGTTAGGATTCAAATGCCTCTGGTTCTCAATTGACGACATGCTCTCATCCTCAAGGTGTATCCTATGCATGCAAAAGTCCGGAGAGATACCTGAAATATCATCAAGAGAATAGCCAAGAGCTTTGCGATGCTTGCGCAGCTTGCTTAGTAGTAATGTGAGTTCTGCATTATTCAAATCAACATTGACAATGACAGGATAAGTGGAGTTCTTACCTAAGAACGAATATTTGAGGCCTGTAGGTAGCTGATTCAACTCGATCTTTGGAGCTTTTTCATCGCTCCAATCCTGCGCAACTGGTGTCAACCGATTAGCCTGTGGTGTCGGTCAACACTAAATGTTATCGGCCACTTCCAAGTTCATAACTTGCTCAGTAGCGTCCATTAGCCTTAAATATCCAGTAGCAGCAGTTGGGAATGTCCTGAAATCACACTTGTAATCACTCTAGAGATAGTTGTGTTGTCGAGATTTGACATTCGTATGATACTGGGTAATCATAACGCTTTGCTAGAAGCCACTTATGATCTATGAGTTTAGAACTCATTGCTAGTATTATATGATCCTACAGGGTCACACACCTAAGCAAACTGGATATTTAATATGGGGTTGATCATTAGTGTAATGATCTAATGAATGTATATATGATATGCATTCGATAACAAGTTTCTGAGGTTGTGTCGATCGACACAGAAAGTGTGTCGATCGACACGGATCGCGAACCAAATTGCAGAATTTGGTTTATGACTTAATAAACCACGGTTTGAGTCTTGGTTAATCAGGTCATGGTAAAAGTCAATATATATATGATACATGGTCGACTTTTACAAGGACCAGACCAATTCACAGCCACCAGAAAGAAACTGAAACCCTTTGAGAGATCCGATCTCTAAACGGCACTAGCATCCCGTCTGTTCCAGTTTGTGTGCGTGTGGATACCAGTAGAGGCGCAGCACTTGAGCCGCTCCCGATCTCGTGTTCCTGACCATATTTCCGCTGCCTGTATTCGAGGTAAACACGAGGTACTCTTTAGATTCAAGCGAATAGTAAACTCGAGATCATGGCTATGAACTTGCTAGGTTGTTTAATAGTGATTAATCAGCACCAAGTTCCAACAGCAGCTTCATCCTCTAGCTCCAACTCATGCTCAGAACTCATCAAGGCTCTCTCCAAAGGGTCGACAGAATGCATTCGATTTAAGAATTCTGCAGCCAGATTCTCAATCGTATCAACATAGAAGGTCTGTCCATCAATAGTGGGATGTCTCATCAACTTGTCCATGTCAAAAATTCATCACCAGATCACCCACATTCAGTCCAATCTTTCGTCTCTTCACATCAATAATTGCACCAGCTGTAGCCAAGAATGGTCTGCCCAAGATAAGAGGGTCCTTAGGCTCATCATTGTACTGTAGGACTACGAAGTCAGTTGGGATAACAAATTCACCAATCTTCACCGGTACATCTTCCAAGAGACCTTCAGGAATCCTTATGGAGCGATCAGCTAGGATCAAGGAGATCCTAGTAGGTGTGAAATATGTCACTCCCATCTGCTTAGCGACTAAATATGGCATCAAATTGACACTTGAACCCAAATCACAAAGTGACCTCTCAAATCTGTCTCTGAAGATGGTACAGTCCAAAACAAAACTTCCTGGATCCTTTTGCTTCTCGGGAACTCTGTTGAAGATGACAGCACTACAGACTTCAGTGATCATCATTAAACTCTCTTCATCTCCCATGTCAGAAGTCAACATATGCTTCAAACATCTCTTCAACACTGGGTTGTTGTTGATAGCATCCATCAATGGCATTGGGAGAGTGAGCTTGCTCAGCATAGCCATGTATTTAGCCTTGAACCGTTCAAACTTAGACTGCTTCGGGTTTCTTGGGAAAGGTACCTTGGGTTTATACACTTTCCCACCAGCATTAAGGGATTTCTGCATGACATCAGTGTTTGTACGCTGCTGATGTCGACCAACATCAGCTTGGTGTCGGTCGGCATTGGTCGATTTCGATCTGTCATCGGCTTCACAATCGATCTTGGTCGATTTCCGTTCGTCATGAGGACTCAAAGAAGTTGGTGTCGACCGACGTGCAGAGGCAGTGTCGGTCGACGCTCGTTTCGCAGCTTCATACTCTTCTTCAAATTTTTCCATCTCTTTGATCTCCTTATCACTGATCTCCCTATTAGGGATGGTGCAGCTCCTTCCCACTCCTCAGTGACATGGAATTGCAGTGATGCTTGGGGTTGTTATATGTGCTTCCAAGAAGGAACCCGGCTTGCCTCTTATCAGCTCCAGCAGTTTGAGCAACTTGAGAATCCAATTGCTTCATATGTGTGCTCAAGGATTCAAACTTCTCATTCAAATCAGCATAGACATCATCTATCTTCTTGTTGAAATCCACAACAGTCTTTGTCTGACCTTCCAGAAACTGCTCCATCATAGCTTCCAGCTTGCTCTCACGAGCATTAGTAGCAGGAGGTGTCTGAAAGGAAGATGATCCATAAGTCCTCTGGTAAGAGTTGTTCTGCTGAAAAGGCTTTTGGTAACCACCATTCTGACCATATCCATAAGAGTTTTGATTGCTTGTGAAAGCACTCTTCTGTCCACCATTAAAGAACTTGTTGTTCTGCTGGTTTCCAAATCTGTTTCCTTGAAATCCAGAACCACTAATGTAGTTCACATCCTCTTCTGTGCAGCCTTTCTTCAGGTCCAAACTCTTCAATATCCTGAGTAAAATGGACATGCTTCTTGTTAGTCAACAAGTTGTGAACAGAATCCAACTTGTTCTGCATCTCAGCCATCTGTAGATGATCCAATTTTCCACCAGACTCTTTCCTTCTCTGATCTGCAGTCTTAGCAATGTTGCTGCTTACCAAGTTCTCAATCAGCACTCTAGCTTGTTCAGGAGTCTTTGTGTTGAAGTTGCCATTGCTGGTAGCATCTAATGCAGACTGGTACCAGAGATCCACACCTCTTTGCTCCAAACGAAAGTCTACCTATAGAAGACTCAACAGACTCGAAAAACCAGGTTAAAGACCCAATATACACAACTATATCATGGTTGAAAATCTAGAAAAACCATGATATATCAGACGTCCTTGGCAGTATGACAGGGGCACTATACATGATGGTCGCCGCAATACATATAGTTTTGTGCTTGATAACCGCAAAATTATCCTGTTACCGGCTAAGGAACTGGTTGCAGAATCGCCAGCTCAACCTGCGACACTACCACCATCGAATACTTCGTTTGCACATCCACAAGTCCCGAATAGCTTCTGTCACAACTGTCTGCACTCTTGGATGAGTTTCGCTATGTGTTTCCATCCGATTTACCGCAAAGTCTTCCTTCTTTGCGAGACATACAACACCAAATTGATCTTGTTCCTGGAGCTACACTTCCTAATCGTCCTCATTACAGGATGAGCCCGGAGGAGCATGAGGAACTGCGTCGTCAGGTTGAAGAATTGGTTGCTAAAGGACACATTCGTGAAAGTTTAAGTCCTTGTGCGGTTCCAGCTCTTCTTATCCCTAAAAAGGATGGTTCGTTGAGGATGTGCGTCGATAGTCGGGCAATCAACAAGATTACAGTATGATATCGCTTCCAGATTCCACGCCTAGACGATTTACTTGATCAGATGGCAAAGCGGTGATTTTCTCTAAGCTGGACTGAAAGAATGGCTACAATCAGATTCGGATTAATCCAGGAGATGCGTGGAAACGGCTTTTAAAACCAGAGAGGGTTTGTTTGAATGGATGGTTATGCCATTCGGGTTGTCTAACACACCTAGCACCTTCATGAGTGTGATGAATAAGGCATTGCGACCTTTTATTGGCAAATTCGCCGTCGTGTACTTCGATGACATTTTGCTATTTAGCGCGTTACTTGACGATCATATGATCCATCTGCGACAGGTTTTGGAGACTCTTAGGCGTGAGACCTTCTTTGTGGCGAGACATAAATGTGAGTTCGCAACCGACCATGTTCTTTTCTTGGGGTATGTCGTCTCACGTGATGGACTATCGATGGATCTCAGTAAGGTTGAGGCGATACGTTCTTGGCCCGAACCCAGTATTGTGGCTGACGTCAGAAGTTTTCACGGGTTAGCTTCCTTCTATATGAGGTTTGTTCCCCACTTTAGTGTTATTATGGCACCTCTGATGGACTGTATGAAGGAGGAAAAGTTTGCTTGGTCCTCAGAGGCTTCGGATGCGTTCGATTTGATCAAAGAAAAGTTGAAGAGTGCACTTATTCTCGTTCTGACCAATTTCTCGCAACCATTCGAGCTGCATTGCGATGCGTCAAAGCTCTTCATAGGCGCCATTCTCAGTCAACAGACACGTCTGGTTGCTTTCTATAGTGAGAAACTTGCAGGAGAACGGAGAAGATACATCACTTACGACGTGGAATTCTACGCCATTGTGCAAGCGATCAAGCATTGGAAGCACTATTCGTTTCATCGCGAGTTTGTTTTATATACTGACTATAATGCTCTGAAACATCTTGAGAGTTAGGAAAAGGTCTCTTCTCGCCATGCCAATTGGATTGCATTTCTGCAGAAATTCACATTTACCATTAAGCACAAGTCCGAATAGCTTAACAAGGTCATGGATGCCCTCAGTCGCAGGCATTGTCTTATTACTTTGATGCATACTAGTGTTCCGTGTTTTGGCGCATTTTCTGAACTTTATGCCTCGGATCCATACTTTGCCTCGGTGCTGCGCGATGTTGAACAAGGATTGCGGTTTGATTTCGTGGTGCAAGACGGGTTTCAATTCAAGGGTGTTCAGCTTTGTATTCCTGACAGTAGCTTGCGCCTTCGTCTCATCCAGGAACCGCACTCGTAGGGTCATGTAGGCAGGGATCACACTTTGCAAATGGTCTCGCATTCATATTTTTGGCCATACCTCAGACGAGACGTCGAGCGTTTTGTGGAAAGATGTCGAGCGTGTTGATAGGTTCTAAGTTTTACCCTATTCTACACTGCAAGTGAACAGCAATGTCAAAGTAGTATATGAAGGAATTTCTAGCAGATCCTAATCCAATTAGGCAATCCTGGTCTTAATTCCGAGCCTAGGATCTAAGGTTCATGTAATTGAATCTATGGGATCTCAGATTTACCTGTTGATTTGCAGCGGAAGTATTAGCAGATAATCGAGATCACGAAGCGCCTCAAATGCTGCGCCTCTACTGGTATCCACACGCACACAAACTGGACCGCAGGGATGCTAGTGCCTTACAGAGATCTGATCTCCAGAGAGGTTTCTATCTGTGTTCTGGTGGCTGTGAAATAGGTTAGGGTCGAGTTTAGGTCGACCATATATCTTATATATGTCGGCTTAAACCACGACGGAATTAACTAACGATTAAACCGTATTAATCTGGTTAATCCGCGAGTGCATCGATCGATGCACTAACTGCAACGATCGACACTGCCACAGAATATTGATATCGAATGCATATCACATATGCATTCATTGGATCATTACATTAATGATCAACCTCGTCTTTAACGCCCAGTTTGCTTAGGTGTGTGACCCTGTAGAATCATATAACACTAGCAATGAGTTCTCAACTCATTGATCATAAGTGGCTTCTAGCAAAGCGTTATGACTACCTATTGTTATGTGATTGTCTCATCTCGACTATACGACTTTCACTTAGAGCAAGTACAATAGATTTCAGGACATTCCCAACAATCTCCCACTTGTACTGGAATCATCTATTCCTTTAATCCCTTTGTAGCTATATCTCAATCTAGCATAAGGCAAGAACTGTGTCATCCTTATTAAGCCAGATCACGTTTATCGAATCCTGATTTGTACTGATAAGACAAACGACTGACAATCATCTCGTTTGAGCGCGGCCACGCATTTCCAGTATCAAATCTTCGATAGGCCCAGAGATATTTAACTCCTGTTATATAGGAGGTACAAATCCCATCTTGTTCCATCCATGTCTCTTTTATATCTCATGATCCGCCTAATCAGTGTCTTTATGATCACCAGTTACGGCTGACGTTTGACAAAGTCAAGACGAACCAATCCATATAAGAGAGGACATGATGAACTCAGTTCTAAGGACTACACTCTTTAGTCGTAATGAGAAACTCTTATGACACTCATATAACATCTTGTAGAGTTCTCATTAACGGGTCAAGTCCGATCATGTGTTCTCTAACACATATCTATGTGATTGACTTAATACACTTATTAAATGACTCCATGAAACATAGTCATCAGTCACCTCACATACTAGTCTCACGTGGTTGTTAGTGTCCCATTTTAACAACCTCGACTAGGGACCATTTATAATTTATATCAATTTTTTTCTTATAGGGTTTCATGATCAAGTCACATACTTGATAACCTATAAAATGTCATAAATTACTTTGGGACAATTATTTAATAACACAATTAAATAATGCTGAAACAATTTCATTAAAATAACATAATCCTATTATGTTTTACGAACATCAAGTCATAACTAAAAACCAAATATAACTCCCACTGAAACCAAGATCATATCTTAAGAAATCTAATGCCTACAGCAGTAGTATGAAACTCATGCTTAGGCCTTGGGAGGGGCTTGGTCAGTGGATCAGCAACATTCTCATCCGTCGGGACTCTGTTGATCTTCACATCTCCTCTATTCACAATATCACGGATAAGGTGATATCTCCTTTCTATGTGTTTGGATTTCTGGTGTGATCTAGGTTCCTTTGCTTGCGCAATGGCTCCATTGTTGTCACAATACAAAGCCACTGGCTCAGAAATGCTAGGAATCACACCAAGTTCAGTGATGAACTTCTTGATCCAAACAGCCTCTTTTGCCGCTTCAGAAGCAGCGAGGTACTCAGCTTCAGTTGTGGAATCTGCTACAGTGTCTTGCTTGGAACTCTTCCAGCTTACTGCACCGCCATTCAGGCAGAAGATGTAACCAGATTGCGATCGGAAATCATCTTGGTCTGTCTGAAAACTTGCGTTTGTGTAACCACTTACTACCAGCTCATCACTTCCTCCATACACCAAGAATTTATCCTTAGTATTTCTCAAATACTTTAGAATATTCTTGACTGCTGTCCAGTGACTTTCACCTGGATCCGATTGGTATCTACTCGTCATGCTTAAAGCACAAGCAACATCTGGACGAGTACAGAGCATAGCATACATGATGGATCCCAACGCCGAGGCATAGGGAATCCTACTCATGCGATCTCGCTCAGCAGGTGTCTCAGGGCACTGCTTCTTGCTGAGACTTATGCCATAAGACATTGGTATGAAGCCCTTCTTGGAATCTTGCATTCTGAACCTGTGTAAGACCTTATCGATATAAGTGTCTTGACACAGTCCAATTAACTTGTTTAATCTATCTCTATAGATTCTTATTCCAAGAATATACGCGGCTTCACCCATGTCTTTCATTGAAAAACAACTTTCGAGCCAAGTCTTAACAGACTGTAACAACGGAACGTCATTTCCGAGAAGAAGTATGTCATCTACATACAACACGAGAAATGCTACTGCACTCCCACTAGTCTTCTTGTAAACACATGGTTCTTTTTCGCTTCTGATGAAATCAAACTTTTTGACAGCTTCATCAAAACGAAGATTCCAACTCCAAGATGCTTGCTTCAATCCATAAATGGATCGATGAAGTTTGCATACTTTCCTAGCTGCATTTGGATCGATGAAACCTTCGGGTTGTGTCATGTACACATCCTCTTCCAGAATTCCATTAAGGAAAGCTGTTTTCACGTCCATCTGCCAGATCTCATAATCATAATGAGCAGCTGTTGCTAGGAGAATCCGAATGGATTTAAGCATGGCGACAGGTGAATAGGTTTCTTCATAGTCAATACCATGAATTTGTTTGAAACCTTTTGCCACTAGCCTTGCTTTATATATCTGAATATTTCCATCCACATCAATTTTCTTCTTGAAAATCCATTTACACTCAATGGTTCTTGCACCATCGGGTAAATCAACCAAAGTCCATACTTGGTTCTGTGACATGGATCCCATTTCGGATTCAGCGGCTTTCAGCCACTTTTCGGAGTCAGGGCTCATCATTGCTTCTTCAAAATTCGCTGGCTCGTCACTGTCAATGATCAACAAATCATGACAGTTGGTTACGAGAAATCCATATCTCTCGGGTTCGTGACGGATCCTTTCGGATCGGCGAATTTCAGGCTCCACAGGCGCCGTCTCTACAACTCTTTGTAGATCCAACTGTTGCTCTTCCTCTACGGGTTGAGCATTTTCCTGCGGTTCTCGAACTTCTTCGAGTTGTACTTTACTCCCACTGTTTTTCTTGGAAAGAAATTCTCTCTCAAGAAAGACGCAGTTCCGAGCAACAAACACTTTGTTCTCGGGTTGGTTGTAAAAGTAGTATGCCTTGGTTTCCTTAGGATAACCAACGAAGTAGCATTTATCAGATTTGGGCTCGAGATTATCTGTAATTAATCTCTTAACATAAGCTTCACAACCCCAAATCTTCAGGAAAGACACATTCGGAACATTTCCAGTCCACATCTCATGTGGTGTCTTTGCAACTGATTTTGACGGAACCCTATTAAGTGTAAACGCAGACGTTTCTAGAGCGTATCCCCAAAAGGATAATGGAAGAGTTGAGAGACTCATCATTGATCGAACCATATCTAATAAAGTCTGATTCCTCCTCTCAGACACGCCATTCCATTGTGGTGTCCCAGGAGGAGTGAGTTGTGAAACAATTCCACAATCTCTCAAATGATCACTGAATTCTTGGCTTAAGTATTCTCCTCCACGATCTGATCGAAGAGCCTTAATACTTTTGCCAAGTTGATTCTGTACTTCATTTTGGAACTCTTTGAACTTTTCAAAGGATTCCGACTTGTGTCTCATTAAATAGACATAGCCATACCTGCTGAAATCATCAGTGAAGGTAATGAAGTATCGAAAATTTCCTCTAGCACTTGTGCTCATTGGGCCGCATACATCTGTATGTATAAGGCCCAATAGGTCACTGGCCCTTTCATTTTGTTTGTTGAAAGGCGCCTTTGCCATTTTGCCTAGTAAACAAGATTCACATTTCTCACATGATTCATAATCAAATGAGCCCAAAAGCCCATCACTATGGAGCTTTTGAATCCGTTTCTCGTTTATGTGGCCCAAACGACAATGCCATAGAAAAGTCTGATTCGTGTCATTTGATTTGAATCTCTTGGTGTTAATGTTATAGATTGGTGTGCTTTGATTTAAAACATAAAGCCCATTCTCTAATGGGCTGCTACCATAAAATATATCATTGTAATCAAAAGAACAACATTTATTCTTTATTGAAAACTGATATCCTTCCACATCCAAAATAGGAATAGAAATAATATTTCTGCTTATCGCAGGTACATAGTAGCAATTATTAAGTTTTAACACCAAACCAGAAGGTAAAGACAAGTTATATGTTCCTACGGCTAATGCAGCAACTCTTGCTCCATTTCCCACGCGCAGGTCCACTTGTCCCTTTTCCAACGTCCTACTGTTGCTTAGGCCCTGCATATTTGTACAAAAATGAGCACCACAGCCGGTATCCAATACCCAAGAAGTAGAACCAGAAGTAGTAACATTTACTTCTATAACATAAATACCTGAAGATGAAGTCTCGGAAGTCTTCTTCTTCTTCTTCTTCTCTTCCAAGAATTTGTTGCAATTTCTCTTCCAATGCCCAGGCTCTTTACAGTAATGGCACTTATCAGTCTCAGATGGGCCCGGCTTGGGCTTCGGGACTGGCGCAGGCGTGTCCTGGTTCTCAACCTGGACTGCCTTGCCCTTTCCCTTGCCTTTGCCAAGTTTCTTAAACTTCTTACCCCCTTGTACCATAAGTACATTAGGAGTGCCCTTCTTGATATTAGGCTCAGCTGTCTTGAGCATGCCATGCAGTTCAGTCAACGTCTTCGTCAAGTTGTTCATGTTATAGTTCATAACAAACTGATCATAACTTGACGGCAGTGACTGCAGAATGATGTCAGTAGCCAACTCTTGGCTAATGGGACAATCCAGTCTCCCCAGGTTATCAATATAACCCATCATCTTAATGACATGAGGACTGACCGGACTGTCCTTTGGTAGCTTGCATTCAATGAGAGATTTAACCGTCTGGTATCTCTCAGTTCGTGCTTGCTCCTGAAACATGCTTTTCAGGCTAGTAATCATCTCCACTGGCGACTCCACGTTCTCGTATTGCTTCTGCAAGTCCGAGTTCATGGTAGCCAACATGAGACAATTCACATCGACCACATCATTGGAATGCTTGTCCCAAGCACTCCTTTCTGCATGTGCAGCATTGGCTCTCGGTTTTTCAGGGAGAACAGTTTCCAGGACATAGTCCCTTTTCTCCTGCTTGAGAACAATTCTCAAGTTCGATACCATTCGAGAAAATTCGATCCATTTAACTTGTCCTTCTCAAGGACGGATCGCAGGGAGAAAGAGTTATTATGAGTGTTAGTCATAGCTGAGAACAAAGAAAAGAAAAGGTTTAGTTATGATGTTCAAGAAATGAGAAATCTTAACTTTTAAGAAAACTCGCATTATATTCAAACAATGTTTCCTCAGATGAATATAATGATCCAAGACCCATACTTCACTGAACTTGAGTGAGCCACTGGCTATCACCCAAATTTAGCTATCTAGGTAAGCAACAACTTTGCTAGTTATATCCAATATAACTCTTGGTCGTGGATCGACATCTCATGTCCAATCCACCTGATGTCTCTGGGCCCAAAACGATTTTGATAGCCCAGTCAAGCAAACCAATCTCTTCAGTCATGTAATTGTTGATGCCTTGCACTGCAAGCCCATTAACACGATTACTTCCTGCCTTACTCCTGTAATTGTTGACACCTTGCACTGCAAGCCTATCATACAATGAAATGAGTCTTGACAGTTGACAAGATTGAAAAGACATCAAGTATCACTTGACATTTGGTTGAGGAACGGAACCATTTAAAACGTTCAGTTTTATTATGTTTCAATTCTTATAATTAATTGATTTTTCTTGCTTCGGTTCTGTGATTTCAGGTTCAATAACCCAATCATCCAACCTGGTGTCGACCGACACTACTATAGTGTCGATCGATGCAGGATAACCAAAAGCATTCCGCGATAACCGATCAATTCAATTGATCCGGTTTTGAATACACTACTATAATTGCATCGATCGACACTAGGCGAAAACTAGGTTTATTCGGGTTTTCGCCCTGCATCGATCGTTGCCGGATTGGCACCGATCGACACCATGCGAAAATCCCTAAATTTATTCGGGTTTTCGCCCTGCATCGATCGATGCCGGATTGGCATCGATCGACACCATGCGAGAAAATCCTTAAACGTTTTCGAACAGAACCCTAAACTAGGTTTTCAGGAAAACGAATTTTAGCAAGTTTGTATCAACTATACACAGATTCAGATTCAACCAATCTAATCAACATGCTACAGATTCAATGGAACCCTAAAGCTCTGATACCACTGAAGGAATTTCTAGCAGATCCTAATCCAATTAGGCAATCCTGGTCTTAATTCCGAGCCTAGGATCTAAGGTTCATGTAATTGAATCTATGGGATCTCAGATTTACCTGTTGATTTGCAGCGGAAGTATTAGCAGATAATCGAGATCACGAAGCGCCTCAAATGCTGCGGCTCTACTGGTATCCACACTCACACAAACTGGACCGCAGGGATGCTAGTGCCTTACAGAGATCTGATCTCCAGAGAGGTTTCTATCTGTGTTCTGGTGGCTGTGAAATAGGTTAGGGTCGAGTTTAGGTCGACCATATATCTTATATATGTCGGCTTAAACCACGACGGAATTAACTAACGATTAAACCGTATTAATCTGGTTAATCCGCGAGTGCATCGATCGATGCACTAACTGCAACGATCGACACTGCCACAGAATATTGATATCGAATGCATATCACATATGCATTCATTGGATCATTACATTAATGATCAACCTCGTCTTTAACGCCCAATTTGCTTAGGTGTGTGACCCTGTAGGATCATATAACACTAGCAATGAGTTCTCAACTCATTGATCATAAGTGGCTTCTAGCAAAGCGTTATGACTACCTAGTGTTATGTGATTGTCTCATCTCGACTATACGACTTTCACTTAAAGCAAGTACAATAGATTTCAGGACATTCCCAACAGTATATAGGGTTATCGAATCCACAGGGACACTAGGTCTCGATAGATCAGAACAGTAGAGACTAATACTAGAAATAAGCAGATGGTGAAGTAAATAAATTGCGAAGCAAGAAAGTAAACAGTAGCAAGTTGGTTGTGAAAGCAATAAACTAAAAGCGTCAAGCCTAGGGTATTCTCAGGAAATCAGACAAGCAGACAAGCTAATCAGTCAGGATCTAATTAAACTCAGTTCTAGAACTCAAATCACGGAAATAGAATTAACCAAATCTCTTTGCGAAAACTCTCTAAGTCTAAGTGCAGTAACCCAAATCTCTTTGCAATTACTAACAGATTAAACTAGCATTAAGTTCAAGTTCGATATGTTCACAATTAAACTAAACCAAATCTCTTTGCGAATAATTTAATTGCTCAACCTAAATAGTTCAGATTCTAAAACACACTCTCGTGTCGAATTTAGCAACCTAAGATCTAGATTCTAATTGATCAGGTTAGAACTAGCTTTAAGCACAATCTAGTTTGAAGAACATTCTAAACATATGAATCCTTAACTGAATCTAACAAGTCTAGCAAGTCATCAAACCCTAATGAGAAACCCTAAGCCTAATTATGGATCTACTCAGACATGATTGATGAAAACATAATCATAGAAATAATAGATTGCATATAAGAAATTAAATAGATAAAGGGGTTCGAAATCTTCTCCAAAATAAGTGAATACAGGAAATAGATCAGCCCCAAAAGCTCTAAAAATCTCTTAGCTCTAAGTATGAAAGCGTAAGTAAAATAAACACCAAAATCCTCTATATATATGCCTAATCTCGGCTGGGGCTTCTGTGTAAATATTGGAACTATCTTGGGCTTCTTTGCAAATCTTCATAACTTCATTAAACCGACGCGTACGGCCCATCTCGCTAGTGTGTCGACCGATGCACAAGATGTGTCGGTCGATGCATGATCAATAAATCGGACAGTGAGTTAAGCTCTCGGCCAAAACGTCCCAAAAGTCCCAAAATGCTCCAAATATCTCCAATTAGCTCCAAACCTGATTAAACCTGTAAAAGACTCTAAACAAAGACAAAAGACACTAAAAACACATCTATATCATGGTCTAAAATGGGTAAAAACCATGATATATCAACTCCCCCACACTTAGCCTTTGCTTGCCCTCAAGCAAAACAGAGAACTAAAATGTAGTGAAGAGGTTTGAAAACTCTTCAGAAACTCATTTTGTCGTAGAAGCAGCAGCATTCAGATTCCCCTTAGTAATCCACATGAAAGAATCAACCTGCAGACATCAAGACCAACATATACTTCCCCCACACTTAGCAACTGTCCTAAGTAAACTCCACAATCACATTCACGCATTCAAATTCTCCCTACTGACTTCTGCATATATTTAAGTGCGGTCTCACCTAAGGGGTATCGATCTAAAGGCACATGGATTCTTACCTTGCCAGCTCTAGACCACCAAACTGTCTTTCTTTAGTCCCTTTCTTCTCTTTCCCTCCCTTAACAACTGATTTTTCCCCACTGGGTATCATTTTATTTTTTTTATCAGTGTTCTTCCCGTTTTGGGGTGTACTTTGGACACATTCCATGGATCACATGAGAGAAAATAGTGTTTGCTACCATTCCCATGACCACTTCGGAGTTACTAACTCATCCGCAGTTTATTACTTTTTTTTTTTTACTTTATGGAAGGGGAGAAGGGAACCAAATAGGACAGGTTTACAGGCTGTGTCAGAACCAGCAAGGGAGTCCGACATAAAGTATACCAAGCCCTTAGGTGAGAAATCTAAAGTCAGGATTAAATTGAAGTCAGTAAAAGATCCTCTGATACCTGAAGCGATGTGGGTGTTATCAGTAGGCTGATCTGTGTCTGGGTTTTCTAATAGTCATAGATGATCTGCAGCTTCATCTCAATGGTCACTTAAGTTCCTGCAAATGCTGCTAATCTTCTCAAAAAATCATTGTTTCCTACTTAAACAAATTTTGACTCGAAAAACAAATTTTTAAAATTTAACTGACTCTAAGAAAACAAAAGAAAGTAATTAGTAGAACCTCCCCCACACTTAAGACACACTGTCCCCAGTAGTGTCAAGCAAGGGATCGGTTAAAAGAAAGAAAACAAAAATTTGTTAATGGAATGGTTAGTTCTCTCGGGTTCTTACCTCTGTCGCAGTCAGGCATCGATCGTTGCACTAGGTGCACAGACCGTTGTTGTGCGATTTTCGTTGGGGATCGATCGTTGCTCAGGACCGCAACGATCGCTGCAATGCGATTCTTTCGTATTGTGACGATCGACACAATGGTGTGTCGATCGACGCACTGCGTTTTCACGAACAGTCAGCAAGTTAGCAGGTTAGTCCGTCTGTTTTTGTCAATTTTGATCCCTGCAAGCTGAAAACACTAGAAACAGAGTAAAACCGAAGCAACAAATGTATCTGATCAAGCATAACCATTCAAACATAATAGAATCCTAAGGAAAATAAGAAAATGCAAAAACAAAAGTGCAAGAAAAGATAAAAGTCAGAATACAGAACCGAATGTCTGAAAACGGAGATCAATCTCACTCGCTCACATCATCTATCCCAGTATACCTCTCGGGATCACTGGCATCCTCTGGAGATCGCTGTCGACGACGTCGGTCAGGTACGGGCTGATGGATCTGTGGTGGCCTCCTGCAGCTGCAAGTACGCATGAAATTCCAAAGAACTCGAAACATACCATCTGATCTCTCTCTCCACTCTGCCTCAGAGTATGCACCGTAAGCCATTGCAGGCTCTGGAAAGGGACCCACATCGTCGACTGGGGCAGGCGCTGGCGCAGGAGTAGGGGCAGCAGAAGTCGAAGCTCGTGAGGAAGGCTCTCCCAGTGTATGAGCCATAGTCGGAATCCCACGCTGCGCAGACTCAGGAGGCTGAAATCTCAGTGCCTCTAATGTGTCAATCTGTGTCCATCTGGCAGCAGGAAGCTCTATACCAGTCCTCCCAGTGGTCGGATCAGTGTAAACCCAAATGCGCCCCTCCTTGAGCCAGGTAACGCTCTGCAAATGGCTGAGATCCAGGAACTCCCGAGCTGTATCACGCTCTGTGCCATGAAGAGGAATCCCACAATACTCAAAAATGGGAGTAAGTAAACTCCCAACCGTCTCAGTACCAGCTCCATCAAACGGCTTCAGCTGCAGATCAACTAAATGATGTGCGAAAATAGCTCCTAAGTTGAGACCCGTAGTAGGATCTCTCACGCCAGAACCTCTAAACTGATCTCTCAGCCCCATAAACAGCAGCTCCATCTCATATTTGCGCATCTTGTTGGCCTCAAACTTGCAAAGCAAGCTCCAGCACAAGATACGCGAGACATATCGCAGCACCGGATGTCTCATCTGCACTACTGGTGTGGTCCTAGAGTTGTATCGACCGCTGCCAATACTCTCCCAGAATGTGCGAGCCTCAACCAGATCCCACTCGAGTGGCATGGCGATGCGCCTTGGCTCAGTACTGAACCCGTAGATCCTGTAAAGATCAAGTAGAGAAATCCGATACCTGACTCCCCAACTCATGAAGGTGAATGCACCCACTGTAGCGCTCTTGTTGTCGGGATCCGAGTAAACCACTCTGCAAGTGGCCAATAACTGCCTGACCAGCTCAGGATAGAGATCATAATGTCGCATCGGCATTGTCCCTAGACCAATGCCTCTGCATACAGCGAGTACCTGCTCATCAATACCCAGAGTCTTGCAGGTGGAGTAGTCAGCGAACTTGGTCGGCTTGAAGATCATCCCACACCAACCACTGTAGAGAAGCGAGTCATACTCGTCCCACTGACTGAGCAACGGCCGCTCGGTGAACTCAGCGGTCTTGAAGAAACGTATAAGGTCCTCCGGCCACTGTCTGGTCGTCTGAATCGGTGTGGCGTCCGCTCTGGGCCAAGGTAAAGCAATTGGGGGCCCGTATCTGGCGTATGGTGCGGGTGGCTCTGACTCTTTGCTAAACCATTGAGGCGGTGGGGTGTAGTGTCGTGTTGCTGTGGAAGCTGTGGCTCGCTTCTTGCGGGGTTGCCTTTGAGACGCCATCTGCAAAAACAAAGTTCAAACATTTATAAGTCTCGGCAAAATTTCACTGTGAAATCGCGAAGCATCGACCGTTGCATCTAAGGCATCGATCGTTGCAAGGCGATTTCACTTTATCGAACATTTCCCAAAATCGCAAAGCAACGACCGTTTCTCTAGAGCAACGACCGTTGCAAGGCGATTTTGCCGCAAACAAATCATCAAAATCAGTTCAAATCCAAGCCACATTGCCTCAAATCAGTTCAAAATCATCATCCATCACCCTAAATCGTTCTAATTACTCATGCATCATCAATTTTCGGTTCAAAAATCTAACACCCTAGAACCCTAAAATCCAATCCGAAAATTTGAGAAATAGAAGTTCATTACCTTGGATTCTTGAGATATGAGCTAGATACAAGGGTTTAGAGTGTGAAATAGGAAGTATTAGCAATTGAAACGAAGAAAAATGATGAGAAATGGCGATTTTTGGGTGTGGAGCTTTCGGTGTACGGTCAATCGGAAATGAGGAAGAAAAGAGAAGAGAAAGGGTTTAAGGCACTTACCTGGTCGTGGGTGCAACGATCGTTGCTTTCGGGGCAACGACCGTTGCTGGTCAAATCAAAATTGATTTACCGGTTTAGCGCATACCTTAATTTTGCAATTGAACCAATTGCAACGACCGTTGCTTAGAAGCGACGATCGTCACAATGCGATTACCCCTCTTCGTCAAAATCTCCTTGCAACGACCGGTGCACCAAGTGCATCGATCGTCACACATCTCCAGACTCGAGTTCTGCATCTGAAACTTAGCAAAAACAAAAACAAAAACGTGAAATCCTAAGAAAAACACCAAAAATAAGGAAGAAAAACAGCTAAACCTAACAGTGGGTTGCCTCCCACTCAGCGCTTGTTTAAGGTCATTAGCTTGACCGGACGCACAAGATCTTTCAGGCACCAAGAGATCTCGACAGAGACTTTTTCTGTCTCTGTTCAAGTCTCCTCATCCAAGGTGGCGAGTAGGCTGTTGCAGAATGCTCATGTCCAAGAAAAGATGGAGTAAAATGTGCTCCAGGATCCAGAATCACAGTGTCATCCGGCTGCTCATCATCTGCATCCATGATTGTGAATGTCTGCCCATCTATCAGTGGCTTTCGCAGCTTCTCCATCTCATAACGCAGCGGCTCATCTCCTAGGTGGAGGTCTATTAGACTCTGTCTAACATCTATCACAGCCCCCGCTGTAGCCAAGAATGGTCTTCCAAGCAGTAACGCTTCATCATGATCGCAGTCATATTTCAGCACAAGGAAGTCTGTCGGAACTAAGTAGTTTCCAACTCTCACTGGAATGTCCTTTAAGAGTCCTTCCGGAACTCGTATAGACTAATCAGCTAGGACAAGAGAGGTCCTAGTAGGAGAAAAATCCAGCATCCCCAGCTTCTCTGCCACAGAATAAGGCATCATACTTCCAGCAGCTCCTAAATCACACAGAGAGCGTCTAAAACTGTCCTCGAAGATGGAACAGTTAAGCACAAAGACTCCAGGGTCAGGCAGCTTCTTTGGGATCTTGTTCAGTAGCACCTCACTAATGTGTTGGGGAACTACAATCACCCAGTCTCTCAGCTCGTCATCTAAAGGCAACATCCTATTTAAGTACCTCTGCACACATGGATGATAAGGTGGATCATCAGAAGTTGGAATTTCTTCCAATTCTTCACCAATCTCCTCTAGCTTCTTAAGCTCTTCAATTTCCTGCCTAATCACTTCAGACACTGAGGAGTGTTGTCTAACAATCTGCGCATAAATCTCCTGTTGAGTAATCTCAGAGGCTCCAGTGAATAGGCGATCAAGCTCCAAGTCAGCATCTATGCCATTATCACCCGACAGTTCTGTCTGTTCACGTCCTGCAACGACCGACACTAAGGGTGTGTCGATCGTTGCCATCTCGACTGGTGTATCGATCGGCGCAGATGTTGCATCGATCGACGCACTGCAGCAGATTTCACCCGAGAGTTTTTGACCAAAATCCGGGATTTCTCCATCTTTCACCAACTCAGCTGTACTTAGCTCAAATTTCTCACCTAGGTGAGACCCATCATTAATGTACACAGACCAGGCCTTAATGTGAGTGTCTGCAGCTCCTTTTCCCTTCATAACACTGGAAATCTGATTCACCTAAGTGTCCAGCTGCTTCACATGAGTGCTCAGAGTCTCAAACTTCCCATTGAGGTTCTCATAAACTGCATCCAGCTTCTTGTTACTGTCCACAGAAATCTTGTTCTGGCTCTCTAGTACCTGTTCCAACATTGTTTCCATCCTAGTCTCAAAAGCAGTGGCTGCAGGAGGTGACTGATAAGATGAAGATCCGTAGGTTCTCTGATTTCCTTGTCCATAAGGCTTCTGAAAGTTACTAGTCTGTCCAAAGCTTGAAGAGTTCTGGTTGCCTGCGAAGGCATTCTTCTGTCCTCCACCGGAAAATATGTTCCCAGATTGATATCCAAATCTGTTTCCTTGGAAACCAGATCCTCCGATGTAATTCACATCTTCTTCCTGAGTGTCCTCCTCAGTCTGAATTACTTCTACTTCTTGAGCAAAGTGGACAGCTTTCTTTTCGCCTAGAAGAGTGCAGATTTTGTCCATCCTGGATCTCAATTCAGCCATCTCTGAGTTATCAATACTTCCACCAGGTTTCTTCCTCCTCTCATCCATAGTCTTGCAGCTATTGCTGCCAATCAGATTCTCAATCAACTGTTTAGCCTGTGTAGGAGTCCTGGTGTTGAAGTTGGCATTACTGGAATTATCCAGCGCAGACTGATATGGAAGATCTATGCCTCTGAAGAAGATACCAATCAGCTGAACCTCAGTGAATCCATGGTGTGGGCGGTCACGCTGATACTGCTTAAATCTCATCCAGGCAGTCTTTAAGGGCTCCACAGCTCCTTGGGAGAAAGTGAGTATGTCCTGTCTGGACTGGTCTGAACGCGCATCATCATAGAAGTGACGCAGGAACTCACTCTTTAAGGCTGCCCAAGTAGTATACTGACCAGGTGCCAGTTGTCTCAGCCATGCACTAGCGTCTCCAGCAAGACTGTGCGGAAATAGCTTAAGGAACAGATAGTCCGGGCATACTCCTTCATACTTCATGCCAGTGACTATGTCCTCAAACTTGTCAATGTGATCCATAGGCTGCTCTGCTTGAAGACCATGAAAAGCAATCTGCCTCATCAGCTGGTAGTAGATGGTCTTGACCTCAAAATCATTCCTCTCAAAAGCAGGAAGCACTAGAGCTGCTCGGTTTGCATGAAACTCATCAGGTCTGTTGTAGTCAGCTAGTGTCCTCTCATGAACCACCATCTCTCTACCTTGGGCCCGTTCCTGACCCTGGTTTTGGTTCTGCTCCTGTTGCTGTTGCTCAGGAGGGTCAGGGATCACTCGTCCATCAGCATCAATCCTCTACCCAGCAGCATTGTAAGGATTGTTTTCCGGATCCCTCAGGACACCTTCAGCATCTCGTATCAAGATCAGACGTTCTCGTACCATTCTCTCTCTCTTTTCTCTTCTGATAGTCCTTTCTAGACGTCCAAGTTCCTCTAGTCCGAGATTAACTAAGCTCGAGTTCGGATTACTTCGAGTTTTCTGCGTTGGCATAAACTGTCTGTAATCGTCCAGCAACGATCGATGCTATCAGTGCAACGATCGATTCAATCTCAGAATCGCCTAGTGACGATCGAAGCAAGGGATGCAACGATCGACGCAAGGCGAAAGTCGTACTGCGACAGAAAGAAACAGAGAAAAAGTTAGCAAAATATGAAAACAAAACGAAAAAGCAAAAACAAAAAGAAAAATTTCTAGTAAAAACCCTAAGTTCGGTCCTATCGAAGACTCTAAGAGTCCCCGGCAACGGCGCCAAAAACTTGATAGGTTCTAAGTTTTACCCTATTCTACACTGCAAGTGAACAGCAATGTCAAAGTAGTATATAGGGTTATCGAATCCACAGGGACACTAGGTCTCGATAGATCAGAACAGTAGAGACTAATACTAGAAATAAGCAGATGGTGAAGTAAATAACTTGCGAAGCAAGAAAGTAAACAGTAGCAAGTTGGTTGTGAAAGCAATAAACTAAAAGCGTCAAGCCTAGGGTATTCTCAGGAAATCAGACAAGCAGACAAGCTAATCAGTCAGGATCTAATTAAACTCAGTTCTAGAACTCAAATCACGGAAATAGAATTAACCAAATCTCTTTGCGAAAACTCTCTAAGTCTAAGTGCAGTAACCCAAATCTCTTTGCAATTACTAACAGATTAAACTAGCATTAAGTTCAAGTTCGATATGTTCACAATTAAACTAAACCAAATCTCTTTGCGAATAATTTAATTGCTCAACCTAAATAGTTCAGATTCTAAAACACACTCTCGTGTCGAATTTAGCAACCTAAGATCTAGATTCTAATTGATCAGGTTAGAACTAGCTTTAAGCACAATCTAGTTTGAAGAACATTCTAAACATATGAATCCTTAACTGAATCTAACAAGTCTATCAAGTCATCAAACCCTAATGAGAAACCCTAAGCCTAACTATGGATCTACTCAGACATGATTGATGAAAACATAATCATAGAAATAATAGATTGCATATAAGAAATTAAATAGATAAAGGGGTTCGGAATCTTCTCCAAAATAAGTGAATACAGGAAATAGATCAGCCCCAAAAGCTCTAAAAATCTCTTAGCTCTAAGTATGAAAGCGTAAGTAAAATAAACACCAAAATCCTCTATATATATGCCTAATCTCGGCTGGGGCTTCTGCGTAAATACTGGAACTATCTTGGGCTTCTTTGCAAATCTTCATAACTTCATTAAACCGACGCGTACGGCCCATCCCGCTAGTGTGTCGACCGATGCACAAGATGTGTCGGTCGATGCATGATCAATAAATCGGACAGTGAGTTAAGCTCTCGGCCAAAACGTCCCAAAAGTCCCAAAATGCTCCAAATATCTCCAATTAGCTCCAAACCTGATTAAACCTGTAAAAGACTCAAAACAAAGACAAAAGACACTAAAAACACAACTATAACAGTAGCAACTCGATATATCAATGTCTTATCACCCTCAAACTGATAGCCAAACGGAGGTCACAAATATGCTTCACAGCCTGGTTGGTGACAACATTAAGTCTTGGGAAACTAAGCTTGCACAGGCAGAGTTCGCACACAATCACGCAGTTAATCGCAGCATTGGGATGTGTCCGTTCCAGGTTGTGATAACCCGTATCCAAAATACGGTCAACGGGCAGCAGAAAGTCAACCATGGGTAAAATTGTCATTTTACCAGTGTCGGGGGTAAAATGGTAATTTTACCAAAGTTCGAGACGGAAGCCGAGACGGGCCAAATATTCTTATGTTTTTAACATAAAGAATGTTTAGAAGATCAGAATTGGAGAAATCGGAGCAGAAATGTGTTTTTCGGCTTGTCGGGAATGGAAACCGACAAAACCGAAGAAACTTCAGAAATTCATAACCGGAGCAACGTAAGCCCGAACAGAGTGATTCAATATTCTAAATTCATCAAATAGAATGGAGAATCTTTTATGGAGGTTTGGGGATTTATGGGATCATCCGGAGCCATTTTAAAATATTAAACCCGAAAAACCGTCAAACCGAGCAACAGATGAAAGGAGAATTAGTGGATGATTGTGGCTAATTGTGGAAGGTTTTTGGGACAACAAATCACCCAGAATGACACCTGTCTTCTCTCTGAGGCGCCACCTTGTCTTGGTGGAGTGCATGCATGGTTCAATTCAATGCATCTCCCATGCATGCAAAGAACCTATCTTTTCACCTTCATTCTTCTCACCAAACAAATCTCTCTACCCTCTCTCTTGATCTCTCTCGACACTCCCTCTCTCCAGACTCATCATCAAACCCAGAGACTCAAGAAATCCTTTGAATATCCAAAGAAAACTCAAGAACATTCTTCATGTTCTTCATAACTTCCTCCACAAGAAAACCCATAACTCTTCCATCTTAAACCCAAATATTGATCTACAAAGTGCTATAGCTTCATCTCAAACTCCTCTATCTTTTCCAGTCAGCCTCCGCCGTTGTAACCGCCGGAGTTCGCCGGAATCCGGCCAAGAAGCAGTAGCCGGTTAGGTTTTGTGGGATCTCACCTTTTCTTCATCAGTTTTAGTTATTTTGAGGTTGTAAATGAATAGATCTCGTGATTCTGAGCAGATTGGTAGGTGGTTCGCCGTCGAAAGTCGCCGGAAAAGGAGTCTCCGCCGCCGGTCAACCCTCCGCCGTCGTTGTCAACGCCGGAGCTCCGCCGCCGGTGAAACTTCTCTGCCACCAAAGTGAAGCCGGTTCTTCAGGGAGTCCATTGGTATAGTTTGATCGTAAATTGGAGTTGATTTGAGGTTGATTAAACCGGGTCAAAGGTGAGTTGAACCGGTCAACGGTTCAATCTCAAACCGGTTTAATCAAACCGATTCAATTGGATAATTTGGTTCGGTTTATTTCAGTGGTTCATTGGTTCAGTGGTTCAGTGATTCAGGTGTATCGGGATTCGGAGTTCGAGGTTCGGAAGTTCGGGTTTCGTATCGGGTGTCTCGGGACTTCACATTCACATCGAGCTGTCGTTCCACGACTATTTATGTGAGTCAACTCGAAAACTCGTAGAATCATTTAGACCGGGAATTACTAAACCATAGTATTAGGTTGCATACCCGTTATTTAAAATGAACAGTAATTAATAAATAATCGAACGTTTAATGATAAACTGAATAGGACCGAATTAATCATTCTAGGGTTTAAAGAATTAAATGAATAATCGATTGTGTGCCGCTAGGTTGCTAGTAAAGATTGATTGTTGCATTCATATAGACCGTTGAATAGGACCGTATATGTATGTATATAAGTATAAAGAACAAGTATTAATGAATCTATATACGAGAAATTAAGACGACCTTAAAATATGAATTTAACCTAAACAAACGTATAGAGTATTATAACGTGATTGGGTTTAGGGTTAATAGCGGGTTTGGGTAATAAATCAATTAGTTAATAATGAGATGTCGGGGAGTTAGTAAATTTACTAACTCTAAACCGACTTATCGAGAAGTTAATTAAAGATACTTAGGATGGGTTAATAAGGAAGTGGTGTGTGTTGGAAGCCGTCTACGGAGCCGCTAACCCAAGGTAGCGGATAAGAAATGATTAAAAGACTTAGAAACCCTAATAGGCCTGCTTGTGATGATTGTGTGTTTGATTGTGATTGCTTGGTTGATTGTTATGATTGTGCTGTGTTGAGCTTTGCGTGCAGGCTTGTTAGACTGCTCGGTGTTGGGCCGAGCAGTTGTTGTGGACACTTAATCCGGTTTCGGGACCGGGTAAGTTAGTGGTGCTGACTAGGTATCTTACCTAGTCAGAGCGGTGAGTTGGGTAGTGTAGTGGCTTGCGGAATGGTTGGGATTATTATTGATGTTATTGATTGCGTGATCTGTGTTAGAGTCCCAGCGAGTCTGCGTGTTTACTTTTCTGCACTAGGACTCTAGGGTGCGTTAGATTCCGCAAGCCTAGGTTTCTTTTACGTTCCGGTACTTCCGACCCGATTGGATCCTCGGTTTTTACCTAACCGAATCACGGTGATTCTGGTTATCGTGTTAACCTATCGGGTGACGCCGGTAGGTGTGTGATTCGGAGAATACGGGGTCATGTCCTAGGGCCGAATCACATGGAAACTCAGGCTACCGGGGGTAACAGGAGTCACCGCGTATCGATGGACGAAGAACGGTGTCCTACTCGTGGGACCTTGTGTGCACGTTTAGGAGTCGAGGGTTAGTTACCATATAGGTGACGATGTAAACCCGTGGAAGTTACCGAGATCGTAGGGCCCAGTGTTGTTTTGTTATCTCTTTTATTGCGCAATAGATAGATCGAGTCCAATCGAGGACATGTGCCGCAGTGCCTTCGATTTCCCTAATTCTCTTTACCTTGGCTTGATTGTGT
Organism: Orychophragmus violaceus; assembly: GCA_030180135.1. Classification (NCBI taxonomy): domain Eukaryota; kingdom Viridiplantae; phylum Streptophyta; class Magnoliopsida; order Brassicales; family Brassicaceae; genus Orychophragmus; species Orychophragmus violaceus. The sequence continues at coordinate 58,997,706 of CM058240.1, read as the reverse complement.
GTGTTTGGGTTCATCACGACGTGGTAGTGCGTGATCGACTATTTCTTTCCTGCTGATTGTTATTTTGGGTTTTGGGGCGGGAATCTGTAGTTCTAGATAGACTAGAAGCCATTAGTGGGGAGCCGATTCACTGGGTGATCTTAGATCGCTCATTAGACTCTTTTTGTGTTTTTCAGGTTTAGCAGCGACGGACGCGGGAGGTCCTCGGTGTAGCTTCGGGTTGCTTGTGACGGGTTTTGATTCGGGGTTTCGGATGTTTTATTCGGTTCGGCAGCTGCGCTATTTCGTGATTTTGATTGTTTATGTGTTTATATTGATGATTGTTTGTAAAACCTGTTAAACGTTGTATTCAACGTTTGATTACTTGAAAATGAAATTGTTTCCCTGATATGAGGTTTTAGTCCGAACCGACACAACTCGTTGAAGTAGTGCAAGTAGTACTGCTTGCGCTACGGATATGAGGATAGCGGAGTTGAAGATAGATCGGTGCGAGCCTTTTGTCTCAAACCGAACTAACTTTGGCTTCGTCCTGTGGCGAACTTTTCCCGTTCGACTTGCTCGGGTTCGATCGGTCATGTTCTTTTTTGATTGTTGACCGGTCAGCTCGACGGTCAGCGGAGAATGGGAAAGGGGCGTTACACAGGTGGTCTATGGTATGATTCCTCGTGGTCCATTAGATCTCACTGTGCTTCCTGATCTTTCGAGAGCGGTGGAGGATCTCGAACTTTGTAAGACATTCCCTTCGGGGAGACTGTCTTTTGATTATATGCTTAGTCAGATCAAGAACAAAATGGAACACTTGGGAGGTTTTGTGAAAGAAGGTGCACTATGGCCGATTCCACGCTTATGTCTTCCTTTGGAGATAAGTTAAACGTAGGTATTGTTTTATAGTTTAATTTGTAGTAAATGAATACTTGGTAATAGTATCTTCTTGGATTTGCGTAATACTGAAAATATTAGGTAATACTATTTTCTTGGGTTTGTGTAGTATTGATATTACTATGTATATGTGTGTTTTCTAGATTTTACCATTTGAGGCGATCTCTGAATTGCAAAAGAATTAAGAGAAGAGGTTGCCAGCAGATGCAGATTTTTTAGGATGTGCCAATCAAAATTCAAGAATTGTGATATGAAAAGGTTCCCTCTGTCGAAAATAAATGAAGAAATTGGAACAACAAGGGTTGGTTATCATTTTCACATTGTTTTAAGATTGGTTTTAATCTTTGTATTCTTTGTTTAAGTTCACATGACATTGACAATATCATGATTGCTCGAAATGATGGAGAAAGGGCTCTTCTAATTTGAACCACAAAAGGAGATGACGATGTTGATATGCATGATATCGTTGTGGACAGTTGGATGAAGCGTTTGGGGCAAGGATTGTTTGTTTTCTTCGAAGATATGTACGACGAGGATGTCGCCGCCGGAAGAGAAGTTTCTGAGCCAGTTGCCGCCATTGAACCACCGGTACCGATACATAGCGCAATCGAACAACTCCTAGACAGGTTCCAAAATAAAGTGGAAGACCAGATGGTTGCAGTTGTGAGCAAGGATGATGGGTTTGAGGGAAGAATCACCACACTGGAAGCTTACGTGAAGGAACAGAAAGATGAAGCCTCATAATACATTACTGGTTGTTTCTTGTTGAAAAATTATACTTGTGATACTTCTAATTTGTTTTATTGGTTGTTCCTTTTGAAATCGTAATGACTTTTTGGTTGGTGTTGATGAACTCGTGACTTTGTTTTTGGAAACTAATGAAATCATAACTATTATGTTGGTTTTGTTTGGTATAAATAGTAGTCTTATATTAAAAAAAAAACAAGAACATATATAAGTCTTTTAAAAGTCTTAGAAAAGATGGATTAGTCTTACACAAATGAAGGACACCGATAATTGATAATGGCAAATATAATTATAAGTCTTCAGCATTGTTTTCAGCTCCTCAAGCATTTGGTTGATCTGAAACTCATGGTGTGGTATGCTTCGAATTCGCTTTGACTGCTCATCAACCTCTTTCCTCAACATTGTCACCTCTTGTTGAAGCGAGATCCCATGGTTTCCGAATGTGGGAGTCATCATCCTACACACAAAAAAGTGCACATCAAAGAGTAATTACACAAAACAACCAAACAATTTTACAAGTACTATTAGTATTACTAGTTTTACAAAGTATTACCAGTTTTACGCGTACTATCAGTTTAACATAGTAGTACAAGTATTATCAGTTCTATACGTTCTACCAGTTTAACATAGTTATACAAGTATTACCAGTTTTACTACCCAGAACTTCAAGGACGATTCATAAATTCACGAAATAACCCTAAATTCATATATATACCTCAAAGTCATTGCAGAGAAAGTATATATTTCCTATTATGGCTTCGGCTTGAGATGTATCCTCAATGATTCTTCTCTCAGTTATTCATCCTCCACATGGACAATGCTTCGGGATTCCATAGTCACCATCGACCACAAGGAATATCTTGTTGTAGATCCTCTTGTTTCTCTTCTCGTCGATGCAACTCAAGTTCATAATCAGTTTGAGAGAGGGATTGGAGAGAAAGAGAGAGAGTAGAGAGAATGGGAAATGTCGATTTTTTTTAGAAAAGAGAGAGAGTAGACAAATTAAAGGAGAGATAATGGAGAATGGACAAATAATGTTGCTTTACAAAATTTGGGGGGAAATAGTTTGGGCGCCAAAAATTTGAAAATTGGTGGGGTGGGGGAATTCAGTTTGAGCGCCAAAATGAAACTGGTCAAATTTACAAATATTATTACGTAAGATAGTAGTTTTACGGAAGTTTCATATAGTTCTATTTTGTCTGTTTTTCAATTTATTTAGTATTACTTACCTTAAAATTTGTGTTATATAGTTTTTCAATTCATATAAGTCAATTAAAATGTAATTCTTATTGTTTTATACATTTATATGTTCAAATTCTAAATTTATATAACTTTATCCTATTTAGTTGGTTATTAGTTAGAAAGTAAACGTAAATGTATTAGAGCTATATTGTGTAGTTTTTTCCATTATTAGTTCATCAAGTCGATTAACAAAAAATTCGATTAACCTATAATTCTGATAGTTTTATGCATTAATATGTTGACTCATTTATATTTTAATAACATGATACTTGTTAATATGTTTTAACAAATTTTACAGTATTACCAATATTACGTTATTCACTTAGTATTACAAAATACTACCAATATTACCCAACAACAAAAAATACGGCATACAGTTATACCAATGTTACCGGTTTTATCCATAATAAATTGTATATATTATACAAGTTTTACAACAACAAAAAAATGGGAAGATACAATCAAACACTAGAAAACACTATAATCCAAATAACAACCATTAGAGTCCTTGTCTTGGCCGCCTCTTGTTTCGCGTCCTTGCCTGCATATCCTCAACCGATGGAAACCTTTTAATTTTCTTCCTTCTATTCTTTTATGAGTTTGTCAGGAGGTGTGATATGCAAATCTCTGATGTTATATGGAACATCCTATTCCGACCTATCTAGCACTAAATAAAATTTCTAGTAGTACACCATTGCCCACAACTTCGTCCAATAATATTTTGAGGATAACTCATGTACTTTGATATCACTACCTTTATTAGGATCCCTTTTGAAATAAATGAAAGCGGAAAGTGCGTGCACACAAGATACTTTTCAATATCTAAGAACCTGAAACTGCACGTTTACAATAGCCAAGTTCACCAACACAAGGCTTTCCATCACTACCAGTGACATCGTACTCAAGCTTGAAACTACTTAACACTCTGACAATTGATCTCTTGGCAACTTCCCATATATCTTTCATAAAGTTCTCCTCTAAAGGCACTACTTTATTATGAATTGTTTCAGACGCTGCCTCTTTACGATGGTCATTAAACCAATTAGCAAGTTTCTTAATAATCGTATCAAGCATGGGTATTAAATCGTACCTCATGGCCTCCTTAAAATTATTGTTCAAAGACTCCACACAATTGCTTGTATCTAAGTTGTATCTTTCTCTTGGAAAACAAGACTTTTCCATTTTTATTTCACGGTATTGTCCTCCAGATACTTGGCCGCCGAAGTATATCTCATCTTAAAAGAACTATAATTGGCATCGAACTCGACCACTGTGTAAAGCTTACTGCACTCTAGGAATCAAAAGGTGACTACGTCTTTGTTAACAGTAACAGTAAAAGCATTAGCTTTCACATTTTGGGACGAATGTCATACACAATAGTCATGATGATATTGGGGATATACAATGTTATGGAATCAATGAGGCTTGCATTTCTATCATACACAAATGCCAATTCAGAAGAGTCTGCTACCACAGTTTTTAGCATGTCGAAAAACCAGGTCCAACGTTGGAAAGATTTTGATTTTGAAAAATTTCCACTCCGCCGCATCAGACGACGGATGACACATTTCTCCTTCCTTGCTTGGTGCCCGGCATGCCATATCATTACCGTTGTAGTCTTCTCGCTTTGATACATTCTTTTTAGTCTGTCAGCAATTGGTAGATACCACATACGACTATAAGGTAAATTAGTTCTACGTTATCTCGAGTTAGGCTTCCATCTTGGTGCCCCGCAAAACAGACACTTATCTTCCTTTTCGTCTTATTTCCAGAAGATCATACAATTTTTCATGCAAACATCAATTGTATAATAGAGGAAGCCTAAATTGCGCATCAGTTTCTCTGTCTCGTAATGTGAACATGTTGTATGGTTTCCTTCTGGTAAATACTCTGCAAACATTTCACATATCGAATCCACTAACCTTTCACTCATAATATGATCTGCCTTATTTTGCAAGACCCGAGCAGCCAAAGATAATTGGGAGTGACCTTCACGACAACCATCATATAATGGATTTTTAGCTCTTTGTAACATGTCATAAAAAAAATTTTGAATGATTACGTACATGTTCTTCAACATTACTCACGTTATCACGAAATGCATCATTCACCATATCCACATATCTATCTTCTATTACATTACGAACATCATGCGTATCATCATAACTCGTTCCTAACTCCATAATGATTTCTTCTTCATGCTTATACCAAACATAATATTGATGCATAAATCCTCTAATATACAGATGACTCCAAATTTCTTTTTTCGAGGTTATCGGTTTTTTGTTCTATTACAAGGGTAGTGAAACTTAGCGCCATTTCTCTACCCTAGAGACTGGTTTTTTGCAAATTGTATGAATTTTTCCACCCCCGTTTTGAAGGCTATCGAGAAATTTTTTGTGGCTTCACCGAACCGCTTATACATCCACTCCCGATGGTAGCTATAATTGTAATTTCCCGCCATGAACTAAATTTCCAAATTCTTTGTGTTTGTACAAATGAAAATGAAGATAGGGCTGAATTTTGATTATGTATAAATAATTGGCCACTACCATTTATGGTCATAAATACATGTTGCATGAAACCGGTACACCTACCACAAACAGGTAAGATACGACTGATATCTGACTGTTTTGCGACGGTCTAACAAAGTCGCAACGTAGTCTCTAGCATTGCGACTAATTTGCAACTTCTAAACGATTCTCCATATTGGTCGCAAAGTAGTCGCAAATTTAGCGACTACTTTGCGACTAATGTTTTCGGTGTCGACAATAGTCGTTAATCTGTCGTAAGTCGGCGACTAAATTGGCAACTACCATTTTTCTCATAAATTAGCGACTAACAGACGAACATATATTTGACATCGCAAACCAGTCGCAATCGTGTCTCTAAATAGTCGCAAAATGTAACGACTACAAATATAGACGCAAGTTGCAGTCGCAAAACATTGTTTTCTTGTATTGAACTTGTATTATTCTCACCATCGAGTACACCAAATGCTACGGGATAATGGTGATGATTAGGATCCTGAGCTGAAGCAAAAACTAGTACACCACCATATCCATTTTTGAGAAAATTTGCATCCACGATTTTCACTTTCCTCATCACTTGAAACCCTCCAGTTCTAGCTCCCAGAGATATGAATATGTACTTGAATTTTTCTTCTCATCCAATTTCACACTTGTTACTGTACCAGGATTCACCTTCTCTAACATGTACGATTAACAATACATCATCATGTAGCTTTCTTCCGAACTACCACGCAAATCACGAACAACTTGATTTTCCCATCTCAACGTTGTGGAGTATGATACGTTGACACCAAGTTTTGTCTTAACAAGATTCATGATAATTCTGGGAGCTCGAGTTTCCATTTGTCTTGGATAATCATCATGCAAAAAAGATGCAACTAACTGTGGTGTGACTTTCCTCTTCGAGTTGCTTCCACTCTAACTAGTTCGACTGCATGAATGCATCTTTGTGTACGTTCTAATCGAGAAAATTTATGTCTCTCCAACCTTTGCAGATCGTAAACCCCACTTGCATCTTGTTATACAACATTTTAACACTAGTCGCGTCTTATCTGACTTCTTTACGGCATAACCAAAACACTTATTAAATGCGCTTTTAACCACGAATTCTTGCAAGACCGCTTTACTTGGAAATTCTTGACGCACACTCATACCCAAACAGTCTTCCCATGCCTCTATAAACTGACTAGATTGTACAACATGTTCATGGTCGACATATCTATTACACGTATCTGATATATACATATTGTTATACATACCTACATCACATGATATATCATCATCATCATCCTCTATTGCCTCATGTTTTGTACTATTTGTTCTTTTTCTACGTACAAAGTAATGGATTTAGCTCCGAATTCATCATCTTTTGACTGCAACTCCTCATAGTTCATACCAAAAGAACTTTTGTACACTCTCGACACTTGCTCGGGCATTTTCGATACATTGATGACCTCTACATACAAAACATATCTACGGTTATTTTTATCTATGGACGTTAGGTAAACACACATATCATCATCATCAGCAATAGTAAATTGTTTCTCACATCCCACCAGCAATGAAATTTTTATCCATGAACGCTAGGTAAACTGTTCCGGCTCCGTCATCCCGCCTTCTCCGGTCTCCGCCTCATCCTATGTTTTTCGCCGGTTGTCACTGCTTCCACCTGGTTCGTTGTGTGCATTTCCATGGAGTTGTCGCCGCTGAATCTTCTGCTTGATCTGGACTTCTTGCTCGCCTCTGCAGTGAGTCTGTGTTTTATCGTTCGATCTAGGAATCTATGGGCCTTTAGTGGGCGTTAGGTCGTGTTGTGGTGTCGTAGATCTTTGGTTTGGTTTGTGGGTTCGGTTTTAGGTTTATGCTTGGTTTATTCCTGTTTCCAATTTATGGTTCGGGTTTGAGATGTGGGTCTTTTGATTTTAGAAGATTCTGTTTAGTTACCTCTTCTATCTAGGCTTCCGTTGGTTCACAAATCCGTCTTTGACATCTGAACTTGCATTATTTTGATTTGTTGTGGGAGATTGTTGTGGGTGCTTTCTTATCCAAATTTATTTTCGGGTTTTGTTTGGATTTGGGGTAGTTTGGGTAGTTTGACTTTGGTTGATTCAAATCTGGTGAGATTTGAGTTTCTTTTGGGCTTATTTCTAGGTGTTTATGGGCGCATAGAGATGCGTCATAGCCGTATCTGAAAGAGTCTTAGTGATCCTTGTAGGGGTTCTTTCTTTTCGGGTTGTGGGGTCTTGGTTCTTTGAGTCTGAGAGAGGGTCTTTCTGTTGGGATAGTGTCCTGAAATCACACTTGTACTCACTCCTGAAGATAGTTGTGTGTCGAGATCAGACATTCGTATAATACTGGGCGGTTGCAATGTTTTGCTAGAAGCCTCTTGCAATCTGTAAGTTGTAGACTTACTGCCAGTATTATATGATCTTATAGGGTCACACACCTAAGCAAACTGGAAGCTTAAATATGGGAATGATCATTATGGTAATGATCATGTTAATGTGTATTGGATATACATTAATATCGAGTTTATGGTGGTGTGTCGATCGACACAGTATGTGTGTCGATCGACACAGATCGGGTTTTCAAAACAGACGTTTCGATTTTATGACTTAAACGAGTTGGCCCGTTAAGAGTGATTCTAGGTCTTAATAAAAACTTAGAGTTTCGACCGGGAAGAGAAGCCGTCAACTTTTTCTTGACAGAGAGAGTAGAAACACCAAAAACTCAGAGATCCCAAAGATCCGGCACTAGCATCCCGGTTTCCAGGTTTATGTGCGTGTGTATCTGGTAGAGGCGAAGCATCTGAGTCGCTTACTGATCTCGTCACCAATCATTCCGCTGCCAGTTCAAGGTAAGAACGAGGTTGGTAATTTCAATATAACGAACCCTAGATCCTAGGCGATCCAACAGTGGTATCAGAGCTTGTTAGGGTTTAGTCTATTGAATCTGAAGCATTTAATTCGAAAACTGGTGTAATTGAATAGATTGATGCTTGATAAATCGCGTTTCATGATGTTAATCACGGATTAAAGCCTCTGTTAAAAATACGATGTATGTGTTTTCGCAGAGTGTCGATCGACACAAAGCGTGTGTCGGTCGACATAAAGCGAAAACGCGTATAAATCTTTAGGGTTTTCGCAAAGTGTCGATCGACACTAAGCTTGTGTCGGTCGATGCACCGCGAATAGGCCTATTAGATCGCACTGTGTCGATCGACACAGTGGGTGCATCGATCGACACAGGCTGTGCGAAAGGATAGATCGGTTCAATTGGATTGAACCGGTTATCTCGCATGGTTATGTCGGTTAAATCGGTTCAATTGGATGAACTGGTTCAATTAGATTGGACTGGTTATCTCAATTAGTTAAGAACCGATTTAATTGGTTGATTTCGGTTAAATTAGATTTATCAGAACCTCGAACCTCGTTAATCTCGGACTTGAAGAACTTGGACGTCTAGAGAGGACTAACAGAAGAGAAAGAAGAGCAAGGATGGTGGTACAGAAGTTAATCATTATGCCTGATGCTCAAGGTACCCTGAGGGACCGAGACAACAATCCGTACAATGCTGCTGGGCATCGGATTGACGCTGGAGGGAATGTAATCCCTGATCCTCCTGAGCAACCCCAACAGGAGCAGAACCAAGACCAAAGACAGGCCCAAGGTAGAGAGATGGTTGTCCATGAGAGGATTTTAGCTGACTACAACAGACCGGATGAGTTTCATGCAAACCGGTCAGCTCTTGTGATGCCTGGTTTTGAGAGGAATGATTTTGAGATCAAAACCATCTACTACTCACTGATGAGACAGAATGCCTTCCATGGTCATCCCACGGAGCAGCCTATGGATCACATTGATCAGTTTGAGGACCTAATCACTGGCATGAAGTATGATGGAGTCTGCCAGGATTATCTGTTCCTCAAGCTCTTTCCGTACAGTCTCGCTGGAGACGCTGCTGCATGGCTGAAGGAACTGCCACCTAGGCAGTTTAATACTTGGGCTGCCCTGAAGAGTGAGTTCCTGCGTCACTTCTATGATGATGAGCGTTCCGATCAGTTCAGACAGGACATACTCACCTTTTTCCAAGGTCCTAATGAGCCTCTTAAGACTACTTGGATGAGATTCAAGAAGTACCAGCGTGACTGCCCACACCATGGATTCACTGAGGTCACATTGCTAGGTATCTTCTTCATAGGAATAGATCTTCCATATCAGTCTGCGCTGGATAACTCCAGTAATGCAAACTTCAACACCATGACTCCTGCACAAGCTAAGCAGTTGATTGAGAACTTAGTAAGCATCAACAGTTGCAAGACTATGGATGAGAGGAGGAAGAAATCTGGTGGAAGTGTAGAGAATTCAGAGATGGCTGAATTTAGATCTAAGCTGGACACAATTTGCAATCTCCTGGCTGGTAAGAAGGTTGTCCACTTTGCCCAAGATGTCGAGGTAATTCAGACTGAGGAGGACACTCAGGAAGAAGATGTGAATTACATTGGAGGATCTGGTTTCCAAGGTAACAGATTTGGTAATCAGCAGGGAAACAGATTCTTCAATGGAGGACAGAAGAGTGCCTTCGCAGGCAATCAGAACTCAGATGGTTTTGGACAGACAAGTGGTTTTCAGAAGCCTTTTGGACAAGGTACTCAGAGAACCTGTGGATCTTCATCTTATTAGACTCCTCTTGCAGCCACTGCTCATGGGAGTAAGATGGAGGCAATGATGAAACAGCTGCTGGAGAGTCAGACTAAGAGTGCTGCAGACTTCGACAAGAAGATAGATACAGTCTATGAGGAGCTGAATGGGAAATTTGAATACTTGAGCGCACATATGAAGGAGCTTGATGCTAAGGTTGCAAGAACTGCTGGATATGCTCAGAGGGAAGATGGATATCTTCCAGGATGAACTGATGCTAATCCCAAGTACCAATGCAATGCAGTGACATTGAGAAGTGGTAAGGAGTTGTTACCTGGCCAGAAAAGGCAGTTGAGTGTGGAAGAACTCGTGGAAATTGAAGAATTGGAAGATGGGATCCGTGACATTCGCAATGCATCGATCGACGCCACCAAGAAACGGTCGATGCAAGGCGATAACGAAGAAACTGTCGTCACAAAGTCACCCAGCAACGATCGACACAATGCTAGTGACGGTCGATGCAAGGCGACTGCAGAGAGCTCAAAACCATAGAAACCGAAACAGTCGACCGAGAGGGTTTACAAGCCTAAGGTACCTTATCCCAAGAATCCCAGAAAGGCTAAAAACGATAGGCAGTATGCCAAATGTAAAGAGTTCATTAAAAAGGTGAAAGTTGAAGTGCCTTTGATTGACTCCATGGAAACCTCTCCTGTGATGAGAAGATGTCTTAAGGATATGATTGCTGGGAAGTGGTCTGACGAGGAGAGTGTAATGATGATCAATGAGGTGTGTAGTGCAGTGATTCAGGGCAGAATTCCTGAGAAGTTAAAAGATCCAGGAATCTTTGTACTAGATTGTGCTATCTACAGGGAGAGATTCGAAAGGTCTCTATGTGATCTTGGTTCCAGTGTGAACCTTATGCCTTTCTCAGTTGCTAAGAGACTCGGGATGACTGACTTTATACCCACTAGGATATCACTGGTTTTGGCAGATAGAACAATCAGGATCCCCGAAGGATTTTTGGAGGATGTACCCATAATGATTGGCCAATGTGTGATTCCTACTGACTTTGTGGTTCTGCAGTATGGAGAGGAACCAAAGGATCCACTAATTTTAGGCAGGCCTTTCTTAGCTACAGCTGGTGCGATGATTGATTGTCAAGGAGGTAGAATAGTTCTGAATGTGGGTGATCTGAAGATGAGTTTTGATATGGACAAGCTGGCAAAGAGACCAACCATCGACGGACAGACTTTCTATGTTGACACACTGGGTGATTTGGCTGCAGAGTACTTTCACAAGTCACATGCTGAAGATCCACTAGAAAGAGCTTTATTGAGCTCTATATTGGAACTGGAGTACCTGCAGGACGAGCCAGCAATGTGCTATGCAAGACTGATGGATTCAGTTGAAGTGGCGATGAAGGTGGAAGTGTCTGACGGGACGATGCAACGATCGACACCAACTAAGCATCGGTCGTTGCAAGTCGACAGAGACTGGGCCGAGGATAAAGCTCCGAAAATAGAGCTGAAACAACTTCCATCCGGGCTAAGGTACGCGTTTCTTGGACCAAATTCAACTTATCCAGTAATTGTTAATGCTAGTTTGAACAACGCAGAGCTCACTTTACTGCTAAGCAAGCTGCGCAAGCATCGCAAAGCTCTTGGCTATTCTCTTGATGACATTTCAGGTATCTCACCAGAGCTGTGCATGCATCGGATACATCTTAAGGATGAGTCTAAGACATCTGTTGAGCATCAGAGAAGGCTTAATCCTAATCTACAGGAAGTAGTTAAGAAGGAGATTATGAAACTCCTGGATGCTGGGATTATCTATCCTATTTCAGACAGTGATTGGGTAAGTCCAGTCCATGTAGTGCCTAAGAAGGGTGGAGTTACAGTTGTGAAGAATGAGAAGAATGAGTTGATCCCCACTAGGACTGTAACGGGACACAGGATGTGCATAGATTACAGGAAGCTCAATGCTGCAACCAGGAAGGATCACTTTCCCTTGCCTTTTATTGATCAGATGCTGGAGAGGTTAGCCAATCATCCTTACTACTGCTTCCTCGATGGATATTCAGGTTTCTTTCAGATTCCTATCCACCCAGAAGATCAGGGAAAGACCACTTTCACTTGTCCATATGGCACATTTGCTTACCGTAGGATGCCTTTTGGACTCTGTAATGCTCCTGCAACCTTCCAGAGATGCATGATGTCCATATTCACTGATATGATTGAGGACTTTATGGAGGTATTCATGGATGACTTCTCAGTCTATGGATCATCTTATAATGATTGCTTAGATAATTTGTGCAAGGTGCTGACTAGGTGCGAAGAGAAGCACTTGGTCCTTAACTGGGAAAAATGCCACTTCATGGTCAGAGATGGTATTGTTCTTGGACATAAAGTATCTGAAGCAGGGATCGAAGTGGACCGCGCTAAGATTGAGGTAATGACCCACCTTCAGGCACCTGATTCTGTTAAGTCTATAAGAAGCTTTCTTGGACATGATGGCTTCTATAGACGGTTCATCAAAGACTTCAGTAAGATTGCTAGGCCACTAACTGCTTTGCTGTGTAAGGATACCAAATTTGAGTTCAATGCAGACTGTCAGACTGCATTTGAACAAATCAAGCAAGCATTAGTGAGTGCTCCAATTGTTCAGCCACCAGATTGGGACCTACCATTTGAAGTTATGTGTGATGCAAGTGACTTTTCCTTAGGAGCTGTTCTGGGACAGAAGAAGGACAGAAAGCTTCATGCTATCTATTATGCTAGTAGGACACTAGACGATGCGCAGAGAAACTATGCAACCACGGAGAAGGAGCTGTTGGCTGTTGTCTTTGCATTTGAGAAATTCCGCCCCTATCTTGTTGGCTCCAAGGTGATTGTTCATACTGATCATTCAGCCCTGAAGTATCTGATGCAGAAGAAGGATGCTAAGCCAAGATTGTTAAGATGGATTATGTTGCTTCAGGAGTTTGATATTGAAGTGAGGGACAAGAAGGGAGTTGAGAATGGAGTTGATGATCATCTTTCAAGGATGCTGGTTGAAGAAGACGTGCCCATCAATGATTATTTGCCTGAGGAAAACGTCAATATGATTGGTACAACTTTTCAGACGGATTTGGGCAGAGAGTTGCAGAACTGTCGGGACAATCGCACAGTGTCGATCGATGCCACATTGGCAACGGTCGATACAAGTATCGGGGAAGCAACGATCGACACATACACACGCAACGGTCGATGCATACCTGATACGAGCCGAGAATCCTTAAGTATCAGAATTGGGAATTATGACTTCGAAATTGATGCTGTAGCAACCACTGATCGACCATGGTATGCAGATATAGCTAATTACCTTGCTGCTGAGACTGAACCAGATGATTTGAAGGGTTATGCAAAGAAAAAGTTCTTTAGGGAGCTTAGAAGATACTACTGGGATGAGCCTTATCTCTATAAGCACTGTTCAGATAGTCTTTACAGGAGATGCGTTGCTGAATCAGAAGTTCCAGACATCCTTTTCCACTGTCATGGATCAGATTATGCTAGACATTTTGCTACATTCAAGATTGTGTCTAAGGTTCTGCAAGCAGGTTTCTGGTGGCCTACAATGTTTAGAGACACTCATTCTTTCATCTCTCAATGTGATGCCTGTCAGAGGAGAGGGAAAATCAGTAAGAAGCATGAGATGCCTCAGAACTTCATTCTGGAAGTTGAGGTTTTCGATTGCTGGGGCATAGATTTCATGGGTCCTTTTCCCTCATCCTATGGAAATAAGTTCATCTTGGTTGCTGTGGACTATGTGTCTAAGTGGGTTGAAGCAATAGCTAGTCCAACCAATGATTCTTCGGTGGTCACTAAGCTGTTTAAGACCATAATATTCCCCAGATTTGGAGTACCTCGTATAGTGATTAGTGATGGAGGATCTCATTTTGTCAATAAGGTCTTCGAGAAGCTTCTTAAGAAGCATGGAGTTCATCACCGAGTCGCTACACCTTATCACCCTCAGACTAGTGGACAAGTCAAGGTTTCTAACAGGCAGATTAAAGAGATCCTTGAGAAGACAGTTGGAAAAACAAGGAAAGACTGGGCAGCAAAGTTGGATGATGCATTATGGGCTTACAGGACAGCATTCAAGACACCACTTGGGACCACTCCATTCCATCTGCTATATGGAAAAGCATGTCATCTGCCAGTAGAGCTTGAGCACAAAGCAGCATGGGCTGTAAAACAGATGAATTTTGATCTTAAATCTGCTGCAGAAAGGAGATTAGTACAGCTTAATGAGTTGGATGAGATTAGACATTTTGCCTATGAGAACTCAAAGTTGTACAAGGAGAGGACTAAGGCATATCATGACAAGAAGATTGTCTCCAGACAGTTTGAGCCTAATGATCAGGTACTTTTGTATAACTCTCGTTTGCATTTGTTTCCAGGTAAGCTGAAATCAAGGTGGTATGGTCCTTTCACAATCAAAGAGGTGCGTCCGTATGGAGCTGTCGTTCTAACTGGCAAGGAAGGTAATGAATTCACTGTGAATGGTCAGAGGGTGAAACATTATTGGGCTAAGGCCGAGATTCCAGAAGGTCAGATTCTGCCTCTGGATGATGCACCCTCTACCTAAAACGGTTGAAGTGTCAAGCTATTGACGTTAAACAAGCGCTGAGTGGGAGGAAACCCACTGTTTTCGTTTTTGCATTTTAATTTTAGTGTTTTGTAGGATTTTACGTTTTGTTTCTGGTTTTGGTGAGTTTTTGTTTGCAGGTCTCGGACGAATCGCAGTGTGTCGATCGTCACAACACGATCGAAATCGCATTGCAGCGATCGTTGCGGTCCTGAGCAACGATCGATCATACACGAAAATCGCCTAGCAACGGTCGATGCACTTAGTGCAACGATCGATGCCTGAGCGACAGAGGTAAAATCCGACATAACCCAACCATTCCTTAAACAAATTTTTCTTTCTTTTTACCAATCCTTCGCTTGACACTACTGGGGACAGTGTGTCTTAAGTGTGGGGGAGGTTCTACTAACTTCTTTCTTTTGTTTTCTTAGAGTCAGTTAAATTTTTTAAAAAAAATTTTATCGAGTCAAAACTTTTAAGTAAGAAACAATGATTTTTTGAGAAGATTAGCAGCACTTGCAGGAACTTAAGTAACCATTGGGATGAAATTGCAGATTATCTCTGACTATTAGAAAACCCAGACATGGATCAACCTACTAAGGACACCCACATCGCTTCAGGTATCAGAGGATCCTTTTACTGACTTCAAACTTAATACTGACTTAGATTTCTCACCTAAGGGCTTGGTATACTTTGTGTCGGATTCCCTTGTTAGTTCTGACACAGCCTGTAAACCTGTCCTATTTAGTTCCCTTCTCCCCTTCCATAAAATAAAAAAAAAAAGATAATAAACTGAGGATGAGTTAGTAACTCCAAAGTGGTCATGGGAATGGTAGCTACAACTTTCATATCCTGTGCATCCATGGAATGTGTCCAAGGTACACCCCTTAACGGGAAGAGCACTGATAAAAAAAATAAAATGATACCCAATGGGGAAAAATCAGAATGCTAAGGAAGGGAAAAGAGAAGAAAGGGACTAGAGAAAGATAGTATGATGGTCTAGAGCTGATAAGGTAAGAGTCCATGTGCCCTTGATCGATACTCCTTAGGTGAGACCGCACTTAAATACTTGCAGAAGTCAGTAGGGTGAATTTGAATGCGTGAATGTGATTGTGGAGTTTACTTAGGACAGTTGCTAAGTGTGGGGGAAGTATATGTTGCTCTTGATGTCTGCAGGTTGATTCTTTCATGTGGTTTGCTAAGGGGAATCTGAGTGTTGCTGCTTCTAAGATGAAAAGAGTTTCTGAAGAGTTTTCAAACCTCTTCACTACATTCTAGTTCTTTGTTTTGCTTGAGGGCAAGCAAAGGCTAAGTGTGGGGGAGTTGATATATCATGGTTTTTACCGGTTTTATGCCATGATATAATTGTGTTTTAGTGTTCTTTTGTGTTCTTTTAGAGTCTATTACAGGTATAATCAGGTTTGGAGCAGAATTGGAGATATTGGAGCATTTTGGGGATTTTTGGAGTGCTTGGCCGAGAGATTGAGCTCACTGTCCGATTTTGAGATCATGCATCGATCGACACACCTTTGGTGTCGATCGACACACTAGCGAGTTGGGCCGATACGGCGGTTTAATGAAGAATGAAGATTTTGCACTTTGGCCCAGAAGTTTCCAGTATTTACAAAGAAGCCCCAGCCGAGATTATGCCTATATAATTAGGATTTTGGTGTTTATTTTACATACGCTTTCATACTTAGAGCTAAGAGATTTTTAGAGCTTTTGGGGCTGATCTAATCCTGTACTTCATCTATTTTGGAGAAGATTTCGAACCCCTTTATCTATTTAATTTCTTATATGCAGTCTATTAATTCTATAATTTTTGTTTCATTAATCATGTCTGAGTAGATTCATAGTTAGGTTTAGGGTTTCTCATTAAGGATTTCATGACTTGCTAGACTTGTTTAATTCAGTTAAGGATTCACATGAATAGAATGTTCTTCGATCTAAATTGAGTTTAATGCTAGTTCTAACCTGATCAATTAGAATCTAGATCTTAGGTTGCTAAATACGACACGAGAGTGTGGTTTAGAATCTGAACTATTTAGGTTGAGCAATTAAACTTCTCGCAAAGGAATTTGGTTTAGTTTAATTGTGAACATATCGAACTTGAAATTAATGCTGGTTTAATCTGTTAGTAATTGCAAAGGAATTTGGATTACTGCACTTAGACTTAGAGAATTCTCGCAAAGAGATTTGGTTAATTCTATATCCATGATTTGAGTTCTAGAACTGTGCTTAATTAGATCCTGACTGATTGATCTGTCTACTTGTCTGATTTCCTGAGAACGCCCTAGACTTAGCGCCTTTAATTAACTGCTTTCACCACCAACAATCTGCTACTTGTTTACTTTCTTGCTTTGCTATTTAGTTTACTACAATTTGCTTTCTTCTTAGTTCAAATTCCTACGGTTCTTTATCTATAGAGACCAGAGTCTCTGTGGATTCGATACCCTATATACTACAATCACTTAACTGTGCACTTGCAGTAGAATAGGATTAAAACCTGACCCTATCATGAAACGAGCTGAAGTTGGTGTCTCGACCACGACTAGATGTCGACCGACACTGACCTTGGTGTCGGTCGAAACTGAGGGCGACAGAAGTTATACGCCGAGTTGAAGATAAGTTTTGAAGTATTGCAGAATTGCCCAGAAGGTTTCCCTAATTCTAATCTAGCCCCAAAATGTGTTTAGGTGTTTTAATTAGGTTTTCAGACTTATGATCATTTTTATCTTGTTCTTACTTTTTTTCTTGCTTGGAGATTGAGAGATTTGTGCCAAGGGGTTGTTCTTGCTACTTGTAACCTTTGAGAGAAGGATTTCGAACCCCTTTACTTATTTATTCAGTCTTTCGGTTTTCTATTCAATGATGTGTTGTTATTCTGATAATATGTCTGAGTAGTAACCTAGTTAGATTTAGGAATTCTCATAAGGGTTTTATGCATGTTTAGATAACTGACTGACTAGGATTCTCAATCTATTCGTTCATCGTCTAAGTTGTGTTTAATATTGAATTATGGATTGATCACCTAGGATTTAGATCTGAGATAATTAAATTAGCACGAGAGTGTGAGTTATAATCTGAAAGAACTTAGTGTGAGCAATTTGACTAGATACAAAGAGATTTGGTTTAGGAGAATTGTGAACCGAAGAACCTGTTCTTAATGCTTGTTTAGAACTCTAGGATCACAAAGAGATTTGGATCGCTAGGTTGCTAGATATAGAAATAATCTCAGCGAGAGTTGGATTGTTTAGCATTGTGTTTCTAGTTCTTGAATTCGAGCTTAATCTGAATCCGGCTAGTTAAGTGTCTAGGATTGTATGATTCCCGAGAACTTCCTAAGTTTGACGCATATCCCCTATTGAAAACACACCTTTGTTTACTTGCTTTCGTTTATTGTTTTCACTGAATTGGTTTAGCTTAACTTGAGAACATACAGTCTACCGTGTGAAACGTGAGTCCTTGTGGATACGATACCCCTGAATACTACAATAGCATAACTGTGCACTTGCAGTAGAATAGGGATTAAATCTTGCTCTATCAAGTTTTTGGCGCCGTTGCCGGGGACTCAACTGAGTTCGCCGATAGATTTTGTTTTAAAGTTTAGTCTAAGTCACTTTTATTTCTTTGTTACTGATTTTTCTCGGTTTGGCTCGTTTTTGTTGTTGCAGGAATCGACTAAAGCAATCAGCGTCGACCGACACCTCTTTAATGTCGTCCGACACTCCTCACGGATTTTACCTTGAAATCAGTGTATGCCAAGTCGACAGACCCGTAGAAATCCGAACAAAGAGCTTCTGAACCTCAGGCTTGAGGAGCTTGCTAAACTTGACAGAACGAACAGAAAGGGTCAGAGAACTTCAAGGATGATGAGTAATCGTTTGATTTTGAGACCAGATGCTGAGGGAGTTCTGAGAGACCAACAGAACAACCCATACAATGATCAGGGGTAAAGGATTGATGCCCAAGGGCAGGTGATCCCTGAACCTGAGCAGGCTCAAGGTGAGAGGCATATGGTCAATCATGGAGGTAATGGACAGCCACCTAATCCTCCTGTTGCTGAGAGGACTCTTGCTGACTACAACCGACCCGATGAGTTTTATGCTAACCGGTCAGCAATTGTACCTCCTCCTTTTGAAAGGAATGAGTTTGAGCTCAAGACTGTTTACTATACACTTCTAAGGCAACATCCTTTCCATGGCCTTCCACATGAACAACTCATGGACCACATTGAGGATTTTGAAGCCTTCGTCACTGGGATGAAGCACAATGGAGTGGGTTATGATTTCCTTTCCCTCAAGCTTTTTCCATACTCTCTTGCTGGAGAAGCTGCAGCTTGGCTTAAGCAACTTCCACCTGGGAAGTTAACTACTTTGGATGTGATAGGTCTAAAGTTTTAATCATTTTCTACTGCAAGTGCACAGTCAATGCAATTAGAGTATAAAGGGAATCGAATCCACAGAGACTCTAGACTCTTGCGATAGATTATAGACTGTCAGGTTAAGCTAGGTAGCAATAGAGAAAGCAGTAAATCAAACAGCAGTAAAGTAAATGGATTGGTTTGTAAGCAAGAAGCGAAGGCATTAGGTCAAGGGAGTTCTCAGGAAATCAGGAACATAGGCTAATCAATCAATCGAGATCTAATTAGGAATTGTTCTAGAAATAGAATCACGGAAGTATAAGGAGCCAACTTTCATTGCGAATCCTATCTATGTCTAACAACCTAGCAAGCCAACTTTCGTTGCGAATTCTAGAGTTCTAAACAAGCACTAATCTCAAGTTCTTTCGTTCACAATTCCTCTAAACCAAATTTCTTTGCGAGTAGATCAAATTGCTCATCTAGGTTCTTTCTAGCTAATTAACCAACTGTCGTCGTGGAAATCAACCTAACATCATAAATCTAGGTAGCTACTTCGGATTAAGCATTAAGAACAACCCTAGATGAAGAACTAACATATATGAATTCTTACAGATCGATTAACCTATAATTCCATGAAATCCCTTGTGAGAATCCCTAACCTAACTGGTAAACTACTTAGACATGTTCATCGAAATAGAAAACATCATGAATAGAAAACCAAATAGAATATAATATAATAAAGAACTGGGGTTCAAAAATCTCTTCTCTCTCGAGTACAAGATCAGCCCCTAACTCTCTCTGAATGTAAAATAATGCGTAGCCTAAACAAGTGGCTAAAAACCCTAATATATAGTCTAAAACACGTATGGGGGCCTTTTTGCAAGTCTGGAAAGTTTCTGGGCAAAAACTTCAATTTCTCCAAAATGCAGATTTTTGGGTGCAGAACTGCGTAGACCACTGCGTCGACCACTGCAGAACTGCGTCGATCGTTGCAAGGCGAAAACGCAGCCAGTGAACTCTGTGAAATCTCTAAATAATGCAGAATTGCTCCAAATGCTCCCAAAACGCCCAATTAGGCTCCAGATGTCCTTAAACCTGTAAAACACCTGAAAAGACTCCAAAACACATAGAAAGACTCGATAACAAAGACATATACCATGGTTAAAATCCCTAAAATCCATGGTATATCAACTCCCCCACACTTAAGCCTTGCTTGCCCTCAAGCAAACAAAAGACCAAAATCAGGAGAAGAAGTTTGAAAACTTCAAAAACTCGTTTCATCGTAGAAGCACCACACTCAGATTAGCCTTAATAAGCCACATGAAAATGAACCTGCAAACATCAAGACCAACATGTACTTCCCCCCACACTTAGCAATTGTCCTGAGTAAACTCCACAATCACATTCAAAGCATCCAAATTCACCATACTGACTTCTAAAATCAATTAAGTGCGGTCTCACCTATGGGGTATCGATCAAAGAACACATGGACTCTTACTCTGTTAGCATCTGACCACTCAACTGTTGCTTATGGTCCCTTTCTTCTCTTTTCCCTTCCTTATCACTGATTTTTCCCCACTGGGTATCATTTTATTTTTTCTATCAGTGCTCTTCCCGCATTGGGGTGTACTTTGGATATGTTTCCATGGATGCACAGGAGGTAATAGGGGTCTCTACCACTCCTGCGACCACTTCGAAGCTACTAGCTTATCCTCAGTTTATCTCTTTTTTTTTTTTTACTTTCAAGGAAGGAGAGAAGGGAACCATAATCAGACAGGTTTACAAGTTGTGGCAGAACCAACAGAGGAATCCGACTCAAAGTATACCAAGCCCATAAGTGAGAAAATTAAGTCAAGTTAAAGGTCCGAAGTCAAGTAATGGATCCTCCGAATACTTGAAGTGATATGGCTGTCCTCAGTAGGCTGGTCTGTGTTGGGTTTTCTAATAGTCATAGATCATCTACAAGTCATCCAATGGTCACTTAAGTTCCTGCAAGTGTGGTAATCTCCTCAAAAAGTCCTTGTTTCCTACTCAATTTGACTCAATAAAATAAATTTGGACTGACTCTAAGAAAACAAAAGCGTGCGTCAGTAGCTACCTCCCCCACACTTGAACTACACTGTCCCCAGTGTAATAAAAGCATGAGCTTGGTGAAAACAGATAATCAAATTGAAAAGAGTGAAAAATCCAGAGTTACGTACCTCTCGTCGCACTGGATCGATCGATGCTCAAGACTGCATCGATCGACGCAAATCGCATTTGCTCAATTCATTTGTGTTCGCTTTGTGTCGATCGACACATAGGACCGTGTCGATCGATGCTAGGCAATTTTTGACCTGTTCTCTCGTCTGAAAACACCAAAACGAAAAATCAAAGTAACAAACACCAAAAAATAAAAAATAAAGACGAAAATTGACTCTATAGTGGGTTGCCTCCCACTCAGCGCTTATTTTTAGTCATTAGCTTGACTATGGGATAGAGATTAGACTCATGGCAGTTTCAACAGAGACTTTGAGTGTCTCTGTGAATGTCTCCTCATCCAAGGTGGTGTATATGCTGTCGGATCATGAGATTTTCCAAGGAACGAAGGAGTAGAACCAGGGCGGGAGCGAAGTTTGAGTGGGATTCTGCGTTTTCCTGCATTCAAAGCAATTAGGTTAGGAGGTTTAAGCTTAGATGATTTGTGCCTTACCTTTGGTGGAAATGAGATGTCTGGAGCTTTCTGCTTATGAGCAGTTGCAGGCACTGAAGATGTTAGAGCAGGTTCAAGAGGAACCGCCATCTTCTCTTCTCCAACAGGAATCTCTGGTTCCGCTTCCACACTGAAGCTCTGTCCATCAATGATGGATTTCTGCAGCTTATCCATCTTGAACCTCAGGGGATTTTCTCCCAGATGGAGATCAATCAGTCCATGTCTCACATCAATCACTGCTCTAGCAGTAGCTAAGAATGATCTACCAAGTAGTAGAGAATCATCAGGCTCAACATTGTACTTCAGCACTACAAAGTCTGTTGGAATTAAGTAGTTTCGAACTCTGATAGGTACATCCTCAAGAACACCTTCGGGGTACCTCTTTGATAGATCATCTAGGATAAGAGAGATCCTAGTAGGCTGGAATTCCATCAGTCATAATCTCTTAGCCACAGAGTATGGCATGAGATTCACACCAGATCCTAAATCACACAGAGAACGCTTGAATCTGGCCTTAGAGATGGAACAGTCAAGAACAAAGACTCCTGGATCTGGAAGCTTCTCTAAAATCTGAATCAACTGCTTTTCCATCACTTTCATACAATTAGCCACGTCTAGCTCCTGTTTAGACAGTTTAGGAACTTTAGGATATGGCACAGAGGGCTTATAGACTTGTTCCAGGACTGTTGTAGGTTTCTGGTCCCGTCTGGGATTTGTGTCGATCGATGCACGTTGTGTGTCGATCGACACAAGGCGATTTCGAGTAATTTCATCAGATGTATCGAGACTATGTCGATCGATGCAAGAGTTGTGTCGATCGATGCTTGTCTCAGACAGACAGAATTCACCCAGAAAATCCGAGATTATGCTCTCTTCTTCTTCCAGGAAGTCAATATCATCTCTTATGGTCACATCATTAATGTATTGATTTTGTTCAGCTCTTCCTGATCCATTTTGCCTTTGTTCTGCTCCAGTAGTCTGTTGAACTTGAACGTCCAGCTTTTTCACATGTGTGCTTAAGGATTCAAACTTCCCATTCAGATTTTCATGCATATCATCCAGCTTCATGTCGAAGTCTACAGCAGTCTTAGCCTGATCCTCTAGCAACTGTTCCATCATGGCTTCCATTTTGCTCGCATAAGCATTAGCAGCAGGAGGTGTCTGATATGAGGATGATCCATAAGTTCTCTGATAAGAATTACCTTGCTGAAAAGGTTTCTGATATCCAGCAGTCTGTCCATATCCAGAAGAGTTTTGATTGCTTGTGAAAGCACTCTTCTGTCCACCATTAAAGAACTTGTTACCTTGCTGATTACCAAACATGTTTCCTTGGAATCCAGAGCCATTGATGTAGTTCAAATCCATTTCTTGTCTTTCCAGTAACTGCTCCATCATACTTATCAGCTTATCAGACTGTGTATTTTGAGGAGGAACAGGCTGATATGATGAAGATTCATAATCTCTGGTGAATGAATAAGAACCATAGTCTCTGCAGAATGAGTTTTTCTGCTGATTTTCCAACATCTGTTCCATCATTCCCATCATCTTACGAGTTGTGTCGATCGATGCAAAGTAGTGTCGATTGATGCAAGGCGCAAAGATGTGACGATCGACACACAGGACCGTGTCGATCGATGCAAAGCGATTACAGGCGTACCTGAAACGCAAGAAAAAGAAAAAAAAATTAGTAACCAAAAACAAAAACGAAAAACCTAGTCTAAACCCTAAGTTCAAATCTATCGCAGACTCCAAAGAGTCCCCGGCAACGGCGCCAAAAACTTGATAGGTCTAAAGTTTTAATCCTTTTCTACTGCAAGTGCACAGTCAATGCAATTATCGTATAAAGGGTATCGAATCCACAGAGACTCTAGACTCTTGCGATAGATTATAGAATGTCAGGTTAAGCTAGGTAGCAATAGAGAAAGCAGTAAATCAAACAGCAGTAAAGTAAATAGATCGGTTTGTAAGCAAGAAGCGAAGGAATTAGGTCAAGGGAGTTCTCAGGAAATCAGGAACATAGGCTAATCAATCAATCTAGATCTAATTAGGAACTGTTCTAGAACTAGAATCACGGAAGTATAAGGAGCCAACTTTCGTTGCGAATCCTATCTATGTCTAACAACCTAGCAAGCCAACTTTCGTTGCGAATTCTAGAGTTCTAAACAAGCATTAATCTCAAGTTCTTTCGTTCACAATTCCTCTAAACCAAATTTCTTTGCGAGTAGATCAAATTGCTCATCTAGGTTCTTTCTAGCTAATTAACCAACTGTCGTTGTGAAAATCAACCTAACATCATAAATCTGGGTAGCTACTTCAGATTAAGCATTAAGAACAACCCTAGATGAAGAACTAACAGATAAGAATCCCTACAGATCGATTAACCTATAATTCCATGAAATCCCTGGTGAGAATCCCTAACCTAACTGGTAAACTACTCAGACATGTTCATCGAAACAGAAAACATCATGAATAGAAAACCAAATAGAATATAATAGAATAAAGAACTGGGGTTCAAAAATCTCTTCTCTCTCGAGTACAAGATCATCCCTTAACTCTCTCTGAATGTAAAATAATGTGTAGCCTAAACAAGTGGCTAAAAACCCTAATATATAGTCTAAAACACGTCTGGGGGCCTTTTTGCAAGTCTGGGAAGTTTCTGGGCAAAAACTGTAATTTCTCCAAAATACAGATTTTTGGTGCATGACTGCGTCGACCACTGCGTCGACCACTGCAGAATTGCGTCGATCGTTGCAAGGCGAAAACGCAGCCAGTGAACTCTGTGAAATCTCTAAATAGTGCAGAATTGCTCCCAAAACGCCCAATTAGGCTCCAGATGTCCTTAACCCTGTAAAACACCTGAAAAGACTACAAAACACATAGAAAGACTCGATAACAAAGACATATACCATGGTTAAAATCCCTAAAATCCATGGTATATCAGGATGCAGTGAAGAGAGAGTTCTTGCGACATTTCTATGATGATGCTCGCTCCGATCAGCTCACACAAGATCTTATGACATTCACTCAGGGACCTACATATCCACTTAAGTCAGCTTGGGTAAGGTTTAAGATGTACCAACGAGACTGTCCCCATCATGGATTCTCTGAAGTTCAGCTGCTGGGCATTTTCTTCAGAGGTGTGGATCTCTGGTACCAGTCTGCATTAGATGCTGCCAGCAATGGTAACTTCAGCACAAAGACTCCTGAGCAAGCTAGAGTATTGATTGAGAACTTGGTGAGCAGCAACAGTACCAAGACTGCAGATCAGAGAAGGAAAGAGTCTGGTAGAAAGGTTGATCATCTGCAGATAGCTGAGATGAAGAACAAGTTGGATTCTGTTCACAGCTTGTTAACTAGCAAGAAGCATGTCCATTTTGCTCAAGATGTTGAAGAGTTTGTACCTGAAGAAGGCTGCACAGAAGAAGATGTGAACTACATTGGTGGTTCTGGATTTCAAGGAAACAGGTTTGGGAATCAGCAGAAAAACAAGTTCTTCACTGATGGACAGAAGAGTGCTTTCACAAGCAATCAAAACTCTTCTGGATATGGTCAGAATGCTGGTTACCAGAAACCTTTTCAGCAGAACAACTCCTACCAGAAGACCTATGGATCATCTTCCTATCAGACACCTCCTGCTACCAATGCTCATGAGAGTAAGCTGGAAGCTATGATGGAACAATTGCTGGAAGGTCAGACAAAGACTGATGTGGATTTCAATAAGAAGTTAGATGTTGTCTACACTGAGCTGAATAGGAAGTTTGAGTCTTTGAGCACACATATGAAGCAGCTGGATGCACAAGTGAACCAGATTTCAAGCTCAGTCAAGGGAAAGAATGTTATGGACATCCACATCAATGCTTGGTCAGTTCAGATTGAGGATGGGTTGGATCAAGGAGAAGAATTTGAGATTAAGACAGCTGAAATCGTTGAAGATAGTCAAAAACCCGAGGCTGTGACCCTAATGTCGACCGACACTACCTTTGACGTCGGTCGACATCCACTTTCAACAGGGATTTTGAGTTCTCAATACGAACAGAAATCGAGCATGACCGATTATGGAGTCGACGTCGATGGTGAATTGGCTAATGTCGACCGACATCAATCCAACGTCGGTCGACATCCTGGGCGTGAGGAACCAACTTCACCAACATCTTGTGGCATTGCTGAAGAGAAGGCCTACAAGCCTCATGTACTTTTCCCTAAGGTGTTTGTGAAGTCTCAACAAGAGCTTGATGAAGCCAGACGCCTGGAAGTGATGGATAAGAAGTTGAAAGAGGATCCACAAGCTGATGTTTTGCCCTATCATCCTTGTATACAGAGAGACTTGGAGAAGATGATACATATGGATGAGGATTTGAAAGAATGAGTAGTAGTGCTTCCTAAACGAGTTAGTGACGTGTTGCTCAATTAGGTTCCCAAGAAGCTACCAGATCCTGGTGTGTTTTTGCTGGATTGTTCCATCTTCGAGGATGGCATCAAGCGCTCCTTGTGTGATTTAGGAGCTGCTGGAAATCTCATGCCCTACTCTGTGGCAGAGAGATTGGGGATGACAAATTTTTCACCCACTAGGATGTCTCCAGTCCTAGCTGATCAGTCAAGAAGGATTCCGGAAGGAGTTCTTGAGGATATCCCTGTCAGAGTTGGGAACTACTTAGTCCCAACTGACTTTGTGGTGCTGAAGTACGATAGTGAACCGAATGATCCTATGGTACTGGGAAGACCATTCCTAGCTACTGTTGGAGAATTGATCGATGTGAGGCATAGCATGATTGATCTCCGCCTGGGAGATGAGCCTCTGCACTTCAAGATGGATAAGCTGCGAAAGTCTGTAATTGATGGTCAACCTTTAGCATTGAGCTGGAGCAAGAAGCTCAGCCTAGAGAGGCTTCAGTTTCTGATCCTGGAGAGAAGAAGATGGTGGTTTCTCAAGATTCCACTCTAACATCATCAAAGCTTGCAACTGCTTCTAAGCAGAAAGCTCCAAACATCAGGGCTCCACCGAAGCAAAGGTATGCATTTTCCCAACTCAGTTCTACTGACTTCATTGCTGTGAATGCAGGAGACCATCACATCCCTTCTTTCCTTGGACGATCTCACGCTGACACTTCTTATTCTCCACCTTGGATGATGAGACTTTCGCAGATGCACTCACAGCCTCTGTCGAAGCCACCGGGAGTCTAATCTCCCATCATAGTCAAGTTAATGACTATAAAAACAAGCGCTGAGTGGGAGGCAACCCACTGGTAAGTTGTATATACTAGGATTTTTTTGTTTTGCACTTTGATTTCTTTTGTTTTTGGTGTTTGTGTCAATTTTCGTAGGATCAGTGGCACTTATAAGTCAGTGTCGGTCGACGTCACATTGATGTCGGTCGACATCGATTTCGAAGAAGTTTCGAGCACGAACGAAAATCGACCTCAGTCGATTTTAAGGGTCGATTTGGGTAGTGTCGGTCGATACTGAAGGTTAGTGTCGCCCGACATCCATGAAATCGAGGGAAGTTCTCTTAAAACCCTGACCCGACTTCTTCTTCTTCACTTTCTCCTCTCGCCAAAAAATCTCCAGAAATCGCCACCTCCTTCGTTTCTTCACCGTTTTGACGATTCAAAGCTCCATTCCACTTGTTTTTCCGTGCTATATCCATTTCTAGAATCTGTTTAATCGATCTGCAAAGGTATGACTCTAAATCCCCAATTTCAGTTCGTGTTCATGTGAAGAAAGATTCGAATTTGGTTCGATTTGTTGATGTTTAGGATGAGTTTCTAGTGGAATGTGATTAGTTTTGATACTATGGATGATTATATGGAATCGATTCATGAGATTGTGATGCTTCAAAATTCGGATTTTAGAATCTCATGCTTGCTTGTCTGTGCGTTCGTTTTGCAGATGAGACCTTCTATAAACCAAGGAAAACGACCACGGAGAGCACTTGACACCGATACTTCTGGCCCATCATCGCAGCAACGCGACACTGCCGACGCTCAGAACCAGGCACCTTGGCCAAGAATGGAAGAAAGGAGGTTCCGTGTCACTTGCTTTGCAGACGAGCCTGATGTGGAGGTGAAGAAGCGCGCTTGCACCCACAGATCGATCTCAGAGCATTGGGATGATTATGACAGCTTGTTCTACAACGCTTGGTGTAGCGTTAAGATTGAGCCCACACGGCTTCCGTGCACCACGACTATGAACAAGCTGAAGATACGATCAGATGTCTTGCGGGTTATACGGACGATTGGCTTGGGTTCGATCTGTACCAAGTACTATGATTTGCACGAGGAGCTGGTCAGACAGTTCATGGCCATAGTCCGCGTTTACTACACCAACGATCTGGTGAGGAAGGCTTCTGAAGGGACATTGACCTTCATGGCCAAGGGCAGGAGGTACAGGCTCAGTCTGCAGGAGTTGTGTGACATATACGAGTTTGACAGGACGCGAGAGAGAGTCATTTTTCCTGAGTACTGGCCCGAAGTGCAGCTCTTCTGGCAACACTTTGGCACCGGAGTGTACGATTCCCATGCCACCAGACAGACCGTTGTACACCATCCGGTTCTGCGGTACCTGGTCCGAGTGTTTGCCAACACTGTCTTGTTTAAGATAGAGCATGGGATGATGAGGATTGTTGAGCTTTTGTTGCTCTATCTTGGGATTGGCAGCAGTATTGATGTCAGTGAGTTTGAGGACGCTCATTTGGTAGCGGACGCCAACATGGGAGCTATTTTTGCTCATCATTTGGAGACCATGAAGGTGACGAAGACTTTCGATGGGAAGGCAACCAAGACAGAGATGGTCGGGAGTCTTTTAACTCCCATCTTCGACCACTTTGGGCTCGACAGGAGTCAGATGACCATTTGCACTAAGAGGCCTACCATGGACTTTATGCATCTGAAGAGCATGCAATGGATCAAGGGAGACGTGAGTGGCAGGCAGTTCTTGTGGCGCTTCCATGACATATCTGGCATTGAGCGTCTCTTTCCCCTTCCAGCGATCGAACTTACATGCATCACAGGTGAGCCTCTCTCACTCACTTTTCAGCCCAATGTGGAGCTTTGTAGGGTTGTTCCACGACGCTCCACAGTGCTTAGAGGAGCTTCTTCTGGAGCTGTTGCCTCAGCTGCTGAGCATGAGGTTGTCCATGCTGATGATCCAGACGAGACCTATGGGCTTCCCGAGCTTCCAGGACCAGCAGAAGACATGCCACCAAGGCAGTTTCAGAAGTGGGCAGCATCTGTTCTCAAGGGCATTTGGAAGAAGGTTCACAGCATGTCTTGCCAGCGCTCACAGCGTGTTCACTACCCACAGCCACGACGTCGAGCACCAGCGCAAGCACCTGTCCATGTGAGCTCAGAGGATGAGGAGATAGAGGAGGCTGCTGACTCCGAGGAGACGGATGATGGAGACTTTCCAGTCTTCTAGACACTTGTTGCTGCATCTGCGTTTGTTTTTCTTTTTCCCATTTCTTGAGTCATTTTTATGTTTCTTTTGAGTCAGTATGTCAGTCCAGTTTGTTTGGAACTTTGACTATTTGAGTTTATGCATCTCCACTGTTGTTTTTGATGTGATCTTGAGTGATTTATCGCAGCTAACCGGTGAGGAATTGAGTGCTAACTCATGAACTTAACCACGGCCGATTTGATCATCCTTCGTATACTCACATGAGCTCGATTCGGGCGACACTAAGCTTAGTGTCGGTCGACATCGTCCGTGTTCAGGTTCGACATTTTAACTCAATAACTCTATGGTTCCAAATTGATTTCTTCCGATCTCAAGTTGCGATTGCACTCGGGACAGTGCAGTCTAAGTGTGGGGGAGGTGGTTACTGACATAGTGTTTTGTTTTCTTAGAGTCAGTCCCTTGTTTTCACTTGTTTTCAAAATGTTTTATTGAGTCAAAATGTGTATGAAACTATGATTTTTCGAGGAAATTTTTCGCTGGAACAGGAACTAAGTGACCATTGGACAGACTTGCAGTAGTTTTATGACTATTAGAAAACCCCAAACGGGTCAACTTACCAAGAACACCCATATCTAACCAGGTATTCGGAGGATCCATCATTAACTTCACCACTAATCCTGACTTTATTTTCTTACTTAGGGGCTTGAGATCTCTGGATCGGATTCCTCTGATGTGTTGACACAGCCTATGATCATGTCTGAGTATGGTTCCTGATTTTTCCCTCCCTTGAAAGTAAAAAAAAAAAAAGATTAAAACCGAGGATAAGCTAGTAGCTTCGAAGTGGTCACGGGAGTGGTAGAGACCCCTATTACCTCTTGTGCATCCATGGAAACATGTCCAAAGTTACACCCCGAATAAAAAGGTAAGAGCACTGATAGAAAAAATAAAATGATACCCAGTGGGGAAAAATCAGTTGCTAAGGGAGAAAGGGAAAAGAAAGGAACCAGAAACCGACAGTTTGGTGGTCAGTACTGACTGAGTTGAGTCCATGTGTCTTCTGATCGATAATCCCTCTGTGAGACCGCACCTATTTGTATACAAAGGTTAGTGTGGTGAACTTGAATATCCTAATCTGATTGTGGAGTTTACTTGGGACAGTTGCTAAGTGTGGGGGAAGTATATTGTGGTCTTGATATCTGTATGAAAGTTTTCAGTGGCTTACTAAGTGAATGTGAATGCGAAAGTTTCTAGGACGAAATGAGTTTCTGAGTTTTCAAACCTCTTTCTTATGATTTAGTTCTTTTACTTGCTTGAGGGCAAGCAAGAGCTAAGTGTGGGGGAGTTGATATATCATGGGTTTTTTAGGTTTTCAACCATGATATAGTTGTGTATATTGAGTCTTTAACCTGGTTTTTCGAGTCTATTGAGTCTTCCACAGGTAGGCTTGTGTTTGGAGCAAAGAGTGGGATTATAGGACGTTTTTGGTGATTGGTGCAACGAGCTGAAGTTGGTGTCTCGACCACGACTGGATGTCGACCGACACTGACCTTGGTATCGGTCGACACTGAGGGCGACAGAAGTTATACGCCGAGTTGAAGACAAGTTTTGAAGAATTGCATAATTGCCCAGAAGTTTTCCCTAATTCTAATCTAGCCCCAAAATGTGTTTAGGAGTTTTAATTAGGTTTTCAGACTCATGATCATTTTTATCTTGTTCTTACTTTTGTTCTTGCTTGGAGATTGAGATATTTGTGCCAAGGAGCTGTTCTTGCTACTTGTAACCTTTGAGAGAAGGATTTCGAACCCCTTTACTTATCTATTCAGTCTTTCGGTTTTCTATTCAATGATGTGTTGTTATTCGGATAATATGTCTGAGTAGTAACCTAGTTAGATTTAGGAATTCTCATAAGGGTTTTAAGAATGTTTAGATAACTGACTGACTAGGATTCTAAATATTGAGATGAAGACTTGATATGGCTCATCATACCATCCGGTTCACATTTGAATGCTAAGGAGAGAATATGACCGTTGGAGGAAACTAAAATGAAGCGCAAACACTCTTATCTTACCCGGATGGATACTCTCTTTCCTAAAGGGGATATTACCTTCATTCCATGTTTGTATAGTTGTGTTTATTGCTTACCCTAGTTGCATCTTCATATATATATATATATGTGCTGTAAATCTCCTTGATGAATACACAAGAGAATTATTCTTCTCTAGCAGCCGCAAATCTCTCTCTCTCTCTAAACCGCTAAGAAACCTAATCGGGTCTCTTAGCTTCTCTCATCATTCTCTCTTCATTCTCTCTTCAATCTAAACTACATTCTCAACCTAAACTCATATTCTAACATGGTATCAGAGCCATAAGCTCCTATACCTATTTATTTCCGCATAAACTCTGATTTTTCTAGTTCTTGTTCATCTTATTCTTAAGCGTGTTCTTAAAGAATCCGACTGTTGTTCTTGAAAGTGCTAAAACTCTCAAGTATTCCTTCTTGGTTTATTCTCTCTGGTGTGTGTTCTCTGTGAGTTGAGAACTTGTTTATTCAGAAGCTTACCTTGAAAACTCCCTCCTTGCATCAAATCTGTTTTAGCAATGGAGAACTCAAGGGTAATCATTCATGTGACTCTTAAAGGTGCCAACTACGTTGTTTGGGCCAGGATGGTGAAGTCTGCTCTTGGAGGCAGAGGTTTATGGAAGTACATCATGAGGAGCACAGCTCCAGAGAAGGTGGTGAAGGCAAAAGAAGGTAAAGAAGATGTTGAGCATGAGGACACATCTGAAGCCGATGAAGAAGCGTGGGTTCAAGGGGATCAACATGTCCTCTCCATACTTCAAAGCACACTAGACCAACATCTCTTGGAGGCTTACTCCTACTGTGTGACTTCCAAGCAGCTATGGGATACCATTGAGAAGGTTTATGGAAACAAAACAAATCTCACCCGAGTCTTTGAAGTTAAGCTAGCCATCAACAACCTCCAGCAAGAAGATATGGAGTTTAAGGCTCACTTTGGCAATTTTAGCTCACTGTGGTCAGAGATGGAGATGTTAAGGCCACCAAGCAGTGACCCTTTGGTGTTGCAAGAAAGGAGAGAGCAAGATAAAGTATTTGCTCTTCTGCTCACCTTGAACTCATCCTACAATGGGATGATTAAGCACATCCTGAGGGCAGACACTCTACCTGATATTGATGATGTGTGTGGACAGATTCAAAAAGAGCAAGGTTCATTTGGGCTGTTCAAAGGGAAAGGAGAGTTGGTAACCGCCAATAAAGGTGTGTTTCATGCTGAGGAAAGGCAGAACCATGGAGGTGACAAGAGAGGGGTCTTGATGTGTGATTTTTACAAGAAGAGTGGGCACTTGAAGGATAGATGCTGGCGCCTTCATCCTAACCTCAGACCATCATCTCACAACAACCGGTTCAAAGATCAAAGGGCAAACTACTCATATGGTGCAGCTGGACCAGGTTCTTCTTCAATGCAGCAATGTGATGAAGGGAGAGCAATGGTGGTCCATCAAGCACCAGCTGTGACTGCTCAGAATGATGTGGTAAGGAGGTCAGACCTTGAGGCTCTCATTAAAGCTCTCAAGGAGAACTCTGGTATGATCCTTGGCACTTCACTCTTTGCTTCAAACAAACTGAAACCTTTAATCATTGATTCAGGAGCCTCTCATCATATGATAAGTGATTCTAGGTTGATAAATAGTGTTGAACCTGCCTTAGGAAGTGTAGTAATTGCAAATGGTGATAAGATTCCAATACAAGGCATAGGAAATCTGAAACTATTTGACAAAGAATCTAAAGCTTTTTATATGCCTAGTTTCACTTCCAACTTAGTGTCTGTAAAAAGAATAGCCACTGATCTAAATTGCAATGTTGTTTTTAGTCCTAATGATGTTGTGTTTCAGGATATTAAGACAAGTAAGTTGATTGGGAAAGGTGTGACAAAGGATGAGCTCTATATGGTTGAAGACACCAACCCTCCTTCTGAATTATCTACTGTTTTATCTACTGCTTTATCTACTTGTGTTGGTGTGGATGATTCGATTTGGCATGCTAGACTAGGACATCCACACTCTAGGGCTTTAGGACTCTTATTACCTACTGTTTCTTTTAAGAATGATGATTGTGAGGCTTGTATTCTTGGAAAACATTGCAAATCTGTTTTTCCAGTTTCTAAAACCACTTATGAAAGTTGCTTTGATCTTGTTCATTCTGATGTGTGGACTGCTCCTTGTATGTCTAGAGAAAATCATAAGTACTTTGTCACCTTCATTGATGAAAAATCTAAATATACTTGGATAACATTGATGCAAACTAAGGATAGAGTATTAGAAGCTTTTATGAACTTTAAAAGTCATGTTACTAACTATTTCAATGCTAAGATCAAAAATTTTAGATCAGACAATGGTGGTGAGTATACAAGCAATGCCTTCAAACAACACTTGTCCAAACATGGAATTCTTCATCAAACAAGATGTCCCTACACCCCACAACAAAATGGAGTGGCTGAGAGAAAGAACAGGCACTTGATGGAAGTGGCGAGGTCCATGATGTTCTACAAGAATGTTCCTAAGAAGTTTTGGGGAGATGCAGTCATGACTGCTTGTTACTTGATCAACAGAACTCCCACAAAAGTTCTCAAGGATCAATCTCCATTTCAGGTATTAAACAAAACCAATCCATTAGTTGATCACTTACGTGTGTTTGGGTGTCTTTGCTTTGTGTTAATACCAGGGGAACAAAGGGATAAATTGGATGCTAAGAGCACCAAAGCCATGTTCATTGGATATTCTACAACACAAAAAGGATACAAGTGTTATGTGCCTGAAACAAGGAAGGTTTTGATTTCAAGAGATGTGAAATTTATGGAGACAAGAGGTTTCTATGATGAAAGGAATTGGGATAGTTTGAAGGACCTTCCCACATCTCAATCAGACCGGGCTGAGAACTTAAGGAGAATTATGGAAAGCCTTGGAATTGGTATACCTTCACAACCGGCTGCAACAAGCCCTGCTCCTACAGTACCAGTAGTGTCTTCAGAAGCTCCACAAGAATCAGCCCATCTTGATCCTGAGGGGGACACTCAAGAATCAGCTCCAGAATCAGCTCCAGAACCGCAAGAATCTGATTCATCTACACATGATCAAGCTGAGACTGAGGAGCATGAGGAACATGAGGTAGAACCTGAGGAGTTGGATCATCATAATGAAGAGTTGGAACATCACAATGAAGAGGTTGAACAGGAACAGCCGGTTCAGGTAAATGAGCAACAAGTTCAGGTGTTAAGAAGGAGTACAAGGGAGAAAAAGGATCCATCAGAATGGAAGAAGACTAGAGTTTACTTCAACTGCAATGCAGTAGCTCATCCCACTCAAGCGGTTTGCAGTTTAGCTCATGTACCTTTGGAACATCAGGTGTTCATTGGGAAGTTGGATCAAGAGCATGTACCAACAACCTATGAAGAGGCCAAAGGAGATAAGAGATGGATGCAGGCTGTTGATGAAGAGACCAAAGCTATGGAGAACAATGAGACTTGGTATGAAGCCGATCTTCCTAAGGGAAAGAAGGCAGTGACTTCTAAATGGGTTTTCACTATCAAGTACCAAAGCAATGGAGAAATTGAAAGGTACAACAAAGCAAGGCTAGTTGCAAGAGGCTTCACTCAAACCTATGGAAAGGACTACTTGGATACCTTTGCACCAGTAGCTAAGGTTCACACAGTTAGGATCATCCTGTCTCTAGCAACAAACCTTGATTGGGAACTTTGGCAAATGGATGTCAAGAATGCATTCCTTCAAGGAGAGCTTGAAGATGAGGTATACATGAGACCACCTTCCGGTCTTGAAAGCATTGTTAAACCAGGGAAGGTGCTAAGGCTCAAGAAGGCTATCTATGGACTCAAGCAATCACCTAGAGCTTGGTACCATAAGTTGAGCTCAACCCTTATGCAAAAAGGATTCAAGAGATCGGAGGGAGACCATACCTTGTTTACTCTTCAAGATCAGGAAGGTATTATTGTCATCCTTGTTTATGTTGATGACATCATCATTTCAGGGAGTAACAAGTCAGGTATTCAAGAAACTAAAGCTTATCTTAAATCTGTGTTTGATATTAAGGATCTTGGTACTCTAAAGTACTTCCTTGGGATAGAAGTTTGTCGGTCTGATGAAGGACTCTTCTTATCTCAAAGGAAGTACACACTTGATTTATTGTCTGAAGCAGGAAAGATTGGATCAAGGCCAGCTAAGACGCCATTGGAGGAAGGTTACAAAGTCATAAGAGAGGGGGAGCTTGAAGACAGACCATTTGAGGACATCACTCAATACAGAAGGCTTGTTGGTAAGCTAATCTACTTAACTATAACCAGACCTGATTTGTGCTTTGCTGTGAACCAGATAAGCCAACATATGCAAGCACCAAAGGTGCATCATTGGGACATGGTTCAGAGGATACTCAGATACCTAAGTGGTACTCCCGGGCAAGGCATTTGGATGGGCTGCAATCAAAGCACAGAGATAGTTGGGTATTGTGATGCTGATTGGGCAGGAGATAGAGTGGACAGGAGGTCTACTACTGGATATTGTACTTTCATTGGAGGAAATCTGGTTACTTGGAAGAGCAAGAAGCAGAAGATAGTGTCATGTTCAAGTGCTGAAGCTGAGTATAGAGCAATGAGGAAGCTAGCAACAGAATTGGCATGGATCAAGGGTCTTCTTGTGGATTTGGGGATTGAGACTCCAACACCAATCACTATGCACTGTGATAACCAAGCAGCCATTCACATTGCTTCAAATTCAGTCTTCCATGAGAGAACCAAGCATATAGAAGTGGACTGCCACAAAGTGAGACAAATGATAGAGCAAGGAATTGTACTGCCATGCTTTACAAGGAGTGAGGATCAACTTGCTGATGTTTTCACTAAGGCAGCAAGTCAAAGGGTTTGTGAGTCCATTCACTCAAAGCTAGGGCTCATGAACACTCCTCACACGCATTCTCCTAGACCTTGAAACTCATACTCTTTTTCCCTAAGTATAGTTTTGTCCCAAGAGGTTTTCTATACTTAGGTTTTTAATGAGGTGAGTCTTCATGGTTCCAAGCTTGATCTCAATTCCCATGAGATTCAAGCTTGAGGGGGAGTATTGAGATGAAGACTTGATATGGCTCATCATACCATCCGGTTCACATTTGAATGCTAAGGAGAGAATATGACCGTTGGAGGAAACTAAAATGAAGCGCAAACACTCTTACCTTACCCGGATGGATATTACCTTCATTCCATGTTTGTATAGTTGTGTTTATTGCTTACCCTAGTTGTATCTTCATATATATATGTGCTGTAAATCTCCTTGATGAATACACAAGAGAATTATTCTTCTCTAGCAGCCGCAAATCTCTCTCTCTCTAAACCGCAAAGAACCCTAATCGGGTCTCTTAGCTTCTCTCATCATTCTCTCTTCATTCTCTCTTCAATCTAAACTACATTCTCAACCTAAACTCATATTCTAACACTAAATATATTCGTTCATCGCGTAAGTTGTGTTTAATACTGAATTCTGTATTGATCACCAAGGATTTAGATCTGAGATAATTAACTTAGCACGAGAGTGTGAGTTATAATCTGAAAGAACTTAGTGTGAGCAATTTGACTAGATACAAAGAGATTTGGTTTAGTAGAATTGTGAACAGAAGAACATGTTCTTAATGCTTGTTTAGAACTCTAGGATCACAAAGAGATTTGGATTGATAGGTTGCTAGATATAGAAAAAATCTCAGCGAGAGTTGGATTGTTTAGCATTGTGTTTCTAGTTCTTGAACTCGAGCTTAATCTGAATCCGGTTAGTTAAGTGTCTAGGATTGTATGATTCCCGAGAACTTCCTAAGTCTGACGCCTTTCCCCTATTGAAAACACACCTTTGTTTATTTGCTTTCGTTTATTGCTTTCACTGAATTGGTTTAGCTTAACTTGAGAACATACAGTCTATCGTGTGAAACGTGAGTCCTTGTGGATACGATACCCATGAATACTACAATAGTATAACTGTGCATTTGCAGTAGAATAGGGATTAAATCTTGCTCTATCACCATCCCCAGACTTGCAACTACGGCATGGCTCTTTACTTTAAACTGTAACCCAACTATGGATC
Organism: Orychophragmus violaceus; assembly: GCA_030180135.1. Lineage (NCBI taxonomy): Eukaryota > Viridiplantae > Streptophyta > Magnoliopsida > Brassicales > Brassicaceae > Orychophragmus > Orychophragmus violaceus. The sequence continues at coordinate 58,960,443 of CM058240.1, read as the reverse complement.
GTCTAGAGGCATGGGGTTTGGATGTCGAGACTTGCTGTCTATTGTGTGGCAGTGCTAGAGAAACTAGAGATCATATGTTTTTTTATTGCCTCTACTCGGCAGAAATATGGAGGCACTTAACTATTTATATTGTTTGACAATCCCCCTCTAAATTGGTATGACATTATCCAATGGTTTTGAATATCCAAGCAACAAAATACTGCAAAATCTTTCTTTTGCAGGGCTGGGAAGCTGATATATACTTCATATGGGCTGAGAGGAATCGCAGATTCCACGATGGTCTATCAGCACTTTTTCCCGAATCTATGCAACCCTGCGTCTTAAAGCTACTGCCCTAGCCACTTAAGGATCAGAGCTGGGTCACCGACTAGCACACATCTGGCGTTATCATCCTCCCTAATTAACTCCATCTTTGATTCTCTGTCCATTGTATGAGCCGTGTCTTTCGTCTGAGTCCTTTTTTACCGTTATGTTTTTCTCTGTTTTTCAGAATTCTGAATTCTGCTTTTTGTATCATGTTTTTCTCTTTTTATAAATAAAAGCTTTTTACCCCCAAAAAAAAAAAATTTAGTTAAAAATATAGTCGATCCAGTGTCAACTATTTTGGGTAACGTATTAATATCATAGACGTGTCCACTTCCCCTCCCTTCCAATTGATTCAGCTTGAACATATCTCATAAGCAAAAGCGGTTACTGATACCCTACTTCTCACCCCACCGTAATAAAATACACTCTCTTTCCCATTTTACCCTTTATCCAATTACACCACGCCATGTCATCATCACCCAAGACCGAATGTTTCTCTGATCGATGACCTCTCAGACCGAGAATCGACCTTCTCTGTTTGCGATCCACACAGAAGAAACAAACCCTAACTCTGACATGGAAGGAGAGCTTCAAGAAGACTGGGAAGTGGTGATCCAGAGCTCGGGATCTACTCAGGAGGAGGAGAATTCGAAGAGCTTGGCGGAGATTGATGATGAAGATGGCACGCAAGGTATGATTACCTTCGATTACTTCTCTCTCAAGAACAAAAACTGTGTGGATGCGATCGATGAAGATGGGTCTGTTCAATCGGGTAGTCCAGGCTGGATCGAACCTCGCTCCGACGCTCCTTATGGCCCCAAGCATGTTAGCGAGTTATGGTCGGATTCGAGCAGCGATCGGCTCGATGATCAGAGATTAGTCGGTGATGATGATGTGAATAACGAGTTGGGTTTAGAGAAATCAGAGGAATACGACGAAAGTATAGCGAAAGAGAAGCATTTGGAGATAAATCGTTTCGGTTCTAGTGGAGAAATGGATTTAATAAGCTCTGATGAAGGATTTGATACTGAGAGAGAAGAGGAATCGCCAATTTCAGCAGGAGGAGAAGAAAGGGTATTTGTGTGGTGGAAGATTCCGATTGAGGTTTTGAAGTATTGTGTTTTCAGAGTTAATCCTATTTGGTCTTTCTCCATGGCAGCAGCAGTTGTGGGTTTTGTTATGTTAGGGCGCAGATTGTATATTATGAAGAAGATGAAGAACCGGACCTTGCAGCTTAAGGTCTTGCTTGATGATAAGGTAACTCTCTCGGTTTACTTTGATTCTCAATGTTCTTATAGTATGTCAAATTCTTCAGACCGGTTCATATGTTTAGTTAGTTCCTGTTTAGTTAGGTGACCAGAATCTCTTTGCGGTTGTTGGTTGAGTTAAAACTGTTTGCCCTGGGACAAGTTATTTGTTTCGTTACTGCAAGTTTGCTCTTTGTTAAGTAGTCCATGGTCATAGTATTCACCAACAGCTATTTGTTCACTAACTCTATCTACAAAATCGTGATGAAGAAAGTGGTGTTTTTGTAAGCCTTCATTAGCTCTTTGATATAGCACTGGGGTTGAGTTCTTGATAGATGCTTTTGGTATGGAGAATCAAAAGTACATTTGGTGAGAGAGCAATGCTATAGTCTTTCAAAAGCCACCTGACTGATCCATCTCTCTGTGGTTATATAATATATTTTCTTTTGCATCTTCTTTGGTTAGTTGAAAGGTCGTTAGACTAGTTCTGACTTTGTTGTCTTTCAGAGATTATCTTCTTTTGATTCATCTTTGTAACATTTTCATGTTTGGTAGTCGGAGATGGAAGCTATTGTATATTTCAGATTTTACATATTATGTCTCTCTATGAGAAAGGGATAAAATTTGTGCTAAAACCAGCAATGGTAGCTTAGCCGGTCTTCCGGTAGTCAAAGCATCAATAAGAACCTAAATTTGAGTCATGCTGCTTACCATTGTAAAATAACATGGCGTATAATATATGAAATTCATGTTCTTGCTTGAGCTTACTACTCATCTTTTTTCGCTAATGAAATAAAGAACAAAAGTTGAGAGCATTTCGAACAAAATTTGGAAGACTTTTTTCTACACCATCTGATTATTCTTCTTCTTTTGTATGTCTGTCTTTCGAATGAATTCGTTTATTCAGAAGGTGGCGAATCATGGTGCTCGGTTGAACGAAGCAGCGATCTCATTAGTGAAACGTGTGCCCATAATCCGGCCAGCATTTCCATCATCGGTGGTGGGTATGAACCAGTGGTCTATGATGAGTTTAAGGTGAAAGATAAGTACAGGGCATCATAATATAATGCATATATGTGAGATGAAATGATTGATGTGGTTGGCATGTATCATATGATTGTGTTGTATGAAAAGTCTAAAAAAATGTTACAAAACATGCTTGTAAGTTGTGTATGTGCGTATGTGTATATATATATGATGTTACTTGTTTGGTGTACAAATTGAATTAGAATCACAAGTGCAGGTTGGTGGTTACGAAGACGTCACTACGGAAAAATCTTCTGAAGGTAATCAAACGCTGAACAAAAATATGATTTGTATTCTTACTCGTGAGTCCGACTTTGATGAGCTTATAGGCAGTGTCCAAATTGACAAAGAGGTTGTACAAAGACAGGTCTTGAATGGTGACCATGAGAAATGCAGTTTTCAACAATTTTATGAAAACCACTTTTTGTCACCAATCACAGTTTTTGGTTTGTGATTTGCCATTTCTAGAAAACAGTAAAAAGACTATTTGCGTTTTTCAAAACAATCTTGGTATGAATGGTGACAGCTTATTTGGTTGTGCGCGAAAAAACGGTTTTAAAGTGCGGTCCGGTTCAACTGCGGTAGATGCGGAATGCGGGACAAATACGGTTTATACAAAGTAAACGGTGCGGAATAAGATTTGATTGATAAAAAATGATTTGCGGTATACAATAAAATGATTAAATGATTATTTTTAACTTATTTTACTTTTTTAATTAATTTTAAAAAAATTAATTTAATTTAATTAATTATATATATAAAAAAAAAGATGTCTCTCCAGGAGCATGACACCTCAGCTTTTAGAAGCATCCTGGAGATGACACATCAGATTAATGAAAATAAACTCAGACCAATCAAAACAATTCCTTCTTCCACATCATTGCTTACCTGTTCCCAAAAAAAAAAATATCACGTTAGGTCAATGATCCATGATCATCACTATTGTTTATGTCGATCTCTCTCTCCCTCCCGCGATTTCCATGATATCCCTCCGTTGATTAACCGCCGATTAACGCAGCCACCGAACGCTTACAAACCGGCGACAGGATTCATCTTCGTATGTCGTAGGTTTGGGCTTCCTCTGTACGTTTATCTTCGGGATGCCGCCCTAAACCCTCAATCTTAGATCGTTTTGTTTTTTTTCTTAGATCCGATAACCCATTCATGTCTCTCTTCTTTTTGCTGAGGTTTTGGGCTGAATCCGACACTGGCGCATCTTTAGTAGCAGTATTCACCAGGTGTGTGTAAAATCCAGGTACCCGATCTGAACATTTGCCTTTCGATTATCAAGTTCTTCTTCCAAAAGACTTATTTCGAATCTTCTTATACGTGATTCAGTTCATCGGCTGTTTTGTCTACGATAGCTTTTGAAATTTGCCGAAAGTTGATAGTCTAGAAATTAATCTCTTCTCAAGTCGCAATCTTTTTCCAGAATTGTTCTTATTGTTCAAAATTTTCGATCTTTAGCCAGCCTTCACGGCCTTGATTCTGCTTTGATACCATACGAGGAAGCCGTAAGAGCTGAACGTGACAGCGAGTCACATGCCCTGTCATCACCTGAAGACCAATCAGTATGTAAATTCCAGTTTAGTCAGCATATAGAAGTTTTCATTCAAGTGGAGGAGTGTTTTCTTAGTTGGAAAAACCCTGTGATAATCGTAAAAGCCTTTGAAAAACTATGGAGAAGGCATAAAAAATGTGATAGATGCCTAGATGGAAAATTCAAGGATCCAACACCTCTTCTTGTTAGTCAAATTTGTCTCATTTGCTGCAACAGGTACCGTTAAACATAACACATGCATGTCTTAATTCTTAAAACCCGAGTTTGAAGTCAAGTTTTCCATATGAGACTCCTATGGTGGTGTTTTTATATCTTCCAGTGTAGAAGAATCTCATTTGTTCAGTTGACATGGTTCTTAAGCAGGCTAGAGGGTTTGAGACGATGTACCACGAGGAGCAGAGACGGAGACTAGAAATTGAGGAACTAATGAGAGAAATGGAGCAACATGATAAGATGAATCGTGAAAGAGAGGAAGCACTCTAAAGTTCTTTTGGTGTCACTCAGATGATGTACAGTGTAGAAGTAAGTCGCAGGAGAGAAGCGGAGGAGGAACTAAACAGGGCGAGAGCAGAAATCGAAAACATGAAGACTGTCCAAAAGGAACTCAAAGAACAGCTTTATATTGATTTCCCCCGTCGGTTAGAAATTTTCCAGAAAGAGCGAGACGAAGCTATCAAAGCAACTGAAGAGCTTTTGAGACATGTAATCCTGGAGAAGGGTGAGTCATCATCACATTCACCATCATCTCCGTTGCAGTGGTCTGTTTCCAACGAGCCTCCCCCATATTTCATCTACCCCATTTCAAAGGTCAGGACTTGGACCCTCCATAGAAAGCATATTTTGTTTGTTAGATCTTAACTTGGCTGCTGCTCAATATCTCAACTTTAGTGTACACATACACTAGACCATACTGTCCAAAAGTAACTTTCCATTTTGATATTTGTTTGCTGGTCTGGTTTTATATAATAATTCTTTGCCAATTGCTCGTGAATGTAGGATATTATGCAGAATCCTCATGTTGCAGCCGATGGTTACACTTATGAAGCAGATGAGTTCAGAAATTGGCTCAGTCATGGCGGTGAAAAATCGCCGATGACAAACCTGAGGCTCGAGGATTTCAACCTCATTCCAAATCTTGTTCTTCGTTCAGCTATTAGCCAGTGGTTGCAACAGCACCCGCATTTCTTTGATTTGCCTTAATAGATAATTATGTTGTATTGTGTAGTGATCCGGTAAATTTATATGGAAGAGCCGTTTTTGCTTCAGTAATTGTTATGCATTGACTTGTGTTTTAACTGTCACCCGTTGACTTTAACCTGCCACCTTAGGAAACCTGAAACGGTCCACAAGAAGAAGATTGAGGGTCACCACTAACCAGTGGTGGTCTCTTTCGATCAGATGCTTCTTTGTTTCTCTGTTTTCACTTTCCAGGGAAAAGAAGACAGAACATAAGGACAAAGAAAAAAGGACATCAATGGCGGAACTCATGGCCATGGGCAATGATGTTGTTCATGTTGCTGTGAAGAATGACCTGATCCCTATGATGATTCTATCAAAGCTTCGATTAGCTGTCCCAAAGTACTGGAGTTGCCCTCACCAGAAGTGCAGCTTTGGGGTAAATCAGAACCGCTAATCCGCCATTGGGTAGGTGGATCTCGCTGGTCTGAAGACTCCTACTATTTTAGTGTTTCATTGCCTGGTGTTTCAATAGATGAAAGTACGTCACTTATCATTGCATTTCTTTGATACTTTTTTACGTGTTTTGTTGAAATCTTTTCAAGACAATTTAAAGAGCGCAACACTCGACTATTGGATAAAAGGTCTGACTTATGTTTAGAATTTGCTTGCCTAAAAGTTCAGGATATATATTACGTAAACATCTACTAAAATCCATTCTTGAGTTTGCGTTTCGATTATAAAGAGGAAGAACGAAAAATGAAGACAAAAAAGGACAGAACACAACCTAAATACATGTGTATCAGGATAAGCGACCGACAAGTACTACAATTTCCAACGACATAATACCAACGAACATCACCCGACTCAAAAACCATAAAATACAGAAACACATCATTAACAACACGACAAGAAATGAGCCAATAAGGACACATGTAGGATTGTAACATGAGCAAGAGCAGGCATTTCCCAGAAACAAATGAAGCAAACACATGCAAAGCCTGTAAAATCCCGTTATGGATCACACAAGACACAAATGAGAAGGAAATCCCGCGCGTATGCGCGGGTACCCACCTAGTATTTATAAATTATAAATACCCAGTTGTTTATTTAAATTTATTTTCTATTAAAATAAATAAAATATTAAATTATAGAAAATATTGCTGAGTTTTTGATTGAGTAAAGTTATAAATAAAAATTTGTTATCCTAAATTTGCTTAAAAAATTATATTTAACTAAATACATATAATAATTTAAACATTTAGACGTGAAAGTTATTATTTGGACAATGGTGCATAAGAGGTGCGAATTCGATTAGTTCGAGTTGGTTTGGTTTAGTTGGTCAATTATTCAGGTAATTCAGTTGTTGAATATTTTACCAAATTAACTGAGATATTTTGGTTAGTTTTAGTTATCAGTTGATTCGGTAAGTAATATTAATAACCAAAATTAATCAATTTTTTTTGTTTAAATTCGGTTAAATTTAGATAAATATGATTCGATTATTTTTGTTTCGTTCGGTTTGAAAATTTTAGTAAATTTTGCTCAAATTTGGTTTAGTTAATTTAGAAAAAAATAATAAAAAACATCAGTTAATCGATTAGTTTGGTCGAATCAAACAAACTGATAATTGAAATTAATTTTTTAATCTTATCATATGGTTCGGTTTTAAAATCCCAAGTCTATTTGTGACAATCAAATTTTTTTTATTGATTATTAGTAAACATTAAATAGTTACAGTTAATTTTATTATATAAATGAGAAGTCATGAGAGAAAAACTGAGAGCTCTCTCCTTCTGACATTTGGATTTTTCTGACGTGTCAACACTATATAATTTGACCATTTTTATTTTTACAAAATTCATAAGAAAAAATGACCAAAAAAGATCGAAAGAAAAGGAAAAAATATGGTCAGACCTCTTCCATTTTCGTTTGTTAAAAAAATCTCTCAAGATAAAATTCTTGGTTTCTTCTTCGATTGGTTGTTTCCTTCCATCACAATTGATTCTTTGTGCTTTGAATTTGAATCGTGTATAAAATTCAAAGAGTTGTGTTTCGTCGATACGTATTCGCTTCATTTTCGTAAATTAGGGTTTGTCTTGATTTTCCCAACTGATTCTCCAATCGATTTCATAATCATGTCCACCGTTTTGGCCATTTTGAGTTCGAAATCAAGAAATGTTTTTACAGATCTATCATATTTTGGTATGAATCTTATTATATAAATGAGAAGTCATGAGAGAAAAACTGAGAGCTCTCTCCTTCTGACACTTGGATTTTTCTGACGTGTCAACACTATATAATTTGACCATTTTTATTTTTACAAAATTCATAAGAAAAAATGACCAAAAAAGATCGAAAGAAAAGGAAAAAATATGGTCAGACCTCTTCCATTTTCGTTTGTTAAAAAAATCTCTCAAGATAAAATTCTTGGTTTCTTCTTCGATTGGTTGTTTCCTTCCATCACAATTGATTCTTTGTGCTTTGAATTTGAATCGTGTATAAAATTCAAAGAGTTGTGTTTCGTCGATACGTATTCGCTTCATTTTCGTAAATTAGGGTTTGTCTTGATTTTCCCAACTGATTCTCCAATCGATTTCATAATCATGTCCACCGTTTTGGCCATTTTGAGTTCGAAATCAAGAAATGTTTTTACAGATCTATCATATTTTGGTATGAATCTTATTATATAAATGAGAAGTCATGAGAGAAAAACTGAGAGCTCTCTCCTTCTGACACTTGGATTTTTCTGACGTGTCAACACTATATAATTTGACCATTTTTATTTTTACAAAATTCATAAGAAAAAATGACCAAAAAGATCGAAAGAAAAGGAAAAAATATGGTCAGACCTCTTCCATTTTCGTTTGTTAAAAAAATCTCTTAAGATAAAATTCTTGGTTTCTTCTTCGATCAGTTGTTTCCTTCCATCACAATTGATTCTTTGTGCTTTGAATTTGAATCGTGTATAAAATTCAAAGAGTTGTGTTTCGTCGATACGTATTCGCTTCATTTTCGTAAATTAGGGTTTGTCTTGATTTTCCCAACTGATTCTCCAATCGATTTCATAATCATGTCCACCGTTTTGGCCATTTTGAGTTCGAAATCAAGAAATGTTTTTACAGATCTATCATATTTTGGTATGAAATATAAATAAATCATCTTAAATTGGGTATCGTGACAAAAAAAAATCAGATAGGGCGAAACGATTGTTTTTAGTCTGATTTTGTTAAGAGGAAGAAGATAAGGACATTATAGTAAATTGACAGTCATTAAAGCAAATGCAAAAATAAAAAAATCAGTGACACATGGGGTGAGTCGAACTCATGTGCGATAACCAACTGGACTAAATAGTTAAAGCATACTTTTTTTCTTTGACGGAAACTTTAGATTTTATAGATAGCCCATTGGGCTTTAAACAGTAGAGGAGAAGAAAAGCAAAAAGAGTACAAAGTGTATTTAGCGAATGGGTTTAATAAGCCCAAAACAAGAAATTCGGCCCAATAACACGTTTCTGGATAAGCTTGCTAGGGACACGCGTAATCCGCGCTACCACGTGTCGAAGAAGCAGGGAACCTCTTCATACAAAGCTCTGACGAAACTCCGGTGCCGGATTCTTGGCGCCGATCGCTTCTGCTCTGATCTCCTGCCGATCGGTCCCACCAAAAGATTGCTATAGATCGTCGTTGCAGATAAGGCCGCTTTAGTCATGAACCACCAGCTCCGTTAGATCTGCGTTTCATACGGCGGAAGCTACGCAAAGAGTAACATCGCCGGATCAATTAGGCACCAGCCGACCCATTCAAATCGATCGGGTATCGAACCTACAGCTCAAAAACGCACGGAATTAGGGTTGTAGAGTGAAGAAAAGGCGGCGTCAAAGCGGTGAACACCGTGGAAGAGATCGGGCATACTTATTTGGCCACTTTGCAGTAAATATTACAATGGTATTTTTTAAGGAAAATTATTGGATATGGTTAGTAAATATATGAATATATACAGAATATATATATATACAAAATAGTAAATTATGATAAACAATTACGCTTTGCGAACTCTCCGAGTTTATCCCGATATTTCAGTAACTCGCTAGGTCCAGATATAAAACCTAACTCAATTTAGAACAAAATTTCTAACAAAAGTCAGTTTTTTTTTGTTCTTTTTATTTATCTTTTGTATATTTATTATAAATATATATATACAAATACTAAATTATGATAAAAATTATGCATGTGTATTCTCTGAGTTTATCCCAATTTTTTAATAACTCGCTAGGTCCGGATCAGCCGTGCGTATAAGGCCTAACACAATTCCAAATAAGGCTCATAACAGAAATCATATTTTTTTTTATTTTTTTTTTTATCTTTTGTCACAATATCTTTTATTCAATATACAGTGTTTTGTGCCATTTTATTTTAAATTAATAAAAATTTGTATATAAATTTTGAACGTGGAAGATAATCATATTGATCTGCATATGGTATCATCGGATTGTTTATAGTTTTTTTCATAAAGTATGGTGTTTTAGCATCTATAAGGTTTCTTAACCGGGGATCCACAAACATAGTAAATTTTTGCTGATTGTAGATTTTTTAGCGGAGTTACTTTGAAATTATGGTTTACATAAATCAGTTAAATTTTGGTGTAAAATGATGTAAGATAGTGAGAACGAGGTCTATGGATGCAAGTCAACTCTTCTAATACAACAACAACATACGAGAAAAACGAGATCATCATATTAGATCATCAGATTGCAATATATTGATTCACGAAGGAAACTTTGTTGAAGATCTCATTAATGACCTTATTAATAACTTTGTTTTATAATCTAAATTACGTAAAAAACTATCGATCATACAAAATATACATATTCGAGCTCCACCAAACACATATAGAATGTAGAAGAATGTTTATCCAACAAAATTTGATTACATTCTTTCATAAAAGTATTAATAAACAATGACAACGAAGCTAAATAAAATGTTCGATAGAAATTTATGTATATTAAAAAGTATATATGGAGTTGTTTACAATGACTTGATGATTACTATGTTTCTTCTTTTGAAACTTGTGACTTGGTGAGTCATAGTTATATGAAATCACTAACATTGTTAGTTTTACTGCAAAATTTCACAGAACTCAATATTGTTTATTTATCAAAACCAATTCTAATAAAAAAAAAAAAACTTTCTAGGACCGTTCAACATAATGATATTTCTTGATCTAATGAATTATTTTTTCTTTCAAATGTTAGTTTAGTTTATTTAATATATTCAAAGTTAGCTATAGTTTTGAGTATAAATATAGATTCAAAGATGGTATTAGTGTTAATATATTTTTATATCGAAAATGTAATGTTAATATGTGTTAGCTTTAAAAAATTAAGAATACTCTATTTTAGTATTAAATATCTAAACGACCGATGTTAAATCCATAAAACATTAGCTCGTGTAATGCATGGACCAAAATACTAATATTAGATAAAATCTAAATCTTTTAAATTAAAATAATATTAGATAAATACTAAAAAAACAAAAACGCAGGCAAAATCACATGATAATGGATGTGGGATAATGAGTGTGTTATTTGTAGAGTTTTGAACAAACAAACAAAAGTTTTCTTTGTTAAGTGCGTTATTTAGAAAAAATCGTCACAGTCAATGAAAAATTAGTTGATTGGTGACATTTGACCAATTTCACTTTTATGTTGCCAATTCCGTCCCGCACAAGTATCTCCATTCATAACCATAATCTGCCTTTGCAGCAAATACCAAGCGGTTCAAACCAATTTTCAAACCAATCCCGCACTACGTACAGTGAATATTTTTCTTCTATTTATCAATTTACTAGGATCCGACCCGCACTGAGCGTGCGGATTTTTTTCTTCTTTTTATTCACATTATTCACATTAAAGAATTGTTTGATTTTTTTTTTTTAATTTTTTTTTAGGGTTGAACCTAAATTTATGTTAATATTGTTATTTTTAGTATATAATAGGGTTATATCCATTTTTAGGTATTAATATATGATTATTTGTATTTGTTTTTGAATGAGTTTTAGAAAACATTTGATTTTGTTTTAATCGTTTTCGTTCACATCGTATTATTATTTTATTTTAAAAAAATTTAAGTTACAACACTCTATTTAGTATTGATATATAGTAGTTAAATAATTAATTGACTGTTTATATTATAGTTCTTATTTTATACATGATTTTTTTGTTTAGTTTGTGAATCAGTTTTGGACGCAGTTGATTTTGTTTTATTTGTTTTTCAATGATTATAGAATTGATTCAAAGATAATAGATAACTACAAAATCTATAAAACTCCAATGATAACTGTTACTGTAAACGTTTAAGCTAAACATACTGTCGAATAATCAAAAGTTGAAAATAAATATAAAAGATAGTCATCACAGATTACTAAAAATCTCTTTGAAAACAACATTCATGTTTTTTTTATGAGGTTTACCTTCTTTGTCGACAATCAAAATTTTTAATCCCTTCTTCGAGATCACCCAAGATACTGCCACATAGAGTTGTCCGTATGAAAACACAGGTCTTGGTAGAAATATCCCAACTTTTGATAAGGATTGTCCTTGGCTCTTGTTGATTGTTATAGCAAAAGCCACTGACAAAAGCAATTGTCTCCTGCACATTTTGAATGGAAGTTTTGTATCTGATGGTGTTATCAACAATCTAGGAATGAACACTTTATCTCCAACTCCTTCTCCAGTAATAACTTTTGCTTCCACCATAAAATTGTATAGCTCAGTAATTTGAAGTCTTGTCCCATTCATTAATCCCCCTATTTTAAGCAAGTAGCAGAATATATTAAAAGAGTATATGAAGTAACAGAATGGGGTTAGAAGACTATTAGTACATGTAGGATCAATATTACGAAGCAACATCACAGGACAGCCAATCTTCAACCTTATACTATGGTTTGGTAGCCCATAAACCTTAATACTATTTATAAAATCAGAACTAAGTGCTTCATTGTTTACCGAGCTTGTATCAGACGGGTCTATACTATCTGAACTGTAGTAGATCCGTTCCTCACCTGAAATTCAAAGAAACATTAGTATATGTTTAAAAATAATTTCGCATAAGTTTAAGAAATAATTATGAACTTACCTTTGAGCCTATCTAACATATGCTCATTAATCATATTGACATCCTCGTTTGTTGGACATAGTATAGCTATTTCTTGGAAAAACTTTGGTTCCTTAGCTGCTTGAAGCAAAGCAGTTTCTCTGTATATTTCCTTGCTTATAGCTTCAATCGGGTCATCTGAATTTGTAATTAGAAACTCTTCTGGGATATCGATTAGAGCCTCACCATCATTAGGCTTTGCAATTTTTCCATCGCCAACAGCTAATATCCAATTCCAGAATTCTTCAAGTTCAATTGCTTCTTCAGCGGTAAGATTATCCAAACATAACCGCATATTCTTCGTAAGTTTGAGAACCTTACAATGTTACTAAAGATATGATGAATTTAGTGCATCCAAGACAATTTCAGCCCTACAAGCGTCATTAATAACAGGAAGTACCTGTCTAAAATCACCTCCAAGCACCACAACCTTTCCTCCAAAAGGCTTGTCGCCTTTACACCCAATTATATCATTCGGACTTCTATCTAGTGATTCAAAAAAATGCTTGCTCATCATAGGTGCTTCATCCCATATAATTAGAGAAGCTTCCTTAATTAAATTAGTTTGATCTGTTCCATGTGCCAAGTTGCATGTAGACCACTCGTCAGGATTAATAGGTATTACAAACCTTGAATGAGCAGTTCTTCCACCTTGTAGCAACAATGAAGCAATTCCGCTAGAGGCAACATTAAGAACAATATCTCCTTTACTTCTAATTGCAGCTGAAAGCAACTTCAAAATAAATGTTTTCTCAGTGCAACCAAATCCATAAAAAAAAAAAAAAACAGACCGCCTATGTCATTAATCAAAGCATCAATTATCTCTTCGTATATTTTCCTCTGTTCATCTGTCAACTTTAGAATATCTCTCTCGTGAGTGGCCAACAGTTCTTCACTATCATAGCTTCTTTCATCAAGTATCAAAACATTTTCTACCTTCTTATTTAAAGGAGGTATATAAGGAATGGTTTTATACCTAGCCAGAGTGCTCCCACACTGTCTCATAACCTTCTGTATCTCTTCCAGAGCGTACTTCTTCTTTTCATCATCACTTAGTTTAAGTTCTACACGAGAAGGTATTCAACATTAGCATTTGGTATTCAAGATATAACAATAATAAGTTGAAAGTTGTTTCCAATACTCATACATGGCCTATTGTAATATTTCCTTATAGTGTGCTCTATGTCTTCCGATAAAAAACTCCCAAGTATTTTCCCAAACAACTTCTGGTTTAGACAAAGTATCAGAAAGAAGCATAACAACAAAAAGCTGTCAAAAACTATGTCTAATGATATCATCAATATACTCTTGGTCATCATCCAACAACCCATGAGCATAACACGCCTCTTTATATTCCTTGTATAGAACACCGTTGAACGTTTTTAGATGATCATAACCTCTCGGTCCTTGGACAATGTTCAACAATATACGCAAATAATAAGAATCTTCCTGTTTACGGGGAGCATAATTAATCCTTCCAACACTGAATTGTTTGTTTCGTCTTCTATTCCATTTCTTCTTTGTTTTGTCGAATGTGTAGTGATTTGGAATCTGAGCATAAGTTAGAGTGTTGGCGAATGAATCAACTTTGTTCAGCTCAAACAACGCCAAGAACATAATATTCTCTATGAGCTTACGACTGACAACATCCTCTAATTTATCATTCCCTCTGAAGAAGACACTTTGTTTTCCTGGTAAATGGAAGTAGAGCCTCTGTACTACCGTAGATCGGTAGTGTAATTGATACTTAAAAATTCTCCATCTAGCTTCGCATGAAGAGATGTATCTACAAAAATCCCAATCATAAACATGAGTTATATAAGTATATGTAAGCCAACGTTTTAGTAATGTATCTACAATTTAGAGAATACAAAACGTACCGACAATCGAAGAACTCTTTTATCTCATCTCTTTTTTTCTGAATACCGGCTTCACTATTATCAGCATTGTCTGATCCACTGGTTCCTGGTCCTTCAACAACGACACTCACACGATCAGCTCCTTTGTTAATGTACTTAAATAAGTACTTGATAGAACCACTTTGGTTGCACCATTCCACATTTATGTGAGCTTGATAACGTAAGGAGAGCTTCTTGTTATATGGAATAACAAATCTGTTGTCACATTTAACACCATTTTTTATCAACAAAACAACCTGTTTGTTCACGTCTTCTATAAACAGGAAACCCTTCTCTGTTAATTGTAGTTTTCTCAGCATAAGGCTTAGGAAATAACTTTGAACATTTACCATCTTCCATGCATGGTGAATTCATGTTAGCAGCTCCACAAGGCCCATGAATCATCTTATCTTTTATGACATTATAAAGCTTCGGCTCTTTAATCCTATATGATATTTCAGCTGAAATTACCTTGTCAATATCATATGTAGTGAAAATTTTGGCAGAAGGATCCATAAAGAGCAGAATGTGAGCATGAGGTAATCCTCTCTTCTGAAACTCTATGGTATACATAGCTGAAAGCGGGAACATATACGGCTGTTAGTAATATAGACTCTAGTTATAAGATAGATAATATACTTAAGAGCTTAAACGTTTTACTAACCTGAAGCAGTCTTTCCTAATAGCTTCTTCTTTATTAAATCATTCATCAACCGATTAAGTTTCATGTGAAACACCCTGCAAAGAATATATGGTCTGTCATCAAAGTTCAACTCTCATTCCGCCAGGAGTCTTGTTATCTCAGACCATTTTGGATTGCATGTAAACGTGATGAATAGATCAGGGAAACCAAAATGTTTACAAATGGCCATTGCATCCAGGTAGCAATTCTTCATATATCTAGGACTGCATGTATGAGTCGATGGCAACAAAAATTCTTGACCCTGTTCACTCATATCCTCCACCCCGGCATCCTCAGACTGTTTGATAGAGTCATAACTGTCAGAACGTAATTTTTTTGATTATGCTTCAAATACCTTAACCTGCTAGACTCGATGGTTGTATAAGAATCAACCAAAATCTGCTGGAACAATCTCCTTGATCGAAGTAGAATGTCAGATTCATGTTTTCGATCTTGAATCCGGAATGCATACCACTGTCGCATACTTATCGTATCCTTTTTCAACTTTTTTGTAGCGTCTGTGTCACGTTTCTTAATCCCAGGTCTAAATCCGTCTTCGCCATAAAAAAATATAAGCGGATACTGAAGGGCGAGATATGAAACATGAACCTCGTTGATCCTTTTAAGCTTTCCTGATTGTTTTTCAAGCAGAATATCTCTCTTATTCATTCCCAGTTGAAAATCATTTGGAATTAGTGCAGCAATTTCTGAAGCAGTGGGAACATTATATGTTCTGCCATCCGTTACACGAGTACTGATAATCCTCATGGTGAAAGCTTCCTTTGGATTTGTACTATACCTACCACGAGCTGATCTAAACTTATCAACGTATGGATTTACCGAATTTAATATTTCCATTAATCGTTTGATAATTTGATCCTTTAATCCATCCTTCCTTGATTTCTGACCACTGCTATGTTTGCCTTTGTTGTACCACAAACATAGATATTTGGTAAATCAATACTGAAAGCAGATTAAAAAAATATGATTTAATAAATATATACCTGGGCGCATTGACTCTGTTTTGATTCTCATTTTCTGTATCAACAATATAGAGCTGTCCAAACTTCGCCTCTTTTCCTTGCAGTGGTCTCAAACTTCCCATTAAATGATAATTTTTCCCTTGCATCTGATACATATCAGGTTCTCTCCCTTTCTTAACCGATCGATCAACATTTCCACCAAGGGAAGTAAATGAGAAGGACATGTTGTAAGGCCTCAAGTTTCTCTGAAAATGTTTTCTGAGTTGATCGTTTCCTTTAAATAGCTTCTCTAGTTCTTCTGGAGGCTTCTTTAGATAAGGAAGATGCACTTGCCCTTGCATACAGCACAACAAAAATACAGGTTTAGGAGCTTTTCTTTTCTTTTTTTTTTTTTTTTTTTGGACAAAAGCAGCTTTTCTGTGTCTACCAATTCGTTCTCCATACCACATCATAGCTCCACAATCACCACAAGAATAAGTTGGATCCCCTTCGTCTATATAATCTGCAAACGTCAATGATATTAAAATTACGTATTAGTCTAAATAAATAGATGCTAGGAAATATCAAAAATAAAGGAGGAATATAAATCAATTACCATCTTCCTTATTACATCCCCGTGTTGGATAAGAAACATTAACACTAAAAACCTTTTTAGCATAGCTGCCATTGATGTAATTCTACTTCGCTTTTCAGCGGTTTCTCGCTCAGGAGTTTCTATTTCTTCAACGTTCTGTGTATGTTAAGTATCAGAACTATCATGACTACTACAGTCCCAATTTTGATCACCATGTTGTTCCCCTAAACAGCAAATTGTTTAGGGTCATATGAAAGCGATGCAGAACAGCTTAATATTGAGACTCACGAATTTTGATGAACAATAGTACCTTCAGAAGAATACTCGTATGCAGAACACGAGTCATCATCTTCGCTATTCTGTTCATCATTAGGAAAAAATGCTATGATTATTATCAGAATAATCGTTACTCTTGTTGCTTGTCCTGATATTTTAGTTATATCACCAAGATAAGTTCTTCCGTTTACACTGGATTGTCATGCTGAATATGTACTGGTATTTGCTGAAAAAACATACCTTACTGAATGTTGAGACTTGTCAGTAAAGTTAACACAAAAACAAAGTCGTTTATAATAAAAATCTTACATGCAAGTACAAACTTACAGCAAAAACTCAGATTGTTTCGACGTCTTTTAGTAAGTTCAACATTTTCTATGTTTGAAACCATCTTTCTTTTGCTCGCAGGAAAGCCTTGTACATCATTAGCCTCCTTGTTAAGAATCGCACCATTATAAATGTTACTTCCATTTATTTGTCCTGGTAAATTAGTTATATCACCAAGAACAATTCTTTCGTTTCTATTGTATTCTCCTACTGAACCGTTTGGAGAACACAATGTACTGGTGTTTGCTGTACAAAATATTACAATTTAAAAGTTGAAACATGTAAGTAAAGTATTATTCTCTTAAATTTTGGATTTAGCCATCTTACATGTAACTACAAACTTACAAAATTGACTCAAATCATCTCGACGTTTTTATTAGCTGCCAATTTTTCTCTGCCTGTATAGAAGAAAACAAACCATATAAACAAATTATCATTCTCGATAATATAATGATAACACATTAAGGATTTTGATAACCTGATATCAATTTTCTTTTGCTCGGAGGGAATTCGGGTGACACAAGGTTACTTCCATTTATTTGTCCTGGTAAATTAGTTATATCACCAAGAACAATTCTTTCGTTTCTATTGTATTCTCCTACTGAACCGTTTGGAGAACAAAATATACTGGTGTTTGCTGTACAAAATATGACAATTTAAAAGTTGAAACATGTAAGTAAAGTATTTTTCTAACAAATTTTGGATTTAGACATCTTACATGTAACTACAAACTTACAAAATTGACTCAAATCATCATGACGTTTTTTATTAGCTGACAATTTTTCTCTGCCTGTATAGAAAAAAACAATCCATATAGATAAATTAGAATTCTCGATAATATAATGATAACATATTAGGGATTTTGATAACTTGATATCAATTTCCTTTTGCTCGGAGGAAATTCTGGTGACATAAGGTTACTTCTATTTATTTTTCCTTGTAAATTAGTTATATCACCAAGAACAATTCTTTCATTTCTATTGTATTCTCCTACTGAACCGTTTGGAGAATACAATGTACTGGTGTTTGTTGTACAAAATATGACAATTTAAAAGTTAAAACATGTCAGTAAAGTATACAATCTAAAATTTTGGATTTAGCCATCTTACATGTTACTACAAACTTACAAAGTTGACTAAAATCATCTCGACGTTTTTTATTAGCTGACAATTTTTCTCTGCCTGTATAGAAGAAAACAAAACATATAAACAAATTAGAATTCTCGATAATATAATGATAACACATTAGGGATCTTGATAACCTGATATCAATTTCCTTTTGATTGGATGAAATTCGGGTGATAGAGACTGTCCTTCTACTGCTGATACTATGCTTGAACTTCGAGGTGCATTTGTTAAATCACGGATTAGCCTATTAAAAATAGATCTTAGTGGAACATAACCCTGACTTCCACTGTTGAGTTTGAAACACTGAGAATCTTCTTTTGTTTTGGTCATTCTATGAATTACAAAACATTAGAGATTCAAACATGAATAAGTACATCTAATAAAAATAGTTAAATAAGATTTGTTACTGGTGCAATTATTGACATAATTCTAACCTGATGCATATGGTTTCCACCACCTCAATAGCATGGATGCACTGTGGCAGCGTTTTGCTTCTTTCATTAACAGAAGGATTAGTAAGTAGATGTTAAACTTTAATTTCAAAACATTTCGTGAAATTTGTATATTAGAAAAGGCGCCAAAATACAAACATATATTTGTATAATTAGCAATAATATTCTAACCAAATGTAAATAACTATTAATACATAATACGAAATATCGTTTTGTTAGATATCTTTCACATATTAAGTCGTATGAAAATCAATTAATAAATCACATGCTTGTTTGAAATATGGATATTCGAATATATTGTAGCCTATTTTTAGAATCAAGAGAATATTTTAAACACTCTAAATATTGGTTGATTAGGGTGTTGTTCTTTTGTGCGTTGAGAAATTGCATCTCACTGCAAAAATAAGATGTTGTTCTTTTAGTGGTACTTAAGAAATGCATCCAGATGCAATAGTCAAATATTGCATCCAAAATAATTGGAAATTCTGGATGCATTTGAAAGTTGAGTTGAGATGCACTTTGGTGCGTCTCAATGACCAAAAATCTAAAATAAGCATTTTTCGGTAAAATAGCGTTTTGCCGTCAAAATCACTAAATATCATTTTTCGCCAAAATCACAAAATTACATTTTTTCTTCAAAACCACAAAAAGCGGTTTCCTGATAAAATCGCAAAATCGCGGTTTTTCGCCAAAACAAAAAAAAATGTGTTTTTCGACCAAAACAGCAAAATCCCGTTTTCCTGCCAAAATCGCAAAATCACATTTTTCGCAAAAACCACAAAATAGCATTTTTCCACCAAAAACGTAAAATCGTATTTTCCAGCCAAAACCGCAAATTCACATTTTCCAGCCTAAACCGCAAAATCCCATTTTCCCGCCAAACCGCAAAATCGCATTTTTCTGCCAAAACCGTAGAATCGCGTTTTTCCGCCAAAACCACAAAATCGCATTTTCTCGCCAAACCGCAAAATCGCATTTTCCCGCCAAAACCGCAAAATCGCGTTTTTCCGCCAAAACCGCAAAATCGTGTTTTCCGACAAAGCCGCAAAATCGCGTTTTCCCGCCAAAACCTCAAAATCGCGTTTTCCCGCCAAAACCGCAAAATCGCATTTTCCCGCCAAAACCGCAAAATCACATTTTCTCGCCAAAACCGCAAAATCGTGTTTCCCGCCAAAGCCGTAAAATTGTGTTACTTTGCCAAAACCGTAAAAACACGATTTTCCAAAAAATCGCATTTTTCCAAACCGCAAAATTACGATTTTCTAGTAAAACCGAAAATCATGGTTTTCTCTAATAGTGGTTTTCGCCTAAACCGCAAAATACTAGTTTTTGGCAAAATAACATTTTCCCGTCAAAACCGCCAATAATGATTTTTCGCAAAATGGTGTTTTATTGTCAAAACCGCAAAATCGCGTTTTTCCACCAAAACCGCAAAATTATGTATTCGCGTCAAAACCGCAAAATCATGATTTTCCGAAAAATCGTGTTTCCCGCCAAAATTGCAAAATAAATGTTTTCCGCCAAAACTGCGATTTTTCGCCAAAACCGAAAATACTAGTTTTTCGTCAAAACCACAAAATGGCGATTTTTCGCCAAAACTATAGAATTACGTTTTCCCGCCAAAACCGTAAAAATAATGTTTCCCCCCAAAACCACAAAATCCAAACCTTAAAAATAATGCATCCAATTAATATACACAAACACACAAAGTGATTTTGAAGGTCAGAGTGTATTGAACTATTGATTTTAAGAGAGTCAGAGTGATTTGAGTTTAATTAAGATTTTAGATGATTTTGAAGGTTTTGAGTGATTTTAAGGAAGTTGTTGTGATTTTGTATTAAAATCCCCTACAATACCACCTAAAACCATGAGATTTGGATCTTTGTGTGTTTTAACTAAGAAAATCTTCTAAAATCTTCTAAAATCCCCTGCAGTCATTAAAATCCCAACACTTAAAATATTTTCAATAACAGTGGATTTGATATGATTTTAACAAATTGTTGTTTGAATAACATGGGATTTTAAATGATTTTGAGTGATTTTACATAAATCTCATGTTGAATAACACTAGATTTGTGAAAACATTTTAAAATCTTTAATTGAATAACAGTGGATTCTAAGAATATTTCCAAATCTCTTAAAATTCTTAGTCCAATACACCCTCCAAAGAAACATAAATGTATCTAGACGCAATTTCCAGACGCAGTTTCTAAATGCAGAAAAGAACAACATCTGGATGCAACGTTTGGAAACTGCATCTAAACGCAGTTTCCAGACGCAATTTCCAGATGAGGAAAAGAACAGACCCTAGATATAGATCTAATCCAGTTTAACTGCTAGTATCATTTCAGTATCTTCAATTCCTTAACTAATTGGCTATATTTGATAAAAATATTGGATTAGTTATTTTCAGCATCTTCATTTGATTATCGATATCTCACTAATAACAAATAAGGAATCAAAAGTAATTTACTTAACATGCAAGTCTCATAAATATATTCAAATAAATTGTATAGTGAATAAATATCTTCAACATTAAAGATATTGTACAATTTAAATTATTAATATAAGATACTCTAAACTTGATAATTAATCAAAATATGACTACAATTTCGAGATGAAAATATAACAAAGCAACAACAAACATTAAGGGTCTGATATTCATAAGGTTTACCTTATAATTTGAAACAATCTATTTTAGTCAATAATATATACTTATATTTAGTGCAACGTAATATTCGTTCGTAAGGTGCTTTATATAAAGTTTAACATCCACATATTAAAATAAAAACATCCAAGACATAAGTTTTTAAAACAAACATACAGAGAATTATCATCCTCTAAACAAAAAAACTCTAGTTTATAGAACCGAGATACATCATTTAAAATATAAAATGTGAAAGGTCGATTTCTTTAGGATACTGAGTAGGCACTGGATTTGGAAAGCTACATAACAGAGAAACAATGTATTAATAACTACTCAAGATATTTCTTAACTAACAGTTATTTAAAAAATATTAATAATAGTCAAGATATTTCTCAAATAGAGTTAAACATACACAACCTGTTGAGGAGTCCATTGAAGTCTGAATTATCAGTTTGATCGTACATAATTGCTGAAATAGGCTCCTATCCTATTAGCCAAGTTACATCTATATTATTAGAACAAAGAAATATGATGTTTAAATCAATAATTCGAAACAATATTTGATAATGATAAACAATTCTTATTAAGCACAAAACATTTCACATCTAATTTTACTTGATTCATGCTTAATGTAGAAGCACCAGAGGATTACAAAGAGATGTCTATCGGCATCTTTCGAAAACTTTCTTAGGAGCTCGTGAGCAACTTTTCCAATTATCAAACACTGAAGACTCCGGAGGCTATTAATCAAAGTATTTAAAATTTATATTATTCGATACAATCAAATCTATTTACCAATTATTTCTGGATATTTGAACATATCTATTAAACTTGCATATTAGCTAACCTTGTGTCACGAATGGTAAAATGCAACTTTGGTCCTGCCCAATAAGATTGCAGATTTCCAACATGTGTAACAACACCAAGAACATCTACACAGAATAATACAGTAAGATAATACATCTATATATATTAAATCTGGTAATAACATCTTCCATACTTTCCCAAAACGTTAGGCAAACTTATTCACTATTATGATCGCAACAATATCACAAAACTGCATATTTATGGTTACATTTCAGATATTCATCAGCAACTCTCCCATCCAATATATCCGGAATCGATGGATATTCCATAAAATGACCATTAGAGATATTCTCGTAAGTCAAACAGAAAGTTGTGTATTCACCAAAGATGAGCTTGAAGTCGTGAAGAGTCAAGGAACCATATTTCGGTGCCTGTACAACCTGAGGATTCGCAAGCTTAAACCAGCGGCCCTCACACCATGTTACGAAGCGGAATTTTGGCACATAGAAACATGAACAATAGCCTCTATTTTCACACCCTAAATCGATATAAGAAATTACTCAGCTAAACATGCAATAACCTTAAATAGAACAAATGAAAGAGTAAAAAAAATTACTTCCTCATCGACCAAGAGCATTCTAATGCACTCATCTCCCAACTCGTGTGTCGAACACTTCCAAACTCGCAAAAGTATTACTTTTAGTTCCCAGATGCAAGGAACAAAGCCGTTGATTTGGAAGATTTTTTGAAAAATCTGTGGAGCCATTGTTGGGAGTCGTTGAAATTTCAGAGAATTTACCGAGAAAGAAGTTATTATTTGGTTAAGCAGTAAGAAACTGAAGCGTCTAGGGTTGAAAACTTAAATAATTTCCAAAAGTGGTGAGTAAAAAGTGTAATTTACTAAATGAAAACCCTTGGCTAAGTAAAAAAGTTTGTGCCATAACCGCTTATAATTAACTGTCTCAGCCCAAATCGTTTGGAGTATGTACTATGAATTTACAAAACCATGAAAATAAAAAACAATACATTTCGGCATGTATTGCTCTAATTTTTAATTGCTTACAGTCCAACCCTTAATTTGGAGGCTACATATTATGCGAAGCTCTATTGCTTTGTTAATTTGGAGGCTACATATTATGTTTCCGAAGCTTGCATCTATTAAATCCCCAAGATTAGAGCAATACGAAAAACCATAAAATAGACATCATCTAAAACAAAAACAAAAACCAAAACCAAAACTTATACTCCAACAACCCTTAATGTTTTAAAATATACATTAAGGATTGACAATTGAAGTATTGCGAAGCTCTATTGCTTAGTTAATTTGAAGGTTACATATTATGTTTCCGAAACATGCATCTATTAAATCCCCAACATTAGAGCAATACGAAAAACCATAAAATAGATATTATTTAAAACTAAAACAAAAACTTATAGTCCAACCCTTAATGTTTGAAAATATACATTACAGATTGACAATTGCATTATTTGCGAAGCTCTATTATTTTGTTAATTTGGAGGCAACCTAGAATCGACTGAACCTTGCATCTCTTAAATCCCCATCATTATCATTAGTATAGTGCCAAAAACAATAACAATAGCTATAGTAAAAAAAACAAAAACAAAAACAAACACAAAGAATGTAGAAACACGAATAAGATTCGTTAATGAAATAATATTGAAAAAGATCAGGAATAACTTTTCCCCCAACGATGTAACGCAACCAAGACCATGAAGCTGTTGGTGGTGGCCATTGGTATTTATAGATTATTTCCTAGGTCAAAATGTTTAGAATATTATTGGCATATTCGTTTTAGAAAAGTTTAAATTCTGAATATCTTTGATTGATATCGAATATTATTGCAACTGATTTTAGGAACATTTTGAATTTGAATTTACTATCTCGACTTGAGTGATAAGCAAAATATATTTAGATTCCTAATCTGTTATGAAAGATATTGAATGATTTAATGCAAAATAAATGTTTTTAATTTGGACGGTTAGATTAAAATACTTAAAATGAACGGCCTAGATTGGAAAACGGGTCCCGGGCTATATCCATTCAATATCCGCTAGATTGGACGGTCAGATTGAAACGTTAATAATGAACGGAGGAGATTTAAAAACAGGATCCGCGCTATACCCGATTAGGATCCGCGTGTAAAAATTATAAATTAGAAATATTCAACGGACGGTCGGATTAGAACACACGCGAATAGACGGACACGATTAGAAAGAAGGATCTGCGAGAAAGAAAGACCCGCCCGGATCCGCGTCCTTGCGTGACAAAATATCAAAAAATTCCATTTTTACCCTTAATGAAAAAATACACTCTCTAATCATTCCAAGGGCAATTTTCGAAAATACAACATTTTTGTACCAAAAACGATTTCCTACTTTTATAATATATTAATATAGATGATTTGTTGGCTTAGGCTATGGAATAACATGGAGTATAATATTAAAAGGATAGTACTCTTTTTAATCCATTTTGACCATACAAAAAATATTCTTTTATTCATTTTTTTTTTTAAATCACCAAGCTTCATGCTTTGGTTCGAGTGAAAGATTTTTTAAACTTTCAACATTTATACTTCATTTCAAGCCAATCAGATTTTTTAGTTCCATTTTTTTTGCAGTCTCTTTTTTTTTTTCTTTACTTGTTAACCTTTTGTTTTTTTTTTCTAAATCTAGCAAACCAGATTTTTAAATGGCTATCAGGTGACGACAAAAAAAAAAAAATGGCTATCAGGTTTATTTTTTCTCTGTTGCATTTTGTCATTTGAGTTTATATATATATATATATATATATATATATATATATATATATATATATATATATATTTTTTTTTTTTATAATAAAATAATTTTACTTATCTAATAATAAAAATAAACTTGTTGTTAATAAAACAACATATTTAACATAATCAAAATAAATTAAGTAAATATTTTAAATAAATTAGATATTTATAATTTATAATAGAATAATATTTTAACAATAAACAAAATAATAATTTACATATTAATTATCAATTTAATTTGTATCATATTTATAAATATAAGAATTTATTAGTTTTTAATTTATCTATAAACTAAAATCCGCACCGCTTATTGTTTTTCACCATTCATACATTTTATTGTGTATCACAAATCATTTTTCACCAATCGAACTTTATTATATACTGTTTTTATACAAACCGCATTTGTTCCGTAAATCACACGCACTACAATTGAACCGTACCTCATTCTAAAACCGTTTTACAATTATGCGGTTATCATTCGGACCCAAAAAGCCAATAACGAAACAGGATACTGAAAAATGTACGATTAAGATAAGAAAAGATCAAGACAAAACTCCAAAATTAAGAGATATCACGTGAAGGGGAAGGACACATTGATCTGATTGATGTTGGAGTCTATCCTTTCACTTTATAGCTACCTATTCATTCATTGAATCTCTATGTCTGATTACACTTTGTCTTTTTCCCTCTCCATTATTATTAGTCGACTATCTTACCACCAAATCAGCTATACTTATTTAATCACATATGTCCATTGCAAGATCCAAACCTAAAGTTTACTCAGATTAAGCGTAAACAATTAACAAACTCGAGAAGAAACCTATAGAGACCATTTTAAACCAAATATTGAGAGAAACCTATATAAAACGAAATGTGGAGTAAAGAGGGATGGGTCCATGTTTATTATGCATGTGACAAACAAACAAAGCCCACACCATTAATGACAGATTGAAGGACTGATATGCTTTTCATTATTGTATAAAACACAGCTTCAGTTCTTTTTCCCCCTCTTATTTCCTATTCTGCCCATAACTTCTCGTCTTTTACTGTAAGTGTAGCCTGATCTAATAATATAAGATGCTTATGGACCCTATTATATAAATATATGACCTGTGAGGTAATGTGGAGCTTCTTCACTCACAAATAATCATTTCTCTTCATTGAATGCAAACGTAGCCTCTCTGCAAATATAGAGAGAAAAAGAAGAAGATCTGATACGTAACATGGGTGGCTCCACAAGCAAGCAAAAACGAAACCATAAGAGGAGAAGCATCAAGTGGAGATCAAATGAAGAGAGAAGAGAGCTGGATGAGAAAGAGAGAGTCATTTTGGCTCTGAAGATGGCAGACACAGAGTGGAGGAAGAAACTGAGAGAAGAGAAAGAAGAAGCAAAGGCGAAACAACACGAGTGGGAATGGGCCGTGGAACAGATGTGCTTAGAGAGAGCTGTAAGGGAAGAAGCTGTGGAGAGGTGGAAGCAACTCTATTTCGCTATCAAGAATGAGCTTGATGATCTGATTCACACAACATACGGTAAAAAGAAAAGAATTCCCAACTAATCTTTTGGTTTTTGAGAAAGGAAAAGTAATAAGTCTTCTTTTTTTTTTCTTTGTAGGAGAGGCACTGAGACAGAAACCTCAAGGAGGAAGAGAAAAGACGGTGCAAGAACTTAGGAAAGAAGTTAAAGTTAGGGAAGAAACTATTGAGACACTCAAGGCTTTGATGGAGAAACAAAGATATGGCAAGGAAAGAGAGATTGACTTACTGAGACAGAGCCTACGTATCCTCGGCAACGGGAAGAACAAGGCACCGTCATCTGCTACCAGAAACCTGCCGATATTCAAAACAAAATTCATCGCTTGTAAATAACAGTTTAATTCATTTATCAAACTACTTTCCCACAGAATAAGTAGACTCAGTAAGGTTCAAGACATTTCTTTCTTGTCTCTCATGACACTAAAGAAAGATGTATATACTTGACAAATAATAAATATAACATTCCTTGAACTGATTCTCCAGTCTCAGTTCTAGATTATTCTAAATCAGTGTATTTTTCTGAACTAACAACTGCATAAAATTGGCAAAGTTCCAAAACAAGCGAAACGTAAAGATTGGAGAAAAGGTACTGCTCTCCAGAAAAGCTCACAGATGCTGGAACTAGCCATCCGAGGGAGGGCGAAGATAGTTAAAATCCTTGTAAGCCACAAAGAACATTCCCTGCATGGTTTCCCCAAGCATCCTTGCACTGAGTATCATCATTGACATCTATACACTTCAAATATTTTGACATCGTATCTATGTTTATGTTTTACATTACATTTCATTCTTTTCTTTTGTAATCAAATGCAACCCAGTGGTTGCTTGTCTCTTAAACATTGCTCTCATATTGGTCTTAGCTGCTCTCTCCCACTGATCAGATACTAGTCTTTTCAACGCCTTCCACATTTTTGTAATATAATTTCACACTCTGAAAAGATTGCCAACAAAAACTGATTCCAAATGAGCTATTGAAATACTCCACCGAAAAATTGTTTACATGCTACTATCCTGTGACTGTCAGAGATTGAATCTTCCATAACTTTGGAGCTGTACGTTATTTTCTGACTACTTATCCTAAGTGAGAACCAATAACATACCTCTAAGAGTGTGATGTAATAGAAATCCTCCATGTGCTGCATCAGGGCACTCCCATCACGAATTGCGTTGAATATTTTGATTTCAGTTTGAAGTATCTGCTCAACCAGTTCCTTTTCACCTTTCATCTGAAAGATAGCACCAATTTTACTCTCATGTCAGGGTGTCAGTCATTCTCTAGGGTAATATTTTTCACTAGATTACTAGCAAGCCTCTCTACATATTCTCAAGTATACCCATACGAAATTGCAAATGAGATTAATAGGTAAACAAGTTTTGAGTTCGTCTTATGGATAAATGTATGTGTCACACTTGCATATGAAGCCAACACAACAAAATGGCTGCTAGTAAATGTGAACCTCAAATTATAGGATAATAGTAAGAGTAGCCCCTAGGCAGTAGAAGTCAGTTCAGAGACCTCTTTCTCCTGCTGTGTATTCAATGATTAGCTATAGAAAACAAGCAAGCCCAAAAACAAACATGTGCAGACTGAATATATGAGACACACAAGCAGTAAAAACAAAACTAAAGTGATGATTAAATATAAATAAGTGAAGAAACCAGAACAATTGTTTGGTGTTAGAGGACTTACAAATCTACTAACAAGAATATCAGGTGTCGCTTCCCCAATCACCTCACCATGATAACCATCTTTCTGAAACTCCATACTTTCCTGCAACAATATATCACTCATCAGACAATTTCTGATTATTTAGTCACCTTATACTGGGAGATGTAGATTATATAACTTATAGAGCTCATAATGCATAAAAGGTTTGTCACATTCAAAGAAACGTTATGCATAATATATCGTTTTCGCAGGTTACACAAGATACTTACCCCAGACAGAATCAATCAAATTAAAAAAAGTTTGCTAAATCGAAGAAAATTAAGAACTAATGTGTAGATGAAAAAGATTTTGTAACCAAAGGGGCGGCTTACCACTTCTCCAGTAGCGAGATAAACAGGCTGAGCAACATGACAATAACCCATTAAGCGAGGGACTGTGGGAATTATGTCTCTGTGGTTTACAACTCTCCAGCTGTCTTTTACTTTCTGCAGAAAGTACAGATTGCAAAACATATAAAACAATGAGACTTTTTTTCAAAAAAAAAAATAATAATAAAAAAACTTGTTACGTTGGAAGAAACATGACCTGGTTATAAACATCAGCAAATTTTTTGTTGCCTACTCTTGGAGAACCAAAATTGTACATAGTAACAATGATTGCTCCACGTCTAACAAGCATACACAAATCATGTTGGTAAATGCCCATCAAGCTGCTTGTTGCAGGGTGGTGTAGGAGAAGGGAGTTCTCAACACACTTACTTAGCTAATTGGCTGGACGCAAGTTCAATAGCCAAGAGTGTAGCTAACGCACCACCCAAGCTATGGCCAGTCACATAAACATGCCATTTATCTTCGTTTTCAGCAACATCATCTCTGCCAAGGCGAAGAGAGAGCATATGCATCAGAAAAGATGTCTGAATTTTAGTGAACCTCTCATACGTAAAATTCAATCACTATTGTAACATCCAGAGCAAATAGATGAATAATAAGCACTACATGTAGCCAGTTGCCATTTTGAGCAGTGAAATTATCCTTATCCGTACTGAATCATACGCGCTCAAAAATCCACTATGGACCTGCAAAACCCATAGCAGCATTAACAAATAACTCAATAAAGGGTATACAATGCCAGAGTTTAGAACACACCTGTACTTCTTCTTTGAAGTCGCCACCAATCCGTTCAGGATTCAGACTGCAACATATTTTGAAATGTATACCAAATAGATGAATGATAACTTATTAAAAAGATGTGAAGAGAAGCTGAATAAAAAAGATGGCACTAACCCAACGGGAACAAGCATCAAATCAGTTTGCAAATCTTTCCACTTTGTCTGACAAAAGATGGAACATGGAGAGTCAGAACTCAAAAGAGAAATATCAACCACATAATATTGAGAAGATACATACCTGTTCAGTTCCTCTAAACGCGATAACTACTCTTTTCCTCCTCGCATCACGCCAAATTGCCACCTAAAACTTGCAGATTAGTCTACATGAACTTGTATTTCCAGGAAAAGATTCCTCATCCTTTAGTAGACGTAGAAACAAGAGTTTTCACCTGAGTGTCAGTGATGTCGTTGTCTAGAAAACATAACTTTTCAAATTCAGATTTGATAAAGCTTGGATGCCCAAGGGCAGTGGCAAGCATTGCCCATGCCTCCATGGCACTCTCTGCGCTAGAAAAGAGCGTTTTCATTTCCTCGGCGTTCTTTTCATCCGCTCCGTCAACATTCACTAGACCAGAGAATTTCTCACTCTTAGAGAAACCTGAGACATCGTCTGTTACACCGGAAGCACCATTTTCTTTTAAGACCTTCTCTGTACCAAGACCGTCCTTGCTTAATTGAGGCACTACTGCTTTTAAAACCATTAATGCACCAAAGACATTATCAGCCTGCTTAAGCAATTCTTGTGTCGCATTCTTCATGTCTGTAATGGAAGACTTGGGTGCATTAATACCAAGATGACCATCTTCCTTTTCATCATCACCTTCTCGAGTATCAGCAGTGGCAAGCCCTGATTCAATGTAACCTGCTTCTGCAGTTGTTCGAGATTGTAGACCAAATTTTTCCAGTATTTCCATTCCATCAAACTTCAATTTCTTAGGTGAAGGAAGGCCAAGTTTCTGGACGATGTTTTGACTAACTATGTCAGGGAAGTTGTCCCAGAAATTACTTTCTGACTGAATGCTCCCACTTTCATTGTCACCCTCCAGTCCATTGCTGCTGCCATCACCATCACCTTCTTTATCTTTGCTACCACGATTCGTATCCGATGAATCCTCTGAACTAGAATTTTCGTCACCTTCAGAGACATTCGTATTACTGTTTCGAAGTTCAATATTCTTAAGGGGAGTATCATTTAGTGACTTTAACTGTCCAAAGGCATACTCTACAAACTGACGGGCTGGCACCGCATCAGAGTCGACAAGATTTCTCAAAGTTGACTCAATTTCATTTCTTTTAAGGAATTCTGAAATAAATGGAAACTTCCACCACTTCTTTTCATCTTCAATCTCCTCAAATCCCTTGTACCTAATCTGAAAGTTTAGATACGGTTAAGAAACATAAGAAAGAGGTACAATTTAATGCCACAAAAATGGAGTGGTTTTTAAGTGAATCCTTTGTCACAAGTCACAGGGAACCTCAATCACTGTACTTTTTTCGATGTAAAAGAAGTATATTGTATATTTGGAAGTTAAATTGATTCTTTCAGTCAACAAAATTATAATGTAAGATAGTTGATCATCCACAGAATAAAGCAACACTCAGAGAAAAAAGCTTTTTGACAGAATAAACTGACCTCCAGTTGAACTTTCCCACCACCTCCGATACCGTCTAGTTCTACAAGCACCTCGTGCAAGTTTCCTTGGCAAAGGAGAAAAGAACAAGTACAAATTATGACACAGAAGTCGCAAGTAAGAAATGTGGTAGGCTCATCAGATATATCACTACTTGTGTATATCTTAATTTTGGATTCGTATTCTAAAGAACTATGCCCAACAAAACAGACCTTTCTCCTAATGCTTAAAACTCGAAATTCTAAACTAAGTAAAGTGGTAATGAATGTGTGAACTAATTCTCACCATCACAAATGCATTCCAGGTCGACTTCGGAGTTCCCCATCCGTTTATGTGGGGTAACAAGATTTGCATCCCAAGCAGCAATCTGAAACTCATTAAACAATATTGGGGAAGTCAAGCAAGGCTCTATGTTAGAAACTGTTAAATAACATAATAGTTGACTATATCTAAGACTCAAAAACTTCAATAATAATTTAACTAGATATTAGGCACTTATCAAGTTTCTTTCAGAGTTGACCAGGCCACACAACAATACTTGAAACAAAAATATTGTACCTGTATCTTTTTTGCAGGTGGCAGCTTGATATTTAAAACAAAGTCTTCGTTCCATTTTGGCTCTTTTGTCCTGTCAATAAATTAATACATACAAGTTCATCACTTATACCAGTAGCTATGGTCTGCTATTTAACATTCAATAAAAAGCTCACAACTTTCGGACAAACTGCATCAAACCTATGAATCTAAACGAAGTTATGGGGTATGGCATCGACACCAATCTTTAATCAAGTGGAAAGCTTAAGTTTGATTAAGAAGCCATAGAACTATATAAAACTCATCAGAAGGCTAGAAACATAAAGCAACTTGCCCCCATTTGGTTTTGCTTTTAGCAACCTGACCATCTAAGTCCATCACCACATACGGATCACTCGTTCCCTGAAGGAAAAAACCAATAAGAAATAACTTAACTTGGCCAAGGCCAGAAAAAAGAAGAAGATATCAATTATAAGATAAAGCTTTCAAGAATTCGTTTAAACACAAACCCATGGATCCAAGGCAGGGAAATCAAATCCTCTTTTGAGTTTGATAAACAATTGCCCATCATATACTTGTCTTACAAATGACCTGAAACAAATATAATAATCCAAGCTCTTTCTTTCAGTATCTACAAGAACTCTTTGGCAAAAAAAATGTCACGAGTGACATACTCAGAAAGGTAGAGTGTAGTACAACCAGCTGCATTAACCTCACGTTTCCCGACGTTTTCCTGAAAATATCATAGCAGGTTATATAATCCTCCGATAAATTTCTCAGAAGAAGATGGATAATAAAGTTACCGGAGGTGTAGCGTATGATTCGAAGGCGAAACCGGCGAGGATGACGGCGAGATTGATATCGAATGGAGGTCGTTCCGGTTCCGGTTCCTCTTTCTCGGATAAACCTTCTTCGGTTCCGAAACTTGATTCTTTCGTCTCCGATTGAGCATAGAAACCGAAGGAACTATGCTTGGCTCTGACTCTGAAACTTTCACGGGAATTGATTTTCCCAGGAAAGTAGCATGTGCGGGAAGTGAAGAGAGTAGAACAGCGAAGAGGACGGTGTTTTGGACGGAGGAAGTGAAGACAGCAGTGTAGTTGCAGAGAATTCATCGGTAGAAAGTAGAAGAAGAAGAAAAAGAAAAAGTTTTCTTTCTTCTGGAGATTTCTCTGGAGCGCATTGTCTTGTCCAAACTGATAAGAGCAGGTTTATTGGTTCTTTAAATTTTTTTTTAATAATATATATGTTGTATAGAGGAGATAAAGATGAAAGTGTTGTGTATTATTCCATTGATAATAAAGAGTATATATATAGGAATACAACTTGGAGAACAAGTATAACTTAGGGAATAAGTAAATCTAACACTCTCATTGGATGTCCATTATATAAAAATATTCCTAAAGCGTTTAAGATGCTGCCTCATTAAAAACCTTACCAGGAAAACCCAATGGAAAAAACCATGGTTAAGGGAAAAAGAGTGCAGCGCGCATTTACCCCCTGATGAGAATATAACTTGAGTCTTTGAGATGAAGCATGTGACTAACTCCTTAAAAACGATCGGTCAAAGCGCCATAGTAGATGTTTGTCGATATTAGGTCTTCCAAGACAGTTAGTACATGTCCCACGAAGACTTTGGAAGATTGATAGATCTTCATTATTTGAGTGATAACATTCCATTTTAGGTGTCTATCATTTGTGTGTTATTTGCTGCCTCGTTAAAACCTTGACATGGAAAAACCCAATGGGATAAAAACCATGATAAGGAAAAAGAGTACAACCACACATCATCATATTTCTCCCCCTGGAAGCATCATCTCCAAGATATGCATTCCAACCATATATTATCTTTTGGGAATTACTATAACCTTATTGAATAACTCAATTGATTATCATATGATCTCTTAGATCATTGGACTTTTGGTCCATGTCATCCTTTTCACATAAAAGGTCATTCATTCCTTATCATACAATCTTCCAATACTTGTACATAAGTTACTCCTTCTCTTCTTATAAAAGTTACTAGTACGACTATCCTCCATGTCATACGAAATCACATCTTTCAATTATGAAAGAGATCAATAAATTTCTCAATATCATTTGATATATGATGCAATAATTTTTTCGAGAACTAGCATTTTCTGCTTCTTGTTGCCCAAATCCTTTTGGGACTTTCATACAAATGACATTGTCCAGTGGCTCTTAATTCGTTTCTTGTTGCCATAATAAGAAACTTGAAAGTAGTTGCTTCCACCACATGATCATAATTTCTTTACAATCCATTC
The DNA here is from genome assembly GCA_030180135.1 of Orychophragmus violaceus. Lineage (NCBI taxonomy): Eukaryota > Viridiplantae > Streptophyta > Magnoliopsida > Brassicales > Brassicaceae > Orychophragmus > Orychophragmus violaceus. The sequence continues at coordinate 58,926,577 of CM058240.1, read as the reverse complement.
TAGGTCTTTGTGAGAACCCTTGTGCTAATATTGTTTTGCACCTCACAATTTCATCTCATCAATTCTTTCACATAAAGACCTCTTCATATTTCTCGCATAAAAATTTATTTATGCGCCACTGGTATTACATCATTAGGTGTACGGACTACTGGTCCGAATACCCTTCTCTTTTCAAGAGATTTTAACTCTGCATCTATTGTTTCTTTCCCTTTTGGCCAATCATTACTTTGTGTACACTTTTCAATAGATGACTTGTGATCCTCATTCTCATCAACTGCTACATTTCATGCATAAATCTTAACGACGTCGATTTGATATCGGTTCCATATTATTCAAGACATGACATAGCTATTTGAGATTTTCATATTCTCAGGTACCTGAATTTCTTTCTTATCATGTTTATCATCTCTTCTCGAGATCCTTAATATTTCATTCCTCGGTACTGCCATTCTCATTCATGCTCCTTTTCTTTTTTTCGAGGATTCTTATCTTTGGAACCGATAGGTCTATCACGCTTCAAGCGCTATTTAGACTCACTAGCAGTTTGATACTGTCCTTTTGGGACATCCAATTTAACTGGAGCATTTACAGCTGGTATGTGACTTTGTCACTCTATTAGGGTCAGTTGAAGCATCTGGCAACAAATTGCTTAACCAATCTACTTGAATTATCTTTCGTACATTCATTTGGACTTCTATTCACGCTCTTTAGTACGAGGATCATAGATAATTCATTTCTTTTCCAGCTGTTTATTTTCTCTCCCTAAAGTTGGATAAATTGACTCATTAAAAGAGTCTAATCATCAATGGAGAATCATATCCAACATATATTTATAACCTCCTTTGAGGTCCCATCTTTTGTATTGTGGTGGAGCAACTTATCCAACTTCTCTAGATGGGGATTTATGGTTCCTGACCCAAAACCAATTTAATGGGGAGAGCTATTTTACTCTTTGGCTATATGTGAATCAATGCTGCTCAGTTTTACCAGTATTACCAATTAGTCTCGCACACTTTAAGTTGCGGATTTATGACAAGGATACATACATACGACAATCTTATCGATGTGTTTATATATAAACATATGGTGGATGATCAGTCCACCAGTGGGTGATCAAGCCCACAAACATTTCCTTGTATACTTTCCATAAATTAAATAGATTCCAAATCTATTTTGGCTGGTGAAATCGTTTATCGTATTGCCTTGTGAGCAAGCAACATATAGTAGATCATTCGTAAGAATCTCTGGTTCATCAACGAATGTCGCATCATTACAAAACCGGGATGGCATAACCGGTTTGCCAAAAATTAAACTTTCAGTAAACTTCTGGTTTACTATAACATTTATCTCTATTTTAATAATTTGTGTGTAGTAGTGCAGTACAATTCAATAGATAATGCATGTATTTTCTCCAAAATACATTTATTGCCTCGGGTATTACATCTGTTTAAGGCATTCAACATTTCCCTTATTGTCTCAACATGATTAAATTTAAAATCCCTTTGGATTTCTTTATAAATGATTCATCAAGTCTATTTTCAGTGTGAACATAATCTTCAGGATGTTCCACTTAGTACTTAGAATGGATGTGGGATTCTCTAGTTCTCCCCCTCGAGATAGTAACACTCCAAGTTCATCTATCTCGAATTGAATCCCACGAAATCAACAACATACCCAACTTAGGTCATGTGTATCTTAGATTCTTTTGACCTTTGAGACTTGGGAAAATATAACGCATTAATGATTTCAAATTGCGTTCCCATAGGCATTTTGCTCTTCTAGAGCTGTCAATAATCTTTATAAAACCTGACATTGTACTCACACAAACTTATTTCATCATCACATATTGCTACCATCATTATTTTCTCACTTCTGGTGAGGATATGATTTCTTGAAAGAAACTCATCGGGGCTCGACCTTGACCATATCCATATTCATATCCATATCCACATTTACGTCTACAACAACTTCTATAGCCACTCCTCAGACATTGTCTTTATTGTGGCACTTTTCTTTCTCAATATATGATGTACATTCGCTTTAGAGAATATACTATAATAAAGTAGACGTTGTTCATTTTTCAGTACCTCTTTCTTTTGCTCAGTGACAATGAGACAAAATATAAACTCATATTACTTCTTAAACACTTTTCATGATATTGTGTCTACAGAACAACAATATTTGTATGAAAGATAGAGCATGTCTTATATAACATCTCTATATGAGTACTTATTCACAGACTTAAAGTCTTATAATCTTAGATTAACCAATAAAGATGAGTTTATGACTATATCACATTCTGGTGATCATATATTTCTTTCGCATTTAATGTTTCAAAGAACATGTGGATATTTTACATCAAGCCACGAATATCCAAAACCTCATGAAATTTGATGGCAAAACAATATGATCATGAACTTTAAATTTATAATCAAACTACACATGCTACGAGATATTTGTTTGGAGTTGATATGCAAGTTAGCAAAAAGGAAAAATAGAAACTTAAATATTTTCCTTAAAACAAAAGGGAATATATTGATATTTAAGAATAGAAACTTAAATATTTTCCTTAAATCAGAATCTAAAATTCCGGAAACACAATGAAACAAAATCTTTTACTTATAAGAAACATTAAAACATGTTGTATGAAACATTAGAACAATGAAATAATCAAATCAAAAAGATATAACAACTCGAAGTTATTGAACACAAGCAAAAATATAGAATTGAGTCCATTAAGATAAACCATGAATCGATAATAAACATGGTTTAAATACATGATTAAATCATGAAAAATATCAATAAATTGTCATTCTAGATAAGTATCGACAATCATCTCTATTATGAATAAGATCAGTGATCATAATCGTGAAGGCATAGCCTATCATAACGATATTCAGAGAAGACATCATTTATTATCCCAGAATAAGACATAAACTAAACATAAACTAAATCTCACCTTTTCGGTGTAAGAAAATAGAAAAGGAGAGACTATCGTGTTGATAACGTGTTGTATACAGGAGAGAAAGATGAAAGTGTTGTGTATTATTCCATTGATAATAAGGAGTATATATATAGGGATACAACTTGGAGAACAAGTATAACTTGGAGAACAAATATAACTTAGGGAATAAGTAAATCTAGAACATTGGTTAATGGGCCTATAATGGGCATCCACTAAATCATACATAACAATATATATATTTTCTTTTTAGAGATGAATTTTTTTTTTTTTTTAAAAAGGCCAATCAAGCATTGCCACGGAATGGCTACAGTGTAAGAGATCGTCTCTTACGGGTCCTTAAATAAGAAACGGTTCTTAACTTAAAATTAATATTTCATTTTCTTTAATTCACTTTTCATATGATCTCGAACCTTAGAACTCCCGATGTTCACGCTCTAACGGTTTGCTTTTCACCTGACAGTGAAATCATTATCTTTGTATAATTAATTGACCTATATCTGATCTATAATAATATATATAAAACAGAAATCATGAGAGAAAAAAGAGGGAAAGCTTCTCTGTGCCACACCTAACTATTTGATAAAGTGTTATGAATACCGTAATTTTTGAAATTTTATTTGTGTTTTACGAAAATTAGAAAAAATAAGAACAAACATTATATGGAAGAAGAATGGTTTTTGATTTAGTTTCTTACCATTTTCGATCCAAACAGTTCTCTCAAAACAGCTTTCTGATCCAAAGTAAATTTGAAGCTTTCTTCTTCGATTTTCAATTCCAATTATCGTGATTATTTATTTGTTCACAAAGTTAAATTGTTGTGTTTTTTTCCTCTCGATTTTTGTGTGTTAGGGTTTCTAAACAAGTCGACATGAAAATCATCGTCTTCTCTGCATCTCTCCAGAACAAATCATGTGGCCGAAGTAGCTAGCTAAAGTCTGAATCCGGTTAGTCTTCTTTTATCTGTCGATTATCTTTGTTGTTTTGAAAGCCTACAACAAGCACCTATTTAATTTTTGGGGATTTTCCAGGTCGAAGCAGCACCTGCCTCAATGATGAAGCCATAAAAAAAATGTAAGTCTTTTCCCTGTTTTCACCCACATATTCAGCAGCGACATCGCCGACTCTCTTTCTGGGTCATTGAGATTTCATTCTTTGAAGAGATTTGTTTTGAATTTTTTTACCTCTTTTATCTGTTTTGCTTCTAATTTTGCAGTTCGATTGGGAAGCAACAGTCAGAGAAATCGTCTTGGCTTGCCTGAAAACCTTAAACCCATCTTCTTCTTCTTCTTTGACGATCCATTTCGCTCATCCATCAACAACGAAGGAAAATGGCACTAAACCTCCTCCTGCTAAAAAAACAATCTACTCTCGATAGATTCATCGGAAGAACCAAGAAACAAGGTTTTTCCTACCCAAGTTTCGACGAATTGGAGTGTGGTAATAACGAGAACAGTCCCAGCATTGGGATGATCCTGAGATAGCTAAAACTTGGATTTATCTAGGTTTGAAGAGTTTATTCAACTTATGATTTTGTTATGGGAAATTGGCGCCAACATTCAAATCGGCCACGTCAGCTAGAGTTATCAAGATTGGAGTCTATCGTTATCTTTTGTTATCTTTGCTGAATATTTTCTTGTTTTAAGTTGATAAGATTATCGTCGGGTGTTGGTGTTTAAGAGTCGAATTGTTTAGGAGAAACATTCATTCATATTACGTCAACTGATTTTTATCAATCTCTATGTTTTACTCTGCTTGAACTCTTGCTCTGTATTGTCTGAGTTTCCCTTCTCTTATTTGGAATATCTGCAAACTAAGGTCAGAATTCGTATTTCACAGAACATTGATTCTTGGTGTGATTGGTGTTAACGTTTGTTTTTTATCAAAGGTATCAGAGCTCTGTCTTTTCTCGGATTAAATGGCGGAAACCAGAGCACAAAAGGAGAAAGAGGCGTTGGCTCGAGAAGTAGAAGGCGTGCTCGGACCAAGGCTTGAGGCATTAGAATGATTTTTATCGGCTCAGTTGGCATCTCAGAATGACCAGCTAGCAACACAGAATGAAAAATCGATAAAGGGATTACCGAGATGTTCGAAGCGATTAAGGTGATATCTCGATCCCGTAACACAACACATGATGAGGATGCGGACAGTAACGCTCGAAACCAGCGAGAGACCAAGACCAGTTCAGGGGGTCAAGGTCAAGGACACGACTCGAGTAGAAACAGAACGAACCAAGGACAATCTTACTCAGGTGTTACCATGCTTGCGAAGCTCGATTTTCCTAGGTTTAGTGGGGACAAGATCAAATAATGGCTCACCAAAGTCGAACAATTCTTTGCTATAGATCACACCAGAAGACCTAAAAGTGGGAATCGCATCAATTCATTTTGATGGGTTAGCCGCTACATGGAATCAAGTCGTGAGCCAATTTGATGTGGAGGGTTATGAATTGCCAACATGGGGTGAGTACAAAGCCTTATTGATGGAGAGGTTCGAGGAGATTTTGGATGATCTGATACCCGAGCTGAAGCAGTTGCAGGAGACCGATGGCATTGTTGAATATCACGGACGGTTCGAGCTAATCAAAACTAGAGTTAATCTCTCAGAAGAATACCTAGTCAGTGCCTACCTAGATAGGTTACATATGGATACTCAAATGCATATTCGCATGTTCTAACTGCAGACAGTGAGGCAGTGCTTACTTCTGGGTCGTTTGTATGAGAAAGCCCATCCGGTTAAACCGCAGGGAAATATTTGGTGAAATTCTCGATCAACAACAACAACAACGACGAGCAGAGGGGTTATTCCGTTCAGGAAAGAGAACATGGGGAAACCGCATTATCAGCAAACCGTTGATAAGAGCACGGCAAATCCAAAACAACATGTTCCCTTTCTATCCAAGGAGGAGATGAGAAAAAGAAGAGCTCAGGGTTTGTGCTACTTTTGCCATGAGAAGTATACTCCAGACCATTACCTGAAGCACAAGAAATCGCAATTGTTCTTGCTGTTGGGATTATGTCCTGAAATCATATTGTACTTACTCTAAAGACAGTTGTATTGTCGAGATCGGACAATTCATGTGATACTGGGTAGTCATAATGTTTTGCTAGAAACCGCTTATGACAAATGAGTTGTAACTCATTTCTAGTATCGTGTGAACCTACAGGGTCACACACCTAAGCAAGCTGGATACACTTTGTGTGAGATTGATCATTGGCATATGATCCGATCAATGTGTATTGGATACACATTGAATTGAGTTTTGAAGAGGTGTGTCGATCGACGCAAGTTTTCGAATGGGTGTGTCGATCGATACAGTATGTGTATCGATCGATGCACATTGGGCCTCGAGATTGACATTTCGAGTTAATGACTTAAACGAATCGGGTTTGATCCACAAGTTGTTTTCGGTCATCCCAGGTCGATATATAATGTCTTATATGATCGACCTGAGCCCTGGCCTGTTGGGATAGTGTCCTGAAATCACACTTGTACTCACTCCTGTGATAGTTGTGTGTCGAGATCAGACATTCGTATAATACTGGGCGGTTGCAATGTTTTGCTAGAAGCCTCTTGCAATCTGTAAGTTGTATACTTACTGCCAGTATTATATGATCCTATAGGGTCACACACCTAAGCAAACTGGAAGCTACGACATGGGAATGATCATTATGGTAATGATCATATTAATGTGTATTGAATACACATTATAATCGATATAATGGTGTTGTGTCGATCGACACAGCTTGTGTGTCGGTCGACACAGTTCGGAATTTCCGAAAGAGCTTTTCGGGTTGGGACTTAATTAAGTCTGGCCCGTTAAGCATGTTTAGGTCGAATAAAACTTGAGAGTTTCGACCTAAACGAGCAGCCATCCACTTTTCTTTACAGAAACAGTAGACACACCAGAGAGATTCGAATCCCGTTGATCCGACACTAGCATCCCGTTTCCAGCGAGCGTGCGTGTGTATCTGGTAGAGGCAAGGCATCTGCGTTGCTCCACTGATCTCGTTCACCATTCTCATTCCGCTGCCAGTTCAAAGGTAAGAACGAGGTTGGTTTTCATTCAATATATCAAACCCTAGATCCTAGGGGATCCAACAGTGGTATCAGAGCGTGTTAGGGTTTAGACTATTGAATCTGGTGCAATTAATTCGAAACTTGTGGTTGTTGAATTGTTAAAATTGCCTGCTAAATCGTTTTTCTTATGTAAATCTCGGATTGTATGCATGTTGAAAAATCGATGAACTGTTGAAATCGTATTGTGTCGATCGACACAAAGCGTGTGTCGGTCGACACGCCGCGAAATAACACGTAAAATTTTAGGGTTTGTCGCAGGGTGTCGATCGACACAAAGCGTGTGTCGGTCGACACAGAGCGAAAACTCACAATAAAATTTTAGGGTTTGTCGCAAAGTGTCGATCGACACAAAGCGTGTGTCGGTCGACACAAAGCGAAAATCCGTAAATAATTTTAGGGTTTCGATCTGAGATCGAGTACCCGTATTCCTGCTGTGTCGATCGATGCACTGGGTGTGTCGGTCGACACAGACAGTGCGATTAGATAGATCGGTTCAATTGGATTGAACCGGTTATCTCGCTCGGTTAATTTCAATTAACCAATTGGTTCTGGTTTGGTAATGTCGATCGACACACAGTGTGTGACGATCGACATGGACCATTAAACCGAATCGGTTCAATTGGATTGAATCGGTTAAGTAAATTCGATCCGGTTTGACTGGTTATCGAAGACCGGTTTAAGTATGGTTGCGTCGACCGATGCCAATGGTTGGCATCGATCGACACGACATTCGCAGATATACTGGTTGGACCACAAATTTGCATATACCAGAACAGTTTAATCCTAAAAGTTCTAGATGAACCTAAAACTAATAAAACTGAATGTTTTAAATAAATTAATAAATTCTTGGATGTGTATTGGATATGCATCAAGATAAAACGGTTCTTTTCCTCAACTAAATATCAAGTGATCTTGATGTCTTGCCCGATCTTGTCTACTGTCAAGACTCGTGTCGTTTGTTGGATATTCTTGGAGTCCTTGATATCCACTGCAACATGAGTAAGGCAGGTGGTCATTGACAGACTTGCAGTGCAACTGTCAGTGATCGCTAGACAGAAAAAGATTGGTTTTACTTGACTGGGCTAACGGAAGTTCTGGGCCCAGAGACATCAGAGTGGATTGGACATAGTTTGTCTTATCCACGACCAAGAGTTGTACTGAGTACAATTAGCAATGATTTGCTTACCTAGATAACTAAAGTTTGAGTAACGGCGAGTCGCCCACTCAAATTTTAGTAATCTGAGGATCTTGGCTCATTGTATTCATCTGAGGAAACATAGTTTTGAATACAATGCGAGTTTTCTTATTAGATAAGAATTCTCATTTCTTGAGCATTATAACTAAAATCTACCTCTTTTGAATTACAGCTATGTCTGTCTCAAATCACATCAACACTTTCTCACTAAGATCCGTCCTTGAGAAGGACAAGTTAAATGGATCTAATTTCTTGGAATGGTATCGAAACCTGAGAATAGTTCTCAGGCAGGAGAACAAGGAATATGTCCTTGAAAGAGTTCTCCCCGAGAGGCCACGTTCCAATGCCCCGCAGACAGAAAAGAATGCTTGGGATAAGCATTCAGCCGATGTCAAAGATGTTAATTGTCTAATGCTGGTGACTATGAACTCTGAGCTGCAGAAGCAATATGAGAACGTGATGTCACCCATTGAGATGATTAACAGCCTGAAAGCTTTGTTTCAGGAGCAAGCTCGCACAGAGAGATACCAGACGGTTAAGTCTCTCATGGATTGCAAGCTGGCTAAGGACAGTCCAGTAAGTCCTCATGTCCTTAAAATGATGGGTTACATTGATAACCTGGGGAAACTGGACTGTGCCATTAGCCAGGAGCTAGCCACTGACATGATTCTGCAGTCTTTGCCGTCGTGTTTTGATCAGTTCATCATGAACTACAACATGCAAAACATGACTAAGACATTGACTGAGTTGCACGGTATGCTGAAGACAGCAGAACCGAATCTCAAGAAGGCTACTCCCAGTGTCCTGATGGTACAAGGGGGTAAAAGGTTTAAGAAACCGAAGAAGGGTAAGGGTAAGGCCCAGGTTGTCCAGGCTGAAAGTCAGGACAAGCCCAAGCCGAAGCCCAAATCCGGGCCTTCTCCTGAGGATAAGTGCAACTACTGCAAGCAGTTGGGGCATTGGAAGAAAGACTGCAAGAAGTTCATGGAAGATTACAAGAAGCTGAAGAAGACGTATGATGCGTCTGACTCAGGTATTTATGTCATCGAACTTAATGTTATGTCTTCTAGTCCTTCTTCGTGGGTATTGGATACCGGCTGCGGTGCTCATATATGTACTGATGTGCAGGCACTAAGAAACAATAGGACGCTGAAGAAAGGACAAGTGGAGCTACGGGTCGGGAATGGAGCTAAGGTTGCTGCACTGGCCGTAGGCACCTACGAATTGTCCTTACCATCGGGCATGGTTTTAATTTTAAATAATTGCTACTTTGTACCTGCGATAAGCAGAAACATAATTTCAGTTTCCGTTTTGGATTTGGAAGGTTTTGATTTTGCTGTTAAGAATAAAGTTTGTTCTTTTAATCGTGATGGTACGTTTTATGGTAGCGCCCCATTAGATAATGGGTTATATGTTTTAAACCAAGAAATGCATGTCTTTAACATAAATACAAAGCGGTTTAAGTCCAATGACGAAAACCCGACTTTCTTATGGCATTGTCGTTTGGGCCATATCAATGAGAAACACATCCAAAGGCTCCATCGAAATGGGCTTCTGGGCTCATTTGATTTTGAATCATGTGAGAAATGCGAATCTTGTTTGATAGGCAAGATGGCTAGAGCCCCTTTCAACAAACCAAATGAAAGGGCCAGTGACTTATTGGGCCTTGTTCATACTGATGTATGTGGGCCGATGAGTACTGTTGCCAGAGAAAATTACAAGTACTTCATTACCTTCACTGATGATTTCAGTAGGTATGACTATGTCTATTTGATGAGACACAAGTCAGAATCCTTTGATAGATTCAAGGAATTCAAGAATGAAGTACAGAACCAACTTGGCAAAAGTATCAAAGTTCTGCGATCGGATCGCGGAGGAGAATACTTGAGTCAAGAGTTCAGCGACTATCTGAGTGAGTGTGAAATTATTTCACAACTCACTCCTCCTGGTACACCCCAATGGAATGGAGTGTCAGAGAGGAGGAATCGAACCTTATTGGATATGGTTCGGTCTATGATGAGTCATTCAAATCTTTTGGGGATACGCTCTAGAAACGTCTGCGTTTACACTAAATAGGGTACCATCTAAATCAGTGGAAAAGACACCACATGAACTGTGGACTGGGAATGTTCCTAGTCTGTCTTTCCTGAGAATTTGGGGTTGTGAGGCTTATGTCAAACGTTTAATCTCAGACAAGCTCGCACCCAAATCAGATAAATGCTACTTCGTTGGTTATCCTAGGGAAACCAAGGCATACTACTTTTACAACTAATCTGAGAACAAAGTATTTGTTGCTCGGGACTGTTCTTTTCTTGAGAGGGAGTTTCTCTCTAAGAAAAACAGTGGGAGTAAAGTACATCTTGAAGAAATTCAAGATGCACAGGAGACTGCTCAACCAGCTGAGGAAGAGCAGCAGCTGGATCCACAGAGTTCTGTGGAACCGGCGCCTGTGGAGCCTGAAGTTCGCAGATCCGGAAGGATCCGTCACGAACCCGAGAGATACTATGGATTTCTCGTGACCAATTCAAATGATCTGATGATCATTGATAGTGACGAACCAGCGACCTTCGCGGAAGCAATGATGGGCCCGGACTCCGAAAAGTGGCTTGGAGCCTCTAAATCCGAAATGGGATCCATGTCTGAAAACCAAGTATGGTCCTTGGTCGATTTGCCTAATGGTGCAAAAGCCATTGAGTGTAAATGGATCTTCAAGAAGAAGATTGACGTGGATGGCAATGTACAGATTTACAAAGCGAGGTTGGTGGCTAAAGGTTTCAAGCAAATTCATGGTATTGACTATGATGAAACCTATTCCCCAGTCGCTATGCTTAAATCCATTCGGATTCTTCTAGCGATTGCTGCTCATTATGACTATGAGATTTGGCAAATGGATGTCAAAACCGCATTCCTGAATGGTATTCTGGAAGAGGATGTGTATATGACACAGCCTGAAGGTTTTGTCGATCCTAAGAACGCTGGGAAGGTATGCAAGCTTCATAAATCCATTTATGGATTGAAGCAAGCATCACGGAGTTGGAATCTTCGTTTTGATGAAACAGTAAAACAATTTGGTTTCATCAAGAACGAAGAGGAACCATGTGTTTACAAGAAGACTAGTGGGAGCAAAATTGCGTTTCTTGTACTGTATGTCGATGACATACTCCTCCTCGGTAATGACGTTCCATTGCTTCAGTCTGTTAAGACTTGGCTCGGAAGTTGTTTTTCCATGAAAGACATGGGAGAAGCCGCGTATATTCTTGGAATCAGAATCTACAGAGATAGAATGAACAGGCTGATTGGATTGTGCCAGGACACTTATATTGATAAGGTACTGCACAGATTCAGGATGCATGATTCCAAGAAGGGCTTCATACCGATGTCTCATGGCACTAGTCTCAAAAAGAAGCAGTGTTCGGCGACACCTGCTGAGCGAGAACGCATGAATAAGATTCCTTATGCTTCTGCAATATGATCTATTATGTATGCCATGCTCTGCACTCGTCCAGATGTAGCTTACGCGTTAAGTATGACGAGTAGATACCAATCTGATCCAGGTGAAGTTCACTGGACAGCTGTCAAGAATATTCTCAAGTATTTGAGACATACTAAGGATAAATTCCTGGTGTATGGAGGAAGTGAAGAACTTGTGGTGAATGGATTCACCGATGCGAGTTTTCAGACGGACAGAGACGATTTCCGATCACAATCTGGATATGTCTTCTGTCTAAATGGCGGTGCGGTGAGCTGGAAGAGCTCTAAGCAGAATACCGTAGCTAATTCCACAACGGAAGCTGAATATGTTGCTGCTTCAGAAGCGGCAAAGGAAGCTGTTTGGATTAAGAAGTTCATGACTGAGCTTGGTGTGGTTCCTAGTATCTTGGAGCCAGTGGCTTTATTTTGTGATAACAATGGAGCCATTGCTCAGGCGAAAGAACCCAGGTCACACCAGAAGTCCAAACACGTTGAAAGGAGATATCACCTGATTCGTGATATCGTCAATAGAGGTGATGTGAAGATCAGCCGAGTTCCGACAGACGAGAATGTCGCTGATCCTCTGACCAAGTCACTCCCAAGGCCTAAGCATGAGAGTCATACGACTGCTGTAGGCATTAGAGATCTAAAGATGTAATCTTGATTCTAGTGGGAGTTTTAGTTTTATTTTAGTTATAATAAGACGCTCTTGTAAACATTCTTTTGGAAATGTTTAATGAAATTTGATTTCAGCATAATTTATTGTGATCTAAATAATGGTCCCAAAATAAGTTTATGACATATTATAGGTCATCAAGTTGAGGACTTGATCATGAAACCCTATAAGTTAATAAATTATGTTTTGTCCCTAGTCGAGGTTGTCAAAGTGGGACACTGACAACTGTGAGAGACTAGATTGTGAGGTGACTGTTGGCTAAGTTTCATGGAGCCAATGATATGATTATCGCAGTCAGTCACATAGATATATGTCAGTGAACATATGATCGGACATGACCCGCTAATGAGAAGTCTACAAGATAGTTATATCTGTGTCATAAGAGGTTCTCATTATGACTATAGAGTATAGTCCTTAGACCTGAGTTCATCATGCTTTCTTGCATATGAATTGGTACACTTTGACTTTGTCAAACGTCGACCCGTAACTGGCGACTATAACGGCACTGTTCAAGTATATCATGAAGTGTGCGTTGAAACAGGGATGGAACAAGATGGGATTTGTTCCTCCTGTATAACGGGAGATAAATATCTCAGGGCCTATCAAAGATTGAATACTGAGAGAATGTGTGGCCGCACTCAAACGAACTGTAGTTCAGTTGTTTGTAATGTTCAGTATGAGATCAGGAGTTCGATAAACACGATGTTGGCTTAATAAGGATGACACCAATCTTGCCTTATGCCAAATCGAGATATAGAGACAAAAGGATTATAGGAATTGATGATTCCAGTACAAGTGGGAGATTGTTGGGATAGTGTCCTGAAATCACACTTGTACTCACTCCTGTGATAGTTGTGTGTCGAGATCAGACATTCGTATAATACTGGGCGGTTGCAATGTTTTGCTAGAATCCTCTTGCAATCTGTAAGTTGTGTACTTACTGCCAGTATTATATGATCCTATAGGGTCACACACCTAAGCAAACTGGAAGCTACGACATGGGAATGATCATTATGGTAATGATCATATTAATGTGTATTGAATACACATTATAATTGATATAATGGTGTTGTGTCGATCGACACAGCTTGTGTGTCGGTCGACACAGTTCGGAATTTCCGAAAGAGCTTTTCGGGTTGGGACTTAATTAAGTCTGGCCCGTTAAGCATGTTTAGGTCGAATAAAACTTGAGAGTTTCGACCTAAACGAGCAGCCGTCCACTTTTCTTGACAGAAACAGTAGACACACCAGAGAGATTCGAATCCCGTTGATCCGGCACTAGCATCCCGTTTCCAGCGAGCGTGCGTGTGTATCTGGTAGAGGCAAGGCATCTGCGTTGCTCCACTGATCTCGTTCACCATTCTCATTCTGCTGCCAGTTCAAAGGTAAGAACGAGGTTGGTTTTCATTCAATATATCAAACCCTAGATCCTAGGGGATCCAACATGGCCGTCAGTGTTGCTTCTCAGAGAGAAAGCAGAGACACAGAAACTCATAAGATCCACAGAAGATCCGATTCCCGGCACTAGCATCCCGGCGGATTCCAGCTTGTGTGCGTGTGGACTGAAGTAGAGGCGCAGCATCTGAGGCGTTCTCGATCTCGTTTATTTGACTTTATTCCGCTGCCAATCTCCAGGTAATCACGAGGTCAGTTCTTAGATTCAATTACTCGAACCTAGATCCTAGGCTTTAGGAACAAGATGGAATTCTGAATTTGTTAGAATTGGCCGAGTTCCTTAAGTGGTATCAGAGCCTTAGGGTTTTAAATCATTGAATCTAAAGCATAGAATTCGAATTAAGTTGTATTTGAATTAGTTAATGCTTTGTAGTTTTCGTTTTGATAATCTTAATCTCGGATTTATTTTTATCGAAAACGAAGAACTGTATTTTCGCACAGTGTCGATCGACACAAGTTTGTGTCGGTCGACACACCGCGAAAACGAAGAAAAATATTTTAGGGTTTTCGTACTGTGTCGATCGACGCACTGGGTGCATCGATCGACACACCGCGAAAATGCAAAAGAATTTGTGTTTTCGCATAGCGTCGATCGACACATGTTTGCGTCGGTCGATGCACCGCGAATTCGCCTATTAAAACATTGGGTTTCGATTCAGAAATCGCATTGTGTCGATCGACACACTGGGTGCATCGATCGACACAGGCTGTGCGAAAGGATAGATCGGTTCAATTGGATTGAACCGGTTATCTCGCACGGTTATGTCGGTTTAATTCGATTAAAAATTCCCTGATACCCTACTGTATCGATCGACACAGGTTTAATGTCGGTCGACACAGGCCTTGCGATTGGTTAACCGGTTCAATTGGATTGAACTGGTTATCATGCTTGGTTAAGGTAGATCAGATCGGTTTAAATTGGATAAATTGATTCAATTGGATTGAATTGGTTATCTCAATTGGTATAAACCGATTTGATTGGTTAAGATCAATTTGATTGGATAAGTCGGTTCAATTGAATTGGACCGGTTATCGTGATTAGTTAAAACTGATTGAATCGGTTCAGTTGGATGGACCGGTTGAATTGGATTTGACCGGTATCTCAATTGGTCTAAAACCGGTTCATTTGGTCATTCACCGGCTCAATTGGATTGACCGGTTATCTGGTTGGTTAAACGTAATCGTTTGGTTTTGAACCAAATGATTAAGAAACCAAACCAAATGACCTAGCCCACTTCAATTAGAACAAGCAAAACTTAATTAAAATTAGAAGTAAAACGTGTTCTAAACCCATTGAATACACATTGGATGTGTATTAGATCAAAGCTTAGTTTTCAATATGGTCAACTGTCAAGACTCATTTCGTTGTTGTGATACTCTTGCCAAGAGCTTGGTGTCCACAATGACATGAGTAAGGCAGGTAGTTGTGTTGATGGTCTTGCAGTGCTTGACATCAACAATTACATGACCTAAGAGATTGATTTACTAACCTTTTAAAGTTCCGTTTCCTCAACTAAATATCAAGTAACCTTGATGTCTTGCCCAATCTTGTCTACTGTCAAGACTCATTTCGTTGTTGGATAATCTTGGAGTCCTTGGTATCCACAATTACATGAGTAAGGCAGGTGATCATTGATAGACTTGCAGTGCGACTGTCAATGATCACAAGACTAAAGAGATTGGTTTACTTGACTTGGCTATCAGAAGTTCTGGGCCCAGAGACATCAGAGTAGATAGGACATGAATTGTCTTATCTGCGACCAAGAGTTGTACTGGGTACAATTAGCAATGATTTGCTTACCTAGATGACTAAACTCTGGGTGATGACGAGTCGTCCACTCAGATTTTAGTGATGTATGGGTCTTGGATCATTATATTCATAGAGGAAACATTGTTTGAATATAATGCGAGTTTTCTTATTAGATAAGATTTCTCATTTCCTGAGCTTCATAACTAAATTTTTTTTTTTTATTAAAATTTCAGCCTATGTCTAAAACTACTTTCTCGTTACGATCCGTCCTTGAGAAGGACAAGTTAAATGGATCAAATTTCCTGGATTGGTATCGCAATTTGAGATTAATCCTCAAGCAGGAGAGAAAGGACTACGTCCTTGAGAAAGCTCTTCCAGAAAGGCTTGGGACCAATCGCTCGAATGCAGTATATGATGCTTGGAATAAGCATTATATTTATGTGGTAGATGTGCGTGGTCTGATGTTGGCTACCATGAACTTGGACTTGAAGAGTCAATACGAGAACATGGAGTCGCTAATAGAGATGATCACAGTTTCAGGATCTGGCACGAGTTGAGAGATTCCAGATGGTAAAGTCTCTCACTGGGTGCAAGCTACCAAAGGATGCTCCAGTGAGTCCTCATGTCATTAAAATGATGGGTTACATTGATAACCTGGGGAAACTGGAATGTCCTGTCAGCTTAGAGTTGGCCACTGATATCATTATGCAGTCACTTCCGTCTAGTTATGATAAGTTTATCAAAAGCTATATCAAGAATAACTTGACGAAGACGTTGACTGAGCTGCATGGCATGCTCAAAACAGCAGAGCTAGACATAATAAAGGGTAAAAGATTTGAGAAATCTTGTATCGACAAGGGTAGAGGCAGGGCCATCCAGATTTGGAATCAGGATAAGCCTATGTCATCTTATAAGCCCAAGTTCGGCCCATCTGGTGTTAGAAAGTGCTTCTACTGTGATGAGTCAGGGCATTGGAAGAGAGATTGCATTAAATTCTTGGAAGATTCACAAGAGATGAAAGAGATGTATGGTACTTCTTCTTCAGTTATTGTGTTATTACTTCAAGTTCTACGTATGTATTGGATACTTGTTGTGGTACTGATATTTTGGAAATATGCAGGGCCTAAGGAACAGTAGAACGTTGAGGAAAGGATAAGTGGAACTGCGAGACTGGTATGGAGCAATGGTTGCTACATAAGCCGTAGAGATTCTCCACTTGTAGGAGCCTTTCAAGCTTGGTTTTTGAATTAAGTAATTGCTACTATGTACTTGCTTTATGCTGAGATGTCTTTCAATTTCTTGTAAGAATTTGGATGTTTTTCATTCTGATAAAAGACAAGTTTTGCTCTTTTGATCTTAATGAAATATTATATGGTAGCACCCCTTTTGATGAATGGGTTTTATGTCTTAAACCAATATACTCTTGAATATAACATAAATACCAAACGGTTTAAGTCTGATGACTTGAAATCTTCAGTACTTCATTACCTTATTGATGACTTCAGTAAGTATGGCTGTGTTCATTTGATGAGACAAGAGTAGGAATCCTTTGAGGAGTTCCAAAATGAAGTATAGAACCGATTTGACAGAAGTATTGAGATCCTCGATTAGATCGCGGAGGAAAATACTTGAGTCAAGAATTGGGTGATCATCTAAGTGAGTGTGAAGTCATATCACAGCTCTTTTCTCCTGGAAAACCTAAATGGTGTTTCTGAGAGAACGAATCGGACCTTATTATATATGCTCCGATTAATGATGAGTCACAGGAATCTTCCATTATCCTTTTATTATACGCTCTAAAATGAATATGTTTACGCAATTATGTTTCTATCAGAATCAGTTGAAAGACACCACATTGGATGTGGACTGGGTGATTTCCAAGTATGTTTTACTGATTAATTGGGATTGCAAGGTTTGTGTAAGGCAGTTGTCAACAAACAAACTTGAACCCAAATCTGATAAGGGCTGCTTCGCCGGTTGTCCTAGGGAAACCGAGGCTTAGTACTTTTGCAACCAATCCGAAAACAAAGTTTTGTTGTTCGGAACTCTGTTTTTCCAAGAAGAACAGTGGGAGTAAAAGTACAGCTCGAAAAAATTCGAGAAACACAGGAGGCTGTTCAACCTGTTGAGGGAGAGCAGCGGTTGGATCTACAGAGTGCTGTAGGATCTACACCTGTGGAGCCTGAAGTCCGCAGATCCGAAATGATCCATCACTAACCCGAGAGTGATTTCTCGTAACCGATTGCCGTGATCTGATGATCATTGAAAAGTGACGAGCATGCGAAATTCAAAGAAGCGATGGTGAGCCCCAACTCCGAAAATATGCTTGGTATGCATGTTAGCTTCACCGATCTATTTATAGATTGAAGCAAATATCTTGGAGTTGGAATCTATGTTCTGTTAAAACGGTGAAAGGTTTTGACGTGATCAGGAACGTATAGAAACCGTGCGTTTACAAGTAAACTAATGGGAGCGTAGTTGCAATTCTCACACCGTATGTTTACAACATATTTAATCTCATAAACGACGTTCCGACGCTAAAGTCTTGTCAAGATTTGGGTCGGAAGTCAAATTTAACGATGGACATGGGAGAAGCCGCGAAAGTTCTTGGAATAAGGATCCATTGAAATGGATTGAAAAGACCAATTGGATCGTATCAGAATCCTTATGGTGATAAGGTATTGGACAGTCCAAATGTGCTTGATTCCAAGAATGGCTTCACACCAAAGGTCTTATGGCAATAATCTTAGCAAGATGGAGTGTCTTTGACACTGGCTGAGCTAGTATCAATCTTAGCAAGATGAAGTGTCTTGGACACTGGCTGAGCTAGTATCTATGAGTGTAATTCCTTTTGCTTATGCAATAGAATCCATCATGAATGCCATGTTTTGCGCTCGTATAGATGCAGCTTACGCATATAGCATGACGAGAAGATACCAATATGTTCCGGTAAAACTCACTGGACAGTTATAAGAAATATCCCCAAGTGTTTGAGAAACACTAAGGATAGGTTCTAGTTCAACTGAGGAAATGACGATTCTGTTAAGAGTAGTTAGACGGACAAAGATGACTCCCGGTTTCCACCTGGTTATGTCTCTTTGTCTGTGTAGCGGCGCTATCTGTTGGAAAGGTCTCCAAGCAGTGGACCGTAGAATAGTGCTTATTAAAGAATGGCGGTGTGGTTTGTTGGAATGGTTCCAAGCAAGAACACCGCAGCATCTCTCACAAACTAAGCATGAGTTTCGTACTGTTGCTGTAGGTACTAGATATCTGAAGACGTGGTCTTGATTCTAGTGGGAGTTATATTAGTTATGATGTTCAGATAGACATGATATGGTCATGTTTATGAAAAATTGACATCAGCATTATTTGATTATTGGATAATTGAATAATGGTCCCAAGTATTTTATGTTCATTTTATAGGTCATCAAGTTGAGGACTTGATCATGAAACCCTATAAGTGAAAGATGACATAAAATTATGATTGTCCCTAGTCGAGGTTGTTAAAATGGGACACTAACAACCGCGCAAGACTAGCATGTGAGGTGACTGTTGGACTAAGTTTCATGGAGTCAATGATATGATTATCGCAGTCAATCACATGGATATATGTTGGTGAACATATGATCGGACATGACCCGCTAATGAGAACTCTACAGGATAGTTATATCTGTGTCATGAGAGGTTCTCATTACGACTATAGAGTATAGTCCTTAGACCTGAGTTCGTCATGCTTTCTAGCATATGAATTGGTGCACTTTGACCTTGTCAAACGTCGGTCCGTAAATGGCGGCTATAAAGGCATTGCTTAGGTGTATCATGAAGTATGTGTAGAAACAAGGATGGAACAAGAAGGGATTTGTCCCTCCTATATAACAGGAGATAAATATCTCAGGGCCCATCGAAGATTTGATACTGAGAAAATGCATGGCCGTGCTCAAACGAGGTGATTGTCAGTCGTTTGTTTTATCAGTATAGATCAGGACTTCGATGAACATGATGTTGGCTATAATAAGGATGACATAGTTTCTTGCCTTATGCCATATCGAGATATAGCGATAAAGGGATTATGGGAATAGATAATTCCAGTACAAGTGGGAGATTGTTGGGATTATGTCCTGAAATCATATTGTACTTACTCTAAAGACAGTTGTATTGTCGAGATCGGACAATTCAGGTGATACTGGGTAGTCATAATGTTTTGCTAGAAACCGCTTATGAAAAATGAGTTGTAACTCATTTCTAGTATCGTGTGAACCTACAGGGTCACACACCTAAGCAAGCTGGATACACTTTGTGTGGGATTGATCATTGGCATATGATCCGATCAATGTGTATTGGATACACATTGAATTGAGTTTTGAAGAGGTGTGTCGATCGAAGCAATGAGTGTGTCGATCGACGCAGGTTTTTGAATGGGTGTGTCGATCGATACAGTATGTGTATCGATCGATGCACATTGGGCCTCGAGACTGACATTTCGAGTTAATGACTTAAACGAATCGGGTTTGATCCACAGGTTGTTTTCGGTCATCCCAGGTCGATATATAATGTCTTATATGATCGACCTGAGCCCTGGCCGTCAGTGTTGCTTCTCAGAGAGAAAGCAGAGACACAGAAACTCATAAGATCCACAGAAGATCCGATTCCCGACACTAGCATCCCGGCGGATTCCAGCTTGTGTGCGTGTGGACTGAAGTAGAGGCGCAGCATCTGAGGCGTTCTCGATCTCGTTTATCTGACTTTATTCCGCTGCCAATCTCCAGGTAATCACGAGGTCAGTTCTTAGATTCAATTACTCGAACCCAGATCCTAGGCTTTAGGAACAAGATGGAATTCTGAATTTGTTAGAATTGGCCGAGTTCCTTAACTTGCTAGAGAATGATGAGGAAGAGGATGACAATGACTGCGACCAGGAAGAAGAGTGTGACGAGGGTGATCTGGCTCAGATTTCCGTTAATGTTGTGGCAGGAATTTTGGAAGATTACCGAACCATGCGAGTGCGAGGGGTGCATGGAAAAAGGGTCTTATTCATCTTGATCGACTCGGGCTCGACTCATAATTACATAGACAAGAACATAGAAGAGAAGCTTGGTTGTACAATGCAACCGGCGGGTATGAGGAAGATAAAGGTTGCGGATGGGAGTACGTTGGAGGTGAAGGCAAAGGTGGAATAGTTCAGGTGAGACTTTCAGGGTACAAACTTCATTTCTGATGTGATGGTTTTGCCTCTGGGGGGCTGTGATAGTGTACATGGAGTACAATGGCTTTCCAAGTTAGGCCCAATTACTTGGGATTTTAAGAAATTGGAGATGCAGTTTCGTTGGATAGACAGGAAAGTGCATCTGCACGGAATCAAGTGATCCTCCCAAATCCAGCTCACAATGGTCTATGTACAAGGCGTGGAAGATGATGAACAGTTAAATCTGTTTTCGGTGGAGGCTGTGGTCAATAAAAACAGACGGGAATCAGCTGCAATCTCGTCTCTGATTAGCAAATTCCGTGACATTTTTGATGAGCCGAAGGATATGCCACCCTTCAGGAGCAAACACAATCACATAATTCCTCTTCTGGAAGGGACAAATCTGGTGAATAAGAGGCTGTATCGCTACGCAGTGTATCAGAAAAACGAAATCGATAAGATTGTACATGAAATGTTACGAGCTGGTACGATACAGTCAGGCTGTAGTCCTTACGCATCACCAGTGGTGTTTTGAAGAAGAAGGATGACACATGGAGGTTATGTGTCAACTACAGGAGTTTGAATGCGATGACGGTGAAGGATCGCTTTTTGATTCCTTTGATTGAGGATCTCATGGATGAGGTGGGAGGATCATCGATTTACTAGAAAATTGATCTGCGGGCAGGTTATCATCATGTGCAGATGGATCCTCAAGACATACACAAGACTGCTTTCAGGACGCACAATGGTCATTACGAGTATCTAATGATGTCGTTTGGTCTCACTAACGCACCAGCAACCTTTCAGGGATTGATGAACTCGGTTTTCAGGTCTCTGTTGAGGAAGTGTGTACTGATTTTCTTTGATGATATCTTGGTGTATAGTTCATTTATGAAAGAGCATGTGGATCATTTGACTTGCGTCTTCAAGCTTATGCGACATAATCATCTCTTCGCAAAGCAGAGCAAGTGCGCTTTTGGTGCTGAAAAGGTTGAGTATCTTGGTCATTACATCGAGGGTAATGGGGTTTCGACAGATCCTGAAAAGGTTAGAGCACTCAAAGAGTGGCCAGTACCTACTACATTGAAATAGTTAAGGGGTTTCTTGTGGTTAGCAGGGTATTACCGCATATTCATACGTCACTTTGGAACGATTGCTGGTCCCTTAACGACATTAACGAAGAAAGACGCCTTCGTATGGAATGAAGAAGCCGCTTCTGCGTTTGAAGAGCTTAAGCTTGTGTTATGATCAGCACATGTGTTAGCTTTATCCGTGTTCGATCAGCCCTTCGTAGTGGAAACAGACGCGTGTGGACAGGGAATAGGAGCCATCCTTATGCATAGGGTCATCCTTTGGCGTTTATCAGCAGGCAACTTAAGGGTAAACAGCTCCACCTATCAATTTATGAGAAAGAACTGTTAGCAGTGGTGTTTGCAGTGCAGAAGTGGCGACATTACTTGCTTACTAATCATTTTGTGATTAAGACAGACCAAAGGAGCCTTAAGTACTTGCTAGAACAGAGATTGATTACTCCAATCCAACAACAATGGCTTTCTAAGCTGTTGGAGTTCGACTACGAGATTCAGTATCGCCAAGGGAAGGAGAACATAGCTGCATATGCGTTGTCGTGAGTGGAAGGTTTGGAAATTTTGCATATGGCTATGATTGTGATGGAATGTGATCTGATCAAGAAAATAATGGCGAGTTATGATCTTGATGCTGAAGTTAAGGAAACGATTGAACTGGTATCAAAGGACCCTTCAGCCAAGAAACATTTTGCGTTGGTACAAGGGCTCTTTAGGCGTAAAGGGAAGATGGTAATTTCGAAAGTGGAGGAGTTAAAGACGTTGATATTGGAGTGGATGCATAGTTCAGGTTTGGGAGGACACTCGGGTCGTGAGGCTACACATCAGCGGGTGAAGAGTCTCTTATACTGTAAGGGTAATGTCTAAAGACATACATGCATTTATTTGTAGCTGCAATGTGTGTCAACAGTGAAAGTACGATACATCCGCATATCCGGGTTTGTTGCAGCCACTGCCTATTCCTGAAGCTATTTGGTCAGACATATCAATGGACTTTATAGATGAGTTACCCATATCGTTTGGGAAGTCCGTGATCCTGGTCGTGGTTGATCGATTGAGCAAAGCCGCACATTTTATGGCCCTAGCTTACCCGTATACAGCCGCGTATGTTGCCCAGTGCTTCCTCGACAATGTCTTCAAGCTTCATGGGTTACCACAGTCCATTGTTAGCGACAGGGACAATGTCTTCTTGAGTGACTTTTGGAAGAAGTTGTTTACCTTAGTCCTTACAAGGTGTCCCTCTTAACATGTCAAGTGCCTATCATCCTCAAAGTGATGGTCAGACGGAGGTGGTTAATAGGTGTCTTGAGACATACTTGAGATGCATGTGTAGTGAACGTCCATATCTTTGGAGTAGATGGCTTCCATTAGCAGAGTACTGGTACAATACGAGTTACCATACAACAACACAAACAACGCCTTTTGAAGCCATGTATGGTCGTCCTCCTCCTCAGCATCTGCCCTATTTGTCCAGGGAAGCTAAGGTCGCAGTGGTAGCAAAGTGCCTGCAAGACGGAGAGAATATGTTACTAATGTTAAAGTTCCATCTTTTGCGAGCACAATACATGATGCGTCATTTTGCAGACCAGCATCGTACAGACAGGGAGTTAGACATCGGTGATCGAGTGTATGTCAAACTGCAGCCTTACATGCAGAATTCTCTAGTCGTACGAAGCAATCAGAAGCTCTCACCAAAGTATTATGGTCCGTATAAGGTACTGGACAGATGTGGTAAGGAGGCTTATAAGCTGGAGCTTCCGAGTTATTCACAAGTTCATCCAGTCTTCCATGTATCGCAACTGAAGTTAGCTTTGGGGAATGCTAGTACATCGCTGCAATTGCCTGTAGTATCATCGGATGTGCTTGGTAAGGAACCGGAGCAAGTTCTGGAAAGAAAAATGGTGAACAGACAAGGTCAGGCCGTGACAAAGGTTTTAGTGAAGTGGACAAACGAATCCGTTGACGAGGCTACTTGGGAGTTCTTGTACGACTTGAATAGGAAGTTTCCAAACTTTAAACCTTGAGGTCAAGGTTCTCTAAAGAAGGGAGATTTGTTATGGGAAATTGGCGCCAACATTCAAATCGGCCACGTCAGCTGGAGTTATCAAGATTGGAGTCTATCGTTATCTTTTGTTATCTTTGCTGAATATTTTCTTGTTTTAAGTTGTTAAGATTCTCGTTGGGTGTTGATGTTTAAGAGTCGAATTGTTTAGGAGAAACATTCATTCATATTACATCAATTGATTTTATCAATCTCTATCTTTTACTCTGTTTGAACTCTTGCTCAGTATTGTCTGAGTTTCCCTTCTCTTATTTGGAATCTCTGCAAACTGAGGTCATAATTCGTGTTTCTCGGAACATTGATTCTTGGTGTGATTGGTGTTAACGTTTGTTCTTTATCAGATTTTTCCTCTTTGTTGCCAGAAATTGACATAGATTATGGCCGTCTGTCTCCTGAAGTCCAGCAAGGGCAGAGGCTACAGTAAGCCCTGGATCGCGATGGAAAAAAGGAGATTGCTGGGGATGGGCAGTTTTGGACAAGTGTATCTTGGTTTCAACAGGTTCGTAATTTTATTTACAAATATGCTATCTTTGTCTTACATTTATGTTGGCTATGGGAAGATCGTCTGAGATAAATCCATTGCATTTTGGTAGAAATATTGTTCCATATGTCAGTCAAGTTTGTTGGTGGAAATCTTAGATCTTCTGATTGCCATCATTTGATTCGCACTCTTCACAAATTATTGAGTAGGAGAGCTTGCATGTTTTATTTCTATGCCACTCCTGGTTTGATCAGCTATGTTTTCTTCCTCAGTGAAAGTGGTGAGATGTGTGCCATGAAAGAGGTTACTCTATGCTCAGATGATTCAAAGTCAAGGGAGAGTGCCCAACAATTGGGCCAAGTGAGTTTCACATCATCATCTGTTTGGAATAACAAAAACCTGAAACTTACATGTAGACCTCAAATACAATAATCAATTTGCTTTTGCAGATTCAATGCATTTCAATTAAGGTACTTTGAACAAAAAGACATAATTGTTCCAATTTATTCAAATAGATTTGAGGTACAAACCTGCAATAACAATTCGTAAATGTTTAACACCGATGGGTGGTCGATTAGAGTGAAATATTCTCTCATTTTTCAAACGTTTTTCTTTCTGGTAGTAATATAAGCTTCGGTGATCTCGAAGACGATGAAAATGATATCTCCAGATCAAATAAGGAAGAGCTGGAAATCAGACTCTTTCCTCACCAGAGGTTGCTAAGGAGCAAAACACAGTCCAAAACAACGTCATAAGTTGCAAAGGGACATGATTCCGTTGAGTCTTACGAGGCAATAAAGGTTAAAGTAAAGCCCTTGGTCCTGTTGAGGAGAATCAAATAACTCTAGAGTTCTTGGCGTCACTTGACAAAGCAAAAGTCACACTAGAGAGTGGTCAGAATGTGCCGGAAAATCTCGAAGTGCAGGAGATGGATACAAATTTCTACACCAAAGACATAATGGCCTTACACATCAAGGATGGATCTTCAAGAGTTTCAAGGTTTGCTCTTGCTCCTTTGTCATATGTAACCTCAACAGGCTCAATCTCAAATTTTCTCTCACAATAATCTGGAAAACAAAATGGAATGGTGAATGATAATTGAAACATTAATCAGTTAAGCACAATAATTGATTTGTTAACCGCATTACCATTGTATCCAAGACAATCGTGGCCTTCGTCAAATCAGTTGCTGTACACTCAATGAAAACATTCTTTGTTTGTAGGCTAATTGCTGAATGTGAACCATTGATAATCAGTGGCAATGACATCACCGTTCTGAAAAAGTGAACCTTCCTTATTTTCAGTCTCTTATATCATTATGACATTATGTGCTTTCTTAAATACCAGAGTCCCTTTGTGTTCGACCCATCGGTCACCATCTTTGGCTTGATGATATTGACCACAATCCTATAACATTAATGGAAGCAATAACAATTTACAATTGAAATCAAAATACGTAGCAAGGAGAACTGCGAGTGAATTGGCAACTTAACACCAGTATAAATCATTCTTATTATATTCTATTTCTTAAAATCTCAATATTTTATAAATTATATCATGTTAAAATTTTACAAAAGGCCAAAAATCAAACAATTAAAATTAAAATATTAACTGAATATAATATTTATTTATAAAATCAACATAATATGGTAAAATAATAGTTTACATTGTTAAACTGAAAACATATATAACTCAAAATCTTAGTTATCACAAATTAGAATTGTCAAAATTTATGAAAAAAAGATTTTAGGCTTTATAAATTTTAGGCTTTTGTGATATAAACCATTAGTTTTAAATTGACAAAACTAATACCCTTAAAAGTTTTACATGAAAAATATAAATATTAAACAAATATGGTCCATATATACATATACATATAGTATTTACAAAAACAAAAATATCAACCATTAATAAACTAACTTATGAGTTTTAATCAAAAATACAAATATTAAAAAATTAAGCTCATATATAATAAATAGGTTTATAGTATACTATACATTTTTATCCAAAAAAAAAAAAATCTAAAATGGAATTGACCCAAAAAAAAGTTGGATGAAGTTCGCATATATGTATTTTATCATATTAGGTCTTACTGTTCATTACCAACAGGCCTCGACCGGTTTTGGTTCTTACCAAAAATCCGTTCGGATATCCAAATGACCTAAAAATATTAAATATATATTATATATTTTCAGAATTTACAAATATAATTTTGGTATTTTATATTTTTTTATTTTTTCGAATTTTCATATATATATTTTCAATATTTAAGTTATATTATAGTTTACACATATTTCATGGATTTTCATATATTTTTAAGCTTTCAAGTGTTTTTAGGTTTCAGATATTTTTTGGGTGTTCAGATAATACCCGAACTAGGCTGATCCGAGTGTTTTTGGGGGTATTTATAGGTTCTTAATATTAAAAATGAACTAACATTTATCCGGATGGAACAGACTCGAAAATCCGACCGGAACACTAGCGGCCTTTATATGGATCCAAAACTTTTACCTGTAAAACATATATCCCAATAAAACTAATATGAACTTAGCACTAAGATATGAATGTCCGGAAATTTTTTTTGCGCTAATGCGCGGATCAAAATTTAGTCTAATATATAAAAGACAAATGATGTGAGTGAAAATAGGGATCTTACAATTGACACGTCACCATTTGCTTAGGTGTCGTAAGCACCAGATTTTTCGTTTCTTTTTTGGGTTTTACGAATTTTTTTTAAAAAAGTTGTAAAAACAGATCGTGATAAAACTGCTTCTTCTTCTTTGACAAAAAAAAACAGTTTCTTCATCTAGCCATTGTTGTATCTACGAATTTCTCTTCTCAAAGTAAATTTTTGCTTTCTTCTTTAATTATTTAATTCCTATGATCCAGTTGATCCAATTGATCTGAGAGAAATGTCAGCATATGTAATTTGTATGACGACGAAAGTTGGCCAGAGAGATTCTTCGACGGTTCAAGCAGATCTATAGCTTCTGATCACCTATCTAGACGCTGGGATCTTGGTTACTGAGATTCTTCTAGGGTTTAAAATCTGGTTGATACGGCGATGAGGTATCATACGCTATTGTTCAGGAAGTACATAAATTCTCTGAGGAGCATCCGTACTCCGATGACGGGATCGAAATCCGGCGTAGGTCCGGTGATTGAGATGGCGAGCACATCTCAGTTGCATCCGAAAAGCTCTTATGCTTCCAGCCAGTACCTAAGATCCAGGGAGTGCGAGGTACAAAACTTCTCTTCCACTCTCTCTCTCTCTCTCTCTCTCTCTCTCTCTCTCTCTCTCTCTCTCTCTCTCTCTCTCTCTCCGCCAAAAAACTTCAAGCACTCCATTTTGTGTTTTGATTTTGAGATATCTTTCTTGACTTTTCAGTTGATAGAACTTTCTGAGGCAGACCAGAAAGCGTTGGGTGTAATCGTGAAGGCTGCAAAAATTATTGACGATATTTTCTTTCTTTTTTGTCACTGTTTGACGATATTTTCTATGATCAGGTTTTGTAGATCTTTTAGTCTAAATATTCTGTTCGTGAACATGATTACATAACAAGATATTTAACATGATTATGCACACTCTCATACAGGCTGCAACATCCTTGGGTTGGGATAGTGAACCGTTCACAATCAGATATTAATAAGAATGTCGACATCATGCTTGCAAGAAGAAAAGAGCGGGAATATTTTGACACCAGTCGTGATTATGGTCACTTAGCCAGAAAAATGGGTTCAGAATATCTGGCAAAGCTGCTCTCTAAGGTTCTCAACTAAAGCCTGAAATGCTTGAGATTTTATCGTATTGTTACAATTTTATTGGTTCTAAATTTCCATATGGTCTTTGTGTTTTTTTTTCTGCAGCACTTGGAGCCTGTTATCAGGCCCCGTATCCCAAGTATCCTATCCTTAATAAACAAAAGCATCAAGGAACTTGAAAGAGAGTTAGACCAGATGTGGTAGGCCTGTTGCAGTTGATGCTGGGGTGAGTATTTCTTTATATGAAACCATTTCTCTTTGATGAAGTTTTACCCTTTTTTTGCTGTTGGTTTCATTCTCAGGCTCAACTATACACCATATTGGAGATGTGCCGTGCATTCAATAAAATATTCAAGGAGCATCTGGATGGCGGGTAAACACCATTACTGATCTTCATGTGGAAGTCTTATTGATCCTTTTCTTAAACTTATTGTTACATTTGTAGGCGTCTTGGAGGTGACCATATCTATGGAGTCTTCGACAACCAACTCCCAGCTGCTCTTAAAAAGCTTCCTTTCGATCGCCATCTTTATCTACAAAGTGTGAAGATAATCGTCTCTGAAGCAGATGGCTATCAGCCTCACTTGATTGCACCAGATTAGGGTTATCGTCGTCTGATTGAGATCCAGCCGAAGCTTCTGTGGATGCTGTAAGTTCTTCTACACCGTCACTTCACTTCATTGTTATACATACAAGAGCCTAAGACCAGAAAGCGTTGGGTGTAATCGCGAAGGCTGCAAAAAATTTCTAAGGCAGTCGAAGCTTATGTGGATTTTGAGATACCTTTCTTGACTACGGCGGATTCAGCTGTAAAGTTGCTTCCTGAAGCAACGAAACCTATTTCTGGCTGGAAGGGTGTTGAATATAGAGCAGCCTTTCCTTTGACTAGACCACCTGGTGCTAATTCCTATAGAGCAGCCTTTCCTTTGACCCGCTATCACAATGTTTGATGTTTGTTATCCATTTTTTTTTATATGTTAACAATAACCAATGGTAAGAAATGTGTTTTGGAAATCTTATAGGAGTTCACCTTGTGGCTCAATAGTCTCACGGAAGAGCAAAAGCATGCTGCAACAGGATTTTTCAATATCATAAAAAAGCGAAGTGAAGCTAATCGAGATACTTCTCTATCTGACCATCTCGCCAAGAGCACAAAGAAGTTACTAGACTCTAACTCTGATTTGTATATTCCCTATTCAGAGATATATTGACCATTCCTCACAAAAGCTTCTGAACTTTTTCACAAAGCTGGAGACTTGGTTGTAAGATCTGAACTCGGCCTATCCGAAGATAGAAAAAGTTTTAGGGTTTCTTGAGGGATTCTAAAGAAGGGTTTCGAACTCGGTTTGAGAGAGAATTGAATTAGGGTTTTTCTAGGTTCCCGGGAAGAAACAAAAGCGGCTGAGAAAAGGTGTTTAAGTCGTCGGAGAACACTTCGCCGAGGTTAGGTATTTTTGCTAAGAGCGCTCAGAAAACTTGTATTGAAAATTGGATGTCTCTATTCCATTCATTCGACCTCCTTAAATAGGCTTACATAAGTCGGCGAAATACAAAGAAACCCTAGAAACAAATTATAGAATCCTTCCTAATATCTCGGCATGAGTATCCTCAGAACGTATCTTCTTATTCGGTGTGATTCCCATGCGCGCCGCCTTCCATTTACCGCCTTGACCTATGTTTAACCTAATTTTCTTGGGCCGAGCCGAGAACGGATTCTGATACCGTGTTGAAGTTGTCTTGTTCTTTCCTTATTGGGCCGACTTAAATTCCTGAATGGGCCTTTTTGGGAAAGGTGCTAATCTTGACTCCAACATTGGTCACTTCACAGAGGTAATATAACATATAGTATCTTATATTTACCATTTAAAACATATTTGCACATTCGATGTCAGCAATGTTTCCTTTGTTCTCTCTTCTGACAAGTCTTTTATAACTAATCCATTAATTATAAGATGTTAAGATACTCCGTACTTGATTTCCACCAAATGACATTTATTTCTTTGTTTCGTTTCAGCACAAAGACGAAGAAGCCTACTCGACATTTTCATCACCATAGTCCATAAGGCCAAAATGGGTCATTCTGACAAGTGAAGTAATGATTTGTGTTGTTTCCACTCTGAATTATTTGCGGTACGTCTTGCTTTCTACTTTATTAGTCGTCTGTGGCCCATGATGAGATCATGAACGAAGAATTTGTTGTGGTTACTGAATTGATCGACAGGCTGAGCCAGAACTTTCTTGCTATAGACTGAGTCTCTTGATATTGTGTATGTCCCGTTTCCAAATCTTGATGCATGTAGTCCCTTTTTCAATCCGGGACGCTTTCAACACTTGCACATGTAGTGTAGAAGCGATTAGCAAGTAGTGACTGATGTTAAAACTTCTGAATGATTATAAAGCCTTTGTGTCTACTGTTTCTTAGCCTTGCTCTATACTCTTGCAGGTATTGAAGGGTTTTGGTGCGATCTCTTTGTGTCTCAGAAACAGAGCATATGTTGTCTAAATATCCCATGTTAGAGGTATCAGACTAATGAGAATCCAAGAAAAAAACTGAAAGGCCTCTGAAATAGCAAAAAAAAAAACATCTCAAAAGCCATTATATGAATTACTTCATTGGATGGAGGGTAACAATGACCAGCTTCAAACCAAGCATCATTGCCCCAACAATAACAGCAAGTAGCAGGTAGAAACAGAAGAAAGCAAAAGCAGCGGTGCCTAGTGATGGATCGTTTAGTGTTTCCTGATTCAATTCCCAGATTGATTCAACCTACTAAACATGCAGATCTAGGTTCTCTTATTTAGAAACTCAATGGATCTCACCTGTTACCTTTTGTGCAGCGGAATGAGGTAATGGTCAGAGATCAGCAGAACCACCAAGGGATGGATCCTCCAAAGGCTCACACACGCACACCGGGAATTTGGCTGCTAGACCGAGCAAGAAGGAGGCGCAGAGAGAGAGAGTTGGCGGCGCATGGAAGAAGGGTTAGAGGAGAAAAGACTTGGTTTTAGTTTATAAAACCCTTCTTTAACTCTATTGGGCTTTTAGGCCCAATTCCCAGTCTGATTAAATCCCTTGGATTTAATCAGGTCCTTTAGTCTCTCTAAGCACAGTAAATGCCTAGCACTTTTACCGTACTTCCGCTAAACCGTTCTTTTCGTATTTTCCCGTTAGCTTAGGCGTGTGACCCATATGGGATCATATAATAAAGGCAATAAGTCCAAGACTTATAGATCATGAGCGGACTCTAGCAAGCCATCATGACCCCCAGTATTATATGAATTATGTCTGATCATTGACATACTCTTACTTTCTAGAGACAGTACCGAGATTACTGGACACAATTCCAACAATCTCCCACTTGTACTGGAATCTCTGTATTCATAATCCTTTTGTCTCAATATCTCGATTAGTCATAAGGCAAGATTAGTGTCATCCTTATAAAGCCTAATCTTGTTCATCGGACTCTGATTCGATACTGACAATCCAAACGACTCGGGAAAGTCCGTTTGAGCATGGCCATGCATTTTCCAGTATTCAAATCTCCGATTGGCCTAGAGATATTCACTCCATTTATATTGGAGTGACAAATCCCGTCTTGTTCCATCACTGTAAACTACTCACTTCATAATGTACCCAAACAAGGTCCTTATAACTATCGCTTAACGACAGCATTAGACAATGATCAAAGCGCATTAGTTCATGTGCAGTCACATGCATGCGAACTCAGGTCTAAGGACTATACTCTATAGTCGTAGTAAGAATCTCTTATGACACAGATATAAATATCCTGAAGAGTTCTTATAATCGGGTCTTGTCCGGTCGTATGTACCCTACATACACCTATGTACTGACTTTGATGCCGCGCATCTATGACACACTGAGACTTTGTCATAAGTCACATACCAATCTAGTCTCACACGGTTGTTGGTGTTCCAATTTCATCAGCCTTCGACTATGGACATGATGATATAAGCCATCTATCAAATATAGGGTCTCATGATCAAGCTAAATGACTTTGATAACTCAAGATCAAGTCACTTACTTCGATGACCTATAAAATGGTTCATATCACTTTGGAACGATTATTTCATCACAGTTAAAATAATCTTGAAATAATAATTTCATTAAACATCATAAAATGTTTTTCAAGAACATATCAATAACTAAATAAAGCCCTTTATTAACTCCCACTGAAATTAAGACTACATCTTAATTTCACTTATCCTACAGCAACAGTCCGCGACTCGTGCTTAGGCCTAAGGAGTGGCTTCGTTAATAGATTAGCAACGTTCTCATTCGTTGAAACTTGCTGATCTACTTAACATCTCTGTCATTTATCTCACGGAATAGGTTATACCTATCCTCAAGGTGTTTGGACCTCTGATGTGCAGCTAATCTCATCTATGCTGGGAATCACATCAAGTTCAGTGACGAACTCTTCTTTCCAAACAACCTCTTTCGCCGCTTCTCAAGCTGCGAAATGTTCAGCTTAAGTCATGGAGTCAGCAACAGTGCCTTGCACCGCCAGATAGACACAAGATATAACCGGACTGTGACCGGAAATCATCTTTGTCCGTTGGAAGCATGCCTTTCAGACTCTACCGACTCGTAGCACCTCACTTTCTCCGTAAATCAAGAACTTATCCTTAGTATTCCTCAAATACTTTAGGATATTCTTTACGGCAATCCAGTGATTCTTTGCTGGATTTGACTGGTCTTTACTTGTCTTGCTTAACATTAAAGCAACATCAAAACAAGTATGTGTCATGGCATATATGATAGATCCAATTGCCGACGCATATGGAATCTCATCCATGCATTCAAGCTCAGCAGATATCGTAGGATACTGTTTCTTGCTTAGCATATTGCCATGTGACATTGGCATAAAACCCTTCTTGGAGTGCTGAAAAACGTGTAGGACTTTGTCAATTTAAGAATCCTGACTTTGTCCTACCAGCTCTTTTGAATCTCTATCTTTAGATCCAAAATCCAAGAACATACGTGGCTTTACCCATGTCAATCATTAAAACCAACTCCCAAGCCAGTCCTTTACCGACTGCAGCATTGGGACGTTATTTCCGAGAATCAGTATGTCTTCGACATACAATATGAGAAATGCAACATCGCTCCCACTTATCTATTAGTAAACGCATAGTTCCATTTCGTTCCTGTTCAAGTCAAAACCTTGACTACTTCAACAGAACGAAGATTCCAACTCCGATATGATTGCTTCCATCCATGAATGGATCGATGAAGCTAACTTACACAAAATGTAATTTTTTTTCGGAGTCCGGGCTCACTTTCACTTCTTTGAATTTCGCAGATTCGTCGCTTTCAATGATCATCTGATCATGCGAACTTTCAATGATCATCAGGTTCAACTAATGACGAGAAATTACTCTCGGATTAGTGACTGATTCATTCATATCTGCGAACTTCAGGCTCTACAGGTGTAGATTCTACAGAAATCTGTAAATCCATCCGTTGCTCTCCCTCAACAGGTTGAGCAGTCTCCTGTATTTCTCGAATTTCTTCGAGTTATACTTTTACTCCCACTGTTCTTCTTGGAAAGTAACTTCCCTTCTTAGAAAACAGAATGGACGTAAAAGTAACAAGCCTTGGTTTCCCTAGGATAACCAGTGAAGTAGCACAACTACAAATACTCAGTAAAGACGAATTTGGATCGATTCCAATCCACATTTACGTGGTGTCTTTCAACTGATATTGGTGGAACTATTTCAGCGTAAACTTATATATTTCTAGAGCATTATTCTTCAAGAATATCATGGAAGATTCGTGTGACTCATCTTTAATCATTTCTTATAAGATCTGATTCTTTCTCACAGAAATACCTCAAGGTTTTTCAGGAGAATTGAGCTGTGAAACGACTTCACACTCAGTCAGATGATCACACCATTAATGACTCAAGTATTCTCACTCGTGATTTAATTCAGCGTCTTAATAATTCTGTCACTCAGATTCTATACCTCATTCTGGAACTC
Organism: Orychophragmus violaceus; assembly: GCA_030180135.1. Classification (NCBI taxonomy): domain Eukaryota; kingdom Viridiplantae; phylum Streptophyta; class Magnoliopsida; order Brassicales; family Brassicaceae; genus Orychophragmus; species Orychophragmus violaceus. Next base: position 58,892,413 of record CM058240.1, on the reverse strand, counting down.
TTTCGACCATGTCAAAGAATTCCGACTTGTGTCTCATCAAATGAACACAGTCTTACTCACTGAATTAATCAGTAGAGATAATGAAGTACAGGAAATTTTCTCTGGCATTACTACTCATCGGACCACATACATGAGTATGTTCAATCTCCAATAAGCCTTTGGGCTTTTCTCTAGCTCGGCTAAGATAGGCCCCTTTGTCCTTTTGGTCCAGTAAACAGAATTCAAGTCTCATAATATATCTAATCAAATGAGCCCAATAGTGCATAACTATGGGATTTCTGAATCCGACTTACTCTATGTGACCAAGACCTTTATGCCAAGAAAAATCAGGTTTAATTCATCAGATTTAAACCAGTTCGGTATTTATGTTACATTTAGGCACTCTTTGGTTTAAGATATAAAACCCATTCCTTGAATAGGGTGCTACAATTTATATTTCATTAAGATCAAAAGAACAAAACTTGTCTTTTATCAAAATGAAAAACATTCAAATTCTTACAAGAAAATGAAATACAACTCTGCTTAGAGCAGGTACATTGTAGCAATTACTTAATACAAAACCAAGCCTCGAAGGCATCTACAAGTGAAAACTCTACGGCTGAGGCAGCATCCATAGCTCCTTCCAGACATGCAGTTCCACTTGCCCTTCCTTCAACGTTCTACTGTTGCTAAGGCTCTGCATATTATCACAAATATCAGTGCCACAACCAGTATCCAATACCTATAAGGTAGAACTTGAAGTAATAACATGAATACCTGAGGAAGTAGTCTCATACATCAACTTCAACTCCTCATCATCTTCCATGAATTTAATGCAATCTCTCTTCCAATGCCCTGTCTCTTTACAGTAGCAGCACTTACCAGCGTAAGAGGTATCTGACTCGGGCTCAGAAGACACACGCTTGCCATGATTCAAAATCTGGACAACTTTGCCTTCACCCTTGTCAGCATTAGGTTTAGTAAACCTACCCTTCTCATTCATGAGATTATTCAGGGTACTCTTCACGTTTGGCTCAACTGTCTTGAGCATATCATGCAGTTCAGTCAGCGTCTTCGCTAAGCCTTTCTTGATATAGTTCCTTCTGAACTTATCATAGCTTGACGGCAGTGACTGTAGAATGATCTCAGTTGCCAATTCTTGGCTAACTGGATAATCCAGTCTCCTCAGGTTATCAATGTAACCCATCATTTTACTGACATGAGGACTCACTGGATGATCATTTGGTAGCTTGCAGCTAGTGAGAGACTTAAACAACTGGAATCTCTCCACTCTTATCTGCTCCTGAAATTTCAATTTCAGGCTGCTGATCATCTCTATTGGCGACTCCATGTTCTCATATTGCTTCTGCAAGTCTGAGTCCATGGTAGCCAATATCAGACCACGCACATCTACCGCATCATTATAATGCTTATTCCAAGCATCATATACTGCATGAGAAGCATTGGACCCGATCCTCACGGGGAGAGCTCTCTCAAGGACATAGTCCTTTCTCTCCTGCCTGAGGACTAGCCTCAGGTTCCGCGACCAAGTCAAGAAATTTGATCCGTTCAGCTTGTCCATCTCAAGGACAGACCGGATCGAGAAAGTGTTTTGATGTTTGTGTTAGTCATAACTGAAATTTAAGATAAAAGAATTTTAGTTAATATGTTCAATATGATTAATCTTGTATTATACTTAATATGATTAATCACGCATTATATTCAATAACATAAGTTACCCTCAATAGAATATAATGATTCCAAGATCCACATATAACTAAGATCAAAGTGGGCCACTGGCCATCACCCAACCTTAGCTTATATCGGTAAGCCCTATATCGGCTAATTATATCCGTGATATAACTCTTGGTTGTGAATCTGGGCCCGAGGCCCAATCAACTCTGATGTCTCAAGGCCCGGGACTCCCGATGGCCCAGTCAAGAAAACCAGACTATACAGTCATGTAATCATTAATGTCTGGGACTCCCAATGACATTTATGAATCACAAACCGTCTTATCCACGCAAAAGTAGACACCCTCACACTGTAAGGCCATGAATACAATTGAATGGGCTTCGACAGCTGACATAGACTGGACAAGACATCCAACGCTTGATATTATTTGAGGTTTGTAGGTTTATTAAAATTCATCCCAAAATAGAAGATTACTATTTTGGGAAACTTTCCTTTTCTGGGAAACCTACTAATTTTGGAAACTTTCTAAAATTGGAAACTTCCTAAAATTGGAAACTTTCTAAAATTGGAAACTTCCTAAAATTGGAAACTTTCTAAATATAGAAATTTCCTAAAATCCAAAACATGCAAATCTAGAAACTTCTAATTTAAGAAACTTTCTAATTTCAAAATTTCGGAAACTTATTAATTTAAAAAAACGATTTTATAATTATATAAAATAAATTTTAAATTAATTCTGAAGAAAAGACTCAAATAATTGGCCCAATTGTTTTAACTTCTTGGCCCGAGGCCCAAGAATTGGTTCATGTCCAAGACATAACCCAATTGCCCAATTAAATGACATAACCGGTCTGGTTCATTAAAATTGGTCTTAACCAAAATTAATTACTACGATGACCACAATTGTCAACCGGTTATTTACTAAACCGGAGTTTCTCAATTTATTTGGTCCAACCAAATCAAATTAGAAAATCACTGGTTTAGGCACAAAATCCAATTTTTCGACTTTGGATTTCTTATCCCGGTTTAACCAGAACTTAATAAAATTATTAAATCTGTTTATTAAACCGCGGCGTTTTGATTTTAATTAAAATTTTAAACCGAGCCTTAAACCGAACCGAACCGATTGATCATGTGAACCAATCACGACCTAGCCGTGAGTTTCACACGATCATGACAGCCGCAAGCCTCACGAACGGGACGATCGGGACAGGCTGCTGGACGGGACGGGACGATCGCTCGGGACGGGACCGTGATCGTCGAGCTCGGGTCGTTGGCTTCACGCGATCGCCGAGCGACCGGGACAGCGCGGGACGAGAGCGGGACGACGCTGGCCGAGACGCACGCGATCCATGCGATCTGCCTAGCGGATCCATGCGATGCTCGCGCCTCACGGTCGATCGATCCGACCAGGCAACGCGATCCACGCCATCGATCCGTGATCGATACATGCGATCGGCTTGGTCGATCGGATCATCACTCGGCCGACGCATGCCAAATCATATAGTTTGGTCATGCGATTTTCATTAGTTTAGGTTTTTAATTCATTGTTTCTTAAGTGTTTTTCCTTATCAGTAGATTGATTCAAAAACACTTCTTAAACAATCCTAAACAAGATTCTAAACAAGAAAAACCACAGAACCAATGGCTCTGATACCACTGATGGATCGTTTAGTGTTTCCTGATTCAATTCCCAGATTGATTCAACCTACTAAACATGCAGATCTAGGTTCTCTTATTTAGAAACTCAATGGATCTCACCTGTTACCTTTTGTGCAGCGGAATGAGGTAATGGTCAGAGATCAGCAGAACCACCAAGGGATGGATCCTCCAAAGGCTCACACACGCACACCGGGAATTTGGCTGCTAGACCGAGCAAGAAGGAGGCGCAGAGAGAGAGAGTTGGCGGCGCAGGGAAGAAGGGTTAGAGGAGAAAAGACTTGGTTTTAGTTTATAAAACCCTTCTTTAACTCTATTGGGCTTTTAGGCCCAATTCCCAGTCTGATTAAATCCCTTGGATTTAATCAGGCCCTTTAGTCTCTCTAAGCACAGTAAATGCCTAGCACTTTTACCGTACTTCCGCTAAACCGTTCTTTTCGTATTTTCCCGTTAGCTTAGGCGTGTGACCCATATGGGATCATATAATAAAGGCAATAAGTCCAAGACTTATAGATCATGAGCGGACTCTAGCAAGCCATCATGACCCCCAGTATTATATGACTTATGTCTGATCATTGACATACTCTTACTTTCTAGAGACAGTACCGAAATTACTGGACACAATTCCAACACCTAGAGTACTTAGAGAAGTCAAAAATGTCACATGTAACAACATAGACTCAGGTCAGGCACAAAAGAAACATGGTATAGAGTAACATAACAATATCAGAAAATAAAGTTACCCAGACGTCATCAGTATGATGAAAACCTCATTGAGAAAAGGACAGAGGAGGGTCAACAAGTAGATATGTCAATCCAAGCCACAGAAATATCAGTCTTCAATAAGGAAAAAGAAAGAGTGAGAGTATAAAAGTAATAAGGTGATTATGTAAATTACAAACCTAATGATTCCAAGAATAAACTTGGCCAAGTATCCAAGGACACTTGAAGGCCCAAGCAGTTTCAGCTTGAAAAAAGGACAAGGCAAGGTAATTGTTTGATTACAGAATTCTTTAGATACATAATGTACTGAGGTATAGTCATCTCTACCTTCTCTCCTTGAGGATACATCTTTTCTAAGAGGTTCACATCTTCTTCCAATTGGAGCAGCTCCTGCAGGATACATGAAAAACAATCCAATTACAAGCAATTAAGACTTAAAATCCACAATAAAGCATGCATATATATTTGCTACTAATAGAACTATATGGCAGAACTGGTCTCTACTTTATAGCTAGATTTTCACTAGAAATGATCACCCAAATAACTACGGCCAAGTCTCCTCTACACATGTAACACATCAGTAAGCAATATCGACAGAGTTATGATCCGTTCCATCTAATAAAAATTATAAATTATATGATGTTGGGTTAGCACTGTTGTTGTCTTTAATGTCATCATGTAATTTTCCGAGAACAAAATACGTACCTACCAATGAATCTATTTCTGGTTGGATAAATTCCTTCATTGTAACGGATCTCTTACTCCAAAGTTGAAACACTTATGGATGCCATTACTCATTACATGGTGTGAGAAAATTTAGGTTTTTGTAGATTGATATATATATATATATATATATATATATATATATATATAAGAAACTAGTTAATAAAAGCAAGTTTTCTAAACGTCTCCTTTTTCCGAACAAAAAAAAAAGATTAAACGTCTTCATTATCATTAAAAGAAAGTTAATTTTTAAGCTATTTTATTTTGCAGTATTTTAGTGTTTAAAAATACTTTAAAATAGAATCATAAACCATGTGGTAGATTATGATTGGTCATGTGACTTGTGCTTTATATACAGAAATAAAAATTCAACAATTTTTGATGCACAATTTTACCAACAAATAAGAAAAATATGACATGGATTATGTAAACTCCTTTCAATGAATGAAAATATTACTTTGTCGAAAAAATAAATAAAAAAGAAAAATATGAACATGAGATGAGATGAGATGAGTCGTTAAGTGACTTGCAAAAATATAAAATAAATACTTCAAGATATGATCAAAAATCACGGATTAGTTGATCAAATCAAACCCAATGTTGACAAAAAAAAAAAAATCAAACCCGAGGAAACTTAAAAATCTTTCCGTTTTCTTTAAACAAATTTGAATTTGTAAAAGATCGTAATAGTTTAAACCAATCTCTAATATTCATATTATCAGAAAAATCACTTTCATTGTTTTCGGCTTTATTTGACTTTTTTTATCTATAATTGTACACATCAAACATAAATAATGGGTGAAGAAAAAAATATGATCATTGAATTAATATCTTTGTTCCGAAATTCGTTAGGCACCGTATGCGTGGTTAACCTAGGCCTAGCGAGTTATAAAAAAATAGGATAAACTCGGAGAGTAAGCGGAGCGGAATTTTTATAGAAAAATGTATTTTTTTTATAGATTTAAAGAAGGTAGTAGTGTTAATACATTTTTAGATTAAAAAATATAATGTTAATACATGTTAACTTTAAAAAATTAAAGATGCTCTATTATGACATTGACCATCTAAACTACCGATGTTAATGTTTAATTGAAGAAATGAAGCCAAAATAAACTCTATTCCAATCATTTTTTGGATGATTAAGAGGTTTGAATCTGTAGGTCTGTATGTCTTTCTAAAACGGATCTAAACAAAAGTCATATTAAGAAGATGAGACTTTTCCTAAGTAACTGTGTATTTAAACAAAACAAAAAAATATTAACTAAAAATAGTAACTATATTCTTCCACCGTCTCTTTAAACCAACTCCAATACGTATTTCATTATCAAATAATAGCCGATATTAAGTATATAAACGTTAGTCCGTGCAACGAACGGACCAGAATACTAGTTATATATCCTATATATAAAAGATGAAGAGGGGGCTCTCCTGCGTTGACACGTTAGCCTTCCCCTGATTGGTCCACCTCATGCAAAATTGACACATTATCATTAAATGAAAGAAATCTATAATAAATGATTTAAAATTATTTAATTTAAATGTAATTAGTTAAAATCATTAAATATAAATATAAACTAAATTTAAACTGAAATTTAATTTCGAATATAATTAAATATTAATATAAGGGAAAATAACAAATTATAAAACAAAAATAAATATGCAATTATGATTTTTTTTAAAATAATTGAAAATTAGAAGAAAAAGCCATATAACAAAAAAATTAATAACTAATGAAAGTGATAATTATTAGTTATCAATGATAAAAAGAGATAAGATGGTAATATAAAAAAATAAATAATATAAAATATAAAAATAAGAAATTAAATGAATTCAATGAAATATATTTATAACTTAACGAAATTCAAAATGATAAAAATGTCAAAATATTATTGTAATACTACGACCTGAATGACTGAAAAATGTAACAAGTATGAAAATTAAAAAAAATGATAAGAAGGTTGAAGGAAATAAAAATTTCAAAAAAAAAATTCGTGAAAATTGAAAACTAAAACTTGTAAGACATGTAATTTAATTTAATATTGCTTATGAACGCATGCTATTTTTATCATATTATTATGATCATAAAAAAATAAAAATCTGTAAATAAATATCTAAAATATTAATATTCAAATTAATTATCAAAAATATAAATAACAAAACAAAATCCGTGTATTTGCGCGGGTTCTCTCCTAGTATATTATAAAAGATGAGTTTAGTTGCTTATCTTGGTGACAGGTGTCTGTTTTTAAAAAGGAAGAATATTTGCATTGCCGATTTACGAAGACTACAAGTTCCGTGGGCCTTATTAATTAAAAGATATATGTAGCCCACGTTTGGATAAGTACGACTGAATTGGGACTGTTCTGCAACGATTCTGATCAACGTTTCACTATTTGGTATTAATTTTACCATTTTGGTGATTTGAATCATGGTTACATTTTACTCTAAACAGAAAAGACAGCAGACAAATGTAAATATACTAAGAGCTTATAAACATTATCAACCATTGCATCTGTCAATTCAAAAACAACATTACAATGTCAACCATTCAACATTGTTCAAAAAATGGGTTGACAGCTACAAATCACATGAGATAATCCAAAAATGACTAACGAGTTCAGACCTATAAAAACCTATGGGCTAGTGATGGGAGGATCGGCAGGTGCAGCAGCAGAAGTTTGATGATCAGCACCAGTGTGGCTAGGTGCTCTGTTTGCAGCTAGATAGTCCAAAAATCTTGGATCAGTTTCAGACAAGTACCTTTCGACCAATGACAATTGGTCAATCTTGGCTTGTTGGGTAGCTGAAAATCGTCTAAACTCTTCCTCACGAGCATCAGTTGCAGCGTTTGCAGCCGCTTGTTCTTCTATATGCCGTTTAGCTTCCTCCAGTTGTTGTTGCAGAATGTTGAATGAGGAAGAACCTTCCGAGTACTTCATCTTCCCATTGACATGTCTCTTTGCTAGGCTTCCTACTCCATGAGTTCCTCTTTCATTTGTGAAAGTTGACTGCCAAAACAAAGAAAATAATCATATAATGACTAAACAGAAACAACAACATCAAACGCCATAGTTATACTTAACATAAAGACTAAACAGAAAAGGCAACAAGAAATTAAACTTTGCCCGCAAAAATATATCGTTCTCCTCGTCTATAGTAAGCTGTCGTGAAGCACCATCCGAAGCCTCTGAGTTCTCAGCCTAGAGGTTAGCCATCTTGGCTTCCAAGTTCTTCTCATAATGTTTTGCCACTGTCTGCACCTTTCGATCAACAAAGGTTGCATCCGGTTTTGTTTTCATCAAGACTCACCGGTCTTTCCAACTCTATTTCCTGTCATTAAACACAAAAAGAAACTGCTATACAACTCTATTTAATGATAAGAGTAAAAGAAACTGTCGAATCAAAAGATTGAACACTATTTAGTAACTTACCATTTTATATTGGATTTGAAAGTAAGACTTCTACCCGGATAAGTGTACATGAGGTCTAAGACCTCCACGGTCAGACAACCGAGCATCAGAAGTGGTGGTACTCTTCTCTTTTGCTGCATCAGTTTCCTAGTAAGCAGTCATCTCTGTCCAGAGAGTGTATGTAATCCGCTTTGGTTGCACTCGCGAGGTCCTTGCGGTGCTGACCATATCCTTCATTAGCTTTTGACATATACTTTCAAAGTGTTGTGATAGGGTCAGGTTTTAATCCTATATCTAACTGCAAGTGCACAGTTCAGTAGTTGTAGTATATAGGTATCGAATCCACAGGGACTCTGGTATTCAATAGCTCAAGAACAGGAAATTAAACTAGGAAGAAAGCAATGTGATTGAATTAAAAGCAATGCGAGAAAGTAAACAGAAAGCAGAGATTGTTGGTTGTGAAAACAAGTTATTAAGAGCGCTAAGTCTAGGGCGTTCTCAGGAAATCAGACAAGCAGACAGTTCATTCAGCAAGGATCTAATTAAGCACAGTTCTAGAACTCAAAACACATATATAGAATTAACCAAATTCCTTTGCGATAATTCTCTAAGTCTAAGTGCAGCAAACCAAACTTTCGTTTGCGAGAACTAACAGATTAAACTAGCATTAATTCCAAGTTTGATATGTTCACAATTATCCTAAACCAAACTTTTGTTTGCGAGAAGTTTAATTGCTCAACCTAATTAGTTCAGATTCCTAAACCACACTTCCGTGTCGTATTTAGCAACCTAAGATCTAGATTCTAATTGATCAGGTTAGAACTAGCTTTAAGCACAATTAGATTGAAGAACAGATATAGTTATGAATCCTTAACTGAATTAAACAAGTCTAGCAAGTCATGAAATCCTATGTGAGAAACCCTAAACCTAACAAGAAATCTACTCAGACATAGATAATGAAAACATAATCATATGAAGAATAAATTTCATAAAAGATAAAGAATTAAAGGGGTTCGAAATCTTCTCCAAATACAGATGAAGTAAAGGTTCAGATCAGCCCCAAAAGCTCTAAAAATCCTCTGCTCTTAATTATGAAAGCGTAAGTAATTAAAACACCAAAAACTTAATTATATAGGTCTAATCTCGGCCAAGGGCTTCTTTGTAAATATCAGGAACTTCTGGATCAGAGTGCAATATCTTGACTCTTCATAAACCGCCGAGTTTCGGCCCATCTCGCTGGTGCAACGATCGATGCAAGTGTGCAACGATCGACGCATTTCTCTGTTTCGGACAGTGAACTCTATCTCTCGGCCAAACACTCCAAAAATCTCCAAAAAGTGCCATAATCACCAAATATGCTCCAAACCTGATTATACCTGTAAAAGACTCTAAAAGAACACAAAAAGACACTAAAACACACTTATATCATGGTCTAAAACTAGTAAAAACCATGATATATCAACTCCCCCACACTTAGCCTTTGCTTGCCCTCAAGCAAAACAAAGAACTAAAGCTTGGTGAAGAGGTTTGAAAACTCTTCAGAAACTCATTTCATCCTAGAAGCTACAATACTCAGATTCCCCTTAGTAAACCACTGAAAGAATCAATCACAGGATATCAAGACCAACATGTACTTCCCCCACACTTAGCAACTGTCCTAAGTAAACTCCACAATCACATTCAAGCATTCAAATTCTCCCTACTGACTTCTGCAAGTATTTAAGTGCGGTCTCACCTAAGGAGTATCGATCAAAGGACACATGGATTCTTACCTTATCAGCTCTAGACCACCATACTATCTTTCTCTAGTCCCTTTCTTCTCTTTTCCCTTCTTTAACAACTGATTTTTCCCACATTGGGTATCATTTTTTTTTTTTATCAGTGTTCTTCCCGTTATGGGGTGTACTTTGGACACATTCCATGGATCGCACAGGAGATAATAGGGGTCTCTACCACTCCTGTGACCACTTCGGAGTTACTAACTCATCCTCAGTTTATTATCTTTTTTTTTTTTTTACTTTATAGAAGGGGAGAAGGGAACTAAATAGGATATGTTGACAGGCTGTGTCAGAACTAACAGGGAATCCGACACAAAGTATACCAAGCCCTTAGGTGAGAAATCTAAGTCAGTATTAAATTGAAGTCAGTAAAAGGATCCTCTGATACCTGAAGTGATGTGGGTGTTCCCAGTAGGTTGATCTGTGTCTGGGTTTTCTAATAGTCAGAGATAGATCCTGCAACTTCATCCCAATGGTTACTTAAGTTCCTGCAAGTCTTGTAAATCTTCTCAGAAAATCCTAGTTTCTTACTTAAACAATTTTGACTCAATAAAACAAAAAATTTTGAAAAATGGACTGACTCTTAAGAAAACAGAAAGATATAAGTCAGTAGCACCTCCCCCACACTTAAGACACACTGTCCCCAGTAGTGTCAAGCGAAGGATCGGTAAAAAGAAAATAATAGATAAAAGATGAGATTATGTCGGTCGGGTTTACCTCTGTCGCTCAGGCATCGATCGTTGCACTAAGTGCATCGACCGTTACTAGGCGATTTTCGTGTATGGTCGATCGTTGCTCAGGACCGCAACGATCGCTGCAATGCGATTCCGATCGTGTTGTGACGATCGACACAGAAGTGCATCGATCGACGCACTGCGAATTTGTCAGAGACCTGCAATCATAAACTCACCAGAAACCAAAAACAAACGTAAAATCCTAACAAATACACCAAAAATTAAGTAGAAAAACACCAGTACCTAATGGTGGGTTGCCTCCCACCCAGCGCTTGTTTAAGGTCAATAGCTTGACCGGACGGACAAGATTTTTCAGGCACCAGGAGATCTTGACAGAGACTTTTTCTGTCTCTGTCCAAGTCTCCTCATCCAAGGTGGCGAGTAGGCTGTTGCAGAATGCTCATGTCCAAGAAAAGATGGAGTAAAATGTGCTCCAGGATCTATAATCACAGTGTCATCAGGCTGCTCATCGTCTGCATCCCTTATGGTGAATGTCTGCCCATCTATCAGTGGTCTTCGCAGCTTATCCATCTCATAACGCAGCGGCTCATCTCCCAGATGGAGGTCAATCAGGCTGTTCCTAACATCAATTACCGCTCCTGCCGTAGCCAAAAATGGTCTTCCAAGCAGCAATGCTTCATCCGGATCACAGTCATATTTCAGCACTAGGAAGTCTGTTGGAACTAAATAGTTTCCAACTCTCACCGGGACGTCCACAAGGAGTCCTTCAGGAACTCGTATGGACTGATCATCTAGGACAAGAGAGGTTCTAGTAGGAGTAAAATCTAGCATACCCAGCTTCTCTGCCACAGAGTATGGCATCAAACTTCCAGCAGCTCCTAAGTCACACAGAGAACGCCTGAAACTATCCTCAAAGATAGAACAATCAAGCACAAAGACTCCAGGATCAGGCAGCTTCTTCGGGATCTTGGTCAACAGAACATCACTAATATGCTGAGGAACTATAATCACCCAGTCTCTCAGCTCTTCATCCAGAGGCAGCATCTTGTTCAAATACCTCTGCACACATGGATGATAAGGTTGATCATCAGAAGATGGAATTTCTTCCAATTCTTCACCAATCTCCTCTAGCTTCTTAAGCTCTTCAATTTCCTGCTTAATCACTTCAGACACTGAGGAGTGTTGTCTAACAATCTGCGCATAAATCTCCTGTTGAGAGATCTCAGAGACTCCAGAGAATAAGCCATCAAGCTCTAAGTCTGCATCAATACCATCATCACTCAGCGAATATGTCTGTTCACGACGTGCATCGATCGACACTAAGTGTGTGTCGATCGTTGCAATGCTGCAATTTCCACCCGAGAGTTTTTCACCAAAATCCGGGATTTCTTCTTCCTTCACCAATTCAGCTGTACTTAGCTCAAATTTTTCACCTAGGTGAGATCCATCATTAACGTACACAGACCAGGCCTTAATATGAGTGTCTGCTAGTCCTTTTCCCTTTATTGAGCTGGAAATCTGGTTCACCTGAGTATCCAACTGCTTCATGTGAGTGTTCAGGGACTCAAACTTCCCATTGAGGTCTTCATATACAGCATCCAACTTCTTGTTGCAGTCCACAGAAATCTTGGTCTGACTCTCCATTAGTTGTTCCATCATAGCCTCCATTCTACTCTCATGAGCTGTAGGTGCAGGAGGAGTCTGATAAGATGAAGATCCATAGGTTCTCTGAGTACCTTGTCCAAAGGTCTTTTGAAAACCACCAGTCTGTCCAGAATTAGATGAGTTGCTGTTGAAAGCACTTTTCTGTCCTCCATTGAAGAATTTGTTTCCCTGTTGATTACCAAATCTATTACCTTGGAATCCAGAACCTCCTATGTAATTCACATCTTCCTCCTGAGTGTCCTCCTCTGCTTGAATTACCTCTACATCTTGGGCAAAGTGGACAGCTTTCTTACCTGCTAGGAGATTGCAAACTGTGTCCAGCCTAGATCTAATATCAGCTATGTCAGAATTCTCTACACTTCCACCAGATTTATTCCTCCTCTCATCCATAGTCTTGCAGCTGTTGCTGCCTATTAGATTCTCAATCAACTGCTTAGCTTGTGTAGGAGTCCGAGTGTTGAAGTTAGCATTACTGGAATTATCCAGTGCAGACTGATATGGAAGATCTATGCCTCTGAAAAAGATGCCAATCAACTGAACCTCAGTGAATCCATGGTGTGGGCAGTCACGCTGATACTGCTTAAATCTCATCCAGGCAGTCTTTAAAGGCTCCACAGCTCCTTGAGAAAAGGTGAGTATGTCATGTCTGAACGCGCATCATCATAGAAGTGACGCTGGAACTCACTCTTCAGGGCTGCCTAAGTAGTTTACTGAGCAGGTGCCAGCTGCTTTAGCCATGCACTAGCGTCTCCAACAAGACTGTGCGGAAAGAGCTTAAGGAACAGATAGTCCGGGCAGACTCCATCATACTTCATGCCAGTGACTATGTCCTCAAACGAATCAATGTGATCCATAGGCTGCTCCGTTGGGTAACCATGAAATGCATTCTGTCTCATCAGCGAGTAGTAGATGGTTTTGATCTCAAAATCATTTCTTTCAAAAGCAGGAAGCACTAAAGCTGACCGGTTTGCATGAAACTCATCCGGTCTGTTGTAGTCAGCTAAAGTCCTCTCACGTACAACCATCTCTCTACCTTGGGCCCGTCCTTGACCCTGGTTCTGCTCCTGTTGCTGTTGCTCAGGAGGATCAGGGATGACATTCCCTTCAGCATCAACCCTTTGCCAAGCAGCATTGTATGGGTTGTTATCTCGGTCCCTCAGGGTACCTTCAGCATCACGTACCAGAATCAAACGCTCACGCACCATCCTTCTCTTCTTTCTCTTCTGTTGGTTCTCTCTAGACGTCCAAGTTCTTCAAGTCCGAGATTAACTAAGCTCGAGTTTGGATTACTTCTAGTTTTCTGCGTCTGCATAAACTGTCTGTAATCGTCCAGCAACGATCGATGCTATCAGTGCAACGATCGGTTCAATCTCAGAATCGCCTAGTGACGATCGGTGCAAGGGTGCAACGATCGACGCAGTGCGAAATTGGTACCTACGACAGAGAGAAAAACAGACAAAAATCAGTAACTAAAAAAAAACAAAAACAAAAACGAAAAGAAAACGAAAAATCCTAGTAAAACCCTAGGTTCTAAGCTATCGAAGACTCTTAGAGTCCCCGGCAACGGCGCCAAAAACTTGATAGGGTCAGGTTTTAATCCTATATCTAACTGCAAGTGCACAGTTCAGTAGTTGTAGTATATAGGTATCGAATCCACAGGGACTCTGGTATTCAATAGCTCAAGAACAGGAAATTAAACTAGGAAGAAAGCAATGTGATTGAATTAAAAGCAATGCGAGAAAGTAAACAGAAAGCAGAGATTGTTGGTTGTGAAAACAAGTTATTAAGAGCGCTAAGTCTAGGGCGTTCTCAGAAAATCAGACAAGCAGACAGTTCATTCAGCAAGGATCTAATTAAGCACAGTTCTAGAACTCAAAACACAGATATAGAATTAACCAAATTCCTTTGCGATAATTCTCTAAGTCTAAGTGCAGCAAACCAAACTTTCGTTTGCGAGAACTAACAGATTAAACTAGCATTAATTCCAAGTTTGATATGTTCACAATTATCCTAAACCAAACTTTCGTTTGCGAGAAGTTTAATTGCTCAACCTAATTAGTTCAGATTCCTAAACCACACTTCCGTGTCGTATTTAGCAACCTAAGATCTAGATTCTAATTGATCAGGTTAGAACTAGCTTTAAGCACAATTAGATTGAAGAACAAATATAGTTATGAATCCTTAACTGAATTAAACAAGTCTAGCAAGTCATGAAATCCTATGTGAGAAACCCTAAACCTAACAAGGAATCTACTCAGACATAGATAATGAAAACATAATCATATGAAGAATAAATTTCATAAAAGATAAAGAATTAAAGGGGTTCGAAATCTTCTCCAAATACAGATGAAGTAAGGGTTCAGATCAGCCCCAAAAGCTCTAAAAATCCTCTGCTCTTAATTATGAAAGCGTAAGTAATTAAAACACCAAAAACTTAATTATATAGGTCTAATCTCGGCCAAGGGCTTCTTTGTAAATATCAGGAACTTCTGGATCAGAGTGCAATATCTTGACTCTTCATAAACCGCCGAGTTTCGGCCCATCTCGCTGGTGCAACGATCGATGCAAGTGTGCAACGATCGACGCATTTCTCTGTTTCGGACAGTGAACTCTATCTCTCGGCCAAACACTCCAAAAATCTCCAAAAAGTGCCATAATCACCAAATATGCTCCAAACCTGATTATACCTGTAAAAGACTCTAAAAGAACACAAAAAGACACTAAAACACACTTATATCATGGTCTAAAACTAGTAAAAACCATGATATATCATGTTGTTGAACCACATGTTATTAAAAGATCCCATGTGTGGGTTTTCTACAAGAACAATACACAATATAAGTGTTAGTGATCATCAAGTCAGAAGTAAGTAAATTCAAACAAATAAGAGATTAATAAACCGCGAATTCAATGAAGTAGCGCTCTTGTCTCTCCCGTGGCACCCAAGTCCAGCTGTAATATGGGCCATGAAACTTGTTAGTGAAGATTCTAGTGATCTTCCGGGTTAATGATGACTTGTCACGACCAAACCTACAAAGATAGAAACAAATCATCAAGTCAGAAGTAAGGCATATTCAAACAAATAAGAAACATAATCTAGGACAGAAACTAAACAAGGCTAGAAACAAATAAGACACAATAATATTAGACACAAACAATATTATCAGACGCAATATCCATAGCCATAAGAATCACATACATTTTAGACTCAGAGACACATACACAATAGCCATAGCCATAAGAATCACAGACATATCAAACAAACAAACAAACAATATTATCAGACACAAAATTGTCTCGTCATGCTATGCGAATAATTATAATTTTTACCTTGATTTTGTTTTTATATTCGCAGCAAAGTAATGCTTTGAGAAATAGGCCATCTCCTCATTGATATACGATTCAGCAATCGATCCTGAAATATATCTTTTGTTCTTTGCTTTCCCTTTTAACTTTTTGAAAAACCTTTGAAAATGGTACATCCATCTATACTGCACATGGCCTCCTAACTCTTAATGAGATCTTCCCTAGATCGATGCTTGAGATGTTGAGACTTGGATAGATTTGGCTGGAACAGCCGTGATGATGGAAGGAATAAGATGATCGAATGGTTAGATCCAAGATTTGCGGAATGAATCTCTAAACATCACAAATTAATCTCTTTCAGAATCACACCAAAAGAAATCAAGGATTTGTTGATATGAAACACCAACAGAATTTTTGTGATCCAAACTCAGAAAGGTTTTTGATAAAAAAGATTGGATAAATTCGTAATGAAAGAAGTACATGAGTTTAAAAGGAGTTTAGAAGAAGGCTTGCATGAAGAGCAAGCATTAAATGACCTAGGAACTAGCTAAAACACTTATTACAACTCATTTTCGAAATTTAAACTCCTAGGGAATATTCTGGACGAATTTGAATGTTCTGGGCTTGAGGAGAATCAACTAATGGGCCAAACATTGTGAAACAATTGCCTCATTAAAAACCTTTCCAAGAAAACCCATTGGGACAAAACTTGGATAAGGGAAAAAGAGTACAATTGATTCACATACCCAATTAGTGATCTCTTTGGGCATGAATCAAAACCAGAATGGTTTGATTGTATTCTTCATGCTCCATGCTTAAGTGATTAAGAATTCCTCCAATGGCTTTGTTGAACAGCTTAGCTCTTGCTCGGGTCATTGATCCACTTGGTGCAGTTAGGACATCCTCATCTCCATGTATATCCTCTGGTTCAAGCTTAGCATCCTCAGGTTCAAGCTCTGGTTCAAGCTCCATGTTCTCCTTGCTAGCCATGATCATATCATCCTCTCCCGCTTGAGAAAGATTTGACCTCAAATCTGCTTCATCTGCAATAAAAGGAACAAGATCAGAAACATTGAAACTAGAACTTACATTATACTTACCTTGGAGATCCAGCTGGTAGGCATTGTCACTAATCCTCCTGATTATTTTGAAAGGTCCATCAGTCCTTGGCATGAGCTTTGATTTCCTTTCAACTGGAAATCTTTCTTTCCTCAGATGCACCCACACAAGGTCTCCTTCTTCAAAGATCAGTTGGCGCCTGCCTTTGTTAGCTTGTTGAACATATTGCTTCGTCTTTTCTTCTATGTTCTTCCTAGCTTGTTCATGGATCTGCTTAACCAACTCTGCCTTTTTCTTTCCATCAACGCTAGCTCTTTCCCTCAAAGGCAAAGGGATTAGATCCAAAGGTGACATAGGATTAAAGCCATAAACAATCTGAAATGGTGAATACTTAGAAGCAGAATGCACAGCATGATTGTATGCAAATTCAATATGAGGCAAACAATCCTCCCATGTTCTAAGATTCTTTTTGATATGCACGCAGGAGAGTTCCTAAAGTCCTATTAACAACTTCAGTTTGGTCATCAGTTTGAGGGTGACATGTAGTAGAGAATAACAGCTTAGTCCCTAACTTAGACCACAAGGTTTTCCAAAAGTAGCTAAGGAACTTAGTATCTCTATTAGAAACTATAGTCCTAGGCATTCCATGCAACCTAACAATCTCTCTAAAGAACAAGTTTGCTACATGAGATGCATCATCAGACTTGTTACATGCAATGAAATGTGCCATTTTCGAAAATCTATCAACCACAACAAATATGGAGTCCTTACCAGTCCTAGTCCTAGGCAATCCAAGCACAAAATCCATAGAAATATCATTCCACTACAAGAAATATGGGTATTGATAGCACCACGAAAACGCTATCATATGTCTATGGTAGCGTTTCCATAAACGCTATGTTTGCCGCTGCCATCTTAGGTCGGCCATCTACGATAGCACTAATTTGACATGCTATCATATATATGTCTACGATAGCGCTAATTTTGATGTGATTATATAGTTTTCAGCAGCATTGGTTTATCGCCATTTTATAAATTAATGCAGCATATTATTCGTGCAATAATATATATTGTGGTGACAATATTTTAGGGATGTATTATATTTTATCCTAGCATTTTTGTTGTTGCTGTATTATTATTTGTAATAACCAATCTTTATGGCTGTTGTATATTTTATGAACACTTTTATATTTTGCCATGTTTAATATTAATTTGAGCTATAAATTTTTATTATATAATTATATTTTGGTTTTAAATTATTATTTTAAAATCAATTAGAATTGCAGAAATATATTTAGAATTTACAAACATATAATTACAAACAATTCAAATTTCCACAACTTAAACATAAACATCCACAAACAAGAAATACATACTCAAGTATACCAACAAGCATAAACACAAGTTCAATTGAAAACATAAACTTAATAGTTGCAATGTCTGGATCGGTAGTACTGCTTTATCCAACAACCAAAGCTCAACAGCCTGAAGAATCAATCATATGAAAACATAGTTAAAGCCGAAATACATACTATGTTTGTTGCAATATGATGGAACTGGAAATATAGTTTTGTAGGAAATCTTCAGCTCACTATCTAGATAGAGAGCAAACCGTCCACCACCACCGAGAGCTAGAAAGTCCTTGGAGCATAAAGTGTAGAACCGATTTGCGCCTGCTCAAATGCAAACAAGTGAATAAGAAAGAGACTCCATGAAGCTCTATGTTGATGAGCAATGCATAATAACAATACCTGTGGGACGGTATATTGTGGATTGTCCAGACTTATCAGTGAAAACAAATGTACTGTTGGTTCCCTGACACAAAATCCCAAATACAAAGAATCTCAATTAGAGTGAAAAGAAAGGAAGTGATAAAGATTGGATCTTTTGGAACCAAACCTGATACTTCTTATCAGTTGGTATCAAAGGTGCCTCGACAAGACCACCAAAGACAGAACCTTTTCTGTCTCCAACAACCTGAAACAAACGTTGGTTTGTCATATATCTCTCCAAATGAAACCAACATTTTGATCAGAAGCTGAGTTTTATTTACCAGTAAACTGAGACCAGGCCAGAGGAGGCTTTTCCTGTACAGCGTTGATAGTGATATACCATGCTTCCACGTACTACAAAAAAACGCAGCAGATCAAACCAATGATCACACACACAGGTAAAATCAGAAATCAAACTCCGAAATGATTGGAATGTGTTCTCTTACCTATAAAGCAATATCCATTTCCTCCCTTGAACAAGTGCAGGAAGTGAAGTATAAAGGGAACGTCTTGACTGGTCCGATAATAGTAAAGAGGGATCTGAAATTTCAGGTATAATTGCTTGTACTTTTGTTGCTTCCTCTTTAACATTATTGTTCTGCATCGTCGGCTTCATCTCCAAACCATCATATTCAGTCTCTTCATCATCTGGTTTCACATCAGAAGTTCCCTTTCGCTCCTTGAACCCCGGAAATTTAACAGCCAGGTAAAAATTCGTCTATAAGCTTGTCGTAATCGATTCAACCAAAACGTAAACCTTTAAGAGGAGAAGAAAACTCACCGTTCACATAGACAGCTACGGAACACTTCCGGAGTTCACAAAGCCAGCTAGCTCCGGCGACGTCAATTTGAGAAAGAGGATTCTTCTACATCTTCTCCTTCTACCTGGACAGACGCATGCTTCTTCTTCTCCTTCACTTCCTTCTACACAACAATCCACACACAAAAATGGATGATAAAGATGAAGATATCGAATCATAACAGTACACATTCACAGCTTGAAACAAGAAATTTTCACCTGTGAGGCAAAATCTCTTGTATCTTATTGATACCCATCACAGTTGGATAAGCCTCGTACCCTGAAAACTCGAGATTGATAATATTTTTCAATATTGAAAATCGATTTGGAATCAGAATGCCATGAGAGGAAAATTACTGAGTTCAATTGGGATTTCTTTCTCCGCGGTGCTCTTTGATTCATCGGTGGAGCACAAGACGAGTGAGCTGGATCGGGGTTTGGAACGAAACGCGACTGAGCTCGATCTGGTGAGTGGAAGACTCAATGGTGGCGATACTGAATGGTGAAGAGGGATATGTGGAAGATTTCACGACGGAGCGACGGTGAAAAGTGAGTTGGAAGCAGCCATTGCCGATCGATCTCGAGAGAGAAAGAGACGGAGATTTCGAAGGGAGTTTTGAAAGAGCTTCCAACGGAAAACAATGGTGTGTGAAATTGGATGAATATATGTGGAGGGAACAAAGGATCCAAAGACGAATTGGATCTCGATGAGAGGAGGAGGGAACAAAGGATCAAAGACGAGGGAGAGAGAAAGAAGATAGGAAAAGTCTGTGCGTGTTTTTTTTTTTTTTGCTTAAGGGATTGTGTTTTGTTCTTTAAAATAAAAATTGAGGGAAATTTTCACTAAAAATTTTGGATTTGGCGCTCAGTACCAAAAATTAGGCTAAAAATAATACTTATATTATTCCAATGTGTATGATAATATTTTAGATTTGTAGATTTGATTTAGTTTTATGCTTAAGTATAAAATTTAAAGGTTAAGTTTTCTAATTTAGAATTAATGATTAAGTTCTCCAATATCCTAAACCCTAAATTTATTTAAAAATAATTAGAAAATATATTGCAAGCCTAAACCCTATACACATACCCAATACCCTAAACATATGCAATTGTATCTTAAACCTTATACAATTATATTTTTATACCCTATTCCAAATTCTATACCCTAAACTAATCAAAAACTTAAATCCTATATCCTAAACTAAAAAAAACTCTTACCCTCCAATCCAATACCCTAAACATTTTGCAATATGTGGTAAATTAATACAAGATAAAATATATATCCTATAACTATTGTTCAAATTATTTGATGTTAAAAAAATCTAGTGTTTATGATTAATTAAAGGTTTAGATGTTTAGGGTTTAGGGTTAAGTTTGAGGTTAATGTTTAGAACTAAGATTTAAACAAATTAAATTTAAATTTATATTCCAATACCCTAAACCCTATATTCCAATACCCTAAACCCTAAATCTATATTTCAATACCCTATATTAATTTTTTAATACAATATAGGTTAATGTTTATAACTAAGATTTAAACAAATTATATTTAAACAAATATATAAATTTATATTCCAATACCGTAAACCCTATATTCCAATACCCTAAACCCTAAATCTTGTTTCTTAGATATGTTATAGTAGCTAGATTTGTTTTTTAAAACCCTAAGCCCTATTTATACCCTAAACTAAGACTGAGTAATATTTGTTTCTAACTTTTGTTTTTATTGATTTAATTTTGTACTTAATATTGTATATACCTTAAACTAAAACTGAAAATTTTGTTTATTCATTTATTTATTTATTTCATGAGTATTTCTGAATTGATAACATTTTTTAGGACAAAAAAAACAAAAACATCTTGCAAACTTGGAAAATAAGAATGATTATTTTTTGTCCTATTGTTTCCTGATAAATATATAACAAAGAGTTCAAGTAATATAGACTCCGAAAATTAAGTTTATGTTTTCCAGAATCAATTTATCATTCAAGCATAGCCCTGGCGGCCAAGTACTAGTCGAAAATCGTTGGAAGCTCAGCCAAAAACAGTGTAGCTTTCCTTGTCTTCTGTATCCACATCTGCACCATGTCTTACAAGGAGAAGTGAAACCTAGTCATTACAAGGAGAAGTGAAACCTCGATCTCTCCTTGTTTGGCAGGGATAGTATCTCTGAGTTTAATGCTAACAATATCTCCTGGGACAAGAATAGCAGCTTCTTGTTCACTCCATTTCCCATCCCTAAGAACCTGAAAACATAGAAACATCACAACAATATTAGCTCAAGTCAAGAAACTTTGGTAAACTCTTTAGATCAGCTTCACAAAGCATTCTCTTATGACAAACCTTGGTTTTAGGAGCAAGACCAGCCATGAGAGCAGCAGTGGTATTACCAGCATTGTTTTCTTCGATGAAACTAATGGTAGAGTTGATGGTAGAGTTGAAAACGAGAAGACATATGATACCAACAAAATCCTGACAATCCGGAGGCCTACAATCACCATTGGCCAAAGCAAGGTAATACCATCAGTGAATGTCTCATGATCTTTAAAATGTAAATGCTAAGGGTCGATCGAGTGTGAGACTCATGAACATTTTTAGTTCAGATGTGATCAAATGCTCAAAGTTGTGAAACATCTTTTAGCAAAGATATTAACTTTTCTATGGTCCAGAAGTACCAAAATGTGCTTTTAGTTTAACTAACCGCAATATAAACACGAGCTCTGATGACCAGAGGAAGCGTGCTTCGTGGATCCATAATTTCTCTCAACAGCCTTCGGAGTAAAAAGGGAAGGTCTTGCATCCTCTGCAGAACAAAACGAAGTTTCATGTGAGAATGCTCCAAGAAAACTTATGAGATTGCATGAACACACACTTACAACTACACTACTAATCACCAAACTTAGCTCTGGTCAGTTATCATCTGCTTGACAGCCCAGAGATTGTTGGAGAAAGAGCATACCTGAACAAGCCCACTTGACTGCCCACCAAAGACTCGGTTGTAAGTTTCAACATCGCGAAGAACCTCGGATATTGTAGTGTCATCCCGACCTCTCGATGTTTCCTCTGAAGGTACCAGTAAAGTAATTGGGCGACGGCACAAGGGACACTTGCATGGCCGTAATGTAGATCCATGCCTCCAGACAAGCATAATGCAATTTCCTACAATGATTGAAAAAATAGCTAAGGCAGCGGACCATCTCAATTGATAATCTCATGGGGCTTTATACAACTAACATTCAAATTAGACTGGATCGTAAAACATCGTTTTCACTGTGAGGAGTGAATTACACAACACAGTTAAGAACTGAAAGATAAGAACCAACCTGTCTTAATGTTGGGAACTGAAAGTTTCTTGTTAGCTCTACCCCTTTGCAGTAATCATAAAACTCAGCCAGGTTCTCAGCCTACACAAAGAAAAGCATCAAGATTCAATGTTTAACATCTATGAAGATAAGCTTAATATATGCCCAAAAAACACAGCGATGTGAAGCTCACCTGTTGACCAGCTCGTTTGTAGATGTTTAGAGCTTTCACTGCATCATGTTTGTCATCTCAATGAACTACAGTGGCACAATTAGTGCTTATGCTAACCATTCCTCACTCCTCAGATCCAAAACTATGTACAAAAACTCAGAAGAAAAAGATCTTACGGCTTCCTGCGGATCCCAACGGCCAAGCCTGTGTTACCTTCCTGCAATCATCACAAGTCCCAAAACTTTGAATCATCTATAGTACAAAGAACACGGCATATATTACTGCTCTAAGAACTTCACATAAAGGCCAAAGTCATGCGGTTCTTGTTCGAGGAAGAGGTCTTCGATACACGATTGACATCCTAGATCATTCGGCTCCGCTCCGGTGTTCTGCTAAAAGCCTTCGCGAGATTCGCTTGAATCAGAGACTGAGAAAGAGATGCCAAATCTTCATCCTTAGGTAGCCCCGTCGCTGGGAAACTCTTGATCGCTCATCCTCACTTCATCTTCATCGATTTCACTCTCTAATTTTTCAATATCAAGTTAGAGATTGAAGCTCAAAGTCGATGAAATTTGGGACTAGGGATTGCATAAGCAAAACTAAAATGTCCGAGGTAAGTTTTTTTTGTTCTTTCTAAGAGTTTTTTATTAATCTAAAAATTGTGAATGAAAAAGTGTTAAAGAGTTTTTTTTTTTTTTTTTGACTAGTTGTGCTCTTACCAAAATTTTACCTCCAAAACATATTTTTGGCAATTATAGCAGAATTTTGGCTCTAAAACATAATTTTGGTTTCCGGCTTAGTGAAATAACAATATAGCACAAATATAATGTTGTGATAGAGTACTTCATCCCGACATACCCTCTACAATAGCACTTACTGAAATCGTGCTATCCTCATGTGCTATCAATACCTATATTTCTTGTAGTGTTCCAAGGATGCAAAGGAATAGGAAGAGGAGTACACAAACCATTTGGCTGAACTTTTGATTTGGCTTGCTTACAAGTGACACATCTACCACAGACTCTCTCAACGTCTCTCTTCAAATTGGGCCAATGGAAATGGTCTCTCATCACCTCAAGTGTTTTGGCAATGCCAAAGTGTCCCATGAGACCTCCACCATGAGCTTCCCTAACAAACAAGTCTTGAAGAGAACAATTAGGCACACACAAGCGGTTCTCATAAAACAGGAACCCATCTTGCCTATGGTAATGTCCAGAAGCAAATTTATCACAAGCTTTATATATATCTTGAAAATCAGAATCAGTTTCATAAAGCTCTTTAATCTATTCAAATCCCAAAAGCTTTGCATCAAGAGTAGAGAGTAGAGTGTACCTTCTGGATAATGCATCAGCAACTACATTATCTTTACCTTTCTTATACTTGATGACATAAGGGAATGTTTCAATGAATTCAACCCACCGAGCATGTCTCTTATTAAGTTTCTGCTGACCTTTCATGTGCTTGAGAGATTCATGGTCAGTATGGATGATGAACTCCTTAGGCCACAGATAATGTTGCCATGTTTGCAAGGCCCGGACCAAGGCATAGAGCTCCTTATCATAAGTTGGGTAGTTCAAGGTAGCTCCTCCAAGCTTTTCACTGAAATAGGCAATGGGTTTCTTTTCTTGCATCAGAACAGCTCCAATTCCTATACCTGAGGCATCACACTCAATTTCAAATGTCTTAAGAAAATCAGGTAAGATCAAGACATGAGCATTAGTAAGCTTCTCTTTAAGTGTCTTGAATGCTTCTTCCTGTGCTTGTTCCCATTTCCAACCAACTTCCTTTTTGATAACTTCAGTGAGTGGTGCAGCAATGGTGCTAAAGTCCTTGACAAAACGTCTATAGAACCCAGCAAGACCAGGAAAGCTTCTCACTTCTCCTACTGTCTTAGGACTTGGCCATTCTTTAATAGCCTTGACTTTCTCCTCATCTACCTTAACTCCATCTGCACTTACAACAAAACCTAGAAAGACAAGGTTATCTGTGCAAAATGTGCATTTGCTGAAGTTAGCATAGAGTTCCTCATGTCTAAGAACACTTCAGACAGAATTAAGATGCTGAACATGCTCTTCTAAACTTTTGCTGTAAATCAGAATGTCATCAAAATACACTACAACAAAATGTCCAATGAAAGCTCTAAGAACATGATTCATTAACCTCATGAATGTACTAGGTGCATTTGTCAAACCAAATGGCATAACTAACCATTCATACAAACCATGCTTAGTTTTAAATGCAGTTTTCCATTCATCACCCTCCTTCATCCTAATCTGATGATAACCACTTTTAAGATCAATTTTAGAAAATATGCTAGAACCATGCAATTCATCAAGCATATCATCTAATCTAGGAATAGGGTGTCGATACTTTACATTGATATTGTTGATTGCTCTACAATCAACACACATGCGCCAGCTCCCATCCTTTTTAGGCACAAGTAAGACCGGGACAACACATGGACTCATGCTTTCTCTGATATGTCCTTTGGCCATGAGCTCATCAACCTGTCTTTGCAATTCCTTTGTTTCCACCGGATTGGTGCGGTAGGCTGGACGGTTTGGTAATGTGGCTCCTGGTATGAAGTCAATCTGATGTTCAATGCCACGAATTGGTGGTAAACCACATGGATTCTCCTCAGGAAACACATCCTTATAATCCTGTAAAAGCTCACTTAGTTCACTCGGCAAAGCCGGTGCTTGGTTAGTCAAACTCACACGAGCTTCTTTAAATACAAACAACAAGATAGGCTTATCTGAACAAATAGATTTCTTAACTTCATTAGCCTTTATAAAAAGATTTGGTTGTTTGATTAACCTGGTTTCCTTGTGTTGGAGATAGAGTTGATCCTCATAAACCTCTTGTGGTGTCATAGGAATGAGGGTGGTCTTTCTACCCTTGAACATAAGAGTGTGCTTGTTGGTGAAGCCATCATGAATCACTCTCCTATCAGATTTCCATGGACGCCCAAGAAGAATATGTCCAGTTTCATAGGTAGAACATCACACAAAACTTCATCCTCATACTTTCCAATAGAGAATGGCACAAGCACTTGGTTCTTGACCTTCATTTTCCCTTCTTCATTAAGCCACTGAAGCTTATATGGTTTAGGATGCTTCTTTCCTCCAAACAGAGCTTCTTAACCATTGTTTCACTTGCCACATTGGTACAGCTACCTCCATCAATGATTAAGCTACAGACTTTCCCTTTGACATGGCATCTAGTGTGAAACAGATTTTCTCTCTGCTCTTGCTCTTCAGCTTGTCTTTGGATGCTCAAAGACCTTCTAGCAACAAGAGACAGTCCTTTGTCTACTCTTTTACAATCTTCAGAAGATGAATGATCTTCTGGTTCAGGTTCATCCTCGGACTCAATCTCCCCATTGTCTCTAAGAACCATGATTCTGCGGTTAGTGCACTCATTTACATAATGTCCTCTGCCTTGGCATTTATAACACTTAAGATCACGAGTCCTAGTTGCAGTAGCTTCTGATTTTCCTTTGTCCTTCTCTTGATTGGCTGTGAATGGCTTAGCTTCTGGTTTTGGAGTCATTATTTGCTTTCCTTCTCTTTGATAGCTCAGCTTGCTTGAATCATAACTAGGCCTTGAGGTTCCTTTCCTCTTGACTTGCTGCTCAACCAGAATTGCCTTATGCAACATCTCTTCAATATCCTCATAATGCTGCATCTCCACTCTATCTTGCACTTCTCTATTTAATCCTCCTAGAAACCGAGACATAGTAGCTTCTTTATCTTCAGAAATATGAGCTCTCAGCATCAGGGTTTCCATATCTTGATAATAATCCTCTACTGATCGGTTGCCTTGGGACAACTTCCTTAGCTTGGAGTGAAGCTCACGATGATAATGACTTGGTACAAACCTTCTTCTCATAAGGAGCTTCAATTCTGACCAAGTTTCAACAGGATACTCTCCATTGCGTATCCTAGAAGTGACAATATGATCCCACCAGCTCAAAGCATAATCATAGAACCCAGTAGCAGCCACTTTAACTCTGTTGACTTCTGCATAATTTGACAGTTAAAGACTAGCTCAATCTTCTTCTCCCAATCCAAGTAAGCATCTGTATTGTTAGTTCCATAGAAGGATGGGATATTGATCTTCAATCCTTTGAGGTTCTCTTGCATTAAGTCTCTGCCTTCCCTTGTACGGCTAGATCTTCTATGACTTCTCTGAGATGAATGACTATAATAACCATGTGCACCTTCATCTCTTAGTCGCCTTCTTTCTTCTCTGGTTTCTTGTTCTCTTTCTCTTTCAGAAGCATGACTCCCTCTTCATGTTGACTGCTTATCCTTGTTTGATGACTTGACATTCAGCTCTTCTCTCATAGCCTCAAACTTGTCATCCATTACCTTAGTCATTTGAGCAGTATTTGGTCTGTAATAGCTTCAGCCAAGAGTTTCTGACTTCTGTTGATACTGGTTTCTTCTTCTTCTTCAGACATCCTGAAAAAATTCACACAAACTCAGCAGTAACTGTTTTTATAGAAAGTTGATGCAGAACTTAAAACAGAAACACAAGATGATGATTTATAAATGACCAGAAACAAATCAACAACAACAACAACTTCAAACAGTGATGAACAAATCAGATCAGAAGATGAAGAGTTATTTTCGTACTGGTATATGGTGATGAACAAATCAGTGACTGAAATGATGATTTTGATGATAAAATACTGCAAATGATCATGCGAAAGTGATAGACAAAATGCTATACAAAACAAACACAACAAATCTGTAAATCTATGATGAACACAGAAAAACAGAACATGAACACACAAAAACGAAAATGATAGATAGAAAACTCAACTTCTTAAGTGAGCTCTGATACCACTTAATGAGATCTTCCCTAGATCGATGCTTGAGATGTTGAGACTTGGATAGATTTGGCTGGAACAGCCATGATGATGGAAGGAATAAGATGATCGAATGGTTAGATCAGAGATTTGCGGAATGAATCTCTAAACACCACAACTTAATCTCTTTCAGAATCACACCAAAAGAAATCAAGGATTTGTTGATATGAAACACCAACAGAATTTTTGTGATCCAAACTCAGAAAGGTTTTTGATAAAAAGATTGGATAAATTCGTAATGAAAGAAGTACATGAGTTTAAAAGGAGTTTAGAAGAAGGCTTGCATGAAGAGCAAGCATTAAATGACCTAGGAACTAGCTAAAACACTTATTACAACTCATTTTCGAAATTTAAACTCCTAGGGAATATTCTGGACGAATTTGAATGTTCTGGACTTGAGGAGAATCAACTAATGGGCCAAACAATGTGAAACAATTGCCTCATTAAAAACCTTTTCAAGAAAACCCATTGGGACAAAACTTGGATAAGGGAAAAAGAGTACAATTGATTCACATACCCAATTAGTGATCTCTGTGGGCCTGAATCAAAACCAGAATGGTTTGATTGTATTCTTCATGCTCCATGCTTAAGTGATTAAGCATTCCTCCAATGGCTTTGTTGAACAGCTTAGCTCTTGCTCGGGTCATTGGTCCACTTGGTGCAGTTAGGACATCCTCATCTCCATGTATATCCTCTGGTTCAAGCTTAGCTTCCTCAGGTTCAAGCTCTGGTTCAAGCTCCATGTTCTCCTTGCTAGCCTTGATCATATCAACTCTGCTTCGTAGGGAAGATGAATAAGCAGGTGCTCCATCACGTCGAAAATGATGGAGGGAAGATCTTCTCCAAATTGCATATGATTAAAATTATGTTTTGTTTTAGAACTTCGACGTGACTTTTCTGCAAAGTTCTCGAACATAGGTCCTGGAAAATCCTCCAATCCCTACAATAAAATCCATTGGAGAGACTAGTCATGGTAAATATAAATTAACATAATCATTTTTACGTATCAAGTATACAAAAGTACTATAAGTAATCAGTACCTGATAACGCAATATGCACGTTTTGGTCTAGGAGTTCTGCAAAGATAAATGGAAGTAACCGTTCCATAAAAACATGACAGTCATGACTCTTCATCCCCAAAAACTTTCCGTTAGCCAAATATACACAACTAGCTAAGTCGGAGGCATAACCATCTGGGAATTTGACAGCATATTTCACACATTTCAATAATTTTTTTTTTGGCGTTGTCTGCCAATCTGTAGGCGGGGAAAGGAGCTTGACCCTCATCGTCAATGTGTAAGTGTGGCCAAGAACAGAATCGTACAATATCCAATCTTGACATGATGATGTCTTTTGATTTACCATTCACACTCATAAGAGTATTCATGATATTTTCAAAAACATTATTCTCAACATGCATCAAATCAAGATTATGCCGGAGATTGAGGTCCCTTCAGTACGACAGCTCCCAGAATATGCTCTCCTTGTGCAAGTTATGCCACTTCCATAGCCAGGCTTCTTTGTTTCGTGAACTTTTCCACCGCATTCTTTTGTTTTTGGGGGATTTACACCTTGCAACCTCTCGCAATAAACTTGCTCAACGGACAAAGAGTGAGGAGGACACTCTTTTGAATCATCTTTTCCCTTCAAAAAGTCCTTTTTATTCTTCTTTAGTGGATGACCATGAGGAAGAAATCTTAGGTGACAATTAAACCAACACATCTTTCTTCCATTCGGCAGATAAAAAGCTTTTGTATCTTCCATACAAATTGGACAAGACAGTGTACCATACGTCATCCATCCTGATAACATTCCATACGCCGGAAGTCACTTATCGTCCAGAGCAACATTGCTTTTAGATTAAAACTTTGATATAAGGATACATCGTACGCATCGACTCCAAAAAAACCATAATTCTTTAACCTCCTCAATAAGAGGTCGGAGGAAGATATCAAGACTAGCTTGCGGATGATTTGGCCCAGAATTTAGAATTGTCAAAAACAAGTATTATGTATTCATGCACATACCAGAGGTTAAATTATATGGAGACAATATGATTGGCCACAACGAATGATTATTAGATATGCCAAATAGATTGAATCTATCTGTACATAATCCAAGATAAACGTTACAGGGTTCTTGGGAAAATCGGGGATATTTCTCTTGAAAACATTTCTACTCCGCTGCATCAGACGGATGACACATTTCTCCCTCATTTTCTTGGTGCTCGGCATGCCACATCATTTCCGCTGCAGTTTTCTCGCTTTGGTATATTCTCTTCAGCCTGTCAGTAATTGACATATACCACATACGGCTATATGGTATATTGTTTCTCCGCTGTCTCTCATTAGGCTTCCATATTGGTGCTTGGCAAAACAGACACTTATCTTCCTTTTCGTCTTCTTCATACAATTATTGATGCAAACATCAATTGTATAATAGGGGAGACCTAGATTGTGCATCAGTTTTTCTGTCTCGTAATGTGAACCAGGTGCCTGGTTTCCTTCTGGTAAGAACTCAGTAAACATTTTACATATTGAATCTATTGCCCTTTCAGTCATATTATGTTCTGCCTTTCTTTGCAAGACTCGAGCAGCTAAGGATAACTGCGAGTGACCTTCATGACAACCATCATATAATGGATTTTTCGCTCCTTCTAACATGTCGTAATTTTTTTTTGAATGATTACAAATAGGTTCTTCCACATTTTGATAACTAAAATCCTGATAATAGCTATCAAAATTCTCGTTATCACGAAATGCATCATTCACCATATCCACATATCTGTCTTCGTCTACTACATAATTACCAACATCTTCACTCCCACTTATATGCTTCCTATCAACATAACTCGTTCCTAAATCCATACCGATTTATTCTCCATGCTTATACCAAACATAATAATCAGACACAAATCCTTTACTATAGAGATGACTCCAAATTCGTTTTCCAGAGGCTACCGGTTTTTCGTTCTTGCAAACATTACAAGGAAAGTGAAACTTACCGTCATTACTTTGTGCTAGAGGCTGGTTGTTTGAAAATCCCATGAACTTGTAGGATTATGTGTGTTCATTGGTGTAATTATCAGATTACAACCTAACATAATCAACTAGGATCTAGGTGATTTGCAGATGAATCATAAACAGATCAGGATGATTACCTTATGATTGCAGCGGATTGATCAAGGGAATATCGAGATCTGCAAGAGCTGATGATTACCGGCTCCTCCTAGGTATCCACACGCTTACAAGCTACTGGATCAGACTGCTAGACCAAGCTGGAACAACAGAGAGAGAGAGGATGGCTAGACCTAATAAAATCGCAGACTTATGGTCTCACTGGCGCCTGTCCTCTTCCTTATATGGGCCCAAGTAATTAAACTAATGGCCTATTAGGCTTTTGGGCCCAAGACCCAAATCAGACAAAAGACTGTCTTTTGTCTGGCCCAATTCTCTGTACAAATACAGTAAATGCCTTGCATCTTACCGTATTAATTCCAATTAACTTTCCCGTTAGCTATGGTGTGTGACCCTTTGGGATCATACAATACTGGTAATAAGTCCTAAACTTATAGATCAAGAGCGGGCTCTAGCAAGTCATCATGATCACCCAGTATTTATGACTTATGTCTGATCTCGACACTTATCATACTTTCTAGAGATAGTACAGTAGATTTCAGGACATTCCCAACAATCTCCCACTTGTACTGGAATCCTACATTCCCTAATCCTTTTGTCTCAATATCTCGATCTGGCATAAGGCAAGATGCGTGTCATCCTTATATAGCCAGACCATGTTCATCGGACCAGATTTGATACTGACAATGCAAACGACTTGGGCAAGTCCGTTTGGGAGTGGCCACTCTCTTACCAGCTATCAAGTTTCCGATTGGCCTAGAGATATTACCTCCGTTAAACGGCAGGGACAAATCCCATCTTGTTCCATCACTATGAACTACACATTTTATAATACACCCAACCAAGGTCCTTATAGCTCCCAGTTACGAAACAGCGTTAGACAATGATCAAAGCGCATCACTCCATGTGCAGCCACATGCATGCGAACTCAGGTCTAAGGACTATACTCTATAGTCGTATATGAGAACCTCTTATGACACAAATATTAATATCTTGTAGAGTTCTCATCAGCGGGCCATGTCCGGTCATATGCTCCCCTACATATACCTATGTGTCGACTTTGATGCCGCGCATCTATGACCCCTCGAAACTTGGTCATAAGTCTCAACACAATCTAGTCTCAAGTGGTTGTTGGTGTTCCAATTTCAACAACCTTCGACTATGGACACTATGATTTATGTCATTTCGTTAAATATGGGGTTTCAGGATCAAGTCTACTCATGTACTTCGATGGCCCATATATAATGACATGAATCATTTTGGAACGATTATTTATATCACAGTTAAAATAATCCAGAAATCATAAATTTCATAAACATAAAATTTTATGTTTACATGAACCTTTCAAAACAACTAAATAAAGCCCTTTACAAACTCCCACTGAAATTAAGACTACATCTTAATTTCACTTATCCTACAGCTACAGTCCGCGACTCGTGCTTAGGCCTAAGGAGTGGCTTCGTTAATAGATTAGCAACGTTCTCATTCGTTGAAACTTGCTGATCTACTTAACACCTCTGTCATTTATCTCACGGAATAGGTTATACCTACCCTCAAGGTGTTTGGACCTCTGATGTGCAGCTAGCCTCATCTATGCTGGGAATCACATCAAGTTCAGTGATGAACTCTTCTTTCCAAACAACCTCTTTCGCCGCTTCCCAAGCTGCGAAATGTTCAGCTTAAGTCATGGAGTCAGCAACAGTGCCTTGCACCGCCAGACAGACACAAGATATAACCGGACTGTGACCGGAAATCATCTTTGTCTGTTGGTAACTTGCCTTTCAGACTCTACCGACTTGTAGCACCTCACTTTCTCCGTAAATCAAGAACTTATCCTAAGTATTTTCCAAATACTTAAGGATATTCATTACGTCTATCCAGTGATTCTTTACTGGATTTGACTGGTCTTTACTTGTCTTGCTTAACATTAAAGAAACATCAAAACAAGTA
This sequence comes from Orychophragmus violaceus, assembly GCA_030180135.1. Taxonomy (NCBI): domain Eukaryota; kingdom Viridiplantae; phylum Streptophyta; class Magnoliopsida; order Brassicales; family Brassicaceae; genus Orychophragmus; species Orychophragmus violaceus. Next base: position 58,859,713 of record CM058240.1, on the reverse strand, counting down.
CGTGTCATGGCATACATGATAGATCCAATTTCCGACGCATATGGAATCTCATCCATGCATTCAAGCTCAGCAGTTATCGTAGGACACTGTTTCTTGCTTAACGTAATGCCATGTGACATTGGCATAAAACCCTTCTTGGAATGCTGAAAACGTGTAGGACTTTGTCAATATAAGAATCCTGACTTTGTCCTATCAGCTCTTTTGGATCTCTATCTTTAGATCCAAAATCCAAGAACATACGTGGCTTTACCCATGTCAATCATAAAACCAACTCCCAAGCCAGTCCTTTACCGACTGCAGCATTGGAACGTTATTTCCGAGAATCAGTATGTCATCGACATACACTATGAGAAATGCAACATCGCTCCCACTTATCTATTAGTAAACGCACAGTTCCATCTCGTTCCTGTTCAAATCAAAACCTTGACTACTTCAACATAACGAAGATTCCAACTCCGATATGTTTGCTTCTATCCATGAATGGATCGATGAAGCTAACTTACATACAGTATAATTTTTCGGAGTCCAGGCTCACTTTCGCTTCTGTGAATTTCGCAGGTTCGTCACTTTCAATGATCATCAGATCATGGCAACTAATCACGAGAAATCACTCTCGGATTAGTGACAGATTCATTCAGATCTGCGAACTTCAGGCTCTACAGGTGTAGATTCTACAGAAATCTGTAAATCCATCCGCTGCTCTCCCTCAACAGGTTGAGCAGCCTCCTGTATTTCTCGAATTTCTTCGAGTTATACTTTTACTCCCACTGTTCTTCTTGGAAAGCAACTTTCCTTTTAGAAAACAGAATTCCGAACAACCTAACTTCGTTTTCGGAATGGACGTAAAAAGTAACAAGCCTTGGTTTCCCTAGGACAACCAGCGAAGTAGCTCAAGTACAAATACTCAGTAAAGACGAATTTGGATCATTTCCAGTCCACATTTATGTGGTGTCTTTCAACTGATATTGGTGGAACTATTTCAGCGTAAACTTAGATATTTCTAGAGCGTTATTCTTAAAGAATATCATGGAAGATTCGTGTGACTCATCTTTAATCATTTCTAATAAGATCTGATTCTTTCTCACAGAAACACCTCAAGGTTTTCAGGAGAAATGAGCTGTGAAACGACTTCACACTCATTCAGATGATCACACCATCAATGACTTAAGTATTCTCACTCGTGATCTAATCCAGAGTCTCAATACTTCTGTCACTCAGATTCTATACCTCATTCTGGAACTCTTTCGACCATTTCAAAGAATTCCGACTCGTGTCTCATCAAATGAACACAGTCATACTCACTGAAGTAATCAGTAAATATAATGAAGTACAGGAAATTTTCTCTGGCATTACTGCTCATCGGGCCACATACATGAGTATGTTCAAGGTCCAATAAGCCTTTGGGCCTTTCTCTAGCTCGGCTAAGATGGGCCCTTTGTCTTTTGGTCCAGTAAGCAGAATTCAAGTCTCATAAGATATCCGATCATATGAGCCCAAAAGTCCATAACTATGGGATTTCTGAATCCGACTCACTCTATGTGACCAAAACATTTACGCCAAGAAAAATCAGGTTTAATTCATTAGATTTAAACCAATTCGGTATTTATGTTACTTTTAGGCACTCTTTGGTTTAAGATATAAAACCCATTCCTTGAATACGGTGCGACAATCAATATTTAATTGAGATCAAAAGAACAAAACTTGTCTTTTATCAAAATGAAAAACATTCAAATTCTTACAAGAAAATGAAAGACAACTCTGCTTAAAGCAGGTACATTGTAGCAATTACTTAATACAAAACCAAGCCTCAAAGGCATCTACGAGTGAAAACCCTACGGCTGAGGCAGCATCCATAGCTCCTTCCAGACATGCAGTTCCACTTGCCCTTCCTTCAACGTTCTACTGTTGCTTAGGCTCTGCATATTATAACAAATATCAGTGCCACAACCAGTATCCAATACCTATAAGGTAGAACTTGAAGTAATAACATGAATACCTGAGGAAGTAGTCTCATTTATCAACTTCAACTCCTCATAATCTTCCATGAATTTAATGCAATCTCTCTTCCAATGCCCAGTCTCTTTACAGTAGCAGCACTTACCAACGTAAGATGTATCTGACTCGGGCTCAGAAGACACACGCTTGCCATGATTCAAAATCTGGACAACTTTGTCTTCACCCTTGTCAGCATTAGGTTTAGTAAACCTACCCTTCTCCATTATGAGATTATACAGGGTACTCTTCACGTTTGGCTCAACTGTCTTGAGCATATCATGCAGTTCAGTCAGCGTCTTCGTTAAGCCTTTCTTGATATAGTTCCTTTTGAACTTATCATAGCTTGACGGCAGTGACTGCAGAATGATCTCAGTTGCCAATTCTTGGCTAACTGGATAATCCAGTTTCCTCAGGTTATCAATGTAACCCATCATTTTACTGACATGAGGACTCACTGGATGATCATTTGGTAGCTTGCAGCTAGTGAGAGACTTAACCAACTGGTATCTCTCCACTCTTACCTGCTCCTGAAATTTCAATTTCAGGCTGCTGATCATCTCTATTGGCGACTCCATGTTCTCATATTGCTTCAGCAAATCTGAGTCCATGGTAGCCAATATCAGACCACGCACATCTACCGCATCATTATAATGCTTATTCCAAGCATCATATACTGCATGAGAGGCATTGGACCCGATCCTCTCGGGGAGAGCTCTTTCAAGGACATAGTCCTTTCTCTCCTGCCTGAGGACTAGCCTCAGGTTCCGCGACCAAGTCAAGAAATTTGATCCGTTCAGTTTGTCCATCTCAAGGACAGACCGGATCGAGAAAGTGTTTTGATTGTTTGTGCTAGTCATAACTGAAATTTAGAGATAAATAGAGTTGTAGTTATTCAGTTCATAAAATAGTAATCTTAATAACTTATAAGAAAACTCGCATTGCATTCAAAATTTCTTTGTTTAACCTCATAAGAATGCAATGATTCCGAGACCCATGTTTAGCTAAATCCAAAGTGGGCCACTGGCCGTCACCCAGAAGTAGCTTTACTTGGTAAGCATACACACAGCTAGTTATATCCAATAACTCTCGGTTGTGAATTGGGCCCAAGGCCCAATACACCAGATGTCTCAAGGCCCGGGACTCCCGATGGTCCAGTCAAGGAAACCAATCTCTTACAGCCAAATAATCACTAAAGTCTGGGACTCCCAATGAAATTAGTGACTATATACTACTTTACTTACGCAAAAACAGACACCTCACACTGTAAGCCATATCTGTAATTGAATAAGCGTTAAGTAGCTGACAAGATTGGGCAAGACATCCAAGCTTGATATTGTTTTTGAGGATTTTAGGTTTCAATAGATTTCCTCCCAAAATAGAAGATTACTATTTTGGGAAACTTTCATTTCAGGCAACTTACTAAATATGGAAACTTTCTATTTAGGGAAACCTACTATTTTTAGAAATTTCCTAACATGCCAAAATTAGAAACTTCTAATATTAGAAGCTTTCTAATTTAATGTTTTATTAAAGTTTTTCGGTTGGGTCACAAATTATAGGCCCAATTCTTGGCCCAAGACCACAGAATTCCAATTGGCCCAATAATTTGACATAACCGAGTCGGTTCATTAATTCTGGTCCAAGACCAAATTAACTACTAAATCCAACTGGTTATTTACTAAACCAGACCAGCTCTAAATTATTTGGTCCAACCAAATCAAACTTAGACCAGTCTTCGGTTTAGGTTAAAATTCAATTTTTTTTTTTTGAATTTAAATCCGGTTTAAGCAGAAATTAAATAATACCAATTGTATTAAATAATTTCCAGCAAACCGCGATTTGGGTTAACCGCTTGAACCACAATTATCAAAGCTTTGAATCGTTTTTGTCTTTTGCTTAAAGACAAAACTTGATCGATGGCTAACCTAAAGTCAACATGAGATTCGTTTGATGCTTAATTCAATAATTGCTTATTCTTACATCATCGATCGCTAACTCAATTCAATAATTGATCACGACATTCACTTGAAGACAAAAACGTATTTGACATTTTCCAAATCGATTAAACAATCGACTTTGACTTTTTCCAATTTGTTTCATGACAAAATCGATTCAACTTATTTCAATTAAGATAAGCATGATAGTTTTTAATCGATCAATTAACAACGATCATTCTAAGATCGGTTTGACTTTATCAAGCAAAGATCAATGACGACAAAATCAACATGTGATTGTCATCATAACATTAATGATTCTAGGTTTTCAAAGTTTCAATCAATTTTACTCATTAAAATCGATTCATCAAACTAATAAACAACCTAGTATGATCCAAAAAGCAAAAACCTAACGACCTAGGCTCTGATACCACTGTAGGATTATGTGTGTTCATTGGTGTAATTATCAGATTACAACCTAACATAATCAACTAGGATCTAGGTGATTTGCAGATGAATCATAAACAGATCAGGATGATTACCTTATGATTGCAGCGGATTGAATATCGAGATCTGCAAGAGCTGATGATTACCGGCTCCTCCTAGGTATCCACACGCTTACAAGCTACTGGATCAGGCTGCTAGACCAAGCTGGAACAACAGAGAGAGAGAGGACGGCTAGACCTAATAAAATCGCAGACTTATGGTCTCACTGGCGCCTGTCCTCTTCCTTATATGGGCCCAAGTAATTAAACTAATGGCCTATTAGGCTTTTGGGCCCAAGACCCAAATCAGACAAAAGACTGTCTTTTGTCTTGCCCAATTCTCTGTACAAATACAGTAAATGCCTTGCATCTTACCGTATTAATTCCAATTAACTTTCCCGTTAACTATGGTGTGTGACCCTTTGGGATCATACAATACTGGTAATAAGTCCTAAACTTATAGATCAAGAGCGGGCTCTAGCAAGTCATCATGATCACCCAGTATTTATGACTTATGTCTGATCTCGACACTTATCATACTTTCTAGAGATAGTACAGTAGATTTCAGGACATTCCCAACAGAACTGTTCCATCCCCATTTCGAACTCTTGCAAAAAAAATTCCGTAGCTTCATCGATCCTCCTATACATCCACTCCCGAGAATTACTATAGTTGTAATTTCCCGACATTTCGTAGTGTGTAAAGAAAAACTCGTCTTTGTTTTGATTTTTTAGACTTTAGATGTTGGGTGTTTGAGAATGAGGGAAAAAAATGTTCGATGTCTAAATATATAGAGATTTTTACGACTGATTTGCGACTCCTTTACGACTGCTTTCTGACTCCATTTTGTTAGTAGCAACAATTAGTTACACCTACCTATATACGAGTAACACGTGGTTAAACAACTACTTTTAACGACCGATTTTGTGACTGACTTTTTCTGACTTCTTTAGTGTCGCAAATCAGTCGTAAATATCCGACCAAATTGCGACTACGCTTTTTGGTAGCAAAGTTACGACTAAGTACTGACCGAATGATTGTATACGCTGATCAGTCGTAAAAGAGTCGCAAGATAGTCGGTACTCTTTGCGACTGAATACTACCCTATTTTCTTGTAGTGAGATTTCACGTGTTAGTCAAAATGATTAAAGTCAATGTTTCTAGTTAAATTCATTAATATATAGATGTTTTGTTGATTGCATGTTTTTATATTTGAGAAAACTGGTATTTGACTTTTTGATGTTTATGGTATAAGAAAATATATCGTGTATACTACTATCTCAAGATTATATAAACGGGGTGAAAAGTTTCTTGGATTTTGCATTTGGTAAATTAAATGCAAACATGATGAAGTTTCCGTGTAATCGTTGTTCTCTAGCTAAATCTAAGTTTAGGGAGGATATTGATGGTGATTTGATATGTTATGGCTTCTTAAGTCCTTACATAAGTTGGGTACTACATGGAGAGGATATTGGTTTTACAGTGGATACAATACTCCTGATCCGATTGAATTAGATTCAACCACGAATCTCTTGGATGATCTTTTTCCAAATAAATGTGATAGTTCGGGATTGCCTAAGCAACCTATGGACAGGGATATACCATCAACTGAAAACTGAAAACTATGGAAAAGGAGAATGATTTGATGAGTTGGTTGATGATGTTAACCAAGAGTTATATCCAGGATGCACTAACTTCTCAAAGATGTCCTTTATCTTGAAGTTGTATCATATCAAATGCATGTGTGGGATCAGAGATAAAGGAATATCTATGGTGCTTGATTTGCTTAACGAAGCATTTACACATGCAAAGCTCCCAAGTTCATTCAATGATATGAAACAAGTTATTCGCAAGCTACGCTTGATTTATGAATCAATTCATGTATGTCCGAATGACTGCATGTTATATTGGGAAGCAGACGCAGAGAGAGAAACTCGCAAAGTTTGTGAATCATCTCGATGAAAAAAAAATATTTCTGCAGAGAGCACGGTGTTTGGATCAGAAAATGGAAAAAAACTCCTGCAAGTTTTGCGTTATTTCCCTTTGTAACCACGCTTGCAATGTCTATTTATGTTATCAAAAACAGCTACTCACATGAGAAGGCATGCAACTGGTTCAAACAAGGATGGTCAGCTTCGACATCCGAGAGACGGGGAGGCTTGGAAGGCATTTGATCATAAATATCCTGAATTTGCATCTGATCCAAGAAACGTCCGACTAGGCTTGGTTACAAACGGGTTTAATCCATTTGGTACAATGAGTACTAACTATATCATTTGGCCAGTCATCTTATTTCCTTATAATTTCCACCGTGGATCTCAATGAAGCAGACCTCAATGATTCTCTCCATGGTTATCCCTGGAAAGCACGCACCTGGTAATGATATCTATGTCTATCTGCAGCCACTTATAAAAGAATTGAAAGAGTTATGGTTTGATGGGATCAAAACATTAGATGCTTCTACAAAACAAATATTTGACATGCGAGCAGCCATCATGTGGACAATTAGTGATTTTCCTGGTTTTGGAAATTTGTCTGGTTGGAATTATACAAAATCAGCTTGTCCAATCTGCAATTATGATGTCATCGGACAACTTTTATATCATGGGAAAAATTGTTTTATGGGTCATCGTCGTTTTCTTCCGCTGGATCATGGCTTTCGTCAAAGCAGAACTAGTTTTGATGGGAACGTAGAAACCATACCTCCACTAGTTACACCATCAGGTTCTACAATTATTCAACAACTAGAAAAAGTGAACATTATTCTTTGAAAGAAACCTATTTTAGTTGGGAAAAAGAGACGTCGGAGCGAAAGAGAAATACTCAACAATGAAAGAAGAAAAGTGTATTTTTTGAGTTGCCATATTGGGAGTTCATGCTGCTGCAACATAATTTGGATGTCATGCACACAGAGAAGAATGTGTTTGACAATCTAGTTTAGACATTATTAGATGACAAAAAGAAATCCAAAGATAATATGAATGTTAGAAAATATCTTCATGAGCTCGGTATACGTTCAGATTTGTGGTCTGCTGATAATGGTAAGAACAAAGCAGCATGTTTCACCCTGGATAAGGATGGGAAAGACATTTTCCTAAGTGTCTTAAGAGATGTAAATTTCCTGATGGTTATGCTTCTAACATATCAAGTTGTGTTGATGTTAAAGGCAAAAAGCTATCAGGCTTAAAAAGCCACGACTGTCACATGATAATGAGAGATTTATTCTCAGTCGCAGTTCGGAATTTATTGCCAACAGTTGTAACATCAGCGATTGTCGAGCTTTTGTCGCTTTTTAGAGATATATCTGCAAAGGTACTCGATATCGAGGAGCTTAATCACTTACAAGACCGTATTGTGGTAACTTTATGTTGTATGGTGATGCTATTCCTCAATCATTTTCACTGTGATGGTACACTTAATAATACATACATTTTATAGAAGAAGCAAAACATGGTGGGCCAGTTCCATTTCGTTGGATGTATCCCATTAAGAGGTGATTTTTTTCATCTCGTGTGATTGTGTAGTATCTTGTAAACTCTATATATGCATATGTTGAAATATACTTGTTAACTTTTCTGCAGGACTCTTGGATATTTCAAATCCTATATTCGCAACCGTGCTAAGCTTGAGAGTTCTATATGTGAACAATATTTAGCTGACGAGTGTTTAACATTTTGCTCAATGTATCTTGATGATATAGAGACACGATTTAGTCGGGTTAGCCGCGTTGATGACCAACCTCTTGCTGGCAATAGTATAAGACCAAATTCAGAACTTTTACATATTTTTCCAAACTTTGGTAGATTTGTTGGAGCAAGTCAGGTTCATACGCTTAATTATGAAAGGCAGCAAACACATCGACATATACTGATCAATTGTCATTTACTTGATAACTTACGAGAGTAAGTTTACTCTCAATCAACAAAAATTAATACATATTTTTTTAGTTTTATAATCTACTTATTCTAATTGTCGTTACATGAAGTACAAAAGTAGGCTAGATAGGAACAATGTCGTCATGGCAAACAGAATCGTGCTATTGACATCGACAAAGAAATGCATCTTAATTTTGCAAAATGGTTCAAAGAGAAGGTAGAGAAGAATGATATAGATGACATAACTGACGATTTGTGATGCTTAGCTATAGGTCCATCTGAAAAAGTTATGAAGTATACGGCTTACAATGTCAAAGGTTTCAAATTCCGGACAATAGAAAGAGATTATAGCCTGAAGACAAAAAATAGTGGTGTTTATGTTGCTGCCGAGACTATGAGTTATGCGAGTTCCCGTGATCTTAACCCAAGAACAAGAGATGTACCTTACTATGGGAAGCTCGTTGAAGTTAAGGAGTTGAACTACTATGAGGTTTTCAAAGTTGTATTATTCAAATGAAAGTGGGCTGATACTCGTACTGAACGAGGATATAAATAGATTCATTTGGTCATCATTTGCTTAACTTTTCACGCTTGCTACACACCGAAGATAATGACGAGTTTCGAGACTGATTGGAGTATCGCAATCCATGTTCAGCCTAGAGACTTATTTGATATGGCTGATGAATCTAGCACCGACACCTCCCATGTTACTTGGAATAATGCCTAAAGTGTGGTCTTGGTTTACATTTTTCATTTTACTTGATGGAACAAGTAAGGCTTTGCCCTTTAAATTGTTTTATAGCTCATGTTACTTTATAGAGAAAGATGACAAGTTCTAATATCCTTTCGGTTTTTGTTTTTGTGATTAAAGGCCAGGTACACGGTGACGTCTGAAATGCACCATCGCAGGGAAGGGGAATCATTTGGCTCTCTGATAGATTTTGCGCCTGTTAGATGGAGCGTAAGTCACTGAGTCTTTCTTAATTTTTTATCACTCATTATCTTTGCATACTGAGATTTTCTTCATAATTGAAAGTTAAAGTGATTTTCTTGTGGACAAATTGGTTATTTAGTCATTTATTTTGGTTTGGATTTTGTGGGGACAAGTAGAAGGAATTGAAATGAATCCAATACTATTTTCCTTTACTTCTTGCGTTAAATCTCATTGCAGAGTATTTTTATTGGTTTTAAATAGTATTGAAGGCAATACTGATAAAGTACATTGAATTTCTTAGCTCTGTTTGCGGAGATAGTTTGGTTCCAAATGGGCAGTTATCAACATTTTTTTCTAAACGAATCGTGAAAATAATCCTTTGTAGTTCCATCCTCTCCAATGATAGGTGTTTAGTAGTTTGGTTTGGTCAGATTTGAGGTGAACAAAAATTTGGTTAGTAACTGGTATTTTTATATGGATTAAAAAATAAATCAAGTTTGTGCAATGGTATATATATATATGATGTAATCGCTGTGCAAGAGTGAAAATATAGCCAAGCACTTCATTTGATTAACAAGATTCATCACAGTTTTACCTAAGTTGCTTTATAATTTATACAAATATTTGAAACTAAGAGTGGAAAAAATTATACTTAACCATGACGAGATTCATCCAATTCCATATCAAATTTTAAACGGATCCAAACATTGTATATATAGATATATTGGGTGGATTTAATTTTTTTTTAGGCATCGACTTGGTTTATGGATTCCAATTCCTCATATATGGAGTTGAATTGGTTGATAGAGGTCACAACCTAGAAAGTAAAACTGATCAATGAAGCTCATGAATCACAAGGTCATGAAATTTTTAACATATTGTATCTTCTTTTTGGTATCTTTGATCAACCTTAAATATATTTACTTATAAAATTAAAATTATGATATAGTTTGGTATGAGTTTATCTAATTAAATAGGTTAAGTAAAACCATAAAAATACATATATTTAATTTGCGAAAATGGAAAAGAAAATTTTCACAGAAAATAACTGATTTTCTTTTAGTAAATATTTTACAAATCCCGCTACTTTTTTGTTTAAGGGGAGTGAAATTATTTTTGATGTGATAAATTATTTTAATAGTTGACAAAATAAAAATCTTTTAACATAAATTGAGCACCACAATTATTATATGGTTTTAGGGTTCTGAGGAAGATCAGTTTGAAAAAAAAAAGGAGAAACTCAAATAATCAGAATCAAAAACGATTGAGGTAAATTAATTTAATATCATCTGTACATATTCTTTTTGTTCACCGTTTGAAGTGAACATGTCAATACATACTACTAATTATTATTTTTGGTTTTGTGTACTTTATCTACTAGGTTTATGGATTTCATAGGTTCATAGACACAACAACCCGAAGATTTACCAGATTTAGAGAGAATTTTCAGTTCGTCTTCTACACTTGCTCCAGAATGTAATAGCTTCAAATGGAACGTGCAACTCATAGGTAATGAAGTTAATAATTGACTGTTTTAATATACCATGCAATTTGTGCTGTGAAATCAATGTTTTGTGAAAATAAGTGAAATATGCCGAACATGTTATCGAGTAGAAAATTTGATAACTGGTGTTCATGACATTTATTTGTGGGTCAGAATATGCTGCTTTGATTTTCTTATACTAATATATATTTTTATCAACAAGATAATGAGGGAAACATATAAGGCAAAATGGTGACTACTAGAGATGTATGGAAATTGCATAATCGCAAAGTGATAGTACATTTTGATGGAGATAGTGGTCAACCAATTGAAGATTTTGGAGGTGTACTTGGATCATGGTTAGGTCAGTTAAGTAATGATGTGAATTTGGAGATTGGTTGATACTCACATAAAAGATAAAGCATGGGATGTAATTCAGGTAACAACTAATCATCATCGTTTCCACAAACATATATAATTACATATTGTTGCACTAGTTTTGGAAAATTAAAATGTTCACATTGCTTAAATTCAGGCAAGGTTTTGGTTTAATGATCCAAAAATAAGAAAGGAATATGTGATGAGTTTGCTCGGAAGTAGATGCAAGGATACCAAACGAATTTTTTTGGAAAGAGTACAAACGAAATGACCGAACTGAAACAGTGCAGAATCAACCCAAGAATGTTCCTGAAGATCAATGTCATCATTTGGTCTACATGAGGTTTGTTGAGAAGTGGATGGTACAATTATATATATATATATATATATATATATATATATATATATATTTGAATATGATATAAATTTTAGTAACTTTTTACATGTCTGAGCTTTCAGAAAATGCAAGCACGAAATGTAAAAAGTCAACGTAATAATAACACATCTCATGTATGTGGACGAAAGAGTTTTGCAAGGAGGAGAAATGAAATTGTGAGTGTATATGTTGTCTTCGTTTGTTATGATGCTATTTGCAACTCTTTGTTATAATACTTTGAAATAACTTTGGCCACGGTCAATCATATTTTATGACAGAACTTGCTTCTTTTTGCTTATGAAAGAGAAAATGTTATAATAGTTAGATATTATATAGTGATGTCACTACAAGAAAAATACACATTGATAGCGTCGTGAAAAAGCTATAATAGGTCTATTATAGCGTTTTAATGTTGGCCATGACATGAGGAGCTATCTTAGACCCCCTAGATACAATAGCGTAAACTAAGCCTGCTATAATAGGTTGATATATAATAACACGAATTCGAGGGCTATTAGAAAGTTAATAATAGCAACATATTGTTGTCAAAAAAAAAAAAAAAATAATAATAGCAACATATTATTGCCATTTTATATTTTATAGTAGCTTTAATAATTCGCTTTGATATTTTTAGTTGTAGCACCATTTTCTCGTTATCTTATATGTTGTAGTAGCTTTTTAAATTCGTTATATTATTGTGAGCCGTATTCAAATATTTTAAGCCGAGCCGAACCGAGTCGAGCCATATTAAATTATTATTATTATATATTTTGTATCAATTGATTTTGTATAAAAGAAATTATATTTGAAATTTTTTTTAGAAATTGATTTTATTAATAACTCAAAACATGTGTTTACACCAATATTAAGTACATATGTTCTAACTAAACATCCTATAAACATCATATGGCAAAACAAGAAATTCCATGCTCTACTCTGTCTTTAATCTGCACTTCTTCCATTATTTACACTTCCAAATGAACAAATTGTACTCGTGCATTGACTCTCGCCTGAAATACCAAACAAATCAAAAGAAATCAACCCAAACTCATATAACACCACAACACATAAAACCTCCGCTGGAAAACTCACAGGACAGACATTCCTGCCAAATGGATTTTAAATATGCAACATATCTTCTAGAAAAAAATCAATAAGTTGATACTCTGACAAAAGGTCACCAAGCTCAGAAGCAATACTCTAAACGATTTACGGTATATATCAGAATATTATGCTGCTTTTCCTCTACTGGAACCCAAAATTTTCATAAAGCCAGTATAGTGGCAGAGCATTGTAAAGTGAATCGATTATAATGCATAAGAATGATTTAGTTTCTTTTAACATAGAACGAAATCTTACTTGGATACAAGCTCCATAAGATACCCCACAGATGGTGCACATTAATTTCCAGCGATCCTAGTTTAATTGGAAAAAAAGGAAGAAGGATTAGAGTTTTGAAAAGGCCACACTGTCAGGGTAAAGAAAACAGAAAAGGAAAATGAGCACAAACCTTACTGACTTTATTCACCCCGTCAATTGGTTCCATCTTCTTGACATCAGATAAACATGTTTCTGAATAAATAGCAAGTGTCAAAAATGGTAAAAAGCTTCCTATTTCTTCACTAGAAAGCAAACTTATACACAACAAATCATTAATATTGAACCTAGGATCCAAATAGCAAAAGCTAGATGAGCCCAGCGCCCATCAATTGTCGGCTTCATAGCACCCCCTAAAAGAAGTTTTTATTATACACTAATGAAAGGGCATAAAGACTCCACAATCAAAAATGGTATGATCACATTACCCACTACAGGACAAAGACAACACCGTGGAGGTATATCAGGAACTCCGGGACGACATAAGTTGCATAACTACAAAGCACCATCACAGGGTTCTAGCTCTCCATAGCATCCAGCATGGACCTAGTAGTGGACCAGTCATTTCAATTATGAGTCATACAAGGCACTACAGAGTATATACGATAAACTAATTTCATATTACATAGAATCCAACGATAACAAAAAGAGAAACAGCTTTACCTTTCTGGATGCAAGAGCAAGAGTGTAAAACGCGTCCAGACGAAGCCAAGTCAGAGGAAAACACGATTTGATTGACGGTATCAGGGTAAAATTACATTCGCCGGATTTTTGACTTGTAACAAAGAAGACATTAGATCTAAAGCAATTGTAACCATAGTGTTTGGGGGGAAACTTCAGAAAGCATCTTAATTCAACTAGAAACGAGAATTCCAAAGTCCAGATTTTTAATTCAGCTAACCCACCGAGCTATCGGCCGGTTGTATCACGGCACAGTAAACAGCATGGCAGAGATAAATCGTTGGAATCAAAACTCAAAAGGAGAGAGCAAAATTACAGAATCGAAAGATTTATAGACCTGGAGAAACGAAATCGCCTTAGGGTTTTTTGGTGGAGGCGGATTTCTATACAAGATTCACAGAACTAGAAGAATCGGAGGGATGATGGCGTCTACAGCCTCGTTTTGATATGGGAGACGAATATTATGAACAAAGAATCTAAGAGAAGAAAGTTAGATAGTTTCAGAGAAGATGAAGTCAGAGGAAGACGACGAGGGTGAAGAGAGGGAGGGGAAACGAAAATTTTCAACAAAAATTTAGCGGGACTTGATATTTTCAAGCCCAAATTTTTAGATTTTAGTATACCCACAAAATATGTTACAAAATATTTACGTGGGTAATTGAAGTTTTTTTTTTTTTTTTTTGTCAGCAGGTAATTGAAGTTAGATTGTTAAATTTTCAATCCCAAATTTAAACTAAAATTTAATTATATATAATATCATTCATAAATAAATAAATATTTAAACAATTATGTTAATTATATTTTATTTATGTGCATGATTATATTTTAGGTTTGTAGATTTGATTTAACTTTATATTTAAGTATAAAAAAGTTAAGGGTTGAATTTTATAATTTAAAATTAATGATTAAATTTTGAATTAGGGATTGAATATTATGATTTAGTATGATTAAAACTGAATTTTCTTGACATCTTTATAAATGCTATATTTTGTTTTTTCAATGTTTAAAATTTAGAATTTAGGGTTTGGAGTATGAGTTAGGATTTAAACTTAAGTTTGAGATTAATGTTTAAAAATATTAGATTTGAAAAAGAATAATTTTCTTATAAGTGTTGAATCTTAATTTTAGGTATGTTATAATAACTATATTTTGAATTATAATTTAGGGTTTGATAATTATTTGGAATTTAGGGTTTAGGGTTTATACTTAACTTTGAGGTTAATGTTTAAAATTATTATATTTGAAAATAATAATTCTTTTATAAGTGTTGAATCTTAGTTTCAAGTATGTTATAGTAATTAGATTTTGATTTATAATTTAGGGTTTTGATATTTATTTAGAGTTTAGGGTTAGGGTTTAGACTTAAGTTTGATGTTAATGTTTAAAATTATTAGATTTGGAAATTAATATTTATTTTATAAGTGTTTAATCTTAGTTTTAGGTATGTGATAGTAATTAGATTTTGATTTATAATTTAGAGTTGATATTTATTTGGAGTTTAGAGTTTAGGTTTTAGGAATTAGAGGTACAAATATGTTTGTGAGACTTTATCAATTGTATTGATAAACATAGTATGTCATAGCTAAAACCAAAAATATCCTAAACCCTAAAATTTATATTTCAATACTCTAAACCCTAAACCCCATATTCCAATACCCTATATTAGATTCTTAGGGTTTGTGTTTATAGTCTAAATCATATACAATTATACTTTTAGGATATGAGATTTTAAGTTATATTAATACTTGTAAGTTAAAGTTTGAGAATAATAAATTTAGAAAATAAGATTAGTGCTTTGGCTAAATTCAACTCTAATAATAATAATAATAACTCTTTCTATTGTATGGTTGTAATATTTTTCTTTTCCAATTTTAAGTTCTTAGAGTAAAACAATAATCTTATTGTATTTTCTTATGCAAAACAAAAACTTGTGTCTAATTGTATATTCATGAGGTTTACGTAACTGTAATGTCCTAAAAGTAGTCAATGCAATCTCTTATGATTCACTATGTCGTTGGAGACATAACCACTAACTCGATCCACCACACCGGTAAGATCTCTCAAAGATAAATTACTTGGCATTCAAAGTGAAACAAGACAACAGAGTAAAAAAGACCTTATGTACAACAAAAACATCTATTATCACCATAATCTTCCACAGCATTAGTAAAGTAAGGATACTTGGTACACCAGAAACAAACCATCCACAAGTCACAACCTTTTGTCCCGAAAAGTACTTGTTTGCATTGAATGTGGAATCAACCATTGGTCTCAGATGGCGGGTGGGCGCTTCATCTTGAGAAGATGAGAGATACCAGCGATGAAATGATCACGGCTACTTGGAGCTCCTGTCTTGGCCAATGCTTGTCCATTTTTGTCCAACAAAACAAAGCAAGGAATATACCTTATGTCATAGTGGAGAAGCTACATTTCAGACAGACAAAGAGACGAAAATCTTCAGTCTATCTACCTCATCTCTTACTTCCTCGCTGCTATGTTCATTACTCTCCTCACCAGCCTTCTCATTATTCCCTGTTGTTTCATCATAATCATATATACATCTCAGTGAAACTATAAAAAGTGAGAAAATTAAACAGTAGAATCTTGACGGCACACGAATCCAAATTGTGGGAGACATTAACAATGAGACGGCGACGCTTGTTCTGTGCACGTTGACGAGTTTCTCCAATGACAGAGCCAGCTCCATGGCTGCAACAACTAAAAAAGATAAAAAAAAATTGCATTCCAAACTTAAGCTTGATAAAAAAATGCATATTACTTATATACATCCACTCCACATCAGTCATCGATTTGTTAAATGCTAATGAAAACCCATACAAAGATTTCTTATAAGCATCATATCAATGTCAAATTTTAAGAAACTATGGATTCTTCTGACATCAAAGGGCATTAGAAACTAAAGTTCCAATGATTAGGGCTTATGAATGAAACCAAATGAAACCACTGGCCAAGGACCTGATACTCCATCAACTTCTCAGTTTGGTCTCTGTCTTCCACACCCGATTCCTTGAAAAACCTGCACAGCAAGAAACCAAACAACTGATTATCAACACCCTAAACGAATTTTAGCAGTAAGGCACAGGATAAACTTCCAAATTTTCAGTAAAACTCACTTGGTAAGTCCCTTGAGTGCGAAGTTGTCTCCAATACGCATACAGAGCGTGATACACATAAGAAAAGTTGTACTACATGCTGCAGCAAAGAAACCATTAACGAAAATTCAGATCTATGGAACACTCATAATGCCGATCTCAACCACACAAGCTTTAAGGTTAATTGACAGATTTACAACACTAAATGTTCCAATACATGACAAGATCGATATCTATACAATCACCGAATGTTTCACATATTCTTCCCATTTTCGCGACCCACATAATGAAATGGAGGAAAAAAATTGATTTAGGGATTTTAAACGGCCACAGACTCTGAAAAAGACCCGTCTGGCGAATCTGTCGCCTCCAATTGAGCGTTTAGGAGACCGTCTTCAGCAACGGGGATTGGGAGAGAGGGGAATAATAGCAGGAACGATTGTGTTGAGGTTCACGATTGAGGTGGAGAATTGGATTCGATGGTGAAGATTGTGAACGGAGAGGATTCGGAGGATGAGGAGGAAAGGTTGTGATACGAGCTACACTAGTTGGTCGGAGATTTGTAATTGAAGATGAGGAAGTGGGTGAAGATGAGTTGACGATGGGGAGGATGAGGTTAGTTCTAGTGGAGACGAAGATGGAAGAGGGAGAGAAGAAGAGGATGTGGTGAGATTTGATCTTGGATTCGACGAAGGACGATGATCCAAATCTGGATAACAAAGAGGTTCGACTAAAAGGGAGAAATCATTTTTCAAAGTAGGGGTTTGAGATGGTGAATAAAGAGATCAAGAGAAAAACATTTGGCCTTTTTTTGTCTGTGAATAAATGAATTTATTTGGAATGAGTAAAAGACTTAGCCAAAAACAAAATTTTCCCCCCAAAATCAAAATATTTCTGTGCCAAAGTGTTATGTTATAAAAATGTGGAGGCAAATTAAGATTTCTGTCAACTTTTACCTTCCCACTAGATGAAATTTTTTCATAACATTGATTTAAAGCTATGATAGAGTTGGCGTCTCAACTTACCATTTTTAATAGCAGTTTCTGAACTCGTGCTATCGTGAACTGCTATCAAAACTCATATTTCTTGTAGTGTGCATGTGCTTTTACAAATAAAATCATGACCGGGAAAACACCAAGTCGAGCAGAATTCTTCATTGCAACTCGAACGGAATCTGATGGAAGCTTCGTATCTGAGGAGGCTAAAACCCGTGTGGTTAGTTTTTTCTCCTAGCTATTGAATATACTTCAAAATAACAATGATCATTATTGTCTATGACTTTGAGAAATTCAATAATTTTCTTGTTAATTCTTTATGAGAAGATAGTAGTGATTTATTGGACATTACATGTTTCATCGAAGTGGTATAATAAGCATGTCTATGCATACATATCATTCTCTCTCTTTTTTTTGATTCCAAAACACATTTATGTTCTCTGTTTTCAGGAATCACTTACAGCGTTTTTGAACAAAAATCCATAAACTCAAGTCTCAAACAATGTTACAGCTACTTAGGATGTTGAATATGCTCAATTGTTTGTTCCAGATCGTCCAGGACGAGTACGTTGTGTAGGTCGTGGACCTACACCTTCAAAATAATTGAGACACTCTACTATAATTAGACGTGAGGTAGAAACTTCTGAAGTAAATCAGCTAAGGACAGATATGCAAGTGTTAAATGATAAAGTTAAAAGTATGAGTTCATTCATCCAACAAATACCAGATTCTTCAACTGGTGAACAAGTAACAATATAATAACTTATATTGTATTTATAATAATTATGTTAGTAGACTAGTATTGTAAACTAATGATTTATTTAGGCAAGTACATGGGCGGCAAGTTTTGCTGCAGCTTTTGCGAACATATCATTTCCGACTTATTCTCAGGTGAATTCATTCATATGGAACTTTCATAGCCTCCAAATTTTTATATCATAATTAGGCTTATTTTTGTTCTTCTGTTTTTTTTTTTTTTTTGCAGGGAATGGGTGATGGCTTCAATAGAAACCAGAATGCTCTTACGAACATATCAGTTCCGACTAATTCTCAGGTTAATTCCTTCATATGGAACTTTCATAGCCACCAAATTTTTTATATCAAAGGCTTATTTTTATTCTTTTTTTTTTTGCAGGAAATGGGTGATGGCTTCAACTTAAATCAGAATACTTTTAGGAACGTATCAATTCCGACTAATTCTCAGGTAAATTCATTTGTATTGCTCTCATAGCTAGTCATCGAATTTTGATATCATAAACTTATTTTGTTGTTTTTTTGCAGGAAATGGGTGATGGCTTCAACAACCGAAATCAGAATGTTTAAGAGCATAGTAGTTATTAGTATCTATCTTAGTTTTAAGAAGACTGATATGCTCAGAGTTTAATCCCTAGAGTTACACTGCAAGTGCACAGAACGTGACTGTAGTATATAGGGGTCGAATCCACAGAGAGTCAAGAATCTTATAAAATCAGAAATGAAAGCAATAAAATCAGAAACAGAAAACAAATAGTAGATGGTTTGTAAATCAATCAGGCAAAGCGTTAGGTCAAGGGAGTTCTCAGGAAATCATGAATATAAGCTAATCAATTAATCAAGATCAAATTAAGAATGGTTCTAGAAATATAATCACAGATGTATAACAGACCAACTTTCATTGCGAATCTTAACTATATCTAGCAACCTAGCAAACCAACTTTCGTTGCGAGTTCTAGAGTTCTAAACATGCATTAATCTCAGGTTCGTTTGTTCACAATTTCCCTAAGCCAAATTTCTTTGTTAATAGACAAATTGCTCATCTATGTTCTTTCTAGCTAATTAACCAACTTTCGTTGCGGAAATTAACCTAACATCAATAATCTGGGTAGCTAATTCAAATTAAGCATTAAGATCAACCCTAGATGAAGAACTAGAAGTTATGAATCCCAATTAATCAATTAACCTAATATTCCGTGAAATCCCTAAACCTAACAAGTAAACTACTCAGACATGATCAATGAAACAAAAATCATATACGAAATAGAAAGCATAAAGAGATCAATAAGATAAATAAAGGTGTTCGAAATCTTCTCTTTGTCGAGTCTCAGATCAACCCCAAAAATCTCTCTCAATCTCTCTCTAATACTCTCTGAATGTAGAATAAAACTTAGCCTAAAAATGGCTTAAAAACCATAATATAATAGTCTAAACACGATTTGGGCCTTTTGTAAATCTGGGAAACTTCTGGGCAAAAATTGTAATTCTCCAAAAATGCAGATTTTTGTGCGCAGAATTCTGGGTTAGGGGGTGCGTCGACCGATCGACGCACTGTGCAGACGCAGCCAGTGAACTCTATGAAATCTCTATATAGTGCAGAAATGCTCCAAATGCTTCCAAAACGTTCAATCAAGCTCGAAATGTACCTAAACCTGTAAAACACTCTAAAAGACCCCAAAAACGCATAAAAGACTCAATAACAAAGATTTATCGCATGTTAAAAACCCTAAAAACCATGATATATCAAAGACCTTAGCAACTTTAAGTATTTTATTTAAAGTTTTAGCATTGCAAGTGGATGAATGATTTTATTTTGGTTTCCAACATTTAATATATTTGTTATAATTCAATTTCTTTTATATGATTTAATTAATTTTTTTGTTTGGAGTATTAAATTTATAATTATAATTTATATATTTTTATTATTAAAATGTTAAAATTACGGCAACCTCTTGTATCACTTTACAAATGATGTGAAACACATTATTGAAAAAACGTTCTTTATGATTTTAATAATTTATAATATTAAATTATGTCAATTATAATATGTGATACAATAGTTAAGATCTTTTTGACAAAGTGATACAATATTTTGCATCACTTATTGTGAATGATATAATTGTTAGAATCACTTATTAGAGCTGATACATGTTTATAAATCAATTATTTACAAGTAATACAAATATTTAACATCAATTATTATAAACGTAACATATACTAACATCAAATTTTTTTAACTGATGCATATTTTAACATTATTTTTTTGTAACTCATACATATAAATATCGTATATAATAATTGATGCAAATATTTAGAACAATTGTTTAAATTGTTACAAAGTATTTGTATCACCATTTCCAAAATCACTTTTATAAATGATGCAAATGGTAATGGTGTTCACATCATTTATAAATAATGTAAATATATCAAATAAATGACGCAACTCATCTTTTTTTTTTGTAGTGATGTATTAGGACTTGAAGCGGTACTACCATTGGGAGGGGATGAAGAAGGATATTGCTACCTTGATTTCGCAGTGTTAGATTGTTAGTTAGTGAAGGCAGAAAGGAAATCTCCCAGTGGATTATTGCAAGGGTACAACCATAATGGAAATGGGACATGGTAACAATGGATTTCGTTACCAGGCTACCCATGACAACATGGAAGAAGGATGCAATTTGGGTAATCATGGACCGACTTACAAAATCGGCACATTTTATGGCGATAAAGAATACGGATGGAACCGAATTTCTCGCTCAAAAGTATGTGGATTGTATTGTGAAGATTCACGGGACGCCGGTCAGTATCGTGTCAAACAGAGATCTAAAGTGTAGGAATTTCTAGCAGTTCTAATCTCATTAGGAAACCCTAGTATAAATTCCATAGCCTAGAATCTAGGGTTTAGGTATATTGAATCATAAGGATCTCGAGATTACCTGGAGATTAGCAGCGGAAGATGAGCAGGTATTCGAGATTCACGAGCACCTCAAGTGTTGTGCCTCTACTGGTATCCACACGCACACAAACTGGAATCCGCCGGGATGCTAGTGCCGGGAGATCGGATCTCTTCGGGATGCCTGTGTTTCTGAGAGGTGGCTGTTCTTAGGCTCAAAACTTATCCTCCAGGTCGTGCTATATCACATATATATAGACCTCGGAAAACCTAATTAATCACCAGACCGAAACGAGATTAATTGAGTCATTAAATCGAAACATTGTTTCGATCTGCCCCTTGCATCGATCGACACAACACTTGTGTCGA
Source organism: Orychophragmus violaceus (assembly GCA_030180135.1). Classification (NCBI taxonomy): domain Eukaryota; kingdom Viridiplantae; phylum Streptophyta; class Magnoliopsida; order Brassicales; family Brassicaceae; genus Orychophragmus; species Orychophragmus violaceus. The sequence continues at coordinate 58,838,072 of CM058240.1, read as the reverse complement.
TCGACGCACCTTAAAAATGTATATTAATGTGTATCAAATACACATTAATTTGATCATTACATTGATGATCATTCCCATCATTCCCACATGAAGTATATCCAGTCTGCTAAGGTGTGTGACCCTGTAGGATCATATAATACTAGTAATGAGTTCATAACTCACATATCACAAGTGGTTTCTAGCAAAATATTATGACCATCTAGTATTGTATGAATGTCTAATCTCGACAACACAACTATCTCCAGAGTGATTACAAGTGTGATTTCAGGACATTCCCAACAATCTCCCACTTGTACTTGAATCATCTATTCCCATAATCCCTTCGTCTCTATATCTCGATCTGGCATAAGGCAAGATCCGTGTCATCCTTATTAATCCAAGATCATGTTCATCGAACTCCGATTTATACTGACAAGACAAACGACTGACAATCACCTCGTTTGAGTGTGGCCACACATTTCTCAGTATCAAATCTTCGATGGGCCCTGAGATATTTATCTCTTGTTATATAGGAGGGACAAATCCCATCTTGTTCCATCCCTGTTCCTTAACTCACTTCATGATACGCCCAATCAATGCCTTTATAGTCACCAGTTACGGCTGACGTTTGACAGGGTTAAAGCGGACCAATTCACATGTAAAAAAACATGATGAACTCAGGTCTAAGGACTATACTCTATAGTCGTAATGAAAACTCCCATGACACTTATATAACTATCCTGCAGAGTTGTCATTAGTGGGTCATGTCCGATCATGTGTTCTCTAACACATATCTATGTGATTGACTTTAATACTCTTATTAATGACTCCATGAAACTTAGTCATCAGTCACCTCACATACTAGTCTCACGCGGTTGTTAATGTCCCTCTTTAACAACCTTGACTAGGGACCAACATAATTTATGTCATTTATCATTTATAGGGTTTCATGATCAAGTCACATACTTGATGACCTATGAAATGTCATAAATTACTTTGGGACTATTATTTAATAACATAATTAAATAATACTGATGTCAGAGTTCATTATCATAATCAAATTATGTTTACATGAACATCATATCACAACTAAAATTAACAACAACAACTCCCACTAAAATTAAGATCACATCTTAAGACATCTAATGCTTATAGCAGTTGTATGAACCTCATGCGGTCTCTGTAACGCCCCTTTCCCATTCTCCGCTGACCGTCGAGCTGACCGGTCAACAATCAAACAAGAACATGACCGATCAAACCCGAGCAAGTCGAACGGGAAAAGTTCGCCACAGGACGAAGCCAAAGATAGTTCGGTTTGAGACAAAGGCTCGCACCAATCTATCCTCGACTCCGCTATACTCATATTCATAGCACAAGCGGTACCACTTGCACTACTTCAATGAGTTGTGTCGGTTCGGACTAAAACCTCATATCAGGGAAACAATTTCATTTCTGAATAATCAACATTGAGTACAACGTTTAATAGGATTTCACCAACAATCGTCAAGTAAAATATATAGAGAAATCAATACACAAAATGATAATAACGCCGAACCGAGAAAACACTCAAAACAATCACGAATCAAATCCCGTCACAAGCAACCCGAAACCACACCGAGCATCTCCCGCGTCCGCCGCTACCTAAACCTGAAAAATACAAAAAGAGTATAATGAGCGATCTAAGATCACCCAGTGAATCGGCTCCCCACTAACGGCTTCTAGTCTATCTAGATTCTACAATCCCCGCCCCAAAACCCAAAATAACAAGCAGCAAGAAATAAATAGTCGATCACGCACTACCACGTCGTGTCAACCCACACACAATCAAGCAATAGCCAAAACAAGAGAATTAAGGGAATCGAAGGCACTGCGGCACATGTACTCGATTGGACTCGATCTATATATCGCGCAACGAAAGAAATAACAAAACAACGCTGGGCCCTACGATCTCGGTAACTTCCACGGGTCTACATTGTCGCCTATATGGCAACTAACCCTCGACTCCTATACGTGCACACAAGGACCCACGTATAGGACACCGTTCTCCGTCCATCGATACGCGGTGACTCTGACTACCCCTAGATAGCCCGAGTTTCCATGCAGTCCGGCCCTAGGACATGACCCCGTATTCTCCGGACCGCACACCTACCGGCGTCACCCGATAGGTTAACACCATAACCAGAACCACCATGGCCCGGTTAGGTCAAACCCGAGGATCCAATCGGGTCGGAAGTACCGGAACGTAACAAAATAACCTAGGCTTGCGGAATCTAACGCACCCTAGAGTCCTAGTGCAGAAATGTAAACACGCAGACTCGCTGGGACTCTAGCACAGATCACGCAATCAATATCAATAATAAATCCACAACCATTCCGCAAGCCTCTACACTACCTCCGCTCTGACTAGGTAAGATACCTAGACAGCACCACTAACTTACCCGGTCCCGTGACCGGAGTAAGTGTCCGCAATAACTGCTCGGCCCAACACCGAGCAGTCTAACAAGCCTGCACACAAAGCTCACAACAACAACAATACAATCACGCAATCACAATCAATCACACAATCACAATCAATCACACAATCACACACAAGCAGACTTATTAGGGTTTCTAAGTCTTTTAATCCATTTCACGCCCGCTACCTTGGGTTAACCGCTTGTTAACCCGTAGACGGTTCACCAATCACCACACTTTCTTATTTCTTAACCAAACCTAATCATCATTTATTAACTCCCTGGTCCGTCGGTTTAGAGTTAGTAAACTTACTAACTCCCCGACGTCTCATTATTAACTTAATTTGATTCATTCCCCAATCCCGCTATTAAACCTAAACCCCAATCCCGTTACAATATTCTATACGTTCGTTTAGGTTTAACCATATTTTAATGTCGTCTTAATTCCCGTATATAGATTCATTAATTATCGTTCTTATACCATATATATGCATATACAGTCCTAAACAACGGTCTATATGAATGCATCACCCAATCATTACTAACAACCTAATGGCACACAACCAATTAACCTTTTAATTCTGTAAACCCTAACATGCTTATCTGTTCCTAACCGGTTTAACCTTAAACGCCCAATTAATTATTCAGTACCAATTAGGTTAAGTAACGGGTATGCAAACCTAGTACTACGGTTTATCAATTTCCGGTCTATATGAGTCTAAAGGTTTGTGAGCCGACTCACAGTGAGATAGGTACGGTAATGGCGGCTCGATGCAGATGTAAATCCCGAGAGACCCGACTCGAACCCCGAACTTCTCCCGAACCTCTCCGAATGCACGAACTCGAACCCTGAAGCTTCCCGAACGTCCTGACCGTTGACTGAACAATTCAAACCACGCGTCCGGACCATCTTCTCTCTCCTTTACGCCTCCTTCTCTCCTCCTTGTCTCTCTCTTCTTTTCATCTTCACGTCTCTCTCTCTCTCTACTTTCTCTCTCCTCCGGTCTTGTCTCCTTCTCCTCATCTCACGCTTCTCTCTCCTCTTCTTCATGCTTCTTCTCTCTCTCTCTCTCCCCTTCTTCACGCTCTTCTTCTCTTCCTCCTTCTTCACGCCACTTCTCTCCTCCTCTCTCTCTTCCTCTTCTTCTTCTCTCCCTCCTCTTCACGCTTCCTCTCTTCTCTCCTCTTCACGCCTCTCTTCCTCTCCTCTTCACGCTTCTTCTTCCCTCTTCCTCTTCTTCTTCCACGCCTCCTCTCTCTCCCCTCTTCTTCTTCTCTTCCGGCACCTTCTTCCTCCTCCTTCTTCTTCTTCTTCTCTCCTTTGTCGGCTTCTTCTTTCTTCTTCTCTCCTTCTCCACGCCTTCTCTCTCCTTCTTCTTCTTCTCCTCCTTCGCCGGCTTCTTCTTTCTTCTTCTCTCCTCCTCCACGCCTTCTCTCTCTCCCTTCTTCTTCTCCTCCTCCTTCTTCTTCTTCTCCCCCTCCTTCTTCTTCTTCTTCTTCTTCTTCTTCTTCTTCTTCTTCTTCCCCTCTCCCTCTCTTCTTTCTCTCTTCTTTCTTACCACTCTTGTTGAGTTGGTGTTTTGGTGTGAGGAGAAGTGAGGGGTGGGGGTCTCTTTTTATAGCAAAAGTGAAGAGATCTTCACCTTACACTTGTCTCCTCTTCCTCTACATCTTAAGCCACGACATCCTCACCAAAAACCATCCACAAACAATGAATTTGATCTCCCACCATCCATTTGTAAGCCTCCTCATGCAACCCTTGGATTTGTGACAACACATTTTGGTGATTCATGCACCTAAGAAGCTTCTATTTCTTGGGCTCCATTTTCGTGGCCCATGCTTTATTCTGAGCTTTATTTAGGTCCAATATTAGCTCAGGAACTAACCCAAAATAACCTAGTTCAAGCCCAAGCCTTAGAGAATTTATTTTGGAGTTTTAGTCATTAATCACTCATTAATGATCTAAAATTTATAACTTGATCTCGGCATCAAATCTTGCTTCATCCTTTTAACCGTGTCTTCTTAATCTTATAATGGAGCTGTGGTCAAAATTTCATAATTTTTGGTGGAGTTTAGAAGGTCCTCTCGCTTGCCCGAACATTGCATCGGTTTCTTGGAAAAACCGGTTTTACGGTTAATATTTTAAAATATCTCTGGATGATCCCATAAATCTTCAACCCTCCATAATCAGATTATCCATGCTTTTGATGAATTTAGCATTTTGAATCACTTCATTTGGACACCCGTAGCTCCGGTTATGAATTTCCGAAGATTCGTCGGTTTTGTCGGTTTCCATTTCCGACTCACCGAAAAACAGGCTTCTGTTCCGATTTCTCCAACTCTGGTCTTGTGAATATTCTTTATATTAAAATAGAAGAATATTCGGCCCGTCTCGGCTTCCGTCTCGAACTTTGGTAAAATTACCATTTTACCCCCGACATTGGTAAAATGACAATTTTACCCCTGTTGACTTTCTGCTGCTCGTTGACCGCATTTTGATACGGGGTATCACATTCTTCCCCACTTACAGGAATTCGTCCCCGAATTCTCTGTCACTGTCAGACTTCAAATCGGTTCCGAACCCCGCAAGTTGCTTCATCGCTTCACTCCGACGCTTCTTTCTCTAACACGGCTGCATATCACTGATTGCAACACGAATCCAATCTGAAATATCAATCTTGTACTCTGGTCCGCTCCACTCTCAACTGACTTTATCGGTCTCCATCTTCGAACTCACTCCTGGTTAACTTCTCTACTCTGCTTCCTACTTCTGTCTTCCCCACTTTGCTTCGACCTCCACGTCATTCTGTTTGTGACTTTCTGTCTTCCTTTCCGAGACACTCTTCAAGAATCTGATCATCTGCTTCCGACTGACTGATAACTTTACTGATTTTTCTTTCCAAATCCTTCCGCTAACTCGTCATCCCAACCGCTTCGCTCTTTCCGCCGCTCTGTACTAACACATTCCCACTGACAACACCCATCACTGCCTCACGGTCCGGTCCACTCATCTCACAATGTCTTGACACTTCATCTCGCTTTCGGGTTCGGGTTCGGTCTCGGATTCACATCGCGTCGCCATTCCGACCTACAATCAACACAACAACTCACTGAACAATTAGTTTCATCCCGCTCTATCCCCGATATCACTTCCCCATAGAAATATGGTTACTTAATCACGTACCCAACGGTTACCCGTGATTAAATAACAATACACTATAAGTACGCTTCCTCGTGAATCGACAGATAAACACAACCGTCCTCAAGTCGGCTCAACTCGAAGTAAAATTAAAATAAAATAAACACCTTACCTTTTTAACAAAACCGAAGAAAACTACTAATCGCCAATCAAATTCCGAACTACCAACGATACAAGGGTCTCTAAGACCCAAAACGATCAATCCATCCAAAACCACGCACGCTAACACTACGCAACTACCACACAAACAATCAAGCAATCAATCAATCAATCAAGCAACAGGAAAAGGAAAACAAGCAATCACCACTCAATCACGCAATCTAATGATCGGTCAGATGCGTCGTCGGTCTGGGTTCAGGTCATGAGGAACGGGCGTCAGTTCCGCTCATCATTTGATTTCACACAGTAATCTATTTGCTGTCAGAACCATCTCATTCATGCAAATAGTTACTATGCTACTCAAAACGATCAACTGAACACTCTGTATCCACCACATACATAAATGATATATCGTACACAATAAGGTTTTCTGTACATGGTTATGATCAGAGTCTACTCATAAGACCGTCATCACATCCAAAAACCCATACGACGCCGCTATACTTCCGAAAAGTCAAAGACGACACGCAAAGTCGCCTATCCGCCGATCTATCTACAAGACAAAAATAGAGTTAGTGCCCCCAACTTACCTGGCCTAACTACAACTATCCTAACCTAACGCCTCCAGCAAGACCGAAATGCCCAACACCCCTGGCAAAACGGCTCGCTGAAGTATCCGCTGGCAGGTGCGCCGGGAGGGTGTGGTGAGTGTGTGTCTCGAGATGGTGTTGTGGCTCGGCTATCAGGCAAAGATGAGCAATGTGACCTGCGCGGCCACACAACTAATAGACTGAGTAGACGCAGAGAGCGGTCCATGGTAATACGCGGATGCCTGATGATCATAACCTCCACACAACTGATAAGTCCTCGCTGACTCGGGTCTGGACAACGAAACAACCGGTACTGCACAACGGGCGGCTGACTGAGCTCGGGATCTCTGCGGCTGAGCCCCGCTCAATAACTTCTGGTACTAGTGCTCGGTATGACTCTCCATCGGGTACATAATCCTGCTCTGGCGGTCGGGCAAGTCATCGCTCCGTGGTCCTCCTGACCACATAACGGACAACAGTCGGGTCCCGGTACTGGATGGTACGGCTTCCGAAGACGCGGGTCTACTGCTCGGGGACAACAATGTAAATGAACTCATACACTCCACATCCGTTGCACGTCCTGTACTCCGGTATTGCTGGCGGCGAGACTGACTGATCCCTGCGGACTCATGACGCTCAACTGTAACTGCTCCGCGCGCACACACACACACACGTCTCCACTCCACCCAGGACACACTGCTGCACGACTGCAATCACAACTCAAAGATAAGTTAGTACGAATAATACAAAAATGCTACTCCCCATCCCAACCCCGGGTTTAACGGACGCGGCTCGGTTTCCTAATGGATGCTTGTGTGACACATTTGACTTGATAAAACACGGAAAACACTCAGAAATGAAATGTTTCGAAACCCATGCAGAACCATGCTCTGATACCACCTTTCTGTAACGCCCCTTTCCCATTCTCCGCTGACCGTCGAGCTGACCGGTCAACAATCAAACAAGAACATGACCGATCAAACCCGAGCAAGTCGAACGGGAAAAGTTCGCCACAGGACGAAGCCAAAGATAGTTCGGTTTGAGACAAAGGCTCGCACCAATCTATCCTCGACTCCGCTATACTCATATTCATAGCACAAGCGGTACCACTTGCACTACTTCAATGAGTTGTGTCGGTTCGGACTAAAACCTCATATCAGGGAAACAATTTCATTTCTGAATAATCAACATTGAGTACAACGTTTAATAGGATTTCACCAACAATCGTCAAGTAAAATATATAGAGAAATCAATACACAAAATGATAATAACGCCGAACCGAGAAAACACTCAAAACAATCACGAATCAAATCCCGTCACAAGCAACCCGAAACCACACCGAGCATCTCCCGCGTCCGCCGCTACCTAAACCTGAAAAATACAAAAAGAGTATAATGAGCGATCTAAGATCACCCAGTGAATCGGCTCCCCACTAACGGCTTCTAGTCTATCTAGATTCTACAATCCCCGCCCCAAAACCCAAAATAACAAGCAGCAAGAAATAAATAGTCGATCACGCACTACCACGTCGTGTCAACCCACACACAATCAAGCAATAGCCAAAACAAGAGAATTAAGGGAATCGAAGGCACTGCGGCACATGTACTCGATTGGACTCGATCTATATATCGCGCAACGAAAGAAATAACAAAACAACGCTGGGCCCTACGATCTCGGTAACTTCCACGGGTCTACATTGTCGCCTATATGGCAACTAACCCTCGACTCCTATACGTGCACACAAGGACCCACGTATAGGACACCGTTCTCCGTCCATCGATACGCGGTGACTCTGACTACCCCTAGATAGCCCGAGTTTCCATGCAGTCCGGCCCTAGGACATGACCCCGTATTCTCCGGACCGCACACCTACCGGCGTCACCCGATAGGTTAACACCATAACCAGAACCACCATGGCCCGGTTAGGTCAAACCCGAGGATCCAATCGGGTCGGAAGTACCGGAACGTAACAAAATAACCTAGGCTTGCGGAATCTAACGCACCCTAGAGTCCTAGTGCAGAAATGTAAACACGCAGACTCGCTGGGACTCTAGCACAGATCACGCAATCAATATCAATAATAAATCCACAACCATTCCGCAAGCCTCTACACTACCTCCGCTCTGACTAGGTAAGATACCTAGACAGCACCACTAACTTACCCGGTCCCGTGACCGGAGTAAGTGTCCGCAATAACTGCTCGGCCCAACACCGAGCAGTCTAACAAGCCTGCACACAAAGCTCACAACAACAACAATACAATCACGCAATCACAATCAATCACACAATCACAATCAATCACACAATCACACACAAGCAGACTTATTAGGGTTTCTAAGTCTTTTAATCCATTTCACGCCCGCTACCTTGGGTTAACCGCTTGTTAACCCGTAGACGGTTCACCAATCACCACACTTTCTTATTTCTTAACCAAACCTAATCATCATTTATTAACTCCCTGGTCCGTCGGTTTAGAGTTAGTAAACTTACTAACTCCCCGACGTCTCATTATTAACTTAATTTGATTCATTCCCCAATCCCGCTATTAAACCTAAACCCCAATCCCGTTACAATATTCTATACGTTCGTTTAGGTTTAACCATATTTTAATGTCGTCTTAATTCCCGTATATAGATTCATTAATTATCGTTCTTATACCATATATATGCATATACAGTCCTAAACAACGGTCTATATGAATGCATCACCCAATCATTACTAACAACCTAATGGCACACAACCAATTAACCTTTTAATTCTGTAAACCCTAACATGCTTATCTGTTCCTAACCGGTTTAACCTTAAACGCCCAATTAATTATTCAGTACCAATTAGGTTAAGTAACGGGTATGCAAACCTAGTACTACGGTTTATCAATTTCCGGTCTATATGAGTCTAAAGGTTTGTGAGCCGACTCACAGTGAGATAGGTACGGTAATGGCGGCTCGATGCAGATGTAAATCCCGAGAGACCCGACTCGAACCCCGAACTTCTCCCGAACCTCTCCGAATGCACGAACTCGAACCCTGAAGCTTCCCGAACGTCCTGACCGTTGACTGAACAATTCAAACCACGCGTCCGGACCATCTTCTCTCTCCTTTACGCCTCCTTCTCTCCTCCTTGTCTCTCTCTTCTTTTCATCTTCACGTCTCTCTCTCTCTCTACTTTCTCTCTCCTCCGGTCTTGTCTCCTTCTCCTCATCTCACGCTTCTCTCTCCTCTTCTTCATGCTTCTTCTCTCTCTCTCTCTCCCCTTCTTCACGCTCTTCTTCTCTTCCTCCTTCTTCACGCCACTTCTCTCCTCCTCTCTCTCTTCCTCTTCTTCTTCTCTCCCTCCTCTTCACGCTTCCTCTCTTCTCTCCTCTTCACGCCTCTCTTCCTCTCCTCTTCACGCTTCTTCTTCCCTCTTCCTCTTCTTCTTCCACGCCTCCTCTCTCTCCCCTCTTCTTCTTCTCTTCCGGCACCTTCTTCCTCCTCCTTCTTCTTCTTCTTCTCTCCTTTGTCGGCTTCTTCTTTCTTCTTCTCTCCTTCTCCACGCCTTCTCTCTCCTTCTTCTTCTTCTCCTCCTTCGCCGGCTTCTTCTTTCTTCTTCTCTCCTCCTCCACGCCTTCTCTCTCTCCCTTCTTCTTCTCCTCCTCCTTCTTCTTCTTCTCCCCCTCCTTCTTCTTCTTCTTCTTCTTCTTCTTCTTCTTCTTCTTCTTCCCCTCTCCCTCTCTTCTTTCTCTCTTCTTTCTTACCACTCTTGTTGAGTTGGTGTTTTGGTGTGAGGAGAAGTGAGGGGTGGGGGTCTCTTTTTATAGCAAAAGTGAAGAGATCTTCACCTTACACTTGTCTCCTCTTCCTCTACATCTTAAGCCACGACATCCTCACCAAAAACCATCCACAAACAATGAATTTGATCTCCCACCATCCATTTGTAAGCCTCCTCATGCAACCCTTGGATTTGTGACAACACATTTTGGTGATTCATGCACCTAAGAAGCTTCTATTTCTTGGGCTCCATTTTCGTGGCCCATGCTTTATTCTGAGCTTTATTTAGGTCCAATATTAGCTCAGGAACTAACCCAAAATAACCTAGTTCAAGCCCAAGCCTTAGAGAATTTATTTTGGAGTTTTAGTCATTAATCACTCATTAATGATCTAAAATTTATAACTTGATCTCGGCATCAAATCTTGCTTCATCCTTTTAACCGTGTCTTCTTAATCTTATAATGGAGCTGTGGTCAAAATTTCATAATTTTTGGTGGAGTTTAGAAGGTCCTCTCGCTTGCCCGAACATTGCATCGGTTTCTTGGAAAAACCGGTTTTACGGTTAATATTTTAAAATATCTCTGGATGATCCCATAAATCTTCAACCCTCCATAATCAGATTATCCATGCTTTTGATGAATTTAGCATTTTGAATCACTTCATTTGGACACCCGTAGCTCCGGTTATGAATTTCCGAAGATTCGTCGGTTTTGTCGGTTTCCATTTCCGACTCACCGAAAAACAGGCTTCTGTTCCGATTTCTCCAACTCTGGTCTTGTGAATATTCTTTATATTAAAATAGAAGAATATTCGGCCCGTCTCGGCTTCCGTCTCGAACTTTGGTAAAATTACCATTTTACCCCCGACATTGGTAAAATGACAATTTTACCCCTGTTGACTTTCTGCTGCTCGTTGACCGCATTTTGATACGGGGTATCACAGTCTCGCTCAGCATGCGTCGAAGGACACTGCGTCTTGCTAAGAGTAATGCCAAGAGTTATTTGCATGAAACCCTTCTTGGAATCATGCATACTGGACATGTGCAAGACCTTATCAATATAAATATCTTGACACAATCCAATTAGCTTGTCCAATCTATCTCTATAGATTCTTATTCTAAGAATGTATATGGCTTCTCCCTTGCTTTTCATCGAAAACAACTTTCGAGTCAAGTCTTGACAGACTGAAACAATGGAACTTCATTTCCGAGAAGTAGTATGTTATCAACATACAATGCTAGAAATGCAACTGCGCTCCCACTAGTCATCTTGTAAACACACGGTTCCTTTTTGTTTCTGATGAAGTCAAACCTTTTGACTGCTTCATCAAAGCGAAGATTCCAACTCCGAGATGCTTGCTTCAATCCATAAATGGATTGATGAAGCTTGCATACCTTCCTAAAAGCTTTAGGATCAATGAAAACTTCAGGTTGTGTCATGTACACATCCTCTTCCAGAATTCCATTATGGAAAACTGTTTTCACATCCATCTGCCTGATCTTATAATCATAATGAGCGGCAGTTGCTAGGAGAATCCGAATGGACTTAAGCATAGTGACCGGGGAATAGGTTTCTTCATAGTCAATACCATGAATTTGCTTGAAACCTTTTGCCACCAACCCAACTTTGTATATCTGAATATTACCATCCACGTCAACTTTTCTTCTTGAAAATCCATTTACGCACAATGGCTTCTACACCATCGGGTAAATCAACCCAAGTCATACTTGGTTCTATGACATGGATCCCATTTCGGATTCAGCGGCTTTCAGCCATTTTCGGAGTAAGAGCCCATCATTGCTTCTTCAAAATTCGCAGGCTCGTCACTTTCAATGATCACCAGATCATGGCAATTGGTTACGAGAAATCCAAATTTCTCGGGTTCGTGACGAATCCTCTCGGATTTACGAACTTCAGGTACCACATGTGTAGGTTCTACAACTCTTTGTAGATCCAATTTCCGCTCTTCCTCATCAGGTTGAGCAGTCTCCTGTGATTTCCGAATTTCTTCGAGTTGTACTTTACTCCCACTGTTCTTCCTAGAAAGAAAGTCTTTCTCAAGAAAAACACAGTTTCGAGCAACAAACATTTTGTTCTCGGACAGGTTGTAAAAGTAACATGCCTTGGTCTCCTTAGCATAACCAATGAAGTAGCATTCATCGGATTTGGGTGCGAGCTTATCAGAGATTAAACGTTTTATATAAGCCTCACAACCCCAAATCTTCATGAAAGACAAATTAGGAACATTTCCAGTCCGCATCTCATGTGGTGTCTTTGTAACTGATTTTGATGAAACCCTATTTAGTGTAAACGCAGACGTTTCTAGAGCGTATCCCTAGAATGATAATGGAAGATCTGAGTGACTCATCATTGATCGAACCATATCTAATAAAGTCCGATTCAGGAGGAGTGAGTTGTGAAACAATTCCACAATCTCTCGTATGATCACTGAATTCTTAGCTTAAGTATCCACCTCCACGATCTTATCGTAGAGCTTTAATCCTTTTGCCAAGTTGATTATGTACTTCATTCTGGAACTCTTTGAACTTTTCAAAAGATTCTGATTTATGTCTCATTAAATGGACATAACCGTACCTACTGAAAATATCAGTAAAGGTAATGAAGTACTGAAAGTTTCCTCTAGCACTTGTGCTCATCGGGCCATACACATCCCTATGTATAAAGCCCAATAAGTCTCTGGCCCTTTCATTTTGTTCGTTCGCGACCTGTGTCGATCGACACACCTTTTGTGTCGATCGACACTACCTTTTGTTGAAATTTACCCAATAAACAAGATTCACATTTCTCACATGATTCATAATCAAATGAGCCCAAAAGCCCATCACTATGGAGCTTCTGAATCTGTTTCTCATTTATGTGGTCCAAACGACAATGCTAGAGAAATTTTTTTGATTCGTATCATTTGACTTGAATCTCTTGGTACTAATGTTATAGATAGGCACGTTTTGTTTTAGAACATAAAGTCCATTCTCTAATGGACCGCTACCATAAAACATATCATTGTAATCAAATGAATAACACTTATTCTTAATTTGAAAACTGATATCCTTCCATATCCAAACAAGGAATAGAAATAATATTTCTGCTTATAGCAGGTACATAGTAGCAGTTCTTGAGTTCAAAAACCAAGCCAGAAGGCAAAACAAATGAAATGTTCCTCCGGCTAATGCAGTAACTCTTGCTCCATTTCCCACGCGCAGGTTCACTTGTCCTTTCTCCAAAATCCTACTTTTGCTTAGGTCCTGCATATTTGTACAAATATGAGTACCACAGCCGGTATCTTATACCCAATAAGTAGAACCATAAGAAGTAACATTTACTTCTATAACATAAATACCTGAAGAAGAAGTCTCATACGTCTTCTTCAGCTTCTCATAATCTTCCAGGAATTTATTGCAGTTTCTTTTCAAATGCCCATAACCATTACAATAATGGCACTTGTCATCTTTAGAAGGACCATGTTTAATCTTAGGAGCATGGTTAGACTCGCTTTGATTCACAATCGAGCTTGTCTTGCCATCACCTTTGTTCTTACCAAGTTTCTTAAACTTCTTACCCTTTTGTACCATAAGGACATTTGGGGTGTCCTTCTTGATGTTAGGTTCAGCAGTTTTGAGCATCCCATGCAACTCAGTCAAAGTCTTTGTCAAGTTGTTCATGTTATAGTTCATAACAAACTGATCATAGCTTGACGGTAGTGACTGCAGAATGATGTCAGTAGACAACTCTTGGCTAATGGGACAATCCAGTTTCCCCAGGTTATCAATATAACCCATCATCTTAATGACATGAGGACTAACTGGTCCGTCCTTTGGCAACTTGCACTCAATTAGAGACTTAACCGTCTGGTATCTCTGAGTTCGTGCCTGCTCCTGAAACATACTTTTCAGGCCAGTGATCATCTCTATTGGCGACTCCACGTACTCATATTGCTTCTGCAAGTCCGAGTTCATGGTAGCCAACATGAGACAACACACATCGACCACATCATTAGAATGCTTATCCCATGCATCCTTCTTTGACTGCCAGGCATTGGCTCGGTACTTCTTGGGGAGAACTTTCTCAAGGACATTGTCCTTTTTCTCCTGTTTGAGAACAATTCTCAAATTCCGATACCATTCAAGAAAGTTGGATCCATTTAACTTGTCCTTCTAAAGGACGGATCGCAGGGAGAAATTGTTATGATGGTTTGTGCTAGACATAGCTGAAAACAAGAGAGGTTTAGTTATGATGTTCAAGAAATGAGAAATCTTAACTATTAAGAAGACTCGCATTATATTCAAAACAATGTTTCCTCAAATGAATAAAATGATCCAAGACCCATACTTCACTGAAACTTGAGTGAGCCACTGGCTATCGCCCAAATTTTAGTTATCTAGGTAAGCAACAACTTTGCTAGTTATACCCAATATAACTCTTGGTTGTGGATTGACATCTCATGTCTAATCCACCTGATGTCTCTGGGCCCAAAACGATTTTGATGGCTCAGTCAAGTAAACCAATCTTTTAAGTCATGTAATTGTTGACATCTTGCACTGCAAGTCCATCAACACGATTACCTCATGTCTTACTTATGTAATTGTGGACACCTTGCACTGCAAGTCTATCGCACAATGAAACAAGTCTTGACAGTTGACAAGATTGGAAAGACATCTAAACATACTTGATATTTAGTTGAGGAACAGAAATATTTAAAACAATTAATCTTATTATGTTTTAATTATTCTAAGAATTCGGGTCTAATTTTGGTTCAGTTCTGTGATCTCAGGTTCAATAACAGAAACCAATTTGCGATTTATGGTTCAATAACCAAAATCTCGAGTGGTGTGTCGACCGACACAACGCCGTGTGTCGATCGACACTACCGAACCAAAACCATTGAGAAAACCGGTCAATCAAATTGAACCGGTTCGATAATCGGTTAGTGTTGATCGACACAACACTTGTTTCGATCGACATCAACCCGATTCAATCAAACCGCAATTAACCCGTCAAACCGGTTTAAGCCAATTGCGATAACCGGTCCAATCCAATTGAACCGATTCATCCAATTGAACCGATTTAGCCAATTTTAACCAAGCGCGATAACCGGTCCAATCCAATTGAACCGATTAAACCAATCGCAAGGTCTGTGTCGACCGACACAACTCTTGTGTCGATCGATGCGTTAGGGCTTTAGGAACTTTGATCTTTATGATCGAAACCTAATATTTTATTCGGATTTCCATACTGTGTCGATCGATCCCAGATTGGTGTCGATCGACACTATGCGAAACCACAGAAAAGTTTTCGAACAAAAAACCCTAAAACGCAATTCCTTTTAACTAAACACAACTTGTTCAAATTCATCTAATTCGAGAAGCTTGCTGTTAGATTCAATAGGATAAACCCTAAGGCTCTGATACCACTGTAGGAATTTCTAGCAGTTCTAATCTCATTAGGCAACCCTAGTATAAATTCCATAGCCTAGAATCTAGGGTTTAGGTATATTGAATCTAAGGATCTCGAGATTACATGGAGATTAGCAGCGGAAGATGAGCAGGTGTTCGAGATTCACGAGCGCCTCAAGTGCTGCGCCTCTTCTGGTATCCACACGCACACAAACTGGAATCCGCCGGGATACTAGTGCCGGGAGATCGGATCTCTTTGGGATGCCTGTGTTTCTGAGAGGTGGCTGTTCTTAGGCTCAAAACTTATCCTCCAGGTCGTGCTATATCACATATATATAGACCTCGGAAAACCTAATTAATCACCAGACCAAACCGAGATTAATTGAGTCATTAAATCGAAACATTGTTTCGATCTGCGCCTTGCATCGATCGACACAACACTTGTGTTGATCGACGCACCCTCAAAAAACGTATATTAATGTGTATCAAATACACATTAATTTGATCATTACATTGATGATCATTCCCATCATTCCCACATGAAGTATATCCAGTCTGCTAAGGTGTGTGACCCTGTAGGATCATATGATACTAGTAATGAGTTCATAACTCACATATCACAAGTGGTTTCTAGCAAAACATTATGACCATCTAGTATTGTATGAATGTCTAATCTCGATAACACAACTATCTCTAGAGTGATTACAAGTGTGATTTCAGGACATTCCCAACACAAAGTTCACTTCTATGTTCTGGCAAGCATTTTAGATATCAATGGAGACGAGAGTGCATCTCAGTACAACATATCATTCATAGACCGATGGACAGTCTGAGCGGACCATTCAGACATAAGAGGATGTGCTGAGAGCTTATGTGCTGGATTGAGAAGGCAAGTGGGTGAAGATCTACCATTGGTCGAGTTTTCCTACAAAAATTGTTACCATTCGAGCATAGGGATGCCTCCATACGAGGCTCTGTATGGTAGACCTTGCAGGAACCCTTATGTTGGACCGAGGTGGGGGAGAGACGTGATCTAGAGCCGAAAATAATCAAGGAGATGGTAGAGCAAATGTAATTTCTCAAGGAGAGTCTAAAGTAGGCATACGACCGTCAAAAGAGTTATCCGAATGACCGTTGCAAGGAATTGGAGTTCGTAGTAGGCGATTCAGTGTATCTTAGGATGAGAATATCAAGGATCCGAATTGCAAGTTGAACAAATTAAGGCCGAGGTATATGGAGCCGTCTGTGATAATCGAGAGGATTGGTGCGGTAGCGTATAAGTTAGAGTTGCCACAAAAGTTGCAGACTTTTCACAATGTGATTCATGTGTCTGTCTTGCGCAAAGTTGTTCGTGAAACAGAATTGATCATGGCTGAGCCACCGTCACATGTTAGCTGTAACATGTATGTGAAAATTGTGGATCGTCAGAAGTCTGAATACAATGGAAAGAGAACCAAAATGGTACTGGTTCAATGGGAGAGAGACGACATCGTCCAAGATGAGGTTTGAGAACCTGAGCTGCATTTAAAATTGAGTCATCCAGAGCTGTTTGCGGATTCGAGCAACGGAATGAATTTGGGGGCGAATTTCCGATTGGTGTGGGAGAACTGTAAAGCCCAATACTTGGGGCCCAAGGGAATTGGAAAATGGCCCAAAGTCCAGGACCTACTCTAGAAACCATAGGTTCCCAAGCCCTTCTCCTATAAAAAGAGGTGATCCCCTCCTCATTTTTCAGAGTTTTCATAGCATCGAAGCCCTGTCGAATTTCAGAGCAGCAGAGTCTCGCCGGAGATCAGCCCCAGATTCCGGAGACAAGCCGCCATATCCGACCTCCGACCGCCGCCCAGCCACCGCTGGAGTCTCGCTGGAGCACCCGACCAACCGCCGGAGTCTCGCTGGAGCACCCGACCAACCACCGATGTCGAAGATTCCGTCCACCGCTAAAGCTCCGCCGCCTTCGACATGCCTCCTAGAACTGTCTTCCGCCATCGCCGGAGTTCCGTCACCGTCGCCGGAGTGCCGCCACCATCGCCGGAGTGCAGCCACCATCACCGGAAATTTTAGCTAGAAAACCGTATTTTTCCGAAATCTTTATCTCGTCTCCGTTTTGATCCAGAATTCCGAGCCGTCGTCTTCTCGACTTGTTTGAGTGTCGTTATCTCTGTTTTTACATTTTTAAGGATAGGTCTCTAGATCTCAGATCTTTTCCGATATTCGATTCTAGATCCGATCTAATCTTGTTATCGCTTGTAGATCCGTTCTGTGATTCCGTTCCTCTCTCTCTCTCTCTCTCTCTCTCTCTCTCTCTCTCTCTCTCTCTCTCTCTCTCTCTCTCTCTCTCTCTCTCTCTCTCTCTCTCTCTCCCCCTCTCTCAATATTCCAATCCAAGCTAAGGTGAGGACCGGTCGTGATCTCTACCTTACTCTTTCTCAATGCCGGGACATGAGTCCTTTGTTAATAGCGCCTTTCCTAGATAGTTTAGATCTAGTTCTTGAATTGTGGTGATTTGAATGACTACACTTAGAGTCATAGGTTATCACTAAACAAAAAAAGTTGTTTGTGATTGATTGCTATGTGTGTCATAGATGAAGTGCTCCTGTGAGGGATATTTTTTGCAGGACACGAGACGAGGGTGTACCATGCATGTCATTTTGTCGAGAAGGGTTTGACGAACCCTCCAAAGGTGCCATGAGATGCACTGAGTTGTGGAGCAGTGAGGCCCGAGCCTATGTGGCGAGATTAGGACCATGAGTATGAGCATGTGGGCTCGTTGAGCACGAATGGAAGATTTAGATGTCATGATTGATCGAGTGCCTTTCGGGGCGATTGTTTGCAAGATGTTATTAGCTTATGACTTGTTTCTTGTTATTGTGTAAGCATAATATGAGATTGTGGGTCCCTAGGACTTGCAATTCAAATTACTCGGCCATTTTTATGTTTTCGGGTAATCCAGGAAAGTTGCAAGAGTAGACGATCGGGTGTGGTGCATTGTTTCTAGAGGGGGTAGGGTCTTTTCATTAGTTTCATTTCGTTATTTAAGATTTATGAGATTCTTTCGGTTTTACGATTAAGATGATTTTGATTTGGTTTTTATTTTGTAAGACAAAAATATGTTTTGATAAAGTAGACCATTTATAGGTTTAAAGTGCGGATTGTGTGGATTGTGATTGTGGTCCATGAAAATGTCGACGTGTGTAGTGGAAATTGAAAAGTTATATATAGGATCCTCATAGACGGATGTTACACACAAGATAAGCATTTTCAAATCAAAAAAAAATTTGTAATAATAATATATGATAAATCCTAGATGGATTCATTGTAAAACAGTTTTTTTGATAGAACACAAATGTTTGATTCTGTAAAAACCAAGTATTGTACATACAAAAAAAAGAATAATAATTTAAGTGCAAGAGTGTTGTTAATTTTTTTAGTTTATTAAAAAAAAAATACAGGGTGTGATATTATTACACCACATTATTACATCTTAGATCTTGGATCTTAAACTCACAAAATCTTTTAGAAAATACTTATTACAAACACAATTTAGAGATAAAAATTTGCTAAACACCATAAAGTATCCATAAATATATAAATAAATAGTTGAGAAATATGAGTATTCATTTCATCATTTCTTCTCGTTCATGCCAAGACTGTTCTTAACACCGTCCAAAGCACCTTGAGCCATGTTCTTCACTGATTCACCCGTCTACTCTCCAATTATTTAGAATAAAGTTTCAATTTCGATACCAACTTTAATATTTCGGTTTCAATATTATGTAAAAAATATACCTGGCCGAGAAAACCAGCGGCTTGTTCCTGGCCATGTTGGGCGGAATCTCTGGTGGAATGGGATTTATCTGCAGATTTGTTTTGTGCTGATTGTGTCAAATCCGCAGCCTTATCACGTGCTGAATGTGCTACATCTGCAGTCTTGTCACGTGCTGATTGTGCAGTCTGTTTAGCAGACTCAGTCCACTGCTCGGCCTTCTCCTGCAATATCCATCGAACGTCATATACATCAAACATATTTAGGATTTGACGAAATATTTATTCGATATGATTTGAAATTAGTCAAAAAATGATTGAGATCACAAAACGGACGTGAGCTTGGCCCTTGGTTTGTCCAGCGTTGAATGATTGTTGCGACATGGTTGATGAGTCAAAAAGAAAAATGTATGAAGAGAGTTTAAAGTCTATGAGAGAATGAGTTCTGTTAGCTTTGATTGATTGAATTCGTTTGATACGAACTATATTTATAGTGTTTTGTTATTTGGATTTATTTTTTGAATTTTTAGTGATGAGTGGTGGATAAAACCTTTTTGTGTGTGTGTATGGATTGATATTAGTTTCGATTTTGAGAGAGTTGTGGATAGCCATTTGTGTGTTTGTAACATCATTTTGACTATTTCTCTTTACCTTTTTAGACAAAAAGACAAATTCTCTTTCTCCTTAAAATAGAAAAGAAAACTAAAACAAAAACAAAATTAAACCAAATTACTTTCGGATTACTGGTTCTCATTGAATTTGATGGCAAATCACTAAAATTATAAGAAGTTAATTATTTTAAAAATCATCAACTAAAATTCTTTGAATCAGTTAAAATTTATTACAAATATGTTTACTTTATTTTGGATTAAATTGATAAAATAGTTAACTATTTATTTTGATACTTCCTAAAGTTAATTCAAACTAATATTTCAATATATGCTATTTGTGGAAAAGAAAAATGACAAAAAAATTATTAGTGAGGACTGAAATCTTCAAGAAATTCTTACAATTGTGGAAACGGAATGCATGAAAATATGTTCATGATGAGAGAAGTAAAAAATGGATAATGTTATTTAAATGGAGTTTAAAAAGAGTCGGATGTTTTTTGCATGTT
This sequence comes from Orychophragmus violaceus, assembly GCA_030180135.1. Classification (NCBI taxonomy): domain Eukaryota; kingdom Viridiplantae; phylum Streptophyta; class Magnoliopsida; order Brassicales; family Brassicaceae; genus Orychophragmus; species Orychophragmus violaceus. Next base: position 58,817,711 of record CM058240.1, on the reverse strand, counting down.
AATGATGGATTTGTAGTAAAGAGGGGTTGATAGAAACAATGATGGGTGTTAGGAATGTACGCTGCAACCTCTCATTCCTGCATGTTGAGTTAGAAGTTCTGATTTCAGCGATGAATGCATTTTATCAGCTAGAAATGGTATTCACAACAGATTGCTCAGACTTAGTAAAGATATTGTCTACACCAACATAGTATTCTACTTTCTCATCACACCAAGATGAAATTCATATATGTAAGAAGTTTTACAATGCCTTTGTTATCAAGCTTATTTCATGTGCAAAGAACACAAGAGCGGAAAAAATGCCACAATGTGTTCAGAGTCTTCCTTCAGCGATGGTACATGTAGATTGTGTACCACTGTTGGTTAACTGAATCGTTATAGGAAGCTTATCTTTGTTGTAGCAATTCAATACATATTGATGAAAAAACCCAAATGTTTTATAGATGCTGGTTAAAACTAAGCATGTGACTTCAGTTAACCAAACCGAGTCAAGCTGTTTTTTGGGTTATCGGTTAACCAAAATTTTTCTAAAAGGTTTTCAAACAAAATATTTGGTTTGGTTGAGCTTGGTTATTGGTTATTTCAGTTTTGAGTTTAGTAACTGAAATTAACCAAATTTTATTTATTTTAGTTGAAATTCGGTTAAATTTAGACATTTTCCGTCAAATTCGGATATTGGTAAAACTCGGTCTAGTTTTTGCATAAATAGTCTAATTTGGTATAATTAATTATTTTTTAAAAACAATTATGCGAGAACTGATCAGTTCGTTTCGTACTGAGATGCACTTTTGTCCCCCTTGCTTTCTCCCACTTTGTGGTTTTTATTCTAAATTTGGTTTGTTATCTTCAAACCTTTTCATTACTTCTTATAGCTACTTTTTTAAATATAACTTTCCCAGTTTTTCTACCTACTTTAATGAATGACATTTCTATATAAAAAATCATTAGTCACATTTCCCATGGCAAAACAACGTATAAAGGTGGCCAATTCATCATTGGTGATTGTAAAAGTCTACACATTGAAATTATGGTTTTATGTCTCTCGGATATGTCGGCATATGTTCTGATTCATTCACAGGAGATGGAATAGAAAAATCATGAAGAGATCAACCCATTTTGTTCAGCATAGTTCCGCTATGACAATTTGTTGGTTATGTGGAACCACTATCATTCCTTCCTTAGTACAAGTAGTTCAATGGAATCATGTTTTCTCTTTTAGTAGATCGTTTATTTCCGGTGAGTGCTCCCTGTATCGGTCGAAATTACGGTGCCTCTTGTCTCATTTTATGGAGGTTTTACTTTGGTGTTTGATCATAGAATCATTGAAAATTCACTTTTCTAAAAGGATTAAACATTTTTTGATCAATTTATCTTCCAACATAAGCACATACAAATTCTGCCAAGTAATTTGATTTCAACGAAGATGGAAAGTTCATTCATCTTCAACAACATTTTAATTACTCTTTATTACTCAATGTTATACTGAGTGTACTTTGGAGTTTCATAAGAAAGATGATAAGCAATTAAAAGTATATGAAGGAGGGATGTAACAAAGTTCATCTATTAGGTTATGACTACTTCTGAAAGAATAACTTGGTTACTCTTTACTTCTTCATCGAAATTGTTTCAATTTATTTTATTTGTATATTGAAAATAATTATGTATATTTTAAGCTTCTTTTGATATCAATATATCTAATTTGTCGGGGGAAAAAACTTAGAAAAACAAAAGAAACCTTACATCTTGTATAGCAACAACAACCGAAGAGGAATGTATGCTCATGTTTACGTGTCTTCGATATAAATTTTGTTACACCATTTCCAAAGACATTTTAACAAGATTATGTTTTTGTATGTTGTACCTAATAGTGAACAGGTTCATACTATCTTTCTCCAGATTCGAACTCATCTCTGCCTATACTCCAACATACAACAATCAATCATAGTTCATAAGTTAATCAACCTTATCTAGATAAATCCACAAATTTCCACTGGGGTATAAATTTGCCATTTGGATTTTATGTTCCGTTCCAATTTTTCCAAATTGCAGTAACTTAGTTTCTCTCAAATTTCTTGCGACTTTAAATAATCTTTATTTTGAAAAAAAAAATATTTGTTCTTTATATTTTAACTGGTTTGAAGAGTGAACAGTTTTGAAACATAAATGGAGCATGGTTATTGTGGAGACTAAGAAGAGAATGGAAGCGAAGTGTAAGTTGTTGTAGGCCAAAGAAATGGAAATTGTGTTGCAGAAGACTGAGACTTTATGCGTAAGGTTGGCTCTCTGATTCCTAAAGCATCTTAAGAAGGCGGCATTATATAGGTTTATTTGTTTAAATTGGAGATGCAATGTCTCTTTTGTTATCTAATTTAGGAGTTTAGTTATCTTTCTACCTAAATTTCTGGTTTTCTAGTTGATCTTGTGAACTCTATTGTGGAAATAAGAAAGTTCTGCCAAGCTGAGGCAATTAGCTACAATACTGTATTTTGTATGCTTTTTTATTCTTTTTAAACAGTAAAACAAATACTTTGTCTTTTGGATCATCTTTCGTCAGAATTTTCAGCGACAAAATATCGTGTTCTTTCGGCTCTAGCATCCGAAGCTTGGGCATTGCTCTATCTCTTACAACATGCTCTGTCATCAGGCGTACAAAAGATTCATGTGTGATCAGACTGCTTGGCACTGATCAACCTCCTCTTCGTCTGAGTTGCATAATGATTTGAATGGAACTCTCTAAGACATCAGATCAGTTATGTAACAATTTTCTTTGTTTCTTTATTCTTTATTCCCCATTTAGCAAACTCTAAAGCAATTCTTATTGCAAAAATGGCTCTTCAAACCATATTTATACCAGTTTAATTAAATTAATGGAAATTATAGGTTTGACCCCCCAAAAAAACAGCAAAACACACAAGTAAATTCACCTAGTTAAACAAACACTTGTTTCTTAATTTATGTAACATAAAATATTAAATTATTTTTTCAAACACTTAGGGTGCAAATGGTGATACATCAGAGGAATAGGTGGAATAAGTGGAATAAGTATTAGTGGAATAGGAATTAGTGAAATAATGGTAGTTAAGAGGAATAAGATAAATCAGAGGAATAATTTTAAAAACTAAATTATAAAGATAAATGGTAGCATGTTAGAGGAAGAGAGTGGAAACACAAAATTAATATAATAATATATCTGTTAACAAGTGTTTAAACGGCTGCAGTGTCTTAAGTTCTGAAAACAAGTATTTGGCAGCTCTGTATTTGTATAGGTTATGCTTATGATACACATATATATATATATATATATATATATATATATATATATTTGGCAATTCATGTTGCTTAACATTTTTCTTTTCTTTTCTTAATGCAGTGAAAGAGCATTGCTGAACTGATTTTTTCCAGAGTTGAACAAATTGGACAATGATGTTCTTGTGGAGCATGATAGATCAGGTTTTGATCTGGATGTCCTTCTCCAAAGAGACCAGGTAAGCAAATATTATTTTTACCGTGTTTTCTTTTAAGAAGTAACATTAATAAGCGATCAGGTTTTTACTTTATGCCTTGCACATCATTTCGTCCCTTTTCTAAGTCTCTCCGCATAAAAAATTATATTACGAGATTATATAAATAAATAACTAATTTTTGTTTTTCTATTAGGAGAATATTCATAGTTGAAAAATATATATTTAAAAGTACAAATCATAAATAAATATGAAACAATGCTAACGACGAGTTCCAGGTTGTTTTGCTAACCACATGTCCTTAGCAATTTGATCACGAACGATTTTCATATAAGTCTCTGCTTCTGTTTCTTCTTCCACCCCCCCAACACTTTGATCATGATTCCCATCATCATTGACATTATTTTGCGCATCTAAATCAGTTCTTGCATCTGCTTCCTCAAAGTCAATATCTTCAATGTTGGTCATGCGAATGAAGTTGTGTAGTCCCATTGTAGCAAATATGACATGTCTTTGAACTACAATGTTATACCTTGGAAATTCATTTAAAACTCTCCATTTCTTCTTCCAAACACAAAAGGTTCGTTCTATAACCGAACGAAGGGATGCATGCCATCTGTTGAACATCTCCTTGCTATTCTTTGGCGGTTCACCATTCATAAACTCTTGCAGATGATATCGTGTGCCACTATTACTTTGTTTTTTGTATGGAGCGAGATATCCACACATGTTGGCATATCCTGAATCTACAAGATAATATTTATCTTCCGGAGGTGTAGGAAACATAGGATCATCTCGAATAGTTGTTGTTAAAACACATGCATCATGAGCTGATCCTGCCATACCAACAAAACAATATGTGAAAAGCATGTTTATGTCGCACATGGCCAAAACATTGAGACTCGCATTTCCTTTTCGATTAATAAATCGAATGGATTCTCATCCAGAAGTCACAATAACAGCTACATGCGTCCCGTCTAGTGATCCAATAAATCCACTAAAATAAGGCCAATATTGTGCATCCTCTGCAAGGCGGTTAGATTGAGCCTCGAGTTCTTGGTTTGTTCTTGGTCGTTTGTAATCTACAGCCATCCGTTCCATTGCTTCAACGACTTCATGAAATTTTCGACATATTGTCTCTTGTTCATGACCAAATCTTAAACCAATATCACCTTGAGTATCATTTTGTCCACATAGGATGAGAAAGATTGCAACGCTCTCGTCAGCAGACATATTTTGTGTGTCTTGCAAGCCATATTTCTTCCTTAATATCTCACACAAACATGTAAATGCCTCTGGATTTATTCGTACGAGCATTTGACATGAACTATCATGTTCGTAGATTTGGTGTCGAATTATGCGTCATCCTCTACCTCTGTCTTAATTCAAAGATTTTTTGCAAAAAAAAACGTGCCATAATATTCCAACATAGGAGAGATGTGGGTACATAGAATTTCATCTTCTTCCAGCAATATCAACTCTGCAATTTCTTCATCCGATAGGTTTTCGATTCCACGTAAATATAATTCAACAATACGAAATTGCTGGAAAAATGTTAAAAATATTAAAATACCTAAAATGATACAAATTTACTTTTATTCAATGAAAAATATAACAAATAATTATTTATTTTGGAATAAATGTTTAATTAACTTTGACCAATATTAGAAAGAAAAAAAAACTAATTTGTGACATATCTAGTTTCGCCTATTGCGTTAGGTGTAACAACTCCAAGCAAAGATGAGAAAGTAGTTCCAGAAGACCCCGTTTCAAACATTCCATATCCTGGGCAAAAACTCGATGAAGCATTTATTCCTGCCATTTGTGAATGTGTAGATGGAAGTGATGAACTTGTAGAGCTATTGGTACCCCTCAGATTGATAATATCACATGGATATCCATATCTAACAACTTCAGTTAGCTTCTCCAAGAACTGGATTTTATTATCTTCACTCCGTAGTTTCATAAATCTATCACCCACATCTTCGTCATTCATCAGTATTTTATTTGCTTCCCACAAAAAATTTCCCATCTGTTCAACCGGCAACGTCTCTAAAACAGCTATAGCATCACCAAAAATTTCCTTTGAGTTATGTCGTGATCGTAAGATATCCAACAAGCTTGTTCGAGACTCTTCAAGACTTTGAAATCCAGTTTGAACTTGATTCTCGAAATTGATTCTTTTTCGATTTGTACGTCTAGTAGTAGTCTTTCGAACATGCAAGTTTGATTTACTACGGGATGGGGAACTACGTACTTGTTCCCTGGTAGCAGTGAGAGATGCCTGACTGGCTCGTGGAAATTCATCATCAGATGTTACATCTAAGTGAAACTGGGACCTATTTTCTTCTGGTCTTTCATCCATTGCTATGTCATCTTCGCTTACTTCCTCATCAAGCGTTTGTTGGATGTGTGTGCGGAGAGTGTGTGGTGAATAATGATCGTCCTGCTCTAGATCATGTTCACCAAAAATTTGATCGAGAATATCCTTGAATGGAAGAGGTTTGCTTTGCAGTACTCTAACAAATTTTTCATTTTTTCCAAATTTCTAAAAAAAGAGAAGAAAATAAATTTGTCAATTAAGTTTAGTGTATGCAATAATTAGTATTATGTGGTAAGTTTTTTTAACACTCACTGCAATTCGATCGGTCCACCAACACTCTAGCATCTCTATCTTTCCAGTTATATTATTAGTCGTAACACCAGTACGATTAATTAATATACTGTTATATTGTCACAGCTTCCGCATATAGTCAATTCTACTTTTTATTTCTGGCTCCCACTTTACTTTGACGCCTATTATTTCAAAAAAAAAACATTTCCTCTACTCTTAATCTGCATTTGTTTGATCAACAAATTTGTCTTTGCGTCTTAAACTTCCTCCACTGCTTGATCGGCAATTATTTCCATCTTTGGACCTTGGATTCCTTATTTAAACAATAAAATTATTCCTTATTTCAGTATGAATATATGTTTTAATAAGATTAAAAAATATCACTATGTGTTTGGAAATATAGGAAATAATTAGGAAAACAATAGGCCTGAGTTTAAGCCTTTTTCAAAAGAGAAAAAAAGAACAAGCTGAGTTATTATCAAAACTTAAAACAACAAGCCGAGTTATGATCAAATTTTTTAAGTTTGTTATTATTATTATTAATCGTAACTTGCAATTCATTCTTATCTTATTTTCTCTTATATTCATGTTATTATCAGTATATCTCACGCACTACTGCGTTTCCTAAAAGACACATTTACCAACTTGTAGGTTATACTTGTGATTGTGTTTTGATTCTATATTAAGCAATAAGAGTTGTTTAACCTTCATTAAAAAAAAAGAGTTGTTTAACCATTCCTAATATTGTATTAACACTAAGTTAGAACTGTATCAAACCAAACCAAAAATATTAACTAAAAAAAAAACAGATTAATTATTGACTTGGATCATATGATGAACATGTACGTATATTTTTGCTAACAAAAAAATCTACATATTGTACATGGGATCCACACTATGATTTAACAACTCTTAATTTTATCATAATGTTTATTTACATAGTAAAATTAAGAACAAAATCTCTCAATTAATTTATCTATATATTCAAACTAACAAAAAAAATATTTACCTTTCGCTCATGACTCAGTTTTGTTTAGTTCAAAATCTGAATACGAAAACACCTATGTGTTAGAGAAAACAAGATTAAAACTATGTATAAGTACTTTTAGATTAAAAAAAAAAAGTTAACATATTTACCTTTCATATATGATTCAGTTTTGTCAAGTTCATAATCTGTAAACAAAAAAACACCCATGTGTTAAAAAGATGAGACTAATAAACCTATGTATAAGTACTTTTAGAAAATAAATATATTTACTTTTCACTCAAAGACTCAAATAACTCATCATGTTCATGTTTGTACGATAGTTTTGTTGTGTGTGTTGATGGTGACTTTGCTGTGGTGGTATATTTATAGAAAATAAATATTTTGTTTATCTATTTGTTTTGAATTAAAAAAAGTGTAAATCTAAAGAATATCTAATTTGTTGTAACTAAATCTTGTGATTGTTTGAAAAAAAATTCAGAAGGTAATACTCTTGTGATTAAGTAAAAGCTGCAATTTTACTTAATTTTAATTATATTAAATTTTAAATAAAAAATTAGTAAATTAAAAAATTTGTTACGCTTGGTAATTCCTCTTCGGAGAAAACTAAAATTTCAGCAGAATTTTGATTTTTTCTCTCATTATGTAGACTAAGAGAGAATATGTGCAAATGCGCGGATTTTGTTTTGTTATTTAAATATTTAATATATTTTGAATATTAAATATTTTATATATCTTTTTTACACATTTGTAATTTTTTATGATCATAATAATTTGAATAAAATAATATACACTCACAAACAGTATTACTTTAAATTATATATTTTATAAGTTTTAGTTATCAATTTTCATGAATTCTGTTTTTTTGGAATTTTTATTTCCTTCGACCTTCTTATTATTTTTAAAAAAATTATACATTATTTAAAATATATGTACTTGTTACATTTTCAATCATTCAGATCCTAATATTATAATAATATTTTAATATTGTTTATCAGAAAATGTTGTTTATAATATTGTATAAGTGGACGGGAAATAGAGTATCTGTTCATACTATAATTTTTGACGTCCACAAGATCTGATAAAAAATATATCAAAATGGATGTTATAATATAAATATAAAAAATTACAATTTATAGTATTACAAAAATATTTAATATTTTAAAAAAATCAAGAGGAAAAAGAGATAAGAGAAAGAAGAAAAGAAAATAAATAAAAAAAGAAAATGAAAACAGAGAAAGAGATGAAGAAAGCAACAAAAAAAATGTTTTTACGAAAAATAAACAATGGTACATCATGTGTGGGGAGAGAGTGGAAGAGAAATAGAGAAGGGTATACTTATCATTTTGTTGTGGAGAAGTGCTCTATAACATACTAGAAATTAATCCGTTTAAAGCATTAAGTGAAAATAAAAATAATGTACCATAAATTTGGATGAGGATAAATTATATTGATTAAATTTTAGTTTTATGATATATAATATTAAAATGACTTTTCTTATTAATAATATATATATTTGAATTAAAAATAAAATAAATATTGTGCAATAAATTAAGATGATGAGATATTTAAAAATATTTAATCGACCTTTTAGTTGAAAATACTAATTTTAATATTTTGATTTATTCTTATAAGAGAACTTATAAGAGACTACATGTTATATTACTATAAATATAAATTTTTCAAGAAAGAATAATTGATTATATTTGCTCTGATTATGTATTCTATTTTGATTCTAATATTGACTGTAATATATGTCTTTATAAATTAGGTCGATTGATATATAAAGATTATTTTCCATTTTAGATTTTTGTTGTTAATCAATTTGTATCTCCATTTCCTCTTATTATTTTTCTCCTAAAATCGGTGATTTAAAATAAATTTTATTATTATATTATTACTATTTTGTTATATTATATATATAAATTAGTATAATTAAGATTAAACAATTTTTGAGTAAATTCTATTAAAAAAACTTACCTATTTAAAGCATTAAATGAAAATAAAAATAATGTGCCATAAATTTGGATGAGGATAAATTATATTGATTGAATTTTGGTTTTATGATATATAATATGAAAATGACCTTTCATATTTCTTTTATTAAATATATATTTAAATTAAATGAAATAAAAATATGTGCAATAAATTGAGATGATGAGGTGGCTTAAGGAGAAGAGAGAAAAACCTTCTTTATATATATAATTAAATTTTAGTTTTATGATATATAATATTAAAATGACTTTTCTTATTAATAATGTATATATTTGAATTAAAAATAAAATAAATATTGTGCAATAAATTAAGATGATGAGATATTTAAAAATATTTAATCGACCTTTTAGTTGAAAATACTAATTTTAATATTTTGATTTATTCTTATAAGAGAACTTATAAGAGACTACATGTTATATTACTATAAATATAAATTTTTCAAGAAAGAATAATTGATTATATTTGCTCTGATTATGTATTCTATTTTGATTCTAATATTGATTGTAATATATGTCTTTATAAATTAGGTTGATTGATATATAAAGATTATTTTTCATTTTAGATTTTTGTTGTTAATCAATTTGTATCTCCATTTCCTCTTATTATTTTTCTCCTAAAATCAGTGATTTAAAATAAATTTTATTATTATATTATTACTATTTTGTTATATTATATATATAAATTAGTATAATTAAGATTAAACAATTTTTGAGTAAATTCTATTAAAAACTTACCTATTTAAAGCATTAAATGAAAATAAAAATAATGTGCCATAAATTTGGATGAGGATAAATTATATTGATTGAATTTTGGTTTTATGATATATAATATGAAAATGACATTTCATATTTCTTTTATTAAATATATATTTAAATTAAATGAAATAAAAATATGTGCAATAAATTGAGATGATGAGGTGGCTTAAGGAGAAGAGAGAAAAGCCTTCTTTATATATATAGATAATATTAAAATGACTTTTCTTATTAATAATATATAGATTTGAAATAAAAATAAAATAAATATTGTGCAATAAATTAAGATGATGAGATATTTAAAAATATTTAATCGACCTTTTAGTTGAAAATACTAATTTGAATATTTTGATTTATTCTTATAAGAGAACTTATAAGAGACTATATGTTATACTACTATAAATATAAATTTTTCAAGAAAGAATAATTGGTTACATTTGTTCTCATTATGCATTCTATTTTGATTCTAACATTGACTGTAATATATGTCTTTATAAATTAGGTCGATTGATATATAAAGATTATATTCCATTTTAGATGTTTGTTGTTAATCAATTTGTATCTCCATTTCCTCTTATTATTTTTTTCCTAAAATGGCTGATTTAAAATTAATTTTATTATTATATTATTACTATTTTGTTATATTATATAGATAAATTAGTATAATTAAGATTAACAATTTTTGAGTAAATTCTATTAAAAACTTACTTATTTAAAGCATTAAATGAAAATAAAAATAATGTGCCATAAATTTGGATGAGGATAAATTATATTGATTGATTTTGGTTTTATGATATATAATATGGAAATGACCTTTCATATTTCTTTTATTAAATATATATTTAAATTAAATGAAATAAAAATATGTGCAATAAATTGAGATGATGAGGTGGCTTAAGGAGAAGAGAGAAAAATCTTCTTTATATATACTAGGAGAGAATCCGCGCAAATGCGCGGATTTATTTTAATTTGTGAATATTTTAAATATTTTAGATTTAAAATTAATATGTTTTATATTTTTTTTAAATCGTCTTTTTGTTATCTTAATAATCACATGAGAGAAAATGCATTAATATGCATATTTTATTTTAATTTATTTTTTAAATAATATGATTTTGTATTTTTAATTTATTATCAATCATTTTTTGCATCATTTATAAATTTTTATTTTGTATAATTTTTGTGTGGATCATCCTTCTAATATTTCTAAACATAAAATCATCTTGATTCGTCCTACTGAAGTTCATCACTACAAAAAATACGGTTATTAATAGCACATTATTATAGCTCGGTTTTCATAATTGCTATTATAGATGATTTGGTAGATTGAACTTATATATTATAGCTTTTCGAAAATGCTGAGGTTGAAAATTGACTAAGCGGGAACTAAATTTAACTTTACCACCTAAAATTAGAAGTGAGCGGCAACACTTTGGTTAAAATTATAAGGAGCGGCAAAACTTTAATTTTTTCTTAGATTAAATTATAAAAGATGTTATTTTTTTGTTTATCCCATTTCACATAGAATCGTAAAAAATAATCCTCTGCTCCTCTCAAACCCTAATCAACACTCTCTTCAGACCTCTCTCTCAAACTCTTAAGCTTGAGATGTCGACGGCTCATAGTAGATGTGGACGTTTCGTCTCTCCGACTTATCGCTCAACTTTTGCAACAAATTAGGTTACCACAATCTCAAATCTCTTGGATCTTTGTTTGTTCCCTCTAGCCGTCGTTATCTCCGTCGTTATCTCCGTCGAAGCATCGCATATGAACCCAGACGATCTCCGACAGCTCTGAATCCATCTCAAATAAAATCTGGTTGGTATAAACATATGATCCACGATTCTTGTCTTCGGTTTAACCGTTTTAGACTTGAAGTACATGTTGTTTCTCAGCTATGGGTTTCTCGTTTCTGGGTTCGACTTCAGTAAGCTTCTCTAGCCATGGATTTCCTCAGGTTTTTGTTTCTCTTCTAGATATCATTTTAATAATTTTCTCTGTTCGCGAAATTCTAGTTTTGCTTCTCTCTCCCGCTGCTAATTCCAGTTTCTATGGGAAGGGTTTTTGGTGTAAAGTAAGGATTTTTAATTGGCTTTCTTGATAAAATTAGGGATTTTTGGAGAAAGCATAGAAGGAAGGTTTTGGTGACGGATGGTTGTTTAGGAAGTGTGTATTTACCGCGTTGGAACGCCTACGAGACTCATCAAAACCCAGCTAAGCTTTTGATATACGTCGAAGTTTCTCAGTTCGTTCTTTGTTATGGTCATGAAATTGATATTCTAGTTTGAATTTGATAAAGCTAACATTTTTACTTCTCATCCATCAAACGTGGCCTTGAAAGTTTCTGGCTTGCGAGAACTGAAAGAGTCATTCTTGCTATACCTCTTTTAACGTTTTCTAAATTTTATTTAGAGTCCAAAAAAACGAGAGGATGAAAAACATATCTCTTATGGAATCTGTTTCTCAGTTTTGTTAAATCTTAGGTTCTGTGTTGTTGGTATTTTTGCAGATAGAAGATGAGTCATATTTGAAAGAAAAAAAAGAAGATGACTACATTAGATTTGTTCAGAGCCGAGCTTGATTTAAAGTCCTCTACTTGAACAAAGCTGAGGCTAGAGATAAGTTATGCAGAGATGTACAGTATGGTTCCATATTCTTGAGTGGTGGGCAAGGTGTGTTGTTTTGATTATTATTTTTCCTCCTTAATATCTCTATTCTAAGTGTCAGATTAACTGTATGAGTCTATCATAGTTTTCTCAAGTGTTAATTATAACGAAAAATGTTGCTTAATAAACTGTTATTATTATGTCTTCTCCAATGGTGAGTGTTGGCTGCAGATAGAGAAGTTTATGTTCCACAGCCTGAAGTCAAAAGAAGCTGAAAGTCAGCTTTCTGAACAAGAGAAAGTGTTTGCTAGAAGGTTTGTTTTGTTGCATAGTTTGTCTGATGTTATTTTTTTATTTGGATAGTATCGTGAGACATATAATGAATGTTGCAGGTGTGCTAATGATTTAACAAAGCATTTTGAAGAGAGCTTAGTGCTTAAGTTCCTTCCTTATAAGTGAAGTGGATGATATCGACACCTTTGTTGTTTGTAGAAACAAGAACTTTGTCTTCTTAAATCTACACGAAGAGTGAGAAGAACTCCTTAACTTCATTTCGCCATACACAACTTTCCTTGTAAATCTAAATGGGTTTGCCTTATTTTGTATAGAATTTTATTTTACATTTGTGAGATTTTGTTGTCTTTAATTGTGTTTTTTGGTATTTGTAACATAATATTACAATTATGTAACTTTTGGATAATATATGAAATATATTTTGAACCAAATAAAATTTAAAATTATAATTATTGTGTAAAAAACAGAATTTTACACAAAAATATAGCATGAATATGAAGCTATAATAAGTGAACGTTATTATAGCACGAGCGAAAACGCTATTATATATGGTTCACCTATTATAGCTGGGGCAGACATAGCCATTTCAAAAACGCTATTATAGTGAACAATATTATAGCACAAATAAAAAACGCTATCGTATCTGGCCTACCTATTATAGCTGGGGCAGACATAGCATTTTCAAAAACGCCATCATATACGTACCATAGCGTTTTTCGTGTGCTAAAAATAGAGATTTTTTTTTGTAGTGCATTGCTTGTGAAATGTGTAGGGGACTATGGATTATGATGGTTTGGGTCCTGTTTCTTGGTGGGAGTCTTGTAACCAGATTGATCAAGATGAGTGAGACATGAGCCAAACTTATTAGGTCCAAATGTAAGACAAAAAAACTCTTCTAACTTCTAGGTTTTTCATAAGATAAAGAGTGTGACAAACTGACATGATATAACCCACTTGGCTAAGAGATGCTATTTGTAATGTGAATCTACATCTTGATTTGAATGAAATTAAACTTTTTTACCAACAATATGTGTTATTTGTTTAATTGATAAAACAAAGTGTATAAGAATAGTTGATCTTCACTTTCATAGTAAAGCTAGCTTCCATTGATCTTTCACTAGCTTTGTCGCCTGAGAATTATGCGAGTGTCCTTAGCCAACCAAGTAAACGAAGAAGGCCAGCATCAAGTACCTCTGATTTTTTCTCAAGGCCTACGAAATCAAAGGATGAAAAGTGATTGCTTCTTATGCTCATACAAATCAACAGGTCTCTCTATTACAGAGACGGATATTCTCACCAATGTCAGCAGCTACACGATGAGCACACATCACTCCTGAGAAAGCCACAGCTATAACTCCCTGTCCAGGAAAACAACTACCCCAACGCAGTATAGACCATCTATAGCCTATAATTATACCATTCTTTCATTAGCCTAACCATTTCTTTCGCCACAGAACCATCTATCTTTTCTTTGACTTACAGTTGTATTGAATGGCATGCCTAATAAACCTTTTGGGATTCCTCTTGGCATTGGCCCATAAGTTCCCTTATCCCGAGCTAGAAATCTCCTGTGTGTTCTTGGTGTGCCCACCTGCCTTAGAAAACACCTTTAGATATACAGTCTAAATACCCAAATTAAAGCCTATGTTTGCTTTCATGCACTGCATATACAGATGTCTCATATCATGCAGACCTAGTTTCACAATTCCTACAATGTGAATGGGAAATGGCATATGACAGAGAACAAGCCTAACCTCCTTAAACGTAATAGATGAACTGAGCCCTGGAAACAGTTTTTGCTCTAGCCTCTGTATTATTTCAGCTGCCACGTCTTCTTTTTTAGCCTCATATTCTTTTGGAGGGAGACCCTAGTACCATAAATTCAGATAAACTGAGAAATAAAGATGGATATACTGTATATACACACTAATTCCAGTAGATTGCAATCAAAATTAGTAGCTCAACAAAGGTATTTCATGCATGGTCTAACTCCAAAGATCAGTCTTACCTCCCAGTCCTCGATGGACGAAGTTGTAAATATGTGCAGTATATGTCTACCATTTGGTGCCAAAGTAGGATCAAGAATGGTTGGAATGCTGAGGAAGATACTGCCATAAGGCTCCTCCAGATTCTTCCAATCATCCTACAGGTGCAACAAAATGACACGGTCGCTATTCCATAACTCTAAATCTGCCAAGGGAATGGATCTTAGTAGGGAAAATAACAAACCTCAAGCACAAAATGATGGCAGTCTGTATCTGGAGGGAGAACCTCTGCTTTAACGCCCATGTGGATTGAAAGAAATGATGGAGCCTTGACATAGACTTTCTGGAAATTTTCTTCTTCTTTTGGAAGCTTTTCTCCTTTTAACAGCTTACCAAATGTATCCCATCTTGTAGCATTTGAAATTATCGTTTTAGCGAAAAATTCTCTTCCATCTGCTAGCCTTACACCCACCTGAAATTCCAGGTCCCGAAAAACAACTTTTACAACCAAAAAGGAATTTCAAAATATTTAAGGAAAAACATAACTTGGAATTTCTGTAGTAAGAGCCATACAAAAACTTACAGCCTTTCCATCATCAAGTATTATGCTTTTTACATTAGCCTTGTGGAGTATTTCACTGCCCTGATCAACAAGTCCTTCTGCCAAAGACTTAGCAATCCCACCAACACCACCAACGGGATAGTTAATTCCTCCATAGTGCCTGTCACATAAAACCTGTCCTTGAACATATAAGAAACAGAAAGGGAAACACTAGTAGACAACAAATGCAAAAACAAGAACCCTACCATACTTGCATTGATCATCGGAGTCTGCAAAGCATTGACTGTGCTTACGATGAAACACTGCAGGCAAACATATGAAGGGTGATAATCATGCCAGCCTGGGAATAAAATTGGGTATAGAAACTTGCGCAGGTTTAGACAAAGTGTTATTCTCACCTCTGCGTCAATGAAAGACAATAATTGAGGATCCTTTATGTACTTCCGAGCTATATCCCCAGCATTTTGGGGCAAGTAATAAGCTGTACAGCACATAGAATAACATGATGTCCGTAGGCTTTGCAGCGAGTATTTGTGCAGAGATATAGACACTCACAACAGCTAACTAATACACAAACATCAGAGATGATTTAAGATTCCAAATTCTTTTCAGACGGTTTAGACGAATACCGAGTGTCAACCATTCAAGCGGCTTCTGAAAAAACTGTCCAAAAAGGTAGATAGGTTCTTCAAGTGACTTCAGTTCCAAGGAGTTCAATGAGTTGAAGATCTGTTCCAAGTTGTAATATATAAGCACATAGCATGAAAAACTCAATTCAAAAAGAAAGTCACATGATAGACCTTCCAGCAGTCGCCATAGAATCCAAGGATCCCTTCCTTTTCATGGGGAAACTTGCTGGTAAGTTCAGCGATGAAATCATCATATTCTCTATGAATCTGAACAGATAGATTATTGGGAAGATGGAAATGGACAGTGGTGGGATCAGGTATAACCTATGTAGCACGGGGACGGCATTTTGCTGTCCGTACCCGTAACGTTTCGGGGACGGGTACTCGTGGGGACGGCATGGGGACGTCTCTCTCACGTTTCCAATAAATCAAAAATAAAATGAGAACATTAGCTATTATAGGATATATAAATGATAGTATAGGATGTTTCCAAAATATAAAAATTTGAATTTTTGTTAATAATTATTTTATTCTACTCTAATGAGCTTATAGATCTTCCCTTATATTTGAATAAAGTATGTTCTATTGTTATATTTCTTCACATTTTTATATTTTTCAAGTTTTAACTATATTTTTATAAGGTATAATTAAGTATATATTAAATCTATGGTTATTTATATGTATATTTATAGCGTATCTATGCTGTATCGGTATCTATAAATTTTTAGGTTTGCCGTTTCCCGTTCCCGTACCCGTTTCTGTATCCGTATCCGTCTCGGTGCAACATAGGGTATAACCTCCATCTTACGACCAACTGCCTTCAACGCCTGAGTTATCAAGTTTAGATTCCTCTGTTCACTTCAAATTAAGGCATCACTTTAGACAAAAACCAGAGCCAACATCGATATGTATATGAAGAGACCAAGCAAGCAACCTTATCACTGAAACCAAACATGACAGAAGAGCCAACATCGAATGTATATCCATCTCTTTGGTAATACCTAGAGCTCCCACCAGGAATCAGATATTTCTCAAGAACTAAAACCTTAGCTTGTTTAACAGCTAGCTGAGTCGCCGCAACCAATCCTCCAATCCCTGAGCCGATGACGATGGCGTCGTACACACCTCCACTTGTTTCATCTCTCTTCGTCTCGGTACCAACCGCACTCGAAGAAACAGATCTCATTGCAACTATATGATTTTTCTTCTTCTTCCGATTCTCTAAAACTCGACCCAGTTTCAAAGAACCCAGCTTGTAATCCGAGGTCTTCAACACGGAGAACAAGGAGGAACTGCAATCACCACACTTTAATGGATTTTGAAAACACAAATTCATCACTGCTGAGTTCATCGTCACCGTCACCAATCAATTCATGTGGACTCTAAAGCAAAATGAAATTATCAGCACAAGTTCTTCATTAACCAGATTTAAGCAAAGGTGTAACACCCGTCCCTTCGATCCCAAGTCAACGACCCTTTGACTCCACGAGTCATAGTCCACAAACGCGAACCAAGTCATAAACTAAATAACTGAAAAGGTTTTACTTTATTAAAATGAAAAGCCGAGTCTTACAAGAAAACCGAACCAACTAGAATAACTTAACGAAAACGGAGGAACCGCATAAGTCTCAACGCATAAAAGACAGAAAGAAAAAGAAGAAAAGGTAAATCCCGCTCCCAAAACGTAACACCACACCGTCCGTCTACCCCTGCAACGCTCCAGGGCTACCTGCAAAACAACAACGAAGGAGGCCTGAGTACTTGGTTTACACCAATACCCAGTGAGGGCGGATTCTGGGAATACCGTTATCTCTACTTTAACTAACACAGCAACAAGAAAACGAATCCAAGGTTAATAACACCCTGCATCCGCGCCCGAAGGCCCACTCAAACTACACCCACTCGTGCCTTCACACTCATGAGAACCTTCTGTCCCGTAGGCCCACACAATCCTTCTCTGGCCCGTCGGCCTTCCTTCTTGGGGGCTCGTCAAACCCCCGACGCCTTCTCAAGGGACGCATACCCCGGCAATGTATACGCCCCTGCCACACAACACCCTTTCGGGGGACCTACAACAGTCCTACCACACATAGCCTTCACACACAATCATCGTTTTCAGTTCAAGTGATATCCTAAGGTCTAGGTTCCGTTTTCAGCTTAAGCGACCACTTAGATTCTAGGTTTTCATCCATCACATCAACGCAATTTCAACAACTAGATCTACACTACTTAGAAAGGACACTATTAAACGAGGTTTCGGTTCCCAGTACTGCAGTAGATTAAAGAAAAGATCACGTTCGGTCCTCACCTTAGTCTAGATCTGACGAACGGGAAGTAGATCTGGGATTCCTGCACACAGATCTAGGTTTAGAAGACAGATCTAGAGAAAAGAAGAACATATCTCGGGTTTTGTCCAACAGATCTGGACAAACGACGAAGATACGGTCCAGATCTACAACTTATATCCATCAGAAGCATAGATCTGGAGCAGATCTGAGGAAAAGAGAGAGATACGGTCCAGATCTACAACTTCTATCCATCAGAAGCATAGATCTAGAGCAGATCTGAGCGAGAGAGAGAGACGAAATGGAAGATACGGTTCAGATCTACGACTTTTACGGATCAGATCTGATCTAGAAGCATAGATCTGAAGCAGATCTGGGGTTTAGAAGAGGAAAATGGAGTAGATCTGAGAATCCGGGAATCTCACCTTAAGAACGAGAAGAACGGGCGAATCTACACTCAAACGAATCGAGAAGACGGCGACTCGGGGCTCGGGATCGAGATCGGCTTCGAACGGCGATCTCCGGCGGGTTTTCCGGCGGCTCACGGCGGCTCCTGTCGGCGGCGCGGCGGCGGTCCGGCGATCGGCGGCGCGGCGGCGGTCCGGCGATCGGCGGCTGCTCCGGCGGTGGTCCGGCGAACGGCGGTGGTCGGCGGTCGGCGGTCGTCGGTCGACGGTCGTCGGCTCCAGGCTGGTCGGCGGGGGCTGGCTGGCTCGGGGCTTCGGCAGAACTTCGTTGCTTCGGAAAATGTGCAGAAATGATGGGGCTGCTCCTCCTTTTATAGGGGATTCTGCTAGGGCTTCCTGGTCTGCTGGGTTGGGCCTTGGGCTTCTGGCCCACTCCTTCTTTTTCTTTGGGCTCAAGCAAGGGTTTTTGGGCTTCCTTCCCTAATTCTTTGGGCCCAAGTAATGGGCTGGGGATTGGGCCCTTACAAAAGGGTTTTATCCAAAATTTTAAATTGATTTCATCATATGGAAGGAAATAATTGTTTGGTAAGGACCTCGCGAGTGGAGATTAAAAATGTTTTTTTAAAAAATTGGTGACTTCAAAATCCTGGCCGTTGATTCTTCTTATAAATTAATAACCGTTGGATGGTCCTCTCAAAAGAAACCTCAAGCGGCATGATGTGTCAATGGATACAATAATGGGCCAAATTTATGGGCTTTTTCTCTTAAGACCCAACTAAGTCCAAATAAATCTGAAAAGTTGAATGCAAGTGGATTTTTTGTTGTTTGGTCCACCGGGATTCCATGTCCGAAAGCATCAAGCATCAAACAATATTCAACGACGACGGCTATCTTTGTAGCAACTGTAGGAGTATCGTTCAGACCGTATCTTTGAACCTGTAAGATAAAACATGCTTAAGATCGATGAGCTTTTATGCAACTCTTCTTGGTCCTTACCCAAAAAAGGGTGTAGGTTCGGCCTCATGGAATCATCTTGTTCATAATAAAGCCACTTTATGGAGCATTTTCAACACCATCTTCTTGTGATCTCTGCCTTTTTGGATTCTGATTCTTCTTCTGTCTTGTTATAAATACAGCCCGCGACTCAAGCAACTAGAGTCACAAGCAACACCAAGCTCGACCTCTGGGTTTGGTTAGATCTTTGTTCTTAGGCTCCTTTCGAGAAAAATGGACAAGGTTATGAGAATGTCATCCGAAAAAGGAGTGGTTATATTCAGAAAGAGCTCGTGTTGTTTGTCCTACGCAGTTCAAGTCCTCTTCCAAGATCTCGGGGTTAACCCTAAGATCCACGAGATTGACAAGGACCCTGAATGCCGGGAGATTGAGAAGGCACTAATGAGGCGAGGCTGTTCAAAGCCGGTTCCAGCCGTCTTCATTGGTGGCAAGCTCGTTGGTTCGACCAACGAAGTAATGTCGATGCACCCAGTGGCGGACCCAGCCCTCTTTTTTACTGGTGTCAAAAAAAATATATATAATAATATTATTAATGGTAAAGAAAAGTTAACAATAAATGAAGGAAAATATATTTTTGAGGGTACAATAGGGGACTCGATCCCTAATCTTGGGGGTGTCAATTAAAGGGTTTTACCACTTCATTCCCAGAAACTTACTGTATTTTAGCCCAAAAGTAGGTTTTATATAAATTTTAACGGTGTCATTTGACACCCTATTGCCCTCTGTGGGTCCGCCTCTGGATGCACCTAAGCAGTTCTTTAATTCCCCTAGTCAAGCCATATCTATGTTAAAGAAAAGGTATCTAAAAAATTCGTAAAGTAGCTACCAAAATGTATTTTCAATAAAGAAAACAAATTGAGCCATATGTTTGTAATGTGTTCTAGTATTATATTGGTTGTGTAACTTGTTTTACTTCTCAAGTATATGAAATTTTTATATTAATTCAAAGGTATAAAAACATTTATGCTAAATTTAGGCTTTGAATAATAGTAGTAATTAGGTTGGACTAGTACGCAATATTTGTTGGGATAGTGTCCTGTAATCACACTTGTACTCACTCCTGATGATAGTTGTGTGTCGAGATCAGACATTCGTATAATACTGGGTGGTTGCAATGTTTTGCTAGAAGCCTCTTGCAGTCTGTAAGTTGTAGACTTACTGCCAGTATTATATGATCCTATAGGGTCACACACCTAAGCAACCTGGAAGCATGAAAGTGGGAATGATCATTATGGTAATGATCATACTTATGTGTATTGGATACACATTTACATAGAGTTTTACAATGTGTGTGTCGATCGATGCATGAGTGCGTCGATCGATGCAGGCTTTTCGTGGAGGTGTGTCGATCGACACAGTAAGTGTGTCGATCGTTGCACATCGGGTTCCGAAACTGATGTTTCGGATTAATGACGTAACCGAGCCGGGATTGTCCGACGGTTTGGTGATGTCATTTCCAGGTCGATATATAAGGTCTTATATGGTCGACCTGAACCCTGGCCGTCTTCTCTTCTCTTAGACAGAAAAGCATAAACTCAAAAAAACTCTGAGATCCCACACAATTCGGTACTAGCATCCCGTTGTTCCAGCTTGTGTGCGTGTGTATCTGGTAGAGGCAAGGCGATTGCGTTGCTCCACTGATCTCGTTCACCATCTCAATTCCGCTGCCAGAAAGGTAAGAACGAGGTTGGTTTTATTCAATATATCAAACCCTAGATCCTAGGAGATCCAACAGTGGTATCAGAGCGTTGTTAGGGTTTAGCTATTGAATCTGATGCAATTAATTCGAAACTTGTCGTTGTTGAATTGAATATTGCATGCTGAAATCGTGTTTTCTCTTGTTAATCTCGGATTATAAGCCTGTTGAAAAACGATGAAACTGTTGAAATCGCACTGTGTCGATCGATGCATCGGATGTGTCGATCGACACTCCGCGAAATAACACGTTAAATTTTAGGGTTTTGTCGCAGTGTGTCGATCGATGCAAAGCGTGCGTCGATCGACACAGAGCGAAAACTCGGAAAAATCTTTTGGGTTGTTCGCATAGCATCGATCGTCACTAAGCTTGTGTCGATCGATGCACAGCGAAAACTCGCACTGTACCGATCGACGCACTGGGTGCATCGATCGATTCAGTCGGTTGGTTTCGGTTGAATTGGATTGAACCGGAAACCAAATTTGATTGTGGTTTGAGTGTGTCGATCGTTGCAAGTTTGCATCGATCGATACATAACCCGCAGACTTAGAAGTTGGACTTCAAGTTGCGAATACCAAATCAATAATGAACCTTAACTTAATAAAACTGAATGTTTTAATTAAATCTATAATTTCTTGGATGTATATTGGATATGCACCAAGATTAAATAGTTCATTTCCTCAACTAAATATCAAGTGATCTTGATGTCTTGCCCGATCTCGTCTACTGTCACGACTCGTGTTGTTGTTGGACATCCTTGGAGTCCTTGGTGTCCACAGCAACATAAGGAATGCAGGTGATCATTGATAGATTTGCAGTGCAACTATTAATGATCACAAGACAGAAGAGATTGGTTTCACTTGACTGGGCTGTCAGAAGTTCTGGGCTCAGAGACATCGGAGTGGATTAAACATAGTTTGTTTTATCCACGACCAGGAGTTGTACAGGGTACAATTAGCAATGATTTGCTTACCTAGATGACTGAAATTTGAGTAACGGCGAGTCGCCCACTCGAATTTTAGCAATCTGAGGATCTTGGCTCATTGTATTCATCTGAGGAAACATAGTTTTGAATACAATGCGAGTTTTTCTTATTAGATAAGAATTCTCATTTCTTGAGCTTTATAACTAAAATCTACCTCTTATGAATTACAGCTATGTCTGTCTCAAATCACATCAACACTTTCTCACTGAGATCTGTCCTTGAGAAGGACAAGTTAAATGGATCTAATTTCTTGGAATGGTATCGGAACCTGAGAATAGTTCTCAGGCAGGAGAACAAGGAATATGTCCTTGAAAGAGTTCTCACCGAGAGGCCACGTTCCAATGCTCCGCAGACAGAAAAGAATGCTTGGGATAAGCATTCAGCGGATGTCAAAGATGTTAATTGTCTAATGCTGGTGACTATGAAATCTGAGCTGCAGAAGCAATATGAGAACGTGTTGTCACCTATTGAGATGATTAACAGCCTGAAAGCTTTGTTTCAGGAGCAAGCTCGCACAGAGAGATACCAGACGGTTAAATCTCTTATGGATTGCAAGCTGGCTAAGGACAGTCCAGTAAGTCCTCATGTCCTTAAAATGATGGGTTACATTGATAACCTGGGGAAACTGGACTGTGCCATTAGTCAAGAGCTAGCCACTGACATGATTCTGCAGTCTTTTCCGTCGTGTTTTGATCAGTTCATCATGAACTACAACATGCAAAACATGACTAAGACATTGACTGAGTTGCACGGTATGCTGAAGACAGCAGAACCGAATCTCAAGAAGGCTACTCCCAGTGTCCTGATGGTACAAGGGGGTAAAAGGTTTAAGAAACCCAAGAAGGATAAGGGAAAGGCCCAGGTTGTCGAGACTGAAAGTCAAGACAAGCCCAAGCCCAAGCCCAAATCCGGGCCTTCTGCTGAGGATAAGTGCAACTACTGCAAGCAGTTGGGGCATTGGAAAAGAGACTGCAAGAAGTTCAAGGAAGATTACAAGAAGCTGAAAAAGACGTATGATGCGTCTGATTCAGGTATTTATGTTATCGAACTTAATGTTATATCTTCTCGTTCTACTTCGTGGGTATTGGATACCGGCTGCGGTGCTCACATTTGTACTGATGTGCAGGCACTAAGAAACAGTAGGACGCTGAAGAAAGGACAAGTAGAGCTACGGGTCGGGAATGGAGCTAAGGTTGCTGCACTGGCCGTAGGCACCTACGAGTTGTCCTTACCTTCGGGCATGGTTTTAATTTTAAATAATTGCTACTTTGTACTTGCGATTAGCAGAAACATAATTTCAGTTTCCGTTTTGGATTTGGAAGGTTTTGATTTTGCTGTTAAGAATAAAGTTTGTTCTTTTAATCGTGATGGTACATTTTATGGTAGCGCCCCATTGGATAATGGGTTATATGTATTAGACCAAGAAATGCCTAACTTTAACATAAATACAAAGCGGTTTAAGTCCAATGACGAAAACCCGACTTTCTTATGACATTGTCGTTTGGGCCATATCAATGAGAAACGCATCCAAAGGCTCCATCGAAATGGGCTTCTGGGCACATTTGATTTTGAATCATGTGAGAAATGCGAATCTTGCTTGGTGGGAAAAATGGCTAGAGCCCCTTTCAACAAACCAAATGAAAGGGCCAGTGACTTATTGGGCCTTATTCATACTGATGTATGTGGGCCGATGAGTACTGTTGCCAGAGGAAATTACAAGTACTTCATAACCTTCACCGATGACTTCAGTAGGTATGGCTATGTCTATTTGATGAGACACAAGTCAGAATCCTTTGATAGATTCAAGGAATTCAAGAATGAAATACAGAATCAACTTGGCAAAAGTATCAAAGTTCTGCGATCGGATCGCGGAGGAGAATACTTGAGTCAAGAATTCAGCGACTATCTGAGCGAGTGTGGAATTGTTTCACAACTCACTCCTCCTGGAACACCCCAATGGAATGGAGTGTCAGAGAGGAGGAATCGAACCTTGTTGGACATGGTTCGGTCTATGATGAGTCATTCTAATCTTCCATTATCCTTTTGGGGATACGCTCTAGAAACGTCTGCGTTTACACTAAATAGGGTACCATCTAAATCAGTGGAAAAGACACCACATGAAATGTGGACTGGGAATGTTCCTAGTCTGTCTTTCCTGAGGATTTGGGGTTGTGAAGCTTATGTCAAACGTTTAATCTCTGACAAGCTTGCACCCAAATCAGATAAATGCTACTTCGTTGGTTATCCTAGGGAAACCAAGGCATACTACTTTTACAACCAATCTGAGAACAAAGTATTTGTTGCTCTGGACTGTTCTTTTCTTGAGAGGGAGTTTCTCTCTAAGAAAAACAGTGGGAGTAAAGTACATCTTGAAGAAATTCGAGATACACAGGAGACTACTCAACCTGCTGAGGAAGAGCAGCAGTTGGATCCACAAAGTTCTGTGGAACCGGCGCCTGTGGAGCCTGAAGTTCGCAGATCCGGAAGGATCCGTCACGAACCCGAGAGATACTATGGATTTATCGTGACCGACTCCAATGACCTGATGGTCATTGACAGTGACGAACCAGCGACCTTCACGGAAGCAATGATGGGCCCGGACTCCGAAAAATGGCTTGGAGCCTCCAAGTCCGAAATGGAATCTATGTCAGAGAACCAAGTATGGTCATTGGTCAATTTACCTAATGGTGCAAAAGCCATTGAGTGTAAATGGATCTTCAAGAAGAAGATTGATGTAGATGGCAATGTACAGATTTACAAAGCGAGGTTGGTGGCTAAAGGTTTCAAGCAAATTCATGGTATTGACTATGATGAAACCTATTCCCCAGTCGCTATGCTTAAATCCATTCGGATTCTTCTAGCGATTGCTGCTCATTATGTTGGATCCCGATGGATCAAGGGTTTGTTATATTGAAATTTAGAACCAACCTCGTTCTTAACTTTTGGCAGCGGAAGAGATGGTGAACGAGATCAGTGGAGCAACGCAACGCTTTGCCTCTACCAGATACACACGCACGCTCGCTGGAAACGGGATGCTAGTGCCGGATCAATGGGGATCGATAGTGTCTGGTGTGTCTAGAGTTTCTGTCAAGAAAACTGGACGGCTCTGTCGTTTAGGTCGAACTAAACACGTTTTTATTCGACCTAAACGTGCTTAACGGGCCAGACTCAATTAAGCCATAACCCGAAAAGCCTGTTCGGAAAATTCGAACTGTGTCGACCGACACACAAGCTGTGTCGATCGACACAACACCATTATATCGATTCTTATGTGTATTTCAATACACATAATATGATCATTGCCACAATGATCATTCCCATGTCGTAGCTTCCAGTTCGCTTAGGTGTGTGACCCTATAAGATCATATAATACTGGCAGTAAGTCCACGACCTACAGATTGCAAGAGGCTTCTAGCAAAGCATTGCAAACGCCCAGTATTATACGAATGTCAGATCTCGACACACAACTATCACAGGAGTGAGTACAGGTGTGATTTCAGGACACTATCCCAACAATCTCCCACTTGTACTGGAATCATCAATTCCTATAATCCTTTTGTCTCTATATATCGATTTGGCATAAGGCAAGATTTGTGTCATCCTTATTAAGCCAACATAGTGTTTATCGAACTCCTGATCTCATACTGAACATTAAAAACAACTGAACTACAGTTCGTTTGAGTGCGGCCACACATTCTCTCAGTATTCAATCTTCGATAGGCCCTGAGATATTTATCTCCCGTTATACAGGAGGGACAAATTCCATCTTGTTACATCCCTATTTCAACGCACACTTCATGATAAACTTGAACAGTGTCGTTATAGCCGCCAGTTACGGATCGACGTTTGACAAAGTCAAAATGTACCAATTCATATGCAAGAAAGCATGATGAACTCAGGTCTTAGGACTGTACTCTATAGTCGTAATGAGAAACTCTTATGACACAGATATTACTATCTTGTAGACTTCTCATTAGCGGGTCATGTCCGATCATATGTCCACTGACATATATCTATGTGACTGACTGCGATAATCATATCATTGGCTCCATGAAACTCAGCCAACAGTCACCTCACAATCTAGTCTCTAACGGTTGTCAGTGTCCCGATTCTACAACCTTGACTAGGGACAAAATAATTTATTAACTTATAGGGTTTCATGATCAAGTTCTCAACTTGATGACCTATAATATGTCATAAACTTATTTTGGGACCATTATTTAGATCACAATAAATAATGCGGAAATCAAATTTCATTAAACACTTCTAAAAGAATGTTTACAATAGCGTCTTATTATAACTAAAACAAAAACCAAAACTCCCACTAGAATCAAGATTACATCTTAAGATCTCTAATGCCTACAGCAGTCGAATGACTCTCATGCTTAGGCCTTGGGAGTGACTTGGTCAGAGGATCAGCGACATTCTCATTTGTCGGAACTCGGCTGATCTTCACATCACCTCTATTGACAATATCACGAATCAGATGATATTTCCTCTCAACGTGTTTGGACTTCTGGTGTGACCTGGGTTCTTTCGCCTGAGCAATGGCTCCATTGTTATCGCAGAACAAAGCCACTGGCTCCAAGATACTAGGAACCACACCAAGTTCAGTCATGAACTTCTTAATCCAAACAGCTTCCTTTGCCGCTTCTGAAGCAGCAACATATTCAGCTTCCGTTGTGGAGTCAGCTACGGTATTCTGCTTAAAGCTCTTCCAGCTCACCGCACCGCCATTTAGACAGAAGACATATCCAGACTGTGATCGGAAATCGTCTCTGTCCGTCTGAAAACTCACATCGGTGAATCCATTCACCACAAGTTCATCACTTTCTCCATACACAAGGAACTTATCCTTAGTATGTCTCAAATACTTGAGAATATTCTTGACAGCTGTCCAGTGAACTTCACCTGGATCAGATTGGTATCTACTCGTCATGCTTAACGTGTAAGCTACATCTGGACGAGTGCAGAGCATGGCATACATAATAGATCCTATCGCAGAAGCATAAGGAATTCTATTCATGCGTTCTCGCTCAGCAGATGTCGCCGGACACTGCTTCTTGCTGAGACTCATGCCATGGGACATTGGTATAAAGCCCTTCTTGGAATCCTGCATCCTGAATCTGTGCAACACCTTATCAATATAAGTGTCCTGGCACAATCCAATCAGCTTGTTAGTTCTATCTCTGTAGATTCTGATTCCAAGAATGTACGCAGCTTCTCCCATGTCTTTCATGGAAAAACAACTTCCAAGCCAAGTCTTGATAGACTGAAGCAACGGAACGTCATTACCGAGGAGGAGTATGTCATCGACATACAGTACAAGAAATGCAATTTTGCTCCCACTAGTCTTCTTGTATACACATGCTTCTTCTTCGTTCTTGATGAAACCGAATTGTTTTACTGCTTCATCAAAACGAAGATTCCAACTCCGTGATGCTTGCTTCAATCCATAAATGGATTTATGAAGCTTGCATACCTTCTAAGCGTTTTTAGGATCGACAAAACCTTCAGGTTGTGTCATGTACACATCCTCTTCCAGAATACCATTCAGGAATGCGGTTTTGACATCCATTTGCCAAATCTCATAGTCATAATGAGCAGCAATCGCTAGAAGAATCCGAATAGATTTAAGCATAGCGACTGGGGAATAGGTTTCATCATAGTCAATACCATGAATTTGTTTGAAACCTTTAGCCACCAATCTCGCTTTGTAAATATGTACATTGCCATCCACGTCAATCTTCTTCTTGAAGATCCATTTACAATCAATGGCTTTTACAGCACTAGGTAAATCGACCAAGGACCATACTTGGTTTTCTGACATGGATGTCATTTCGGATTTAGAGGCTCCAAGCCACTTTGCGGAGTCCGGGCCCATCATTGCTTCCGCGAAGGTCGCTGGTTCGTCACCTTCAATGATCATCAGATCATTTGAACTGGTCACGAGAAATCCATAGTATCTCTCGGGTTCGTGACGGATCCTTCCGGATCTGCGAACTTCAGGCTCCACAGGCGCCGGTTCCACAGAACTTTGTGGTTCCAACTGCTGCTCCTCCTCAGCAGGTTGAGCAGTATCCTGTACATCTAGAATTTCTTCAAGATGTACTTTACTCCCACTGTTTTTCTTAGAGAGAAACTCCCTCTCAAGAAAAGAACAGTCCCGAGCAACAAATACTTTGTTCTCAGATTGGTTGTAAAAGTAGTATGCCTTGGTTTCCTTAGGATAACCAACGAAGTAGCATTTATCTGATTTGGGTGCAAGCTTGTCAGAGATTAAACGTTTGACATAAGCCTCACAACCCCAAATCCTCAGGAAAGACAGACTAGGAACATTCCCAGTCCACAGTTCATGTGGTGGCTTTGCCACTGATTTTGATGGCACCCTATTTAGTGTAAACGCAGACGTTTCTAGAGCGTATCCCCAAAAGGATAATGGAAGATTAGAATGACTCATCATAGACCGAACCATGTCCAACAAGGTTCGATTCCTCCTCTCTGACACTCCATTCCATTGGGGTGTTCCAGGAGGAGTGAATTGTGAAACAATTCCACACTCGCTCAGATAGTCGCTGAATTCTTGGCTTAAGTATTCTCCTCCGCGATCCGATCGCAGAACTTTGATACTTTTGCCAAGCTGATTCTGTACTTCATTCTTG
Source organism: Orychophragmus violaceus (assembly GCA_030180135.1). Lineage (NCBI taxonomy): Eukaryota > Viridiplantae > Streptophyta > Magnoliopsida > Brassicales > Brassicaceae > Orychophragmus > Orychophragmus violaceus. The sequence goes on along the minus strand of CM058240.1, from coordinate 58,788,779 downwards.
AATTCCTTGAATCTATCAAAGGATTCTGACTTGTGTCTCATCAAATAGACATAGCCATACCTACTGAAATCATCAGTGAAGGTAATGAAGTATTTGAAATTTCCTCTGGCAGCAGTACTCATCGGCCCACATACATCAGTATGAACAAGGCCCAATAAATCACTGGCCCTTTCATTTGGTTTGTAGAAAGGGGCTCTAGCCATTTTGCCCACCAAGCAAGATTCACATTTCTCACATGATTCAAAATCAAATGAGCCCAGAAGTCCATTTCGATGGAGCCTCTGGATGCGTTTCTCATTGATATGGCCCAAACGACAATGCCATAAGAAAGTCGGGTTTTCGTCATTGGACTTAAACCTCTTTGTATTTATGTTAAAGATAGGCATTTCTTGGTTTAATACATATAACCCATTATCTAATGGGGCGCTACCATAAAAAGTACCATCACGATTAAAAGAACAAACTTTATTCTTAACAGCAAAATCAAAACCTTCCAAATCCAAAACGGAAACTGAAATTATGTTTCTGCTTATCGCAGGTACAAAGTAGCAATTATTCAAAATTAAAACCATGCCCGATGGTAAGGACAACTCGTAGGTGCCTACGGCCAGTGCAGCAACCTTAGCTCCATTCCCGACCCGTAGCTCTACTTGTCCTTTCTTCAGCGTCCTACTGTTTCTTAGTGCCTGCACATCAGTACAAATATGAGCACCGCAGCCGGTATCCAATACCCACGAAGTAGAACTAGAAGACATAATACCAAGTTCGATAACATAAATACTTGAGTCAGACGCATCATACGTCTTCTTCAGTTTCTTGTAATCTTCCATGAATTTCTTGCAGTCTTTCTTCCAATGCCCCAACTGCTTGCAGTAGTTGCACTTATCCTCAGGAGAAGGCCCGGATTTGGGCTTCGGCTTGGGCTTGTCCTGACTTTCAGCCTGGACAACTTGGGCCTTATCCTTACCCTTCTTCGGTTTCTTAAACCTTTTACCCCCTTGTACCATCAGGACACTGGGAGTAGCCTTCTTGAGATTCGGTTCTGCTGTCTTCAGCATACCGTGCAACTCAGTCAATGTCTTAGTCATGTTTTGCATGTTGTAGTTCATAATGAACTGATCAAAACACGACGGCAATGACTGCAGAATCATGTCAGTGGCCAGCTCCTGGCTAATGGCACAGTCCAGTTTCCCCAGGTTATCAATGTAACCCATCATTTTAAGGACATGAGGACTTACTGGACTGTCCTTAGCCAGTTTGCAATCCATGAGAGATTTAACCGTCTGGTATCTCTCTGTGCGAGCTTGCTCCTGAAACAAAGCTTTCAGGCTGTTAATCATCTCAATGGGTGACAACACGTTCTCATATTGGTTCTGCAGCTCAGAGTTCATGGTCACCAGCATTAGACAAGTAACATCTTTGACATCCGCTGAATGCTTATCCCAAGCATTCTTTTCTGTCTGCGGAGCATTGGAACGTGGCCTCTCGGTGAGAAATCTTTCAAGGACATATTCCTTGTTCTCTTGCCTGAGAACTATTCTCAGGTTCCGATACCATTTCAAGAAATTAGATCCATTTAACTTGTCCTTCTCAAGGACGGATCTTAGTGAGAAAGTGTTGATGTGATTTGAGACAGACATAGCTGTAATTCAAAAAAAAAGGTAGATTTTAGTTATAAAGCACAAGAAATGAGAATTCTTATCTAATAAGAAAACTCGCATTGTATTCAAACTATGTTTCCTCATATGAATACAATGCGCCAAGATCCTCAGATTACTAAAATTCGAGTGGGCGACTCGCCGTTACTCAAGCTTTAGTTATCTAGGTAAGCAAATCATTGCTAATTGTACTCAGTACAACTCTTGGTCGTGAATAAGACAAACTATGTCCAATCCACTCTGATGTCTCTGGGCCCAGAACTTCTTACAGCCCAGTCAAGTATAACCAATCTTTTATCTGTCTTGTGATCACTGACAATTGCACTGCAAGTCTGTCATTGACCACCTGCCTTACCCATGTTGCAGTGGATATCAAGGACTCCAAGATATCCAACAAACGACACGAGTCTTGACAGTAGACAAGATCGGGTAAGACATCAAGATCACTTGATATTTAGTTGAGGAAAGGAACTAATATTATCTTGATTTATATCCAATATATATCTAAGAAATTATAAATTTTAATCAAAACATTCAGTTTTATTAAGTTCATATTCATCTAAAACTTTTAGGATTAGATTATTCTGGTTTATGCAAATTTGTGGTCAAACCAGCATATCTGCGGACGTTGTGTCGATCGACGCCAACTATTGGTATCGATCGATGCAACTATATTTAAACCGTTCTTCGATAACCGGTCAAACCGGATCGAATTTACTTAACCGATTCAATTCAATTGAACCAGTTCGGTTTAATGGTCCATGTCGATCGTCACACACTGTGTGTCGATCGATATGACCAAACCAGAATCAATTTGGTTAATAAAATTAACCGAGCTAGATAACCGGTCCAATCCAATTGAACCGATCTATCTGATCGCATTGCCTGTGTCGACCGACACACGCTTTGTGTCGATCGATACTGTGCGATAAACCCTAAATTTTATTCGCGAGTTTTTGCTCTGTGTCGACCGACACACGCTTTGTGTCGATCGACACCCTGCGACAAACCCTAAAATTTTATATTTTGCGCCGCGGCGTGTCGACCGACACACGCTTTGTGTCGATCGACACAATGCGATTTTAGCAATACCATCGTTTTCAACAGAGACAAAAATCCGAGATTTAATCAATGAAAAACGATTTCAACAAGCAATATACAGATCAACAACATCAAGTTTCGATTTTATATCACCAGTTTCAATAGCTAAACCCTAAGCATGCTCTGATACCACTGTTGGATCCAGATGGATCAAGGGTTTGTTATATTGAAATTTAGAACCAACCTCGTTCTTACCTTTTGGCAGCGGAAGAGATGGTGAACGAGATCAGTGGAGCAACGCAACGCTTTGCCTCTACCAGATACACACGCACGCTCGCTGGAAACGGGATGCTAGTGCCGGATCAATGGGGATCGATAGTGTCTGGTGTGTCTAGAGTTTCTGTCAAGAAAACTGGACGGCTCTGTCGTTTAGGTCGAACTAAACACGTTTTTAGTCGACCTAAACGTGCTTAACGGGCCAGACTCAATTAAGCCATAACCCGCAAAGCCTGTTCGGAAAATTCGAACTGTGTCGACCGACACACAAGCTGTGTCGATCGACACAACACCATTATATCGATTCTTATGTGTATTTCAATACACATAATATGATCATTGCCACAATGATCATTCCCATGTCGTAGCTTCTAGTTCGCTTAGGTGTGTGACCCTATAGGATCATATAATACTGGCAGTAAGTCCACGACCTACAGATTGCAAGAGGCTTCTAGCAAAGCATTGCAAACGCCCAGTATTATACGAATGTCAGATCTCGACACACAACTATCACAGGAGTGAGTACAGGTGTAATTTCAGGACACTATCCCAACACATTATGATTATGAAATTTGGCAAATGGATGTCAAAACCGCATTCCTGAATGGTATTCTGGAAGAGGATGTGTATATGACACAGCCTGAAGTTTTTATCGATCCTAAGGACGCTGGAAAGGTATGCAAGCTTCATAAATCCATTTATGGATTGAAGCAAGCATCACGGAGTTGGAATCTTCGTTTTGATGAATCAGTTAAACAATTTGGTTTCATCAAGAACGAAGAAGAACCATGTGTTTACAAGAAGACTAGTGGGAGCAAAATTGCGTTTCTTGTACTGTATGTCGATGACATACTCCTCCTCGGTAATGACGTTCCGTTGCTTCAGCCTGTCAAGACTTGGCTCGGAAGTTGTTTTTCCATGAAAGACATGGGAGAAGCCGCTTACATCCTTGGAATCAGAATCTACAGAGATAGAGTGAACATGCTGATTGGATTGTGCCAGGACACTTATATTGATAAGGTGTTGCACAGATTCAAGATGCAAGATTCTAAGAAGGGTTTCATACCGATGTCTCATGGCATGAGTCTCAGCAAGAAGCAGTGTCCAGCGACACATGCTGAGCGAGAGCGCATGAATAGGATTCCTTATGCTTCTGCAATAGGATCTATTATGTATGTCATGCTCTGCACTCGTCCAGATGTAGCTTACGCGTTAAGCATGACGAGTAGATACCAATCTGATCCAGGTGAAGTTCACTGGACAGCTGTCAAGAATATTCTCAAGTATTTGAGACATACTAAGGATAAATTCCTTGTGTATGGAGGAAGTGAAGAATTTGTGGTGAATGGATTCACCGATGCGAGTTTTCAGACAGACAGAGACAATTTCTGATCACAATCTGGATATGTCTTCTGTCTAAATGGCGGTGCAGTGAGCTGGAAGAGCTCTAAGCAGAATACCGTAGCTGATTCCACAACGGAAGCTGAATATGTTGCTGCTTCAGAAGCGGCAAAGGAAGCTGTTTGGATCAAGAAGTTCATGACTGAACTTGGTGTGGTTCCTAGTATCTTGGAGCCAGTGGCTTTGTTTTGTGATAACAACGGAGCCATTGCTCAGGAGAAAAAACCAAGGTCACACCAGAAGTCCAAACACGTGGAGAGGAAATATCACCTGATTCGTGATATCGTCAATAGAGGTGATGTGAAGATCAGCCGAGTTCCAACAGACGAGAATGTCGCTGATCCTCTGACCAAGTCACTCCCAAGGCCTAAGCATGAGAGTCATACGACTGCTGTAGGCATTATGGATCTTAAGATGTAATCTAGATTCTAGTGGGAGTTTTGGTTTTGTTTAAGTTATAATAAGATGCTCATGTAAACATTCTTTTGGAAGTGTTTTAATGAAATTTGATTTCAGCATTATTTATTGTGATCTAAATAATGGTCCCAAATAAGTTTATGACATATTATAGGTCATCAAGTTGAGGACTTGATCATGAAACCCTATAAGTTAATAAATTATTTTGTCCCTAGTCGAGGTTGTGGAATTGGGATACTGACAACCGTTAGAGACTAGATTTTGAGGTGACTGTTGGCTAAGTTTCATGGAGCCAATGATATGATTATCGCAGTCAGTCACATAGATATATGTTAGTGAACATATGATCGGACATGACCCGCTAATGAGAAGTCTACAAGATAGTTATATCTGTGTCATAAGAGGTTCTCATTACGACTATAGAGTATAGTCCTTAGACCTGAGTTCATCATGCTTTCTTGCATATGAATTGGTGCATTTTGACTTTGTCAAACGTCGACCCGTAACTGGCGACTATAACGGCACTGTTCAAGTATATCATGAAATGTGCGTTGAAACAGGGATGGAATTTGTCCCTCCTGAATAACGGGAGATAAATATCTCAGGGCCTATCGAAGATTTAATACTGAGAAAATGTGTGGCCGCACTCAAACGAACTGTAGTTCAGTTGTTTGTAATGTTCAGTATGAGATCAGGAGTTCGATAAACACGATGTTGGCTTAATAAGGATGACACCAATCTTGCCTTATGCCAAATCGAGATATAGAGACAAAATGATTATAGGAATTGATGATTCCAGTACAAGTGAGAGATTGTTGGGATAGTGTCCTGTAATCACACTTGTACTCACTCCTGATGGTAGTTGTGTGTCGAGATAAGACATTCGTATAATACTGGGTGGTTGCAATGTTTTGCTAGAAGCCTCTTGCAGTCTGTAAGTTGTAGACTTACTGCCAGTATTATATGATCCTATAGGGTCACACACCTAAGCAACCTGGAAGCATGAAAGTGGGAATGATCATTATGGTAATGATCATACTTATGTGTATTGGATACACATTTACATAGAGTTTTACAATGTGTGTGTCGATCGATGCATGGGTGCGTCGATCGATGCGGGCTTTTCGTGGAGGTGTGTCGATCGACACAGTAAGTGTGTCGATCGTTGCACATCGGGTTCCGAAACTGATGTTTCGGATTAATGATGTAACCGAGCCGGGATTGTCCGACGGTTTGGTGATGTCATTTCCAGGTCGATATATAAGGTCTTATATGGTCGACCTGAACCCTGGCCGTCTTCTCTTCTCTTAGACAGAAAAGCAGAAACTCAAAAAAACTCTGAGATCCCACACAATTCGGTACTAGCATCCCGTTGTTCCAGCTTGTGTGCGTGTGTATCTGGTAGAGGCAAGGCGATTGCGTTGCTCCACTGATCTCGTTCACCATCTCAATTCCGCTGCCAGAAAGGTAAGAACGAGGTTGGTTTTATTCAATATATCAAACCCTAGATCCTAGGAGATCCAACAATATTTACCATTTATACTATTTGGTATGCATCAAGATGAACTGAAAAAATAAAATTGATCTACTACCGACTAAATGCGGTCTAAAAATATTTTTATGAACAAATAAATTTAGTTCTCAATGGATCAAAATTATACTGATATACTCTCTTTTTTTGTCAACAGATTGAATTCACGTACCGAGTTCAAATACAAACGGGCCAAAGCCCAACATAGAAAGCAAAACGACAACGCGAATGGATAGATACAACACACGAATCAAATGCCGCGCGTCATCACCAGATCAACTCCGGCATGCACCAGCCGCGATGCTCGTCGATGGAAGAAACCGCCAAGAAGCATCAGGCCCTCGTCGAGGAAAACGAGACGATACCCACTATACCGATTTACTGAGTTGCCAGGGAACCGTTTGCCGATCTAAACCTCCCGGAGCTGCCGTCCAAGCAACTGCAACCAAAGAAACCCGATAAAGAAACTCAACTAAAGACCACCGAGACCAAGGAGACGCCGCCACCGTCAGAATCGAAATCCGATAGGATCCACGGAAAGCTTGTCTTCAAAACAGTGACACAGCTACGATATTAATCCTGGTGACCAAAGTAACTAAAGCAGAGCACCAAACAACAAGAACAGGAGGGGACATCATAAGGATAGAAAGAAGGAAGAAGATCGAAATCCTTGCAGACGAGAAACACCGGGACAAGCCCGGAGAAGTTCGATAATTCGGAAAGAAAATCGGCCATAGAAAGCATCCGGATTTATTCGGATCGAAGGCCACAAACAAAACCCCGATCGGAAAAAAACGAAACACACCAAAAACCTCACAGCAAGGTAATTTACAGAGCAAAAGGCGAAATCCGGTTCGCCTGAAATCGCTTCAGGATCGCCTTCTCTCTTCTCAAGGAATCCTTATTCGGTCTTTATACTGATAACTCTGTATTGAAAATGCAGGTGGAGGAAGCCAAGATCTTGCTCGGTTTTCCTCCCAATTCTCGTCCCGATCCTTCTCAGGTTCTTCTTACTCCTCTTAATCTTTGATTTGCGAGCTGTTTGGGATGAATTTCCGATCTCTTGATTCTGTAACTAGGGCTTTGGCTCGATCGTTTGATTCGATGATTGCATGGTTGAGAGTTTGATTTCTAGCTGAGATCAGTTGGGATTTTTTAGTTTTTGATATGATTGGGTGATTATGATTGGGGTAGGTTAAAGCTGCTTACCGGAAGAAAGTATGGGAATCACATCCTGACCTCTTCCCAGATGATCAGAAGCTCCGTGCTGAGTCTAAGTTCAAATCTGTGAGTGATAATTTACTTCTCATACGCTCTTACATATGGATTTCAAATTACCCTCAGTTTTAACATTTGTTCTCACAAGAAAGCCCTATCAATTTGTTGTAGATATCTGAAGCTTACTCTTGCCTTGAGTCTGGTAATTCACTAGATCCTTGGTTTAAAGTCAAACCAGTTTATATAAGATTCAATGGTGTCTGCAATTAAAAAACCCAAATGAGCTAGTACAGATGATTGTTGACAGGGAAGCCACTGGGCACTGGCTGAGTAACTATTCCTGGTATTTTGACCAACATTTTTGCATCTAGAGAGTGAGTGTTTGAGTTTCTACATCTTTGGCTTACCTTGAAACCGTTTTTTCCAAATTTTACAGGAGATGAGTTGTGTTGTGCATAATGGATGAACGAACCGATGCAATAGTAAGCTGTTCATTACGACTACTGCATTTTTAAGCCTCCATCTTTCTTTAGTTCCAAGATCGTTACAATAGTTTTGCTATTGATATTGCAGAATGAGTCCTTGGAGATATACTCTGTTCCAGCATATTACAATTCTAGCTCATTTGGGTTTACAAGTTTGCAGATCACAGGACACACTTGCACTGTTTTTTTCTTCTATAGAATGTAGCTTCATTACATATCGATAATTGCAAAGAAACCAAAAACGTACGAGTTTGCAATGGATTTATTATTGTCAGGTGTATCCTTAAATGGAACTTTATATTGGATTGCTTTTAATGAGGTGTCTTCTGAGCTTTTTATTCAAACATTCGATTTCTCTACAGAGATATTCGAATTCTATTGTAACTTACCTAATAAAATCGCCAACATAGACGATGCTAGATATCTTGACGTTTATAGGGGAGATCGCTTTTCATATTTGGAGCAAAATTGTGACACAAGGAATATAGAGATTTGGGTGACCAAAAAGAAGATTAAAAATAGGGATGGAGATGCTGTGGAGTGGATGAAGTTCAAGAATGTATCAGTTCCTGAATGGTCGAGTTTGAAAGTCACGAGCTCGTATCCTCCAAGTTACTTCATTGATGATAAAACTCTTAGTCTCGTGTTTTGTTGTTATAACGAGGAGGAAAAGGCTTGCATCTATATTGCAAAGGGAGATAAGTTCAGCCAAATTAAAGTAAATGATTTGGTTGAGGATCGTCCTATTCACAGTACATATTCTCCCAGTTTGGTCCAAGTTCCTACGTTCATGACAGGCGGTATGGGTAAAACTCAGCAAATTGAGTCTCGCTTCACAGTCTCCAACCAATTAGAAGTGAGCAATGGAGTTGAAGGAAAGGAGTGAGACGACGGCGTCTTCGATGATGTGATGAGTATATGTGCAGCGTCGAGCCATGATTTAGAGACCAAAATTTCAGGCCCGGTCTTTTTCAAGGGGAAGATAAAGAAGAGACGGATCACACCGTCTAGTCTCAACCCTGAATCCACGCGCTGGGTTAAGACTGGTAAAACCACACCGGCCATGCTCAGTGGAGTCCAGAGGGGATGCAGGAAGGTCATGGTGCTCTACAAGAGTGCTAAGAAGGGATTAAAACAAGAGAAATGTAATTGGGTTATGCACCAGTACCACTTGGGTACAAAAGAAGAGGATATTGGAGAATATGTTGTTTCTAAGATCATGTTTCAGAAACAAGCGCAATGGGAGAAAACTGTGGGTGAGAGTACGAGTTTTGGTGTTCCAGGTGGCCCAAGAAAGCTGAAAACTATTACTGTTGCCGACGATGAAACAACTTGCAAAGATACTGTGATGGTTCTTGATCCATTTGTTCAGATTAGTTCCTTTCTCTGCAAGTATCGTTGACATTTTTTTGAGGCATGATATATAGTTTATGTTTTTGGTAGGGACTGGAGAATACTCCAAAAGCTTCTTTTGGTTCGACATCAGACGAAATAGCTCAAATGGCAGGGGAGTTTAATATACCAGTGTCCAAGAAACCAGAATGTTCATCATCCGTTGTGGAGAAGAACCCTAATTATTGGGATTGCAACATCGGAAATGAAAACTTTTTGGTTTCAGATTTAGAGAATGATGATTTACGTACACTTCCTGATATCGGTTCCGTCAGTATTTAAAAGAACAATTTAAGACTTCGTTTACACATAGTGATCATTGAGAAACTAACATCTTTTGTCGGATTTTGCAGTTTGCTTCTGAGGACAGCTTAATGAATTGCCTTGAATGGATTTGAAGCGCCAAGGCGTGATCTTAAAATGGTCTTTCGTTTTTCTTTCCGGATAAACGCGGTCTAATATACTACGAATGGTCATATCGCCATCTCTCGTTTTGTTTAACTATAACACTCATTCAACTCAATATTAATATCTGAACTTCCAACTTAAAATCAGTTGGTGATAAGTGTAGCGATTCATATCCCTTATATATTATCAATGATCCTTCCAATTATCGATGTGTGACTTATGTCCTTAATACATCCTCTCGAGATAATGGTGCTTTGAGCATTAATCTCGAAATGTTCGGACTTGGATCGACAACACCAATTTAGGCATGGGTTGTCGATGATTGGACCAACTTTGGATCGGATCGGGTTGGACTGCATGGATCGGGCTCTGATATCATATTAAGATCTATGGACTTCCAACTTAAAACCAATTGGTGATAAGTGGAGTGGTCCATATTCCTTATATATTACTGAGGATCCTTCCAACTGCCGATGTGAGACTTATGTCCTTAATAAGCCCCTTCGAGAGAATGGCTTTTTGAGCATTAATCTCGGAATGTTCAGGCTTGGATCGACGGCACTAATTTGGACCTGGTTTGTCGGTGATTGGACCAACTTTGGATCGGATCGGGTTGGACTGCATGGATCGGGCTCTCATACCATATTAAGTTCTATGAGCTTCCAATCTAAAACCAATTGGTGATAAGTGGATGGACTTATATCTCTTTTATATTAAGAATGATCCCTTCCAACTACCGATGTGCGACATTATGTCATAATACTTTGGTCGTTGCCTTCTTGGGAGACAAGGCTCCGTTAGATTTTTTTGGCAGCGATATTCTTGTTTTACCCTATTATGATCTTAATGTCATGGACTAATTTTTCGGAATTGATATGTGCGGCCTTAGCACTTTTTCACTCTTCATGATTGCTAAATCAGGCTCACTCAAACTCAAACTTTAGAAATATAAAGAGAAAACTCGTAGAGAGAGAAAACTTATAGAAATGTTTATATTGGAAATTGTTGGATGATTACAATTGAGAAACTCACTCTCTTATACAAATTTTCAACCTAAATGAACGGTCGAGATTAAAACGATCTAACGATGAAGATAAGATCTAACCTATTTCATTATTCCCACTATCTTCACTATCACACTCTACTCTCATCATTACACTCAACTACCATCATTACACTTCACCACCATCATTACACTCCACTATTCTAGTATTATCATTACATTCACACTATAATACACTATCTCTTTCAATTTTAGATAATTAAATTTATATAAGTAAAAATACTTAGTGGATTTGCTTTTTTGGTTAGGCCAATTCCGTAAATTATATGTTATATGTATTGGGCTGAAAATGGACCGTGACACCAAAGTCTTTGTGTTCAATTACTAATGAAACTTGCGCGGCAAAGCTGGGCTTGATCAATTTTTTTGAAATTTTTAAATGGGTTTCCACTTTATAAAACTCCAAATTTTTACAAAAAATATTTATATACGTATATAATATAAAATATAAAATATAAATTGCCAAAAAAACTAAAAAAAATATAAAACAAGAAGAAATTGACAAAAAAAAAGAAGAAGTTTAGATGAGAAAAGATGTGATAAAAAATATTGGATGATTTCAAAATTATTATAAATTAGGAAAATTATGATTTTCTTTTTTTATGAGTAAGACTTTTAAAATCTCAGGTCTCGTTCTCCTTGCCGGATGAGAGAAGACATGTGGTCGTACATCACAACCTATTTTATGTTGTTTATGTTCCTACAGTCTCACGAACTCCATCCGGTACAATTTGATACTTGCGTGTTTGGGTCTTTTACGAGAAGCAGCGGTCAAGCAACTAAGGTTTTAAAAGGTCAAGACGGATTAGTCCGCGAGCGGTGAAGACCGCTTTTATTTACCATTCACAATAATTGGTTTACAAAAACGTGGACAGAAAAAAATAAAAACAATCCGCTGCGGACTAAGTACGGACTAGTTTTATAAACAAATAAGTGCGGTCCGCAACAGACTATTGTCCACCCCAAAAATAAAGCGGTTTGGTTTGTACTTAAATTAGTTCAGTGCGATCGCAGCTGTCTCATGTATCTCCTGATTGAAGGAGGATTTCAGGAACCATAAAAAAGACCAAGAAACGATTTGGTTGATAAAAAGAAAAATCATCTAGACATTTGGGTGAAGCTGAACATAAGAATTAAATAAATAAAAACAAAAACAAAAGACAAGTTATATATATGAAGGAGACAGTTCATGCATCAAACCATAACAGCTAGAGGTAACGTACGTTCAAATTTCCCAGAAAATATAACCTGATCGCACCGATCAACCTTACCCCAGATCTCCCCTCCTTGACGTCTTTCCAGCGAAATATCTGCACACCAAATCTTCTCTATTGTTCTACTACTCGGTTCTTCTTCTCTTTTACGAAAATACAAAGCCAGTTTCCGACCGCAAGGTCTGCAATGCACAGTGTTCCTCCACTGTGGTCTTATCTCAGCCAACAACTCTTCCAAACCTTTCACCACACCCCAGCACCTCTGCTTTGGATCATAAGTTCTTAAAAATTTCTCATAATAATCGTAGTGGTAAAAGACCTCATCAACTACACACGAATTATCAACCCACTCCTTAGAATTCAGCACCTCGTCCGTTTCCCATTTACTTTCCTTTGGCACGTAAACAAAGATTTTAAAAATATACCTTATGTAAATCTTGTCAGCCATGACCTCCACATAACCAAACTCCCACGTCTTAGCTGGCTCAGTGTCTTGCTTTATTAAACCAGGCTCCCACATTTGTGTTTTTGTATTGAACACAACCATCACCTTTGGCTTTGACTTCATACTGCAGTGACCAAATACGTAAATTTTATCGTCTATAAAGGCGGCACATGTATCACCCACGGGTATAGGCATGTTGGGGAGGAGTTGCACCGTGTGAGATCTACAGTCGATGTAATACGCACTCGATGACGTTGTCGTATCCCTCCCACCAAACACATATATCCTCGAGCCTACCGCCATAAAGATTTCACCGGTAGGCAAATCTGAAAGGGAAGGGATAAGGACCAACCCGCGATTGCCGTTGGCTTCAGGGCGAAGAATATACCACTGGTCATTACAGGTTCCGCCGCGACACAGTAAAACATATAGACAGCTTTCGGTGCAGTTCAACAAAGATCTTCTAGCGTATATCTCAGGGGACACAATGAGTGATCGGAAATGCTTAGAAACGAGGGAGAGAATTGGATAGTCGCATCTTGATACACGTGCTAATTTGTCAACGATGATGTCGTCTGGAAGTGATGTAATCAGAGACGGTGGTACTGATGATTCCTCCTTATCTGCCATCTCCGCAGACAACTCACAAAACCCTAATTTTTAGACTCAGTTTTAATATATATATATATATATATATATATATATATATATATATATATATATATTGTCGAAATATAAATTATATTTGGATCAAAGTTAATTATCTAAACAACATTTGGGCTTAACCCAAAATCTTGATCCAAATTCTAGATATTTCTTTAGAAAAATCTAATCATTCCACCTCTTGAAATTGTTTTAGATAGTTTTAGAGACCATATATCTATGCTTTTTTGTAATATAAATTCTAAATATTGTGATAGAATTCTCTAGATTTTTAAACTCTTCAACAAAGAAATTTAATCCACAACAAAAGACAATAACTCTGTGTAGATTTATTCAAAAATATCTCATTTTAATGAATCTGTAATACAATCTTAAATCCGTCATTTCAATAAATATGTAACACACAATAAATCCGCGCAAACTTAAGAAGGGAATGTAGTATTTTTGTAAATAAAATTCGTTTCTGCTGATGTGGAAATTAAATATAATTGCATTCTTGTAATTATTATTTCGTAACAAAGACTTTTATGGTTATTTTAGACCAAAATTTCGGCCAACAAAAATTCAAATCTCAAAAGTTTGTATAGTAATTAACCTATGTTTTAGTGTCACTACCGTTTTTCCCCCTTAAAATATACTTGATATTCTGTATTTCAGAGGCTATAAATACCTTCTTCACACTACAAAAATGACTATTCTTAGCTCAAAATAAATGTTATTATATGTTATATGTGATTGATAGTATTTTTAAAATGCATATATCTGCTCTAGCTATAATAGATTGGTCGTATCTGATAGCATTTTTTATCATGATTGGGTCAACCTATAACAGCATTCGTTGTAGATCATATAATAGCGTTTATATAATGTTTGGCCCAGTTAAGCCAGAAGGTCGTCATAGGAAGTAAAAGAGAGAAGATTGTAGATTTTCACGAAAAAGAAAAAGCAAAACAAAAGGGGATCGATCTCTCTAAAATCTGAGTCATTTGTCGAATTTCAACAGAGATTCCAACCTCAAGCTTTGATTCCACGGAGTTACAAAGCTAAATTAGAACAGAAACTACAAGCAAAACGACCAGAACACGAATCAGAAAGGGAAAAACCGAAACCACGAAGCTCAGTGGTTGAGAACACGGAAATTAAAGTAAAGCAATTCCATAAGAAATTGACGAGAAGTAAACGAACTTTACAGTTTGGAGAAATCTGGACGGATATGGAGCGAAAGGATTCCAAATTCAACGGAACTGTGGGATAGAAACCTAAGAAACCGTGGCGGGACGGTAGAGGAGGAGAAGACATCGAAGGTCTCGAAACCGGTAAGTTAAATGCAACAGAAAAGTTGACAAAAAAAAATGCAACAGAAAAAAAAATCATCATTATGAAGTATGAACTTCTACTGGACATCGATGGGCCTTTTAATTTTGGTTTATATTGGGCCTTCAATACAACATCTCAATCAAAAATGGTTTGACACTTGTTTAGTGTTAAATGCAACAATCGAGTATTTCAGTTAACGAAAGAATACATGATTACTGCAGAAAACTTGTAACATATTCAGACAAAATATAACTTCAACTGAAGACGACAAAAATAATGTTTACATATAAGAGCATATCAAACATTTTTTTGAGATGCTAACAACAAGAATATTTATATAACTGAAGCTCAGGCTGAGCTAGACCTGGAAGTGAAATGCCTTATGGTTTTCTCACGACGCGATGGATCTCTGGTGGTGTTTGAAATTCCCCCGCATTGGAATCACAATAGGCTTTCAGGGATAGTCCTACGTGTTGTTGTCTCATTCCAGATCTGTCAAAATTATGCCAAATTAAAGCAGGAGAACAGGAGCAATGAGAAGAAGAAAAAAGCAGTGTTCACACCAAATTGGGTACCGTTGAGTTTAAGCCAAGCATGCATCTAGCTTGTTTCTTTATGAAACGCTTGCGTCACGTCAACGTCAAAGAGAAAACAGAGAAAAAAGAAATTAACTTCAGACGCAAGTATTTACAGACTATCACAATCCAGTGTAAAAGTAGCCGCATAGGTCGTCATAGTTACCGCTGTTTTTCACAGCGTCAACGGCAACACCGAAAATCTACGGCGTCAACAACCGCAGCGGCTCTTTTCTTTTTATTTACCTCTATGTTTGTCTATATTAACTTGTAATTTGAGAGTGATGAACGCAGACGCATGCGTTTATGAAAAGAACAGCGCCATAGTTTCCAATTCCATTAAAGAAAAATGGTTCATAATAAATTTTGATAAGACAGGAAGAAAGCCAAAGGAGAGAAGGAAAGAGTCACGCATCTACCGAAAAGAGAAATAAAGGTTCACAGATAAATTATCTTCTCTCTCTTCCGGCGATTCATTTCAAATTTTGCTACCGCCCTCCTCCGTAGACGCCATCGTTGGGGGATAGATACTGGCCGCATCTCTGCTTTTCACGACATTCTCGCCGCTGCCGCCTCGATGACTTATTATGTAAAGTGTTGACGAAAGAGGAGGGAAAATTAGGATTGAGATCTGTTGATTTTCTCAAATGCTTGCGAAGAATCCGCTGCTCGGAAGCGGCCAAACTACTCCGTCTCCTCCGGGGTCTCCTCGCCGTTCTCCTCGATACCGTCACGGCCGGTCAAAAGCCGCCGGTCGATTTTATACCATTCAGCCAAGTCGGTCCCTCGCTCATCACCTCTCCTGGATCTTCTTCTCGGTTCTTCACCGGCGTCAAGGAATTATTTTCTTTGATCCTCTAATCTACATCTCTTGTATGCTGCTTTACATGGGCACCGTATCATTCGATGTTGGTCCCATCATCCGGCATCGACCTCCGCCAGGATCTGTCTACAAAAGCCCACATGTTTACGCCAAGCTCCGCCCTGAGATGGATGCAGATAATTCTACGGCTGATGCAATGAGTTTTTTTCCCCACAATTGCGTGTTCTTTGTTTCTGATGATTCTATTGTTCTTCCGTTGACCATTGGATACCTCGTGGTCTGTCTATAGATTTTTGATGTGCACATACCTTTCTTTGTGAATCCTTTGAATTTTTCGGGTTTCTTAAATCAAAACCGTAAGATCATGAAAATAATTTGGACATAAGGAAACAATTACTTATCAACGTGGTTCAACTATTTTCAACCGTTGCCTCCTCTGTTTTTGCTTCACACATGTTTCTGTATTTTATTACTCTGTTTAAACTTGCTCTAATGTGCTGAAACAATGTTGTAAATTATGCCCCTGATGGAGAGAAGAAGGAAATATGAGGATTGACGTTTTGAAAAAAAAACAAATTGGACATAAGGAAAAAAACCTATTTTTGGTCTCGCTGAAACTGTTAAACTATGACGAACATATGTGCCTTTTATACTCTTCAGGTTGCAGCGAAGAGACATAACTGCTCATAAAATGGAGTAACCTTTTTATAAGGAAATTGTAATAGTCGTAATTGTTGATATTTTTTCCTTGGACACGTGTCACTTAGGGAAGACACCAAAACCCATCTTTTATTATATATGATGTCTAGGAGGGAACCCGCGCAAATGCGCGGTTATTTTTTAAATTTATAAATATTCAATATATTTTGATATTTATTTTAAGTATCGATATTTTAGATGTTTTTTAATTTACAAATTTGTATTTGAATATAATAATTTGTATTCAAAAATTTACACAGAAGCCCAAAACGTGTTTTAGCTATTTAATTAGGTTTTTAGATCAGTTTTTACATACGCTTACAACATCATTCATAATTGAGAGCAGAGAGTTTTTAGAGCTTTTGGGGCTAATATGATCCTGTACTACATTTGTTTTGGAGAAGTTTTCGAACCTCTTTACTTGTTTAATCTCTGTTATGATATCTAATTATTCATTGATTATGTCTTCATATTCTATGTCTGAGTAGATTCATAGTTAGGTTTAGGGTTTCTCACATAGGATTTCATGACTTGCTAGACTTGTTTAATTCAGTTAAGGATTCAATTAGGTTTACCTTAACTCTTAACTCTGAGCGACTAGAGTTCTCCTTTCGAAGAGCACCAAACACCATCTGTATAGCCTCACCTCCCGGTTGCCCGGCCAACAGCTCTTCTTTCTTCTCCTATCTCGCACCTGGCTCTCAGCTCTCTGCATACGAACCCCTGGCTTCATACTCTCAATATTCGGGGTAGCAGCTTCATACTCATCCCTGGCTTCATACTCTCAATATCCGAGGTAGCAGCTTCATACTCTTAACCTGATGTCTCTCTCCCTGATGGGGTAGCAGCTTCATACTCTGAATATCCCTGATGTCTCTCTCCCTGATGGGGTAGGCAGAAGCTCCCTTCTGTGGTTGGATGTTTTCTCTGGTATGAAATTTGAATAGGTGGAAAGAGGAAAGGAGGGCATCTGACATTCCCCCTGCTGATCATAACTCTAACAGTTCCGGGAGTTATGTGCTGATCCTCACCTGTTGTAAGTAGTCTTGGTATTTGGTCGGTAAGTAAAGGTACGGAAAGAGAGGGATTCAGACCCCCGGTAAACAAAAGCCTACATAGCAATTCCAATGCTACGCCTTAAACCACTCGGCCATCTCTCCTACATTATGACCCAGAAACCTCGAGTGAATAGCGAGTCATTTATATTCTTGCAGTAAAGGTAGTTCTATATTTTTTTTTCTTTTTTTATCAGAGGGGGCCCCTTAGGCCTTGGGGGGCGGGGCCTCTTTTTTGATTTTTTAATAAAAAAGGTGGAGAGGGACCCTTTTTTATTTTTGAAGCACAGCCCTACCCTATAGTGGAGTTATCTTTTCCATATCTAAGCTATATCAACATAGCAAACTAGAAAACTTATCCGCTTGTCAATTCTTGGTGTAATATGTAAATGATTGGTGTCAAAAATTTTCACTGATCAGGTGTGATCAGTCTCATCCGTGTAAGAATTAGGAATTCCTCTTCCAACTCGTCCCAGAATGGGCGTTATGGCAAAGAACAAGAAGAAAACCAAAGGAGAAATTTGTCCAATAGTAACAAATGGTGCTTCCACAGGTTGACATCCAATCCAACCTAGTAGTAAGCAATCCGCCAAAAGCAACCAAAACATTCCTTGGTGAATTGGTCGAAAACTTGAACTACGCACATACATACTTTTAAAAAAAGGTAAAGCCAAGAGGCATATAAAAACTGGTGCTATTGCAGCTACACCTCCCGCTTTGTCAGGTATACTACGAAGAATGGCATGGATCGGTAGGAAATACCATTTCGGCACAATATGAGGCGGGGTGGACATCGGATTAGCATGTATATAATTGTCGGGATGTCCCAAAACATTAGGAGCATAAAAAATCCAAATAGAAAAAAAGATAGCAAAAGCTACCCAACCAACTAGATCCTTGACATAAAAATAAGGGTAAAAAGCTATTTTATCCATCTCAGAATGTACACCCAATGGATTATTTGATCCATATTGATGCAATGCGGCCAGATGAAGAAGAATGGCGCCTACTAAAATAAAGGGGAGTAAATGGTGAAGACTAAAAAAACGATTTAAGGTGGCATTGTCCACGGAGAAACCACCCCAAAGCCAAGTCACTATGGTATCTCCTACTACAGGTATGGCGCTAGCTAAGCTTGTAATTACTGTAGCTCCCCAAAAGCTCATCTGACCCCAAGGTAGTACATATCCTATAAAAGCTGTCACAATCATTAATAGGAAGATTACAACTCCAAGACACCAAACAAATTCCCTAGGACTGCTATAACTCGCATGATATAGACCACGAAAAATATGAAGGTAAACCACAATAAGAAACATATTTGCCCCATTAGCATGCATATAACGGAGAAACCAGCCCCCTTCAACATCTCTCATAATGTGTTCTACGCTGTTGAAAGCTAAATCCACATGAGGTGTGTAATGCATAGCTAAAAAAATGCCAGTCACTATCTGAATGACTAAACAAATACCAGCTAACGGACCGAACCCCCACCCATAACTAAGATTGCTCGGGGTTGGATAATCTACTAAATGCTGATTAAGTGTGGAGGATATAGGTTGTTTAAGAAGAGAGAATCGTTGGTTCCTTATAGTCATTTCTCTTTCCTATCTTGACAACTCTTGTTCACCCACTTTTTTTGCGTTTTAGGGCCCTAAAATATCCTAAAATATATATATTGATATTTGAGCCTTTCTTTGACTTTTGAAAGCGTTCCTCGGGGGCGAATTAAGCGTCGACGTTTTTAGAATTCTTTCTCCTACACACCTTTGCCCTCTTTCACCGAAGAGGAAAGAAGAATCTTTCAAGCGGGCAGAGACCTAAATTTCTTAGATTCATTCCTATTCCTAAGCTTGCTTTGTCGCAGCAAGATGGATTGGATGATTAGTCCGAGAGTGCTGTAGAGAAGAGAAAGCGGTCAAAACTTCTCTGATTCGGTCACCGAGTAGTCGGACAACCCTTCAGTAACCCAGGATGACCCGAGAGAAGATCTCGTCCACCAAGCGGGACAGCGGAGTGCGATCCTTAAGCAATTGGAGGTTCTCGCTCATCTCTTGGGATCAATATCATCTGAAAACTTTTCCTGTTACATTAGCATAGCTAAATTTGAATAGGATGACTCAGCGTCAGGAAAAGTAAGCCCCCCTTTGCCTTGATTTAATTTGGCTTCGCTGCGCTCTGAATCAATCAATAAGCTTATTGATTGGAGTCATCCTATTTCATTTGGGCGAGAGGTCCGAAGGAACAAAGAAGCTCGACTGTAAGGAGAGGTGCTTTAGCAACTCGACTGAAAAGGCATTCCTCGAGAGTGAAACGAGAGGGAGGCTGGGCTTATCCATGGGACTTTCCTTGGCGGTTAGAATTTCTTTTAACACATCCTCGAATTCGTCTCGTCGGTTGGTTGATTCTTGAAATAACCTCTTGAGAAAAAGGCCCATCAGGTTTTGCCCTGCCATCTCCGGCGAGGCCCCATATCCGTGAGACTGGATCACTGTAATTCACGGAAGTCCATTTGGACCTCTCCTTTTAGTCGAGTCACTCCGTGCCTCTCGGGAGTAGGGCTTTGTTCTGGGGGGGGGGGCGACTTGCGCTGCTTTATAAGGGAGAGAATTTCATAAAGTAACTCTCTCTATCTATCCTTAGAAGTAGGGCGATAGAAAGTCAGTATGAGATTTGCGTTGGGTTTCCAACGAAACAAAGCATTATCATTCGGAAGGCTCAGTCCCAACTCGGACTTCCATGATGGGTTCATCCCTCCGCACTACGGCGCTCCAATGAACAAGAGTTCTCCGCCTTAGTATATTTAGAAGAGTGGTCGGGAGTTACATTCGTAACTTAATGTTATGTTCACGTATTATCTCTTTCTTTCCAAGAGTACTACCTGTACGTAGTCTTTGTCTGGGGAGCATACTTGACAGGAAATAGACACAAGCGGTAGAGAGGTCCCCCACTTCGATTCCCGCCCCGTTCGCATCTCCGATCCAAGATAAGGGATTACTCTGTTAGGTCTTTTCGGTCCAGAGCCGGCTGGTAATGGACTTACTTACCTTGCTTGTGGACCAGCTGCGGAGCTAACCTTTCTTTGTTCTATTGGTTTGGTGGTTGCTACCAAGACGATTTCTTTATGCCCATCAAAGAACCTCGAGTTGCTAATCCACGAAAAACGATACGAGAAATTCGAAAGAACTCAGATACAGAACGAGGGCGACCCGTTGAAATACATCGGTTTCTTACTCGTGCAAAGGAACTATTTCTTGGCAACTTGGACAACTTATAACGATGTTTGTCCCGCATATCACTAGGAAGATCGGGATCTTTACAAAAGGCTTTATAAAGCTTTCGTCTCAATTCAAATTTAGCTGCGAGCAATCTACGTTTGTGATCTCTACTATTTTGCTTCTCCGACATCTTACTGAGTTTCCCCCTCATCTTTTTGCAAAAATCCGCTCCACGGTGGTAAAGTCTCATCTTGTGTGTTTGCCGAAGTGACAATAGTCACATTGAACCCTCTAATATGTTCGAAGATCTCGAAATGATCTTCCAGTTCCGGGGAGAATTCGCAAAACTCCGTTTCCATCGAGAATTGAATGGAGTTTTTCCGTATTTCGACCGGAAAATCTAACAGAGACATTACTGTCGAGATTCTGACCGAAAAATTAGACATTCCATGCCCTCGGAGAGTGCTTTGTCGTGCTAGGTCACTTACATATCCTTTGTCTTTATTTGACCCCAAGAATGGATTAGATCGAAAGGATTTTCCTGTCGAACCCCTTTGTGTCTGTATGAATTTCTGACCGCGCGGAATCTCCATAGCCAATTTTCCATTTTTATTATGAAATTATAGGGTGCCTTTGGTACTACTCTTATTTCACACGATCCAGGAACTTCCATAACGTTGGCGTGATTGGGTTTGAGCAACGGATCTTGACGTGGTACATCTTCGTAATGAAAATTGAGTAGAAACATGAGTTGGCTTTTACAGTATCTATAGAATAAGCTGACTCCTCCTACTCCTCCTTTCCGAAAAGATCATCCTTGGTCCTTTTGACATAAGATTCTCGGCCCGCTTTCTCCCCCTTAACCAATTACGTTACGACCACTGAACAAACTTGGTTGACGAACATGGTTTATGAGCCGCTAATGTAGCGGCTTGTCGAGCATTTGCCAAACTCACACCATCCATTTCAAATGGGATTTTTCCCGTGGACACACGAGCAATCCAACCCGTAGGATTTCCTTTTTCCTCTTCCCATTCTTACTTCTGTAGGTTTCCCGGTAATAGGGAGATCCGCGAAAACTCTTACCCATATCTTACCATTTCTTCGGAATTATCCGCTCATAGCACGATGGAAGTGTCCGATTATAGCCCGACGCGCTGCTTCAATGGCTCGATATGAAAGACGACCAGCTTTACAACTTTTAGTGCCATATCTTCCAAAACCCAGTTTTGTACCATCCGGTTTGCAACCCCTACTACATCTGCCTTTACGATATTTACTATATTTCGTACGTTTCGGATATAGCACATCCCCCTTTTTTTGACTATATGAAATCCACACTTTGACACCTGAGATTCCGTAACGAGTAGATACTTCCGCAGGAGCATAATCGATTTTCTGGTTAAATACATTACGAGAAGTTTTTCTATGCTTATAGCATTTAGTTTGAGCTTTTTCTGCTGCGTCTTTTAATCGACCGGAAAAACATATACGGATTCCCTCCACCCTTTTTGGAATCTCCTTAACTATTTTATCAAAAATGGAATGAAATGATCTTCTTTTGTTCTTCAGTTGAAAAGAGATGTCTTGAGCAATCAGAGAAGCGCTTTGATAAACAGATTTTATTTTGACTGACTCAATTAAGGTCTTAGTGTTTGTTCTATTAGACAAGAAAGATCGCATTTTTTTGACTTCGTAAAAATAAGAGTTGTACCTATACGGAATTCCTCTCTTTCTCAGTATGATCTCTATCATCATATCTATTACCTTTATCAATTCTTCTATCCCACCTAGGTTTTTAAATTTCTCTATCAATTCCATTACCTTATCCTTACCCATGAGATTACAATATTTTTCCCTTAATTGATTGAGTAGTTGTTCCCGGGCATCAAGGTTATTATACACCCCAACCCCATATCTTAGAAAGAAAACGGTAGCACCGAAGAATGGAAAGAGCGAGATGGTGGTTTTAGTTGTTCCCGCGAAGCGAAGATCATTCGCCAAGCGAATGAAGTGGGTATTATCTTCTGTAAGCTTCTTCCCTGTGCATTCGCTCTCCCCATCGTAGATGGTTCAGCCGCGCCTGGTGCCACGAAATGATTGAGAACTACGACGGGGTCGAAATTCATTTGGTTCTTTGTATTAAAAAGTATTGCATGACCAAAAAATTCAAGGAGGGGCGCACTGCAGGGAGGGTCCGTAGATAACTCGTCGATGTGGTCATTTGTGAAGGTAAAAAGTTTTGATAATTAATTTAGGTTTAGTTGTATTTTTTGTGTTTTCTCAAACAAGTTTTTTTCTTATCAAATCAATTGGGCTTAAATTAAGAGCTAAACCCATTATCTCTAATTTCTAATTAACCCATTAGCCATTAGCTATGTATTAATTTCTTATTAACATTTTGTTCTGATTATTTTTTGTGGGGTCAATTTTTTTAGTGGGGTCACTTAATTTTTGTCTAAGGAAAAAAACAAAAAAAAAAAGAAAAAATAGTGGGGTCAGCTGACAAGTAAACCTAAATTAATTATCATAACAAAGGAATACCTTTGGTCTTGCCTCCGCCACTGGGCACGGCCTTTGCTAGACCCGGTCCTAAGAAGTAATCGCAGAATAATTCAAACAATTCTGCAAGACAAAAACAGAAAGGTTATGTTCCCGACAATCAGATAATTGAGTTCAAGTCTGATCAGTAAATTACCAGGATCTCTGTAGATCTCTTTGCCTGACTGATTCAACATAACAAAGGAATAGATAGCACTTCTTTCCCATCAAAGTCACAATGACTCAGGATTCGCAACATGGAGGTACATATACAAGTGCTCGTCAACAATATCTCCTTTCGGATAAACCTCAAGATACCTGGAAAAAGAAAGGAAACAACATATTAACTAAACACTTTAGTTTATTATAACAGAGACAAATTAATTATTGAATCTAGAGGATTATATCAGAAATGATAACATAATGGGTCTGTTCGTTTGTCAGACGCGAGCGATTGTGGCCAGACGCAACAATTATTGTTCGTTTGACAGACGCGCGTCTGGCCGCAGCCGCAGATCTGTTCGTTTGTTAGACGCGAATTTTACCGTAGATGCAGACGCAGACGCTGAATTTTCGCGTGGTCAAAAATTTCGGACGCAGGCCGCAACGTTTAGACGCAGACGCAGCCGCAGGAGACTGCGTCTGTCAAACGAACATATTTTAGATGCAGCCACAGCCGCAGATCTCCTGCATCTGACAAACGAACATGCCCAATATATAATTTCTGCCATTACTATTCGCAGCCGCCGCTCGAGAATTTTGGTGATGATATCACATCTTCCTTCTCGAAGAAGTTATCTATCTCAAACGTAAAACTTGTCGGCTTTTGATCCATTTGTCTACCAAAAAAAAAAGAACACGTGAGAGACTCAAAACGAACGACTCAACAAGTAGCTCCAATACAGAGTTCTTCAAATAATCTGAAAAAATTTGAAGCAAATATCTACCACCGCACCTCCAAAGTTTGATCGACCGCAAGGCGGGTAGAGGAGAATTTTTTCTAGGGTTTAGGATAATGGGTGAAATGCAAGAATAGCGGCTTACTCATGAGAGAGAGAGAGAGAGAGAGAGAGAGAGAGAGAGAGAGAGAGAGAGAGAGAGAGAGAGAGAGAGAGAGAGAGAGAGAGAGAGAGAGAGAGAGAGAGTAAAAATCGTGCCGTCGGATTGTTTGTACGGGAAGTGTAACTTTTTAAAAATGCACAATTTTCGATTCAGTTAAACCTGATTCGCTAAATCCACATCCGGCTTACATTTGTTGTTAACGATAGGTAATCCCCAAATATTAAAACATTAAATTTTTAGTTAAAAATATTTTTAATAAAATAATCTTTCTTAATAAGAATTTAATATTAAAAGAATAAAATATATTAGAAAATTACGGATACTCACGAATCTGCAGTTCAAAATATCTCAACTTGTATCCACCCGCTAAAAAAAGTACAAACTCACATCCACCTCGTAATTTTAGAAGAAAAAAAATCGACCCGCATCCACCCACAACAGATCTAGCATATCGAGACCCGCAAGTTTTGAATTAGACTACCAGTTCTAATCGCCACCCATCACTTATGTGCAATCCGAATTTCAAGAGAATTACACATAGGGGTAATTTGGTCATTTTGATCAAAAAATTGTGCTATACTTCTATGTTTCTCTATATTACCGTCCAAATTACAGGAGTTCCGCTTACTACTCTGGGATACAGGAAGGCATAGCATCCCAACTAGCATCTCAACATCATCCGAATACACCCAACTCTTCTATCGTTTATGAAAACCAAGAAATCAGAGTAGTAGAAAGAGAAGGATCCCGCTATCGACTAGGTCTAGATATTCCCCCTTAGGCGTCAGGAGAAGGGTCAGAAGCGAACTAAGGATCCTAAACAGAAGCACCACCTACACCTGTAGTAGCAGCACGCAGATCAGAAGTTAGACCCGCAACACTCGGATATGCTAACAAGACACAGTCTATACATACCTCTCTCTCTATCCATACCTTAGCTTTCATCTCACCATGGTCAAAACCTAGCAAAAAGGGAAAACCATGCAAAAAGGGAGAAAAGGGCCTCGTCTCGGATCAATCCAAGCGATAGTCAATTCAGTAAATAGAATGATCTATCCCGTTCCATAGATTGCACATCCCTGCGCTGTTTTCATTGACCTTTCCGATCGAACAATTGCCCGATTCGCATAGCTACACCTTGAAGAGTCAAAGCATCTAACTGCTCCATCTGCCCACAAGAGGAGAGAACAATCAGGGCTACAAGTGCGAGAAGGCATCAGCAGAGAAAGCGGGCTTCTTTCTTCTCCGGCTAAACCTTTATTTGATAATTCCTTGGCTCTTAGCTGGTTTCAACTCTTCCGGCTTAGCGAACTAGCTGGTTTCTATTCTTCTTCCTTTGAAGCTGGTTAACCAAGTTTCGTGTGCGATCAGATGCTCTGAGGCCCGTGTTAAGAGTATCCTAGGTCTGGTGTAAAGTTAGCTGCTTTCTGATTCCAATTCGTTGACTGAGGGCCTACCTATAGACTTCACTGCTACGGCTGCTTTAGCTCTAGGTTCGAGGTATCAAAGATCATGTTACCGACTACGCCTCTAGTTAGAGGAGCACACTCGAAGATCCCCGACTACGCATTCATCCTTAGCACTTCCAGCAATCACGGCTAACGGCGCCCCAATTAGATAGTAAGCCCGTGACTACACCAATGGATGGAGTATAAGAAAGAAAAGAAGCCAATGGAGGTGGAGAGCTCTCTTCCCCTGCTGCTGTGGCTCCTCTCGTCCGGGTCACTCGATTCTACTGATATCGATTCCTTTCCCGTCCGATAGTCAGATATCGATTCCTTTCTCCTACACAACTCAGGGATTCCATCTTCCCCATCTACGTCAATAGATTGCATCCCGGCCAGCACACCACTTCCCTAATCTTTCTTATTTCCGCAACCTGGGCCACACTCAGAAGACAGCACCATTCCAACCTGCGACTCCTCAAACCCATCTTTTCTTTCTCGCTAAGGTGACTCGTCTTCCCTCTCTTCTATCCTATTCACTTTGTCCTCAACCTGTCATCCATTCCCTCTTGCAAAGACGAGACACATATCCACCTAATCCCGAAGAGAAGATACCAAATCCAATTAAACGTCTAGCAGTGCGGCTGCATGGCACCTTTGTTTCAGCTAATCCAACTCAAACCTTAACAAAATTCCCGACTTCGGGTCATCCAGCCCATTCAGTGAGAAACTCAACTACAGACTTAGAGGCAAGGGGCGACGAAAGACCTCTTCCCCCGGAAAAGTGTCGAGATCGAGTTATCGATTGGGCAGCCGATTGAACTATGCCATATCTGGTAGCTTCCCTTTGGCTTCAGCAATCAAAGATCGAAGGATATGACTACTCCGTGAATGGGCAGATAGGACTACTCTTGCTTGTGAATGGGCGGATAGGACTACTCATGCGCCTTGGCTCAGCAGAAAGTAAATCAGGCGAGTTTGTTAGCAAGGAAGCGAAGCGTTAAGTCTAGGGAATTCTCAGGAAATCAGGAACATAAGCAAGCAATCAATCGGGATCTAATTAAGAGCTATTCTAGAACTCAAACACAGATATAGAATTAACCAACTGTCATTGCGAGAATTCTCTAAGTCTAAGTGCAGCAATCCAAATTCCTTTGCAATTACTAACAGATTAAACCAGCTTTAATTCCAAGTTCGATATGTTCACAATCTAATTAAACCAAATTCCTTTGCGAGTAATTAAATTGCTCATCTAGGTTCTTTCTAACTAATTAACCAACTGTCGTTGTATCAATCAACCTAACATCATAAATCTGGGTAGCTAATTCAGATCAAGCAGTAAGAACAATCCTAGATGAAGAACTAACAGATATGAATCCCTACAGATTTATTAACCTATAATTCCATGAAATCCCTAATGAGAATCCCTAAACCTAACAGGTAATCTACTCAGACATGTTCATCGAAACAGAAGACATCATGAATAGAAAACCAAATATTATAAAATCAAATAAAGAACTGGGGTTCAAAATCCTCTCTCTTTCGAGATCAGGATCATCCCCTAACTCTCTCTGAAAATAAAATAAGACTTAAGAATAAAAGCGTAGCCTAAACAAGTGGCTAAAAACCCTAATATATAGTCTAAAACACGTCTGGGGGCCTTTTTGCAAGTCTGGGAAGTTTCTGGGCAAAAACTGTAACTTCTCTAAAATGCAGATTTTTGGGTGCAGAACTGCGTCTACCTACTGCGTCGACCACTGCAGAACTGCAACGACAGTTGCAAGACGAAAACACAGCCAGTGAACTCTGTGAAGTCTCTAAATAGTGCAGAATTGCTCCAAATGCTCCCAAAACGTCCAATTAGGCTCCAAATGTCCTTAAACCTGTAAAACACCTGAAAAGACTCCAAAACATAATAAAAGACTCGATAAATAAGACATATACCATGGCTAAAATCCCTAAAATCCATGGTATATCAACTCCCCCACACTTAGCTCTTGCTTGCCCTCAAGCAAGTAAAGAACCAAAGCATGGTGAAGAGGTTTGAAAACTTTCAGAAACTCTTTTCGTCATAGAAGCAACAACACTCGGATTCCCCTTAGTAAGCCACTGAAAGAATCACCTGCAAGACATCAAGACCAACATGTACTTCCCCACACTTAGCAACTGTCCTAAGTAAACTCCACAATCACATTCACGTATTCAAATTCACCCTACTGACTTCTGCAAGTATTTACGTGCGGTCTCACCTAATGAGTATCGATCAAAGGGCACATGGACTCTTACCTTGTCAGCTCTAGACCACCATACTGTCTTTCTCTGGTCCCTTTCTTCTCTTTTCCCTTCCTTAACAACTGATTTTTCCCCACTGGGTATCATTTTATTTTTTTTTATCAGTGTTCTTCCCGTTTTGGGGTGTACTTTGGACACATTCCATGGATCGCACAGAAGGTAATAGTGTTTGCTGCTACTCCCGTGACCACTTCGGAGTTACTAACTCATCCTCAGTTTATTACTTTTTTTTTTTACTTTATGGAAGGGGAGAAGGGAACCAAATAGGACAGGTTTACAGGCTGTGTCAGAACTAACAAAGGAATCCGACACAAGGTATACCAAGCCCTTAGGTGAGAAGATTAAGTCAGTATTAAGGTGAAGTCAGTAAAAGATCCTATGATACCTGAAGTGATGTGGGTGTCCTCAGTAGGTTGATCCGTGTTGAGTTTTCTAATAGTCATAGATAGATCCTGCAACTTCATCCCAATGGTTACTTAAGTTCTTGCAAGTGCTGAAGCAAGAGTAGTATGTTGAAGAGATGCTCCTGATAGATGGGATCCATAAAAAAAAAGACCAAGAAACGATTTGGTTGATAAAAAGAAAAATCATCTAGAAATTTGGGTGAAGCTGAACATAAGAATTAAATAAATAAAAACAAAAACAAAAGACAAGTTATATATATGAAGGAGACAGTTCATGCATCAAACCATAACAGCTAGAGGTAACGTACGTTCAAATTTCCCAGGAAATATAACCTGATCGCACCGATCAACCTTACCCCAGATCTCCCCTCCTTGACGTCTTTCCAGCGAAATATCTGCACACCAAATCTTCTCTATTGTTCTACTACTCGGTTCTTCTTCTCTTTTACGAAAATACAAAGCCAGTTTCCAACCGCAAGGTCTGCAATGCACAGTGTTCCTCCATTGTGGTCTTATCTCAGCCAACAACTCTTCCAAACCTTTCACCACACCCCAGCACCTCTGCTTTGGATCATAAGTTCTTAAAAATTTCTCATAATAATCGTAGTGGTAAAAGACCTCATCAACTACACACGAATTATCAACCCACTCCTTAGAATTCAGCACCTCGTCCGTTTCCCATTTACTTTCCTTTGGCACGTAAACAAAGATTTTAAAAATATACCTTATGTAAATCTTGTCAGCCATCACCTCCACATAACCAAACTCCCGCGTCTTAGCTGGCTCAGTGTCCGGCTTTATTAAACCAGGCTCCCACATTTGTGTTTTTGTATTGAACACAACACCATCACCTTTGGCTTTGACTTCATACTGCAGTGACCAAATACGTAAATTTTATCGTCTATAAAGGCGGCACATGTATCACCCACGGGTATAGGCATGTTGGGGAGGAGTTGCACCGTGTGAGATCTACAGTCGATGTAATACGCACTCGATGACGTTGTCGTATCCCTCCCACCAAACACATATATCCTCGAGCCTACCGCCATAAAGATTTCACCGGTAGGAAAATCTGAAAGGGAAGGGAAAAGGACCAACCCGCGATTGCCGTTGGCTTCAAGGCGAAGAATATACCACTGGTCATTACAGGTTCCGCCGCGACACAGTAAAACATATAGACAGCTTTCGGTGCAGTTCAACAAAGATCTTCTAGCGTATATCTCAGGGGACACAATGAGTGATCGGAAATGCTTAGAAACGAGGGAGAGAATTGGATAGTCGCATCTTGCTACACGTGTTAATATGTCAACGACGATGTCTTCTGGAAGTGATGTAATCAGAGACGGTGGTACTGATGATTCCTCCTTATCTGCCATCTCCGCAGACAACTCACAAAACCCTAATTTTTAGACTCAGTTTTAATATATATATATATATATATATTGTCGAAATATAAATTTTATTTGGATCAAAGTTAATTATCTAAACAACATTTGGGCTTAACCCAAAATCTTGATCCAAATTCTAGATATTTCTTTAGAAAAATCTAATCATTCCACCTCTTAAAATTGTTTTAGATAGTTTTAGAGAACATATATCTATGCTTTTTGTAATATAAATTCTAAATATTGTGATAGAATTCTCTAGATTTTTAAACTCTTCAACAAAGAAATTTAATCCACAACAAAAGACAATAACTCTGTGTAGATTTATTCAAAAATATCTCATTTTAATAAATCTGTAATACAATCTTAAATCCGTCATTTCAATAAATATGTAACACACAATAAATCCGCGCAAACTTAAGAAGGGAATGTAGTATTTTTGTAAATAAAATTCGTTTCTGCTGATGTAGAAATTAAATATAATTGCATTCTTGTAATTATTATTTCGTAACAAAGACTTTTATGGTTATTTTAGACCAAAATTTTGGCCAACAAAAATTCAAATATCAAAAGTTTTTATAGTAATTAACCTATGTTTTAGTGTCACTACCGTTTTTCCCCCTTAAAATATTCTTGATATTCTGTATTTCAGAGGCTATAAATACCTTCTTCACACTACAAAAATGACTATTCTTAGCTCAAAATAAATGTTATTATATGTTATATGTGATTGATAGTATTTTAAAATGCATATATCTGCTCTAGCTATAATAGATTGGTCGTATCTGATAGCATTTTTGTCTATGCTATTATATCGTCACCCTATAATATCATTAATTTTAACTTGTCATGATTGGGTCAACCTATAACAGCATTCGTTGTAGATCATATAATAGCATTTATATAATGTTATACATTCTTTCTGTAGCCGAACCAAACCAAACCATATTAAATTATTATTATTACTATATATAATTTTTGTATCAATTGGATTTATTTAAATAAATTATATTTAAAATAATTTTATTAATAAACTAAAACATGTTTATACAAAGAACATTAACAAAACTATCTAAATCTTTCTTCAATGACTCTCTGTACTTTTCCTTTGGATCCCATGTAACTGGTTTCTCATGAAATTTGAAGCATCCACTCAAATAAATCAAAACACTTTTGATTTAGAAATGGTGGTATTTAGTATTTTTACCTTTATCCAAATTAGGAGAGAACCCGCGCAAATATCCAAAATTTGTTTTGTTATTTAAATATTTAATATATTTTGAATATTAATATTTTTATATATCTTTTTGAAGATTTGAAATTTTTTAATGATCATAATAATTTGAAGAAAATAACATGTGCTCACAAGCAATATTACTTAAATTATATGTTTTACAATTTTTAGTTATCGATTTTTATGAATTTTGTTTTTTGGAATTTTTAGCGGTCTGCAACAAAGGATTTCTGGTCTCCTGCTGGAGCAGAATTACCTAATTCTGTGTGCTGTCAACCTCGCACGCCGGGGAGACTAGAATGGAAGAGTCCACTCTTTCTTTCGATAATATTTAAATAAGGAGTCCGTCGACCCAAAGTACTGCATGGCTTTCTTTGTTCTCTTTTTTTCTATTTCTATGGTTCACGTACTATGTTATTAGTGAACTTTGTATTGTGTGGGGGTCTACGGTGTGTGTAGGCTTCCTATTTTATGTATGCTTGTACTTAGGAACACTCTAGCTACATTAACATTATTCTATGGACCGGAACATTCATAAGATATTGACTAAAGACAGCTGAGCAACAAGCTACCCTTAACCGCTCACACGGCTTACCCGTCATCGTCGACAAGCTCGCTCCCCGGGTAATCCTAACATGAGCTACACTTCATGACAGAACTCACTGGAACAAAGAAGATCAGACTAGTAAGAGACCAACGGGGAACTTATAGAAAATACTTACATATTCCAGCCTATACTAACACATATTCTAGGAAATGACAGGACTGGCAACAACCGAAGTGCCAACACCCGTTACACCGCTAGAGAGAAGTATCCACTAGCAGAGAACCACAAGTAAGAGAATCTACTCCTCCCGATTCAAGCACTCCCGCCCACCTTCAAGTTGGAGATCGACAGTTTCCATAGTCCCAACACCATCCTACCACCCGAGAATGCTCGTCAAACCTTATGTATGTCGTCACCCAAGTGGAAAAGGGTCATGTGTTTCAATCACTTGAATCCGGTAAGTTTGTTCGCCAGAAGACCGAGAGTTAGGAGCTGGCTTGAGAGCAGACGAAGCCTAAATCCCTCGGAACTACTTATTCTCTCTTAACCTTTTTGCTTCGACCTAGCAGTAGCAGAGCGAATTCCCTCACTTGCACTAGTTCCGACTTCTCTCGTCTTAGTAGTTAACTCTGCCTTCTTTCTGGACTCTCGTTCTTATCCAAG